>JAGQAX010000002.1:33396242-33996242 GCA_019142605.1 Cephalopholis sonnerati
ATTTCCCTCCGTCTTTCCAACACCCAGATCTCCCTGCTCATCTCTCACGTCAAATTGCTGGGTCTAGGGCTGTCAGTTGTCGCAGATTGTTCTTCCACATTTTCGAATGCTCACCACCATGGACACAAAAAGTATACAAGCAGGCAAGAGGGAGACTCAGTCCAAACTGCCTATTTCCCACCTAAAATTTCTTCCAAAACATATTTTAGTGCACTGTTTGGCTGTGATACGAGAATTTGTGCACTGGAAGTGGGCACTATACTGTTTCCTGTATTGTGAAAACAAAGCCTGAAAAAACTAAGATCAAACATTAAAACTAAGCAGTGCTGATTAAATATGAACAAAGAGCCCGGTCTCACTCTGAAGTCGTCGAAATCCAGCACACGGGCAGTAACTTGTGGCGTCAGAAACCAAAGACAAAAGGCGTCCTTTAGCTTCAGCATGATACGTGGCTGGTTGCTGTTATAGTTTAACGGCGCCCGGCAGCATCAGGGGGAAACACGACAGGACAAGGACAAAAGTTAAGGTGGCAAGAGTCTGAGTGGGGCGGGAGGGTGGGGTAGTGGATGGGTCCAACAAACACCAACTTACACCCGAGAGAGTTGTGTTCGCGTCCAATAAGATACTAAAGCCAAACCCTGTTCTTTTTTCCTAAACCTAACCACGTGTGTTTGTTGTTGAAGGAATAAAAACGTCAACTGGCATTGCTGTGCCGACATAGTGCATTTATTTTGAAAGAGACTGTATGTAAACGTTAAATTTCCTGTGAAAATGAAAGTGTGTCTTGATGCATGTAACAGGCAGAACTTGACACAGTGTTCAAGAAGGTCAACAACCAACGCAACCAGGGTACCTTGTACATTGTATGTGGACACGGGAAGTCCATGACCAAAACGTCAATATGTGACGAGGTTAAAGTGAGAATGTGTTGGAACAAACATTTTTGTTTCTGCGTTGCTTATTTCTCACCTAAAATGTTTTCAGAAACATATTTTAGCTTACTGTTTAACTGTAATTTGATATTGTGTGTTGCCAGCCAGCCGCCAACGGCCAAGCCTGCATTACTTCACCCACCAGCTGGAGCATGTATTCGTCCGCTGCAGCTCAGTGCATTTTGGTAGTTGTGGGTTTTCTACCTCTTGAGCAAAAGCAAATGCCACAGTCCTTTTCCTCTGTTTTCTCTGGTCATGTAGCACCAATTTAAAAGTATTTGCATCTTTCTGACAGGCAAGTTTTATGAAAAGACTGTCTTTCCAGCAGTGAAATACTTCTTTAAATGTGCTTTGTAAGTAAATGGGAAAGAGAACTGATTATGTTTTCTTAAATGAAAATCCTCATCTTATTCTTATTATTATAATCAGTCACATCTGATAGATGGAGGTCTGAGCATTATGCTGCTTTATGCCACCCAGATGTTGTTCTTTCTGGCAGAACTTTGATATACGAATCCTTTTGTCGTGAGCTGTGTGCAGGCAGTCGCACCGGTGAATCAATACTCATTTAACAGTGAGTTATAGCTGGATGTGTGCATATACTGGACAGCGCAAGCACAGTATGATTCTGGTGTGTTTACTCAATGAGTGCTGAGTCAGCAATAATGACACAGCATTTCTTTTCTTTCTCGCTCTCCTCCTCGCTGTCTCCCTCTCTGCCTCTCTGGGATTTCAGTTATTTTTCTTCTCTTGATCTCATTATATCATCAAGTTTAAAAGTACAATGCACTCCAAAGTCACTTGCGGTGAATAGCGCAGACCCTGTTAGTCTGTCTCAAGCTGCTCGCTCTCTCCATCTCGGTGTCTTCACTCCTTCCTGTCTTCTTTGTTTTTGCATGCAATGCTGAGGACCTGGAAGTGCTAGTTTCTTTCATTTGCTCTGCCTCTCTTTCACCAATGAGGCAGGACCGCTGGGAAAATCTGCCAGCGCTCGTAGCTGCGTGCAAGCTGCAGCGCTTTCAACAGGGCCCAGATGTTGAGACTGGCAGTTGACTCTTGACGACAACGCTCCTGCTCTTTAATTAAACTTCGGGAAAGTTGTTTTCATTTCCCTCTGTGAGCTGTACTGGCAAAGTCTTTTTACATGTGGGAGTAAATGTACAACTCTTTGATTGTTGTTTTCTTTTTTTTATATACTTTGGGTCGCAGCAAAGAATCATTTTACCCCTCAAATGACAGAACTTGACTCATCATCTGTGGTTGGTTTTAGAAGATAAACTTACATAACACAGCCCTGGGAGCATAAAGATGGTAAATAAATCTCTTTAAATGGAGGCTGACAGAGTATCTGGCTGTGTGCGGTCACAACTGGTGATCTAGCTGAGTGTGACAATTTCATACATCTTCTCCTCTGTTTTCCTACATTGCCTAAACCTAGGCATTTGGTCTGTTTTTAAATTATTTGAGAATTACATGATGATGCCAGTTTAATGTAAAGAGAAATGCAAAGTCTTGTGTGTGTGGGTGTGTGTGTGTGTGTGTCTTTGTATTTTTTGTATTTTTATTTTCCAAAGACACAAAAGGATCCATTTCCTGACTTTTCTTTGTCTCCATGACTGTTATAGAGATAATATTTTAACAACTACCTGGTAACTGATATTCACTAAGTTAAATTCAACTTTTTTTATTATAATTATTTTTTCTTTCTTTTTCAGTCCTTCTCAAAACTGCAAAAACATTTCTGTCCAATTATGTGGCGTCAACCTTCAGCGTTTGGGGAGCAGATAGACACACGTGTGTCTAGTTATTAATCATTGGGTGTCATCTTTGGGCAACACAAAATGCGTGTGCTGATGAATTATTGATATGATCCTGGAGATAACAGTTGCGCTCTAATTGCATGTCATCATTACCAGGTTGAAACCAGTCTCCATGTCCTCTTAATGTGATTACACATTCATAATTGTGCCGTTATTAGCCTAGTTTATTATTCACAACAGCAAAGCTCACTAATTGGCATGGGTCCGCAGCTTGTTGTCACTCATTCTCTTAATTAAAGGTATATTTTGACTATTTTATGTCTGTGAATATATGGCTGTGGTCTAGCTTTTTGCTGTGGGGCTGAATACTATTAGATCCCCTCCACTCAAAAATGTGCCTTTCCTCTGTTTATGTCCCCTAAAATGTCTGACCTTGACTAAACTGACAAAGTTTGTGACTAGAGAGTTGCTTTCACATTCTTCTACTGAAAGAGGCGATGTCTGTGCACTGTAGTGGGTGTGCAAGATTAGGTACATCACTAATTCAAAACTAGTCGCTGTTGAATATGCAAATGCCAGCAAATAAACCTGAACCTTTGCAGAGCGGACTTATTACACATAATTTAAAAATCTACCAGCCAGGCTATTATTTGCTTAAATCACTGAATTCAACCGGCTTACATTTGGGACAGACCTTTAATTCCTTTTACACCAAACTGTTGCTCAGCAAAGATGGGAAATACGATCAAATTGTGTATTTGAACCAGTGCTAATATTACTTATTAAAATTAGGCTTCAAATAGCATATCAATTATGTATCATTCATTTGCCCTAGCTCTGACAGACGATGCATCAGAGAGAGAACATTATGACACTTGTTTTACGGCACTTGAGGATTACAGCGCACCGACACAACACCACTTCATTCTGTTAAAACAGTATTTATAACTTGGTTTAATTCTTCTGAAAACCCCATTTGATTCTTTTGATGTGAGGACCCTTGCGGACTAAAGAAATATAAATAACTTACCAGGTAGTAGAGGAATGGACACATATTCTGACTTTATGACAGTCACCACTTTTTTTCATCCTTCTTGTTTACCATGCCGCTAAACCTGAATGAATTTTTCTTTAGTGCTCAGGGTTTCAGTAAAGTGAACTGATGTGTAACATGTATAAATTGACAAGGTTTAAACATTTGTATTTGTTTGTGGTGGGTAGCCAACAGCATGGTTTTATACATCCAAAGAACTTCTAAAGAAATTAACTGCCTGGCAACCAGACCAGGCATCTAATTGAGACAGGCCTTTATTTGTCAAAATGTGTAGCTACACCAGGCTAGTAAAAGGGACTGGACACTTAATTGGGAAGTTTTGTAATATATATTTCTATAAACTTTGATCAGACGTCTGGTATATAGTCACGTAATAACAATGTGACAATGTGAACGCACTGTAACATTGTTGTAGATGATCTTGTATGTCTCACAACTGCTAACGCTGTGTCAGCCACTGCCAGTTAGCCTACAAGCTAACAGGCTAACAAACAACATAAACACATAAAAGATACTGAGTACACTTACCATTCTGATACGTCTGATACGTTAAACAAACAAACTGATTGGCAACAAAAAGTAGTGATTATGGCAGAGTATTTTACAGACTTTAAAACTTGTCTGGAGGCGAACGTTAAAATATCCTCTGTGAAAAAAAAACACATTTTGTTGATTTTAGTTACTACAGGCCATGATAAAGGTGTCTTGACAAGTAGCTGCAGTAATTCTATCAGTGTTTCTGTGGATATTCATGCCCCCCAGAAGGTGAACCCCTAGAAAATTCTGAGTGTTTGCACCATGATACACTCCTCAGTATGTTTCTTGTAACACTTTCATATCGTGGGGTGTAATTGACATTGCCTCTATAGTGCTAGCAAGGCTTTAGATTGCAGTCTTGTTTTCTTCTCACCTGCTGTTGTGAAATGAGGATGCAGATATATTATTTCTCGCCGCCATTTTCACTACTTTGGTTTCTCTGGAGCGGGTACTTCACAGTCTCATGGGAGCCTCTTTGCTATTATTTTCATATATTACAGTAATCCCATTCCCCTCGCTCTTCCCCAGTCTTTAATTCCTTTTTGTCTCCATCAGACCTCACTCGTTTTTTCTGCTGAAGATGTCCTCATCGTCAGCTCTCTTACCTCGCTCAGAAAGCCCTCCAGCTCCTCCTTCTATCTCCATCTTTCTCCCTCTCTGGCTCACTAACCACCCACCCTTCCACCCTCCTCGCCATATCTCCCCACCTTTCCCCTCACCCTCCCCACCTCCCCCTCTCTCACACTCCATCACCAGCTTCTTATCTGCCTCTCTCTCTGCATTTGCATCACCCTCACTTTTCCCTCTCCCTTCCTCTAACTCTTTGCCAACATGAACTCGCTTTCTCCCCTCTCCCTCTCTCGCCGCTCTCTGTTGGTCTCTCTCTCTCTGCGTCCCTCCGAGGCATGTTTAATTAAGCGTAGGGCTATGTGTCAGAGAGAGAGAGGGAGGGAAGAGGAGAAAACTAATGCTATCTGGAGCACCAGGCTAGACTAGGCAGGGTCTCCTCCTTCTCTCCTCCTCCTCCTCTCCTATTTTGTCCTCTCCTCCTCCACTTCCCCCTCTCCCTTTGGCCTGGGCCAACCGTAATTACCCTGCTCATTAGCAGAGGGAAGAGGTAGGGGGGAGGAAGGGGGAGCCAACAGGGGAGCAAAGGAGGACAGGAGCAGGGGAGGACAGGTGAGAAGGTAGGAGGAACACCTAAGATTGTCCTAAGATGGGATGTGTGTGTGTGGAGAAATGGACAAGTGAGATAGTCGTTGTCAGGGGATGCAAATGTTATGGGCTTTTTATTATGCAATTTAGTAGCCCGATTAAATTTGACAGAAAGATCAACCTCCCCCAAAAAAATGTTACTTTCAAAGTCAGGAGAGTTAAAGCACCTGTATAGATGCTTTTAAGGGTGCTCGTGTTCATAGCAGGCATCCTACATGTAGTTGTTATGCACTGTTTGTACATATACCTACAAAAAGTAAGGCACCACAATTTGTGTATAACCCACATAATCAAGAGCTAGCAATGTGTGTATTACCAGCATAGTATGTATTCAGAAAGGCTGCAATCACATGATCAATGTGCTGACGGGACTCAAGAGGGAGGTGATCCTTAAAAAGGGAGGTTCGGTCGAAGATGGGTCACAAAACACTGGACTGTCCCCCAGGAGGCATCATGTTTGAGACTGTGAAAGTCATTTAAAAGTACGTCATCACTATGTTTCTTTTCCTAAACCCAACCACAGTCACTTATCTTGCCTAAGCCTTAAGTATGTAACTTTACGTTTAGCATGTAACATCATTCATGGGGTGGTAATTCTTTGGATATCATACAAACCGTTGTATGTGGATACGTTGAGTAGAGCGTGTGCGCCATACAGGCTGATACCTTAGCAGCGGCCCAGGTTCGTGCCCAATCCATGGCCCTTTGCTGAATGTCGGCAAAGAATTTGAAAGATAAACTTCTGGCGAATGACCAGTGTCTCCCTGTTTAGTTCTGGTGACATAATGCAAAATAGAGAGCCATAGTCATGATGTCACACCTGTGCTAGCCTCTGTTCTGCTAGCTTATGCAGCTCAATGTGTACAGAAAAGTAGAAAAGCCTCAATATCATATTATGCTGAATTTTCACATGCCTTGCCAAAGCCTACATGTGTTACAGAGCAGAGTCCTGGCTGATGTCAGGTGTGTTGATGCACAGACCTTACAAGCTTACTCTCTTGTTTGTCCAGGCAAGGTTCCAAGAGAGCAGATTCATCTGGCCCACATGTTGGGAGCTCTTTGGCTGTTTGGCCTCCTGTGTGCAGATTGGCTCGGATTACATTGTCTCCTTCCTTTTTAGTAAAATTAGGAAGCGCTTGAAGAATTTTATTCTAGAGGTGTGTTGTTTCTTCGGAGACCTCAAAAATTCCCCACTGTCAGGTCTTTTGAGTTTGCATGCTCCTTTGATTCACTTTCATTTGTCATTGAGGGACCACGACAGAAGAAAGAAATGTCAAATTTAAAATATTATATGTCAAAATGTGTTCAAAGTAAGCTGAGCATAACTCAGCTGAGTCTTGTAATGCGCCTCTCTTTTATCTGGGGGAAAGAACAGTGTTCCTCTTTTCTTCTCTGCTTCCCTTTCTCCCTTTATTTCTCATTTATTACCATGCATGTATCATCTCATGTCAGCCTCAGCTCTCTGTGCACCTTTCTCTCTGCTTTTTGCTCTCTCCCCTGAGTGCTATACTCCTGCTCCCCTTTCTGTCCCTTAGCTCTATCCTATGCAGTTTTCGTAGTCTTTATTAAAATCCCCCGGTTCAAATGAGTCTCATAATAATGGCAACGAGCTGAATGTGAAATAACATTCAGCTCCTGTCAGTTCTCAATCCTCCACAGAGGCAACACAGAGTTTATTTCATTCCTCGAGTTGTGCACAGCATGTTTTACTCCTAGAAGCTACACTTTAGTTGACCTCTTTGATGTGGGGGAATGTTTTGAGCAACAGGGGTTTGCTTTCAAAGAAATCTTATCCTTATGTAAGGAAATTAACTTTTCTTTCCCCCTCAGTTCCACTTAATAAAATGTGACTCCTCACTAATTCAGCCCCGATTGTCCTGCACTAACAACTACCAGCGGAATATAAATGTCCACACATCATGAACCAGGCAGGTGCTCTATGTATCTGCCCGCTGGAGACATCTAAAAAGAAACCTCCAAACCCCAAGATAACTGCAGCTTAATGTCATCAAAAATGTATACTTGTAATATCAGCTCACTGCATGTACCCTATTCGTTAGTCGCCATAAAATGGTCAGAGACTGCGTTCATTTATCACTGGATACTAATAGAGAATAAGGACTCCTGTAGTTCAGTATATCCACCTAAAGACCAGTCTGAATTCCTCCAAGGGTACACCTGCAACAACAGTTTTATTTTTGATAGACATTTCAAATTCAGACCAGGACACACTGCAGACCTCCCCAGCATCCTGCACCACAAGTGCAAAAAAACTCCCTATGACAAAGAGAGGAACTGTGTATCATTAATGCTCAGCCCAGCTGGCAGAAGAAAATGTTGATATTGTACATTTCTGCAAACCATGCATACATTACATTTTATACATATCAATGTTTCATGTAATATATCAGCTGACTTTGTCATCAGGAGGTGGAAATGATGATGGATGGTGTGACACCTAGGCAAGACGCCTGCCAAGCCTCAAGACCAACAAACAACAAAACCAGTTGTGTTTCAGCGAGTCATTGCTGCATTTCCAGCTGCTTTCTAGTCAACAAATATGGTTGTTTTTTAGCAACCCGTCACTGTCTTTCCACTGTGGATAGTGCATCAAAAAGCAGTTGTTTTTTACCAAGACATTGCTGCAGTGTGCCACCACAACCTGGTATATTGAAGCCACAATATGATATTTTTCTAGCCATAGCCAAGTTGTTTTTGTGCCTAAACCCAACCACATGCTACCCACAGCACTGTTGAAACCTTAAGTTTCAACAAATCCACTATATAATAGTGTATAAATGCAACATATCCATGGCTTTCAGATATGTATATATGCCAACATTTATTCTGGCGATTGGGTTGCAAGGGTGAACTTCCAAGACGCATAAACATGCTACTGCCCCAGGGCGTCAGACTTCTCTGGGCCCTAAGACCCCCAGGTATGTGTCAATTAGTCACACCTAATTTGATATGTTGAAATTGTTTTGCGGTTTGCACCATCAAGGTACAGAAGCAAGTCCCCCATTGGTATCTAATCTTGTGGCCCAGAGTTGTAGAGGGACCTGTTAGTATTAATACTTTTGTTATTTTAGTTTATAATATGCACACATGGTTTTCATTTATAAATAAAGTTCTCCGTGATAACGGACACAAGCCTGGGGTCAGATTGAATTATTCCAGTGCATGAGTACTGGTTGGTCCCTGAGTCTCTGTGCAAATAATTAAGTGATCATGTATACTGTGGTTTGCTGTGTGCATTGTACTAAACACTGGGAACTTGGAGGTGACAGGGTACATACAGAGTTCATTCTTGTCCTCTCTGCTCACTAATTCGCTGGCTTCCTCTGCACATCAACATATAAATGATAACATAAATGCTGACCTCAGTGGCATCTATGTTTCCTTCCATTTGACAGCGTGCTGCGTGTGATGTGTTAGTTATTGTTCATGTGGGTCAGTTTAGGAATCTGATTTTGGCCATAGTTAAAAAACAACATGACAATCCAAACAAAAAAAAATTGGATCTTAGCTATAAATCCAGACTGAGCATCTAGTGGTAGCCTTGAGGAAAGTGTCTGCATTACTCTTCAAGAGCAGAGTGACAATCTAAAAGCACAGGACTGCAGTGTCATGGAGTGTGATTCACTCAGGTTGTTGCTGCTACAAGATGACTCATCTTATGTCTCATCACTGCCCTGCTGACCTTAGTTATGTCCCCCTCTATGTGCCCACATGTCCACAACCACACTTATCATGTCTCCTCTCATGACTTGACCCTGTGCTAAATGCATATGCATACAGAGTAGAGGTACATTTGATTGATTACACGCAAGGTGGGCTTCAGATGACAAGCAAACTGCTCTTCCAGGCCAGTGAGCTTGTTTGATAAATAACATGCATGTCTCCAGGCACTGAATATATTTGAAACAAGGCACAAAAGCCTTAGTAAATCAGCCCCTCTGCGTCTGTTTATCAGTCAACAGTCAGCCCAGAATGGTGATTTCTGATTGGCATTTACCCTTCTAACTCAACACAAAGTTGACTGATAGTTAAACTTTAGCGGTCTGAACCAGCCAGAAATAATTGTTTCACATCAATGCTGAGATCCTGTGTGGGCAAACTAGATAACACTGCATTAATGTGTTGAAATAGCTAGTGTGAGAGTGAAAGGAGAAAATGGGGTTATGGGTAGTTTTTTTCTGGTCCCTTGTGCACTTTAATAGTTCAGTTTAATCAGTAGCTTATCTTTGTTATGTGTGTTTTATATCATCCAGCTTTCATGACCAGTGTCAAGGGGTTAGTCACTATTAAAAAATATTTAAAAGCAACTCCAGTACTTATTGTGGTACTAAAAAATAATTATTCCTGTTTTCATTAATACTAGTTAGACTTTCAATATAACGATTATCTCCCCTTCTGGATGTTAAACTGAAGCTAAATAACTCTAAATTAGACGTCAACCCCATCTAATGATTTATTTTCATCATAATTAATTTTCATTCCGTCACTTGACGTGAGCGTGCACTGAACTACTGTAGCTCGGATGAGAAATTGCAGAAAAGTTGTCTTTCTGCAGTAGGGAGTATTCCCAGCTCTTTGATTTTATCGAGCGATGGGAAGAACATAAATCTCCTGCACACTTACTTAAAGCAGAGAAAATGTAAGCAGCAGTTTTTGAGGTGTAACAAAAAGGTAATATAGAAGTGAAAGTATACAAGGCAGCATTGTAACAGTGTCACATATGTGACATATATGTATAAACCACTGTCCAACAACTGTATTATATGCTTTACTTAATAGGCTTACACCAATACTTGTATCACAGAGCTCTCTGCTATTAACCTTTCTCTCCAGGTTTCCTTTAATAAGGGCAAAGTGGGAGTCCCTCAGCAAAGACACGGCACCGTTGCAGCGTTTTCAGCCATTGTGATTTTAATTAGAGGAATTTGGCCGCAGTCGACATCATCAGATCCTCTCATTTGTAATCTGAGTGAGTTGGCCGGGGTTGACGAGTTGACGTCCAAGACTCAATCGGACTCTTTAACCCCTCTGAGTAGACAGATTTTGTTTTGTCTCACCATCTCAGGCAAACAAGATACTGCAGGAATCATGTTTCAAAGTGCATGAGACAAGAAAGATCTGACAAAACACCACTATGATTAAACAAAAAATAAATAGTGTTTATACTCTACACACAGTCAGTATTATTTAGGTTTGCTAGAGGCTCAGATCTTGCCAAAAACCTCCCACAGTGTGACTTAAATACTCAAATATTCAAAGGGTTTCCTATGCACAAAAAGTGACAAATGTGTTTTCGGCAATTTAAGCTGTACTTGGTAATTTTTTGGAAATAAGTTTTTGTCATATTTGCTGTCATTATATCCACACAGCAGTACATGAGACCAATCAGAGCAGAGGAGTCTCTAACACAGCTGTCAACATCGGCAGTCACTGCTTGTGTCATGCAGGCAAACTGATGAAATATGACTCGAAATTCTGCATCTGCATTGCCTGTTTCTCACTGCCAGTGGTTTCAGCAACATATTTTAGTGTACTGTTTAGCTGTAAAATGAGAAAGTTGGTCCGGCCGGTGGGTGATGTGTCGCTTGACTTTTTCCAATATGGCAGCCAGGTCACAAACTTTCTCATTTTACAGCTAAACAGTGCACTAAAATATGTTTCTGAAAACATTTCATGCCAGAAATAAGCAATGTAGTAACAGAATCTTGATTCGTATTTGATCAGTGCCGCCTAATTTGACAGTTTGACCGCAGTTTACAGAGTGATTGACATTATTGACAGCTGTGTTAAAGACACTTGGCTTTCATTGGTTGTTTTCAGTGCGCTGTGGTACATTATAGCTATTGTCATTAGAGGCACTAGGGACATGATTTTTTTCACAGACTGACTCATGTAATACTTTGTGGATGTAGTGACAGTTTCAGCAAAGTTATTTTCATAAAAGTTGCCATTGTAGCTTAAAAGATACATGGAGGAGACGGAACTTACCCTATATAGACTGTTTTGTAAAGTTTAGGCCCAGTCAATCATCAGATCTCTCAGGAAACGTTCCAGTCAGTGGGTTTGAACTAAATATAAAATGACTGTTCTCGCTGTACGCTCTATAACAGTCATACATCTCGTCTCTTCCAGCACTTCACATGGCAGGGGGTCAGTCAGTGCCACGGGGGGGCCGCGGCGCTCTATGCCTGGGCGTGCCATCTCAGGCGAGTGGCAGGCTTTCACCACGTGGACCACCTCTACTTTATTAGATTAGACTCTGGCCCTCCTCGGGTTTGTAATTGCATTTGCCTGATGCTGTGTATTTAAGAATAGAACGGCCCCGGTCCCTGTGGCCCTCCCCTACCTGATTTCCCAGCTGCCTCCAGGGGGAGCAGACCAGCACCAGCCCCGGGATAAGAAGTCGTCATGACAACCAGGAGGCAACTGGTGAGGGGAAAATGGAAAGACCTACTGTAGCCTTTCTGTCTCTCTCTGTGACTTTGCACATTCTTTCCTGGTGGATTTCCTCTTTGTTATTCACTGTTTCTAAACGTGTGCGTGGCAATTCACTTTGGTTCACTTCTTTGCATCCCTTGTTCTTGTTCTGAGAGGGACAACAAAAAAAAGCAGCGAATGTTTCTTTGTGCTGGGTCTCCCTGGGAGCGGGAAATGAAGGGCTGTCGAATGGGGACTCGTATTTCATCCTGTCCATAATTTATGGAGAGACTAGGTTTAGGAAGGGACATTGCGCTAACATGGGGTATGCTTGTCATAAGCATCTCCCATGAGTCATAAGCAACTGGAGGGGGTACAAATCGATGGTGACACATGTTTCTGTTAGCTACACAGCGCGCTTGATGCCATTTTCTCCATCGTAAGCATTTGCAGATAAACTCCTATTGCGTGTCATTATGTGTCAGTGATACTTTGTGGCAGTGTTTGGCAGTTTGTCTGAGGCTATTCAGCTTGGCTTGTTAGGCTTCCCTGCTAGCATGCTAACTGCTATTGCCAGTGTGACTTAGCAGGTCTTGAAAAGCTACTACAGGCAGGGTTAGAACTTGACCTCCTTCAGCCGGCGCTGCTTTAGTGAGACAGCAAGCCTGACTGTATATGGCGTGGGACAGTGACATTCTTTTGAACTGGGAGTTGCACCAGCCGGAGGTAGTATATCATAAAGCACAACCTGTCTGCTAATCACAAATTACAGCCAGCCTCTCCTCTAGCCCTGATCCAGCTCTCTCCACAGGGAAGCCAGGGCCAAGGAGACAAGGAGAAGAATACTAGCTCCTGCCAAGTCCCCACCACTCCCCACTACAAGGTGCTTATAAATCGGCATCCTCGCAGATAGGTCAAGGTTTTGATTTGGTCGTGACCTTAGTTCATAAATCTGAATGATGTAGGGGCCTTGGTTAAAAGGCTGCTGGATCAACTCTCAGATGGGACACCCCTCCCTCGCTTTCTGTCTCTTTCTCTCCTTCTCTGACTCTCTCTCCTCTTCCATCTCTCCCAACCTCACGTCCCTTTTTCAGTCCCCGCTGCAGTCTCGAGTCCCCGGAGCCTCTATAACAGGCAGAGAGAGAGGGAGAGAGGGAGAGAAAGATGGCGAGGGGGTGAAACAGGCAATCAATAAATCAATATGTTTTGCGCCACTAAGCTAGGGTAAGCTCACTCTCTCAAAGCTGCGCGTGCATGTACGCACACACACGTATACACTCACTTACAATCCCAGCAAATTTATTTCAACACACACACACAAACAAACAAATGAAGGCCCAGGACAGAATGTCCCTTGCCAAAAGACATTTTGTTGTTTTAGGGACTTTCTTTTTTCTCATTCTATTTCCTGTTTTGGATCATTAAGCCATTGATTTTTGTTTCAACGGGTAAGTGGTGGTGGGGACCCCCTGGGAGCCAGCTGAAAACCTCAACAGAGTGGCCCCAGCAGGAGTTTCTCTAGTTGTGACAGGCTGCTCCCAAGGGCCAGTGGGCCCTCTTAACTCTGCAGGGGAGAAACTATCGCCTGAAATCAGTCATTCTGCCTCAGCATTCCCAGGCACTCCTCCGTAAGAGTATTCACTTGGATATGTATGGATTTCTTCTTGCTAAATGTCTTTGCAACCACTGTAAGTACAAACGTGCGCATTTAGTTATAGATTTGGATTCTGGTCCTCACAGAATTTCTTGTAGGTGTACAAATGGTCAGTTCTCTTCATGGATTTTAAAGGATGTAAAAAGTTGGCTGGAGCATCTGCTTTCCTATCACTATGTCCAATATTTTTAGGTCTGTGGGGGCGGTGAGGTTAGAGGAGAGAGCTGGAGAGATACGGTGAGATACAGTAGCAACCCTGGCAGACCAAGATTCAGTTGGCCAACATCCAGCAAGATATTACAGTCAGATATATAGTAACACAGATGGATGCACTCAGCCTAAAGAGGCTGACATATTGGCCAGCGCTGTCATAAGAATGACATAATACCTATCCCGACAGGTAATGAAAATAAAGGCCGCTCCACCGCAGAGTTGCATAAGCACTTTAACTTTAGCCGATACAACGTAAAACATTACCCCTGACATATGGGATATCCCCAGGGAAGTTTTCAGAGTGGTTGGATGTTAAAGGTGGAGGTCTGACAATTGGAAGTGGTCCCCTAGCATGCTGTAGATGTAACTCTTGATTTCAGCACTCACAACCAAAACACCCGATGGGTTCTACTGTGCGTCTCCTTGATATAGAGATATTATTCTGCATTTCATTAAAATGCATCTCAGTGATCCGCGCCTCAGTGACTCTGCCCTCTCCCTCAGAAAATGCAGGCATACATTTTCAGCATGACAACTTTTTTTCTGGAGAGTGCAAAACTATTCAAATATGTGGAACATTGTAATTATGCATATATGTTTTATAATGTCTACTATAACAAGTAATTACTGGTTATATCAGTGGTGTGAGCTACTGACAGTGTAGATCTTTGTAAACATAAAAGGAAGCACAGATACAGAAAAAGAATTCAAAACATCCCATTTTCTATTACATTTCTTCAGTGTACAGTATGCAGCTGTATTTGCATTTAAAGCTATATTGGATTTACACTGTTGCATCATTATGGCAAAATAGATCCCCGAGGTGGTTGGATCACCTACTCCATTCTATCTTGGGTGCATTTACATGTGCACTTTTATGTGGTTAAGCTCAGCCTGGACAAAATCCAAGTTCATTTGACTCATTTAGTGCCAGATGTAAAGAGGGTCTGTTTCACAAGACGAGATAAATATGAAAAACTGCTGTGTTTTGGCACCATTCCTGCAGAGTACATCAAAGCATAGGACTTAAATTAATACCAAGGGAACATGGCATGTGAGCAGAAGCTCCTCAGCTCAAAAACAAAAAAAACTCTGCCATGCAGTGATGAGGAACCGTGTGGCATACGGACATTTTAAAGTGAGACCATAATCTTCCTCTCCCAAATTAAAAGTTTAATTCTTAAAGGGACAGTTCAGCCCAAAATTAAAAATATGTATTTTTTTTCCTGTGACCTTTAGTGCTGTTTATCAGTCAAGATTGCTTTGGTTTGAATTGCCAAGTGTTGGAGATATCAACCGTAAAGATGTCTGCCTTATCCTCAGTATAACAGACATAGACAGCACTCGCCTTGTGGTGCTCAAAGCGCCAAAAAAATACATTTAAAAAACTCAACAGCAATGTCTCTTTCCAGAAATCATGACCCAGTGACTTCAAGATAATCCACAGACCTTGTTGCAAGCAGTTTCATGCAGGAACTATTTTCTTTCTACCAAACTACACCTGCCAACTGTATCATCATGCAGAAGGAGGGAGTGCATCTACTCATGGACGAGAGTAGATGCTCGTGACAGCATGAGATATAACATTCATGGTGTCCTCCACAGCTGAGCTATAACGATAGCTAGCTCAATGCAGCTAGTTAAGCTAGCAGTAGTCACAGACTTCGGTGTAGTTTGGTAGAAAGAAAATAGTCCCTACGTGAAACTGCTCACAACAAGGTCTGTGGATTATCTTGAAGTCACTGGGTCATGATTTCTGGAAAGAGACATTGCTGTTGAGTTTTTTAAATGTATTTTTTGTTGCTTTGAGCACCACAAGCTGAGTGCCATATAGTTCTGTTATATTCAAGAGACAGCAGACATCTTTTATGGCTGATATCTCCAACGCTCGGCAACTCACACCAAAACAATCTAGACTGATACATAGCACTACGGGCAAGAGGAAAAATATGTATTGTTGATTTGGAGGTGAACCGTCCCTACAATGAAATATACCGTGCTGATTTTCGTACACTTCGAGGTTTTACTGCTACAACCTCTGCTAATAGTAGCTCAGGTTAGTTAAATTTTCACAATTAACCCAGCTGTAGCAAAAAAAAAAAAATCATTGTACCATTGTAAAATGTTCTGGCTCTGTCATCCTGCCATTTTTTTCCCTCCACTTCTTCATTCAGATCTTCTCCTCTCCTCTTCCTGTCCCAGTCTCCCTCTGTTTGAAAGGAAAGGCAGCTGGAGATATTTTACAGGTTCAATTTGAAGGAACTTTTCCTCCATTAATAATGAAATCGTACCCCCCTCTCCTCCCCTCGTTCTGACTTCCCCCAGGAATGAACCTGGTGCTGCTCTGTTGCTGCTACTTAAAACTCTCTCAAACACTTAGTTTCTCAACTCCCTTCTTCTTATCCTTAACTAAACCCTCAGTTTTGCAGGACGAAAGAAACAGAGAGAGCTGACTAATGAAACAAATGTAAATGAAGAAAGAACGACAGTAAAAGACAAAGAGAGAGAACAAAACCGTGAGTTAAAAGAGAAAATATCGAGAATGAACGTTTTAAATTGTAACCAATTTATTTTTCAGTGCTGCACATTCATTTTCATGGTCACCAATTCAATATTTCTTCCGTTTTCTCGTCTTTTTCTTGTATGTGGAAATGCACAGGGAGACAGGTCATTATTACAAAATAGCTGAGGCCATCGGTGGAAATCGAGGAATGAATGAGAGTAATAAAAGACAAAGATGAGAGATAGATTGACATTTTGGCCGCTGATGTCCTTGCACGCTTGACAAAGACGAAAGATTCTTCCTTTGTGCCCTGAGAGTGTTTTCTTGTTGACATTGTGCCTGTGCATTCTTCCTGTACGTGCATGCAGGCAGGCTGCTGCGGTACATGCAAACATCAGCGCAAGCATGTGCGTAAGTGTTTACTGCATGTGTACACTCAATCACGTGCATGTGCATATTTTTGACTCTTAAGTGTGTGGGAGTGAGAGAACATTCACATCGCCCACCTGGGCTCTAGCTGGGAGCCAATAGAGCTGTCTTACTGAAAAACTCCCTGTTGTTTCTTTGGCGGAGCCTAACAGGCAGATTTGACTGTATCACTTCCTTCTTACTCCTCCTCCTCCACTCGTACTCCTCTCTTCTCCCTCGATCTGCTCTGTTCCTCTGTTCCCAACACTCATCTCTTTCTCTCTTCCTGCCTTTTCTATATTTAATCAGCCAGGGAGTGTGGAATTAGTGATTATTTGATGGAAATATGCAGGCGTGTGTGTGTGTGTGTGTGTGTGTGTGTGTGTGTGTGTGTGTGTGTAGGAGAGAGGAGCTGATCTCTCATCTATCTGTCTGGATCTTCTCATACCCCCCTGTCATTTCAGTGCAGAGCAGAATTTGGAGAGAGCAGAGGAGTATTGCATAAAAGCCCTTGCAGGGTTTCAGTTGGACAGTACAGACATGCATGGCACATCCGCGCTACTTCCCTCTGCCTCACTCTTTGTTTCTGTTTGCTCTCACTATTCTGTTACCTTCCTCTTGTCTTTTTCTCACTCAGACTACATCTACACTGAGACCATATTCAGACTGACATTATCACCACATGGAAAAATGCAATTCTATCATTCACTTCAGTGAGACCATTGAGGTACCGGCAGCGATGCCAGTGCAAAGGGCTCCAGCAAAAAACGCAGGGTCATGCAGAATAAAAGCTTCAAACTGGCTCAGATCTGAACACAATCTATTGCAACATCATCAGCATCACACTGTGGAGGGCGATTGAGGATATTAAAGTATGCATTGAGAAGCTTAATAAAATCAGTGTCAACTTTCCAGAGTTGTGAAGGTTCCTCATGATACAATAAAATGTCGAGCTGTGTTTTGAATTGCCTTAGCCTTAAACCAGTTTTCAGTATTTTAAGCAACATGTCCACACCAACCTAGTCTCACATCACCAGACTTTCCTCCAGCAATGTGCCAGTGCTAGAGAAAGGTCTGGCTGAACCCATCGTGATTTCACTCTAAAGGAAATGAACACTCTGGATTGTTTGTATTTCTTAACCAATGTATGTACTCAGAATTTATTAACTAAACTAATTGTCTTGAGCGACACTGAATTCAGAATTCAGAGGGATCTTGTTTTGGTGGAGAGGGGAGTGCTTGCGGTAAAATAGCTAAGTCCCCACAAAGGACAACGCCACATAAAACGTTAAGAGATGTTTGAGTGTGTGAGTTGCTAGCCCGGAAATCTTAAATGAACACAAGCTGTGGCGATAGAACTGGTTATGTGAGACACCCACTGTCTACATCCTGTGAGCCAGGCTAACACCAACCTAACCCCTAATAGAACCTTTTACTGTAAGTAAACAGTAGACATTTTTGGCGGGCAGGCTTAGCTATGGGGAAAACAATTCTCCACAGACATTAGTTGGCGCTAGCTAGCAAGTTCTGTTGGCTTGTTTTAGACAGTGGAGGAAGATGATGCGTGGTGCATTCAGAAACACTCATTCTGAGTGTCGGAGGGCACAAACTGGACCATTTGTAAATTCGGAGTGCTGTCTGAATGTACCGTTTGGTTATCAAGAGTACCACATTCTCGGAGTGGCAGAGTGCACTCTGGGCACCCTGTTTGGGGAGGCGGAGCAGCAGAGCACCAAGCGGAGTGATGTGTGATTAACTTAACCGTCCGTCATTCATATAGAAATATAGGGTTCTCATCTTAGTGTAGCGCATCAGACTGAATTTACGAATGCGCCATGTGAGGTCACTCACTCTCTGGGACCGCAAGTATTACTTGAAAAAGTAAACATTGACCAACAGGACCAGACTGGCCGACCTGTATACTCTCACTCAGTGGATGGATGATGTCACAGGAAGCTTTGTGGTTGATCACTATACCAATCTGACAAAGGAGGACACCAATCGTCAATATTCCTCTTAATACCTCCCCAATTTCTAATGAGGTGGACATGATAAACCTTAATATACATAACATTATTCATCCCTACGCCAGTAAATACTTTTTCCCTGAACCTGATATGAACTGTGCACATGTGAACATTTCTGATGATTGCCTCCGTCCAGTCCTTTTGTCTTATCATATTTAACCATGGTTGTCTTTGTTTTTGTTGATGGGCAGTGGCGGCTGCTATGCAAAAAACTTTAAGTTAAGCATTTTAAGATCAATGCCACTCTCATATCTGTCCAAATACCCTTACCCTTAGCTTAGCATAGCACAATGACTGCAAACAGGAGAGAAAGTTAGCCTGGCTGTCTAAAGATGATGAAATCCACCTATTAGCACCTCTAAAGCTCAAAAATTAACAACTTACATATCATTTGTTTAATCTGCACAAAACCAAAGTGCAAACGACAAGTTTATGAGGCCTCCGCTGGTTGCCTGTCAACCTCAGGGTAACTTTATAACACCGCACGTTGTTTCACAATTTTAAACTATCATCTACACTATATTACTACGACTATTATCTCTCTTCTGCCCACTCCTGCTCTCCACCATCACCTCTACTTTGTTTAACACAGCCATGACTTAAGTGTTCTCATTTACATATTTTTCTGTTTCTATTGTCAGACTACTGAGTGAACATAAAATAGTGATTTGATCACGTCTCACAAATTCTGCTTGTTAACCAGACGGTCTGTCTGGTTAACAATGTATGTTGATATGGTAAGCTGCCAATAAAAACACCATTTTTTACGATTGCTGTGTGACAGAATAGTTACAGGGAACAAAAGTGTGTTTTCTAAACTTAAGTCTTTCTTAACTTTCCTCGCCCACATTAAAACATCAGGCAGGCATTTTGAGACGGAGCCTCTCTGGAGAATATTATTGAACAGTATTGTTTTTGGGGTGTGAACACCCGTTTAGTGTGGAGAGAAACAGATGAGTTTTCAAATTTGGCTGACTAAGTGTGGACATATTTTCATTTTGTAGCTCTGTGGCTTCTCACTGACTCTGTTTTTATCTTTTCTTTCTATATACATTTTGATTATTTTGTTTTTCATCACCGTGTCTCTCCCTGCCTTTTTCCAATACAAGGGCAGGCTATTGTGAGTGACAGCTCATTACAACACCATCTCCTCACCCCCTAACCTTATGAGACAGAAACAAGAGTGTGTCTGTGTGTGCCCGCGCGTGTGTGAAAGCGTGTGGGTGTGCATGTGTGCATTTTTGTGCGTATTTGAACATAAGAGCGGCTGCATTTCCTCGCTTAGTGCATTCATGGTGTGTTTGCCCGTGCTGCTATTTGTGTCTATATTTACATTTGCATATGCTGTAAGGTATCTTTCATATGCACAGGCCTTTCAAGTCAGCTCTCACTCTCTTCTTCACATACTCACACATTCACACACACACACACGCAGTCCAGCGATATGCAGCTCATGAATACTCCCAATTATGGGAAGCCCACTCATCGTCTCTGTACCTCAGTGATGGCTGGAGAAGAGGACAAAAGTTGTGCGGGGATGGAAGTGAAAGCAGTCCACCCGGTTCAGAATATGACAGCTTTTGAACTTGTTTTTTTCTCTCTCTTTTTTTTTATTCATTAGATAAGTGAAAAGCAAAAACCCAGTGATGGCACGCCAGTACCAGCCATGATTTATGTTCACCTCTGGAAAGAGAAAAGTAGAATTTATGGCTTTCTCGTCTGGCCTAATCTTCACCATATGCTGCAAAGCCCAGGCAATGCAGTAAGCTTAGACGGGGAGGGAGAGAGAGAGGCTGAAAATTGTCCTCTACACTTTCTCTAGTTAGCTTTTTCTTTTTTTTTTTCCTTTCTCTTCCTCTCACTTACTAACCAACTCTATCACATTTTGTCCTTGTCATTTTTTTTCCTCCTCCTGCAAGCTTACGTACACGGGAGCACCCGTACATACACACACTTGGTGCACACAGTCAAGCTTTGAACACTTCTAATCACACGCATGCAGGTGCACTATGCACACAGACGCGCGCTCGCGCATAAACCGAGAGAGCTGCTCGGCCCCTCAGCGACACCTTCACTCCTCTCGCACCAATTTTCTCACACTTTTTCATTCTCTGTGTCTTCTCTTCTTTTCTTTCTCTCGCTGCCTCGCTCCGCACCTCCGCCCTCAACCGCCTCCACATATAGATCCTTTCTTTTTATAGTCAAAGCTATAGTCCCCATGGCAACACCAGAGTTGTTGATTGCCAAGGTGCTGTACGTCTAATTATGTAACTATCGCAAGGGGTTGTGTTGTTTGTGTGTGTGCATGTGTGTGTGCAGCCTATGTGCTTCTCACGCCGGCACTGTCCTCTA
The DNA here is from genome assembly GCA_019142605.1 of Cephalopholis sonnerati. Classification (NCBI taxonomy): domain Eukaryota; kingdom Metazoa; phylum Chordata; class Actinopteri; order Perciformes; family Serranidae; genus Cephalopholis; species Cephalopholis sonnerati. The sequence goes on from JAGQAX010000002.1 coordinate 33,417,336, forward strand.
TTAGCAATGCCTCTCTTTGTGATGGATCAAGCTGTGGTGCGATAATCGATCTGTGCTCAAAAGATTGAGTCAGATATGATGTCTTGTGCAGAAAACGTGTTCAAAATTGAATATTTGACATGTTTTATGTGCATGTATACATGTGAGAAAAAGACATACATCTGTGTGTGTGCATCTCATTTGCACATGAGCGTGTGAAGATGTAGTACATGTGCATGTCACAAGCAGGTGTGAAGCTATAACAGGTTTTGACAGGGTAAAATCATTTGGGGGTGCAGATGATGTGCTTTTTTTTTTATCCAGTTACGGTGTGACAACAGAATTCTCAACCGTCGATTCCTATTAAAGTGTTCGCAGGAAGCATAAATCCTGTCTGCTCTCATTCCACATCGATTCTTATCCAGGTAGAGCACTGAAAAGATGGAGGGAAAATGAGAGGGGGGGGCACAGTTTTATGCATTAGCTCACTGTGGAAAAAATAGTTTTCACACTCACACTCATTTACTCTATTCGTGAACACATTCGCACTGAAGAAGAGGAGGAAGAAGAACGAGGGAGAATAACAAGAATAGAAAGGAAAACAGAAAGAGGACTACATTTGCATTTTAACCTCTCATTCAAAACTGCTCGAAAGCCGTCCCACTACTGCCAGCGTTCAGGCTGCTTGCCAGTGAAAGAAGGAGAAAACAGGAGGAGATAAAGAAGAGGTGGGCTGGTGTGAAATGGATCAAACAATGGATGTGAGAAAAGCATTGCTGTTCTCAACCAACTGCAGGCAAAAGAGAAAAGGAGTGGAGGAGGAGTGGGGGTGTGTGATAACTTGCGGCTTTTAAAATGTCTGTGTTTTGTAACTAGCTTTCTGACAACAGGTCGTCAGAAAGTTGGAGAAAAAAGTATTTTCAGAGCTAGTTAGCGTGCCAGAGAAATTTAATCAGGAAGCAAAAGGAGAATAAATGGAGATTATTTAGTCACACATGCTGCTCCCAAGGTCAAGAACGATCTGCCTCACTCTTGGATGAATCCGATTTGGATTCGTGTGTGTGTGTGTGTGTGTGTTCCTGTGTGTATGCCTGCGCCTGTCTATCATTCTCTGTTTTCATGTTCTGTGTAAAAGCCATGTTGATGAAGGAATCAGTGATGATCAGAGGGTCGGACAGGGAGGTTTGCCTCCTTTTGTGATCTCTGTGTGTTTCCCTTTCATCTGCCTTTGTGGAGATGTAGTGATCTCGGTAGACACTACTGGGACAGCAGCACCACAGAGCGAGCAGCAGCATATAGAAACAGGCTGAGAAGGATAGTGACTGCGTTTTTCATTCACACAGTTTCTCAAGCAGCGATTTCATGGTTATTGAATTGCTTTAGCGTGATATTTGTGGGGCGTGAGGTCATTTAACACGCAACCTCTGCCATTCAAATGCAGCTATTATTAAGTGTCTTTAAACTTCCGCCATCAAACCAATAGCAGCAGTACATTAGAGTGTAACAAGTCCTTGTAAATACTTTGCATGCATGTTATTGTTCAGAGCAAGTTTTTGGTGCAGCGCTTTATCATCTTGCAATATTTTGAACATAAGGAAATATTGATAAATGAGGGCAAATGTCTCGTTTGCCGTAATGCACGCTGCAGCCACGTTGTTGTTCTACTAGCCACCTCAGTGCTGCGGTGTAACAGCCAAAGAAAGCACAGACTGTGCCAATTCATAATTCATCTGGATGCTTTTTTTTTTTTTTTCTTACATTTATTTCGCTCCCCTCCACTCAGCTCTGACTGCAGCATGCCACTCAATCCCAGCCCAAACAACTGGGCCAGGCCGTCCCGTTGTCAGAAAATACTCTTCTCATCCTTGATCTGATGTGATACAGATTGCCAATCTCTGTTTGTCTGTAAAGATGAGAAGGGATAAAGCGGAAGAGAATGCAACAAAAGGAAAGAGATTGGGATGTTTTGCTTTATAGTCCTCCTTACCCTCACACACAGACATTGATCTCTCTGCAATATGTTTCACTTGAACATCAAAAGAGAGGTTTGGTGTTTGGCCATGTGTCAGGATGAAGAACTACAGGGGAAGGAAAGAGGCCAAATACTCACTGAGATGTGTAGACATTAGTGGATATTAAACCTGATGGGAATCCAAGTGGGATTTAACCATTCATCAACTTTCAAGCCGTTATCAACACTGTTTTTGATAACCTGAAAGTCAAACAGGACTCGGGACATCACGCTGCATTCTGGGTGTTTTAGGGGCGATGGCAGTTGTTGTTTGTTTGCATATGGTGCCAATGACACAGGTGCTGTTTTTGACAAATGGCCAGTAAATGATCAAAAAAGCAGCCAGCAGCATGGAGAGGTCACGGTTAGAGAGACAGGAAATTGGCAGTGAATTATAACAGCAGTTTGACAGGAGATAGGATTAATTCTTGAAATAACAAACTTGAGGTATTAGTTTAATGCAGACTTAACCAGAAGACACCAAATGTTGTAGACGATGTTGTACAAAGTAATTGATGTTTTCCCTTGGAATGAAAATTAAATTACAAGATTCTTAAAAGGATTTTTGTAACTTTTTACCTCGGTTACATCCCCAACCATACTGTGCATCTATTTAAGAATCTATGCTGAAAAATACAAAAATCAATTTCTTCACATTCTTACATCAAAATCCAATCATATTTTCTTCCCGTAAAACAAAACATGACATGTGCGTACATAAGTTTGTACCAACTAATGTCAACCAATAGTATCACAACATCCACTCATCATTCAATCAGCGACTTTTAGCCACACAGAGCTAAGATTAAGTTAGCTAGCAAGCAACAGCATGCTACGTCTGTGTGTCTTTATTTCCCTAAAACACTGTCTTGCTAGAATTTATTCACATTGAGGAAAGCGGTCTCTGCGACAGCTCCAGATTATGTTCTAAGCCTTTTACAGTAGAGAAACTAATGTTACAGAGAGCATATGATGGGCATCATTTCTCTCTCACTGACAGAAACTACAATCCCATCAGCGTTAGACTGCGGATCCCAGGGGTGTAAATATCCACAGTGCAGGCAGTGTAACTGCACTGGGGCCCCTGGGGTGGGGGGGCCCGTACAGAGAGCAGGCCCTTGCCTGTTAATTAATTAGATTTTACCTGTGTTCAAAGATGAATTATTAAAAAAAATTAAAAATTAATTTAAAAATGGTGCCATTTGCTATATGTGTCCTCAAAAAGTCAAACCCATCTGTGTCACGGTTTTCTTTTTTTCTTTTTTTTTTTAAATAGTCAGTAGCTATCTAAAACAAAATTATATGATTTTTCTGTACAAGCTATAAAATCTATGAATATGCTATAAAAAATAATTAAATTATTAATTTCCTTCTTTTATATTTTTGTCAGATATGCAATAATGATTACTGGGTAATATGTATGTTGATGTTGTCCAGTGTCAAGTCTCTATTTGTGTCAAGACAATACATGCACAATAGCGTGCACTAGGGCCCGTCATAATAGTGTATTCTGGGGCCCATCGTAACCTTCTCACGTCAGTTTGTGGTTATGTCCGGCCTGCCTGACCTGTTTCACTTGGAAATACGTCACAATAGTGAAGCTAGATGATCTTGAAATTGCGTTTCATCTGAACTTCAGGTATAATTTGACACCCATACTTTTGTTTTTTTCCTTAATGAACGCGTGACTTTTAATTGTAACAGTACATCTGCATTGTGATATTGCAACTTTTAGTTAAGTAAAAGATCTGAGAACTTCTTCCACCACTGGTTAGAGCAATATATTTTTAACTGCACCTCATGTCCTATTCAGCGCCACTGAATAGGACATGAGCTTGCATGTCTTTAGCATTGGGTACATTTAGTAAATTCCCAACCATAATATTATATACAAGAACTGCTTCTGTCTGCTGAGTGACTTGTTGGCTGGAATAAAACCGTGTGTTACCAAGATTAGCCCGCTCGCAAAGAGGATCACTGAGTATGAGGTGAGGCGATGCCATTTGACTGAGTGACCTGAATTCAGCTCCTGATGAACACATCTTGTGCCATGGGAAAAATAACTTCCCTCCTCACACAAGCTGATTCCAGTTCCATTAGTCACATTACGGCACTTCTCTCTGCAGTCTGCAGTGGTAATGGCGGTGGAAGGGTATGAGCTGCCCTTTTGCTACAGATGTTGTAAAATACTTCTGTGCCTCAAGAGGTTGCAAAAGTCAATAAAATGAAAATTTTACATGTACTGTAGGAGCTTTGATGGAAATGCGGGGGGTATTCCATGGGAGTGTAATGCTTCTGTGAATTAATGTAAAATCAATACTTTTAAAATAGGTTGTCCTCTTTGTGACCACTGGTGAAATCTATTACATGCCTGCTAAATGTTTCTAGTTTTTCAGCTAATCTTACCACAGAGGGTTTTTTTCCTTCTGTGTTCAAGGGCCCGGTTTCCCAAAAGCATCTTAGGATTATAACCATATTTGTTCAGCTAATGTTTCCATTGGCATGTCTCCATCCCAAGATGAGTGTTGTGCATGCTGAGATACTTTGGAAAGCGGGACCAGGTCGAGTGCCAGTGGTTTATTTGACAGTATGAATAGCAGCATTTGGTTACACTTAGACCCTGTGGCATTGCTCCTGCAGAGAATCTCAACATCTGGAGCTGTTCCCTTTCAGATACTCACTTTCATATACACTACACTTAGGAATCAGTAAATATATGTATGAACAGAAAGCACAAAAAAACAGCTTAATCCAAATGGGATGGAGACAGAATGACGTCAAAGATAAAGGGGCCTTCACCTGCAGAATGTAAAATAGAGCAAGTTTTCACAATAGTAGAAGAGGAATATTATGAAGGCAGCCTTCCTTGCTTCCCTGGGAGAGTTTCATGGAGTGCTTTCTCACTGTGATAATGAAATGACCCGGCCTGCACTGCTCCACTCTCTCTCTCAAAAACACATCTGCTAGACGAGGGTGAAAATGAGAAAATCCTACCTCCTCTCCCGAGTTTCGTAAAGCATACTTTCAATATTCTTTTTCACAGACGATGATGGGAGTGTGAGTGACTGCTTGCTCTTGTGTCCCTGCGAGTGTTGTGAATTACTGTAGCTGCATGTATTAGTTTGTGTGCAGGATGCTGGCAAGTTGCACTGTCTTTTCAGCAACTTGTAATAAACTGTATTTGAAGCGCATCTGACATAACAAGGTACTATACAGAAATTCAGCGGATAGAAATCCCATAGAGTTGTCATCGTAACAGTGTTTTTGTAACTTCATTTCTGTGTTTTGCACGCGGTGAAATCAATACAGTAAGCAGCGCAACTCAGATCAAGGACTTCAATTTTGTCCCATTTCAAGGTAGAATCCAATATAGCAAACTATAGTCCCACACTGTTTGCAGCTAATCTTGTGGGCCTCACTAGACATTCAGGCCGTACTAGACTGATTCAGAAGAATGACTCACCAGTTTGGTACAGCACAGGCTGCATGCAGACCATGTATTCCCTCAGCTTCTAGTTAGCAGGGAATCTATGGCAGCACTGAGGCAGAGCGCTGTCATTGAGTTACATAATCAACAGAGGAGTGTAGCGAGAATATGTGTGTGTGTGGGTGTGCGTACCCGTGCATTTGTGTAGCCGCCGCAGTTCTTTTTGAGCTGTCGATCATGTGGTACACCAAGGCCACTCTAACACGAGGCTGCTGAGGTGGACTTTCAGCAACAATGGAGCTAAGCCCGTGTGTGTGTGTGTGAGTGTGTGTGTGTGTGAGCATGTGTATAGTGTTTTTAAAGGCCTATGTGTGGATGAATAGGCGGCCTCTTTTACAAGGCTGAGGAGAAAAAAGGCACGCTACATGCAAGGTATTAGGTGTGCATGCTGAGAGATGAGCCAATTTACAGAACATGTTGACTCACAAGGATACATTTACATATTCAATGTGTGTGTGTGTGTGTGTGTGTGTGTGTGTGTGTGTGTGTGTGTGTGTGTGTGTGCGTGCCTCTTTGCACCCTGTTGTATGTTTCCATGCATGCTTGAATGTATAGGCCTATTTGTGATTTTGCATTTTAGTGCACGAGCCTAGCTTGTGTGTATGAGCGTGCATGTCTAGTCATATAAGCCTACCCACTTGTGCCTGCTCATATGTATACATGTGTTTATACGCTGTATGTCTGCATCTCGGTGCGTTTTTGTGTAAATTGTAGATGGCATTTCTTCTCATGCTGGCATTAGACTGAAGAGAGCTCCATGTATTGTCTGTGTATTGTGTTGCTTCTGCTGCTCAATGATGCCATCTGGCTTTGGCTAACACCACCACATACATCCTGGGGGAGCTATCCGTGCTAGTCAGCGTCTGGTTTTAACAACTGTTTTGGGATCGGTTGTCCAGTGGGCTGGTGCTAACTCACCCTATTATGAGCAGGATGATAAAACTGACCTTGAAGCAGTTTATGGGCCCGGGATAATGGAAACCACTGATAGAGAGCCCATGAAACTCCACTCAGTTTTCAGTGACAAAAGAAAATAATGGTTTAACCACTTAACATTATTTTGAACTGTATCTAAAAATTTATGAGCGCACATTCTGCGGCTTAACTAGCGACGACAAATGAAGAGACTCGCTGATTAATCTGTGAAGTTGGGTCATGGGATTTTAGATGTTAAGTATTAATATTAAAACAATCGAGATGGAGGTGTTTTTTTGATAAGTTGTGTTTTTTTGTCTCATTTCTGTTAAGTGTTATGATTAAAAACAGGGAATGTGCTGATACTTCCAGTACACTTGCATATTTTATACTTTGTAAGTTCCCTATTAACATATCTTTACAAAAAGGAACAAGTATTAAAACAAAAACAAGAATTACAGTGGAGTTAAAAATTTGCTTTAAGTTTTTAACAAAAAATTATGTCAAGATAAGGGACAGCAAAAGAAGGGGAAGGTATTTTAATTTTATTTTTTTTGGGGGGGGAGCAGGGGAGGATCTTTTATGTTTGTCTTATTCCAAAAATATATCTTAATTCAGCCTGCCTTGTAAGATTTGTTATAAAGAAAATAGACTGTTGTGTTCCTTGATTATACAAGTGTGGTTTATCTTGTGCAGAGTAGGGATGTGTGCACTTAGTTGGGTAGTCAAATGAACATAGCTATCCTCTCTAGTTGGCCCCAGAAATACTAGTGTGTGTGCGCGAGTGTGTGTGTTTTTGATTGGAGATAAGTCAGGACATAAGTGCACAGCAAATAAATGTTATTTTATTAGGTGAGTTGTCATGTTTTGTAGGATAATGTGCAGTGTTCATAATGCACGGTGCAAAGTGCCACGTATTTCGGGCATTAAAATTACAGTTTGGTTATTAAAAAATGTGATTCACAATTTCAAATGGTTCTCATAATATATGCAGTTTTTCTGACAATGTTTATCCTACGATTAAATTTTGCTAAGTTTTGTTAAGTTTTCTAGGGCTGTCCTGATTAACAGTTTTGGGCATTGAAGCTTGTGTGAGAATGGATATTGAGAGACAAGTACAGAAGTCAGACTTTCTTGAAGTTTTCAGTCAATGCAACTAAAATAATGTGACAGTTAGCCACTTTGTTAGCATGCAGGCTGCAGTAATATTAGCTATATAGCTAGAAGAAAAAAAAAAACACAGTGCAAGACGGCTGTTGCGTACAGTTTTCAGGTGATTTGCCAAGCATGTTTGACACAAGACTTTTGGGGGGTTGTCTTCCAGACGCTTGACTTTTCAACATCTTGCTGCGTTTCACGTGTGGTCAAACTGTTCCTGTTTCAGAAGTGCTGAACTGCTGGTGACTGACGTAAGATGAGAATGAGTTGGAGTCACAAAACTATCACTAAGTTCAAAGGTCCTTATCTGAGAATCACTATTAATAGTTATATAATAGTTATGCATATAAACAAACCATTTAAATACTGATCATGGTTGATACTGTATTCAAAGCTTGTAAGCTTTGAAGCATTCAGGCCAGCCCTGCTCTTTTCTGGGTTTTTTCTCACTTTTAGACTCATCTAAATTTAGATTTCAATTTAAACGACAGGAAAATTCGTCACTGGGAACATCCCTGGTGCAGCGGGCAGTGTCAGCAACATTAAATTATCTTGAGATTACAGGGGGCAGGGTGTTGCAGGTTTTTTCTAAGTCAAAGGAAGAGCCCAAAAAAATTAATTAAGTCTTGCATTGTTAAAAAATAAAACATAAAGTAAACCCTAAAATGTCATTACAGAGTGAAATGAAGACCAGGAAAAATAAACATAACCTCAGAGGCTCAGTGCCGTCGTGTGCTGGGTGGGTTAAGACTGGTGCTTGCATATAAAACCAGTGGAGGTGGAACACAATTAGGTCAGATTGAGGCCAGACCATTTGTATGGGTCACGGTAAAAGTGCTCATATGTATGCAGGCTTATAGGACCCTTGGGAGCACTGGGCTGACCTTGTCCCATACTCTGATCTATGTCCTCATATTCCCCTCTTCCTTTTTTATAACCACATTTCTCTCTTTTCAAACAACCCCCCCCTTTTTTTTATTTTACTGTTTTCCATTAGTTTCTTTTCCTTCTCGCCCTGTTTGGTTTCATCCCTCCTAAAATCCTCCTGTTTCCTGTCCAGCACCGTTTTTTATTCACATCCCTCTTTCTCTCTTTCACTTTTTTTACTCATTTTAACTCCCTCTTTTTTCACATTCCCCAATTCCTTTATCCCCCCCGTCCTTTTTCCATATCAACAGCCAGTCTGATAAATAATGCATCACAGCACATTAAAAACATTAGTAGGGTTCTCTTGGCTGTCAAAGAGAGGGAGGAGACGAGGGAGAGGAAGGAATGGGTAACTCCATTTTAAATAAGTGTTATGGAGAATGATGTGATTTAATATTAGCAGCCGGAAAGTGCCAGGAAAGGGTGAAGGTCCGAGCATTAATTGCGTTTTGCGTCGTGACATTGTGTCCTGGCGCTCAAAGGTTTCGCCTTTGGTGAATCATCTGAAAGCCCAGAGATTCATTAAGATGATGACTGTATCAGCAAACTCTGAAGAAAAGATTTAATGACATTTAGCAAAACACTGATGCTGCATCACACAGAACCTTGACCTTTCCCTCCTCCCCTTTCATCCTCAGCTTTCTCCTCTCCTTTCCTCTCCTCGTCCCTCCTCTCCTCCCCCCTCCTTCCTTCCATTCCTCCTGGCAGCGTGGCGATTGGCATTATTAAAAATTGATTGGCGGCGAGCGTTTAGCAGGGTGGTGAGGCGGAGAGGGAAGGTTTGACAGGCAGGAGTGAAATGAAAGGAGGGCCTCGGCGGACACACTGTGGAAAGGTCTCACTGGGGGACAGACAGTGTGTGTGTGTGTGTGTGTGTGTGTGTATGCACTTGTATGCAGGCTTGTGTGTGAAGCTAAGGGAGGATTGTACGAGAACATTTTGTAGCGAGGCTTAACTCATACATACTATGTTTATTCTGTGTGTACGGGTTGATTTTGTTGTGTGTGTGCGTGTGTATTATCTGAATAGTCCACACAGACCACTTGACGATAGCACACGAGCATCTAGGAGCACCCACAGAGAGGATACACAGTCACAGCAGCTCTGCTGACCCAGAGTTACCTCTTCCTCCATCCCTCTTTCTATCCTTCCCTTCATCCCTCTGCTTATCCCCCTTTCCAACCCTTCTCTCTCCTTTCATCTCACATCAAATAATATTTCCAACCCATATTCCCAACCAGCTATTCCCCCAATGGCTATAAGTGCTACAGCTTTGGAGATTTTCAATACACTTTACCCGCAATTTGGCTGAGTGATTCTCAAAAACTTTTTGGGAGGGGGTGGAGGGGTGGGAGAAGGGTAAAAGCATGAGCTATTACATGAGTACACAATGCTTACTGGTTGTCTCTTGTTTTCTTTTTTTTTCTCTGTTCTCTTTGTCCTCTCCTTGCTTCTCTCTCTCTCTCACAGATGAACAGACCAATCCAGGTGAAGCCAGCAGACAGCGAGAGTCGAGGAGGTACTGTATGCCCTTCCTTCCTTGCTACCTTCCTTCCCTTTGTTCTAACCCTACAAACATGCTGCCTGTGCGTATCAGCCTCACCATTATCTGTCCCATTAGACGATGCCTTGTACCTCGACGCAGGCTGACAGCACGGCCTGGCCGGACCCTCCAGTATTCAGAACACATTATGTAAACAGTGCTCCTCCTGGCTGCCGCTGCCCCTAGCTCCTTTCTTAGGGTTTCATCATATGCACTGATGCACATGCATGTGCGCACATACACAAAAACATGCACGCCGTGTTATGCTCGAGGGGAAAACAGGCCATTTCTTTTTGTCAAACACCTTTAATAACGCTGTCTGCAACGAAGCAAGTCCCATTTGACTTGTGTCAGAAGTTCTTATCAGCCAAACGAACTGCAGATTGAATTGACAGATCCGTGTGAATGAAAGTGGACGTCTAGTCTGGTATTTCGTGTGTGTCGTACTGTATTGACAGCTAAGGCGGCTTAAAGCGCATTTTCTGTGTCTAGACATGTAGTGACCTGCTCCTGACATCAATCAATGCACTGTACAAGAGAAGATTGATGCAGTTTGACCGTTTTTGGCTGGAGTCTTTCAAACTTTGCAGTTGTTAATATAATTGGCACCAGAGCGATTCTTCGGTGGCAAGAATAAGGAAAAGAGAGAGGAGGGGAAAAAAGAGGAAATAGAGCATGCAAGGAGTTGAAGGTTGATAAGCAGAGGGAAGCATAAGGACTGAGAGAGAGGTGTTAGCCTGTAAAGGGAAAAAAAAAACCTTTAAGGAAAGGAAGAGAGATTGTGCGACATCTTCCTCTATTTAGTTTGGTGGTGCTCTGAGTATGATTGATGGAGCGGGAGGGAACAGAGGCAAGCACCAAGCGTGAGGAAGCAAAGTGAGGGCAATGCATGCCGTCCATACCTCTGTCTGTTATTTGGGTCTACATCCTCCGCCTGCTTCTATTCTACTCATCTTTTCTGAACACTTTTATTTTTCAACATTATTCCTGCGTCTATATCTTTTTTTATTCTCTGTCCCTTGGATGTTTTTCTCAGACATGAATGCAAAGCTACATCGTACTGTCAGGGTGTTACTTTTTAATTGCAGTGGTGGAAGGACTTACTGTAGATCCTTTACCACACACAACTATGAAAATAAGCCATTATTAGTAAAAGTTCTGCGTCTAAAATCCTGTTGATGTGGAAGTACAGAAGTATTATCATTAACATGTAAAAGTACTTGTTCTGCAGAAAAAAGTCTCCTGTGACTGATGTCCTGTGTTATAATATAACACATTATTAGACTGTCCATACTGATGCATCAGTGTAAATAGCATTTCACTGTTGGAGCTGGTGGAGTTAGGGCTACTTTGAAAAATGTCACATAAAGTTCGGTAGTTTAGTCCAGTGATTTCCAACCTAAGTGTCAGGCCCCTTCCTGTGGGTCACAAAATAAATCTGTGGGGTTGTGAGATGATTAAGGCTACAGTTGGTAACTTTTATGAAAATAACTTTTTGTCATACTTTCTGAAACTGTCACTATATTCCGAAAGAAGTGCATGAGACAGACAAAAAAAAAAACATGTCCCTCCTCCCTTCCTACTGCCTCTAATGGCAGTCAAACTGTCAAACAAGGCAGCGCTGATCAAATATGAATCAAGATTCTGTTACTGCAAAGCTTATTTGTCACCTCAGATGTTTCCAGAAACATATTTTAGTCACAAACCTTTTCATTTTACAGCTAAAGAGTACACTAAAATATGTTTCTGAAAAGCTGTAAAATGAAAAAGTTTGTGCCTCGGCTTGGAAATAATCGAGTAATGTACCAAGTTTCGCCCACAGGCTGGAGGAAATGTTCTCATTTTACAGCTAAACAGTGCACTAAAGTATGTTTCTGTAAACATCTGATGTGAGAAATAAGCTATGCAATAACAGAATCTTGATTCTTGTTTGATCATTGCTGCCTAGTTTGACAGTCCTAAGCTCTGATTGGTTGTTTCCATTCACATGCAGTTTAGCCATTAGAAGCGTTACAGGGCAGTAGAGTGGGCAGAGGAGTATGATTTCCTTTTAACTGATTATTTGTCTCATTTAGTGCTGTGTGAATACAGTGACAGTTTGAGCAAATATGAAAAGAAAAAATACATATAAAAGTTAAGTGTAGATTTAATGGGATGGGAAAGAGGAAAAAAACAAACTTTTGCTACACAGATATTTTTATTTGGGATTTTTCTATGAAACAATGGATCATTTGGGCCTCGAACAATGATTTAAAAGGAACCATCTGAAAAGCTGAGAAGGAAACTTAGTCACTGATGGAACAACTCATAGCCTTTTTCCACCAAAATTAGCATGTGTATGCATTTTTTTTAACATAGGAAAACTGTTAAAAATAGGCGATAGATTAGTTCTCATTGCCAGTAGACCAGATCTGTGTAAACAACTCTGTAATAGATGAGTAAGTTTTTCTGTTTTGTTTTTTGTTTTTGTAGTTGTTTTCTCTGGTGTGTCACATTCAACATCACAGACAGGAAGAAAACAGGTTCATAAACAGTAGAAAGCAGTAAGAAGGCCAGTGAAATGTTTTTATATCTTTACTTTTTCAGTTTCTCTCTCAAACTCATGCTGACTAAATATTGAACAATGTTTGAGCGCTGCTTGGACAGAGACGGACAGTATTTTGTATATACAATGATGCACCAAAAAAGGAGCTAAAAATGGCGTGTCCACCTGTGACATCTAAAACATGAGGAATCCAAACTAGACACTGTTTTTTTACAAGGGGTCACGACTCAAAAAGGTTGGCCGACACTGGTTTAGTCTTCAGCGATGCATGTTTCTTAGAAGCTTTAGATATGTGTTTTATTATAAAACCTTAATCTAAAAAAGTAACTAGTAACTATAGCTCTTTAATAACATACTGTACTGTATGTTTGTACTTGAGTAAATATACTTAATTACTTTACACCACTGTCTTATCGATGATGTCGTGTCAGTGTGATTGATAATGCTGCTGAACTGTTGTGCAGTGAAAATAAATAGAGAAAGTTGAAGTAGAAAGTAATACATTTTATAATTCTAGGTAATTGTCTTGCCTACTAAATATTACAGTACAGGAGAGGGAAATCAGGGAGTCATTGTCATATGCTGAGTGTGTGTGTGCATGTGTGTGAGTGTGTGTTAACAGTCCTTTTCCAAAGAAAGATGTAATGTTTATTGGTGTCTTCCCAGGGGAACAGTAGGCTTTATCCACCAATGAGGTGTACACTGTGAATGTGTATGTGTGTGAGAAGGTGGGGGGCCAAACATTTCAAGATGTGTGTGTGTGTGTGTGCGGTGTGTGTATGTGTGTGTCCTCCACCCCTGATGTGCGCTCCACTCTTGTAAACAGCCCCCCCCCACACACCACCCCCACCCAGTGCAAGGCCAGAGCGCAGATTAGTCTTGTTGACTCTGCAAGGACACCCTGTCAGGCACAGGCAGCGGGGAACGGACCCTAAGCACGCACGCACGCACACAGATAACCACACCTACACACACGTTAATTTGCAGAGCGCATTTAGAGGCAATTGCACTGAGGCTCATTAATTTCCCAACATATACATCCATTTCCACAAAGCTCAGAATCTGTGCGACGTAAAAACAGACGGCCCTGCACACCGACACATCTGCTACTGGTGTGCGCTAACACACTTTCACCGTCTGCCTCACAATTTCCCTCAAACACTCATTCAGTGACTCAATCATGCTGTCATGGTGAATAATGAACCAATGCTGGACCTCAGTCTGGCTATATTTTATTAAAACCCATATATGTAGAATTTATATTGGATATCATCCTGCAGTTCTTTTTGACAGCATGAAAGTTTGTTTGTTGAAAAAAAAATGAGAAAGAGAGAAGTTTGGTGGAGGTTATGTGTTGCTTTAGTCCACAGAGACATTTCACCAAATGTTCTGAAATGCCAATTTTAACTTGAAGAAAGAGGAGGACGGCAGTTGCTATGTGCAAAAGACTGGTTGCTATGCTATGTGTTCGTAAATCAGAAATAGACCAAGAAATGTGTTAAATTGGTGCTGTGTGACTTGATAACATGAACAAGTCATACTCCTTATGTTTTATCTGATGTGAAAGTGGGCATTTTATTTTGTGTGCTTTCCAGAAGCCATGTTGGGGGAAAATGTGTGCATGTGTGCTTCCGGTGTAACAACAAGTTACCCTCCTATGCAGCCCCACGTCCATGTAATTGTCCGCTGAATTCAGTGCAACCTTTGACTTGTGTACAGTACTTGTTATTTCTGCTAGATTATATTTATTTTTATCTAATTTGTTTCACAGTTAAATTTGCTGCCTCATTATTGTGCAGCAGGCACTAGCATCCTGTCTGTGATGCATATTTAATAATAATAACAACCAAATCTGTTGTCACATGTAAACAGACCCCCCCGGACAGACTTGCTGTGGAACTTAACTTAGACTTCCATTAAATTTTAATCATGTCCTGACCTGAGGACAGCCACACCACCATGTCTGTCTTTTGAATACGTGTGACAGGCACAATTCCTCACAGGTAGTACTTGATGTACTAAAACTGGCCAATTAGCCTGATAAGTCAGAGCCATGGATTGTTACACAAGCTATTGTTACTTTACATTAGATAACATATCATATCAAATATAAATACATCGAGTCAAAGAGTTGCTAAGATGTTGTGTGTAGGTGTCGTCGCTCTTCACATAATGTATTTACAATTATGTGAACAGAAAATATGATAGAAAAAACTTGATTTAACAATCCCTTTATCCCACTATTTGATCTATACGGGACTGATTTATACGGTGGCCGACAGGGGTCAAATGTAATGCAAACAGGAACAACACAAGCAAATGAAGAAACATCTTCACCAACGTGCTGACACAAGCACAGCATTTAGAAAACTTTAACCAACTTCACAACTGAAAATATTACGCAAACACAATAACTTGACGTCACATGTGCGACATTTAGAAAAAATTAACAAACTTGATGACACACAAAAACATCAATTTGCACCCACATGCACACTGTTTAGAAAAAGTGCTACAAGAAGCTCACAACAAAATGGAAATTGTTTCCAGGAGACACTAAAAAGCAACGCACACAGCTGGGACATGTTTGTTGTTGCCGTGTGTTTTTGTATTTGGAAAATCCATCAGTCTGCATTAGTGTGTTGCTTATTGTCAGACTGCCGATTCAGACAGGTTTACAGCACCATAGGCAAAGTTATCTAACCAGTGTTAGTGTCCTCCAATGGGAGATAAGGTAATTTAATCACCAGCTATGGTTACCTAATTGTTAACTGATGAACAAATTAAGCAAAGTAATTTATTTTTGTAAGCCATGTCAGCAAAACCTACAGGTAGTTTAACTTGCTTGCCTCAAATTACAGGTTTTGAAAGTAACTAATAATGGTATAACTATAGCTAATGTATGCCTGTTACATAATTAATTGTGTGTACTTTGTCAGATGATTTGAATTAGCAGTCTCATAATGAGCATATGATATGTATATATACATATATATCAGGGGGTTTTTCAACACTACTGATGAATAGCCCGCTTGTTAAATACATAAGCCCACAACTATGGCAACAACAACCAATTAACAGCTGTGTGCATCACTTTTCAGTGTCCCCTGTAAACCGTTTCCATTGTGTTTAGTGCGTCATGCAGCGTTTTTTTAAATGCTGTGCATGTTGTTGTCATCCAGTTCATGTGTTGTCAAGTCGGGGAATGTTTTCTAAATTTTGTGCAGGTGCCATCCAGTTAGTGAAGATCCCCCTTTATTTGTTTCTGTTGTGTTTGCCCTTGTTGTCCATCGTACATTTACCATAATGTCTAGAATTCACCAGGGAGAATATTTCATTCTTCTCTCCTGTTCAGATATATCACAGTGTCACTGACATGTTGTTGTTGACACATAAAATATTACTTACAACAGTAAAGAGGTGCCTGAAACAGAATTCTTTCACACTGGTTGTTGTTTTGGCATCACATTATTACAGTCAAACTGCTCACACAGCATAGAGCAAGATGCTACAGCTACAGTAAATGAAAACCGGATAACCATAACATTCACTAAGTGAACTGAATGAAAAGTGGAGTATCACATCAGCCTGTTATCCTAAAGTTTGAGCTACTGTAGAGCTGTAAGCCAAACAGGTTGGAAGTTCAGTCTGACTGTAAAGGACATATTAGTAGGAACAATATTTTTTTGTCCCAAAGAGATTAGACACATGGTGAAGACGTGGTGTGAGCGTGCATTGTGTTGTTAACATCAGACAAACGTTGAAATGCTGCACCATGAGCATCTGTGACCAGAACTCATGCTCACGGCTAGGTGCCAACCATGTTCCCAAAGGACAGAAAAAGATTTTCTTGCTTTGATCATGAGCTTCTCCTCCACTACAAATCTGTAATGGAAACACAGGTAGAAAACCATTGAATGTGGCATGAGCGAGGACTGCTTCATCAGCGCTGCTGAAATTTGTCACTAAAGTTAACAAATTTCTAATTCTACATGTTGTTTATGTAATACAATTATCAGCATCTGTCAGCTACTTGTTATTGTAATTGTTAATTGTTATTCTATTGTTATTGCATTGCTGATGTTTTCCAAATGGAGCTAAACACCTACATATGACCATTGTTTAGAATAAGCATACTCATTGAGAATTTGTGTTTAAGCAAATAGCTTCAAGCCATTAGCTTCATTCAAACCCAATTGAGATCTTAAAATGTGTGAATAAATCAGCAGGTAACATATGTTACCTTGGATAACATATACAGTCTGTTGTGTCAGAGCGTTTTTTGCATGCACGCAAGGAGGAGTAAAGACGCTGCTATTTCAGTGAACATAGCGTGCCTTTATGTTGAATATCAAACGGCATCTCTGATCCTCTGATCGTGACCTATTCCTTTTCCTTTTAGAAGACAGAAAGCTCTTTGTGGGCATGCTCAACAAGCAACAGTCAGAAGATGACGTGCGGCGCCTTTTCGAGTCCTTCGGCAGCATCGAGGAATGCACCATCCTCAGAGGTCCCGACGGAAACAGCAAAGGTGAGTTTATAGCTGTTTATGACTTTGAGCCAGCACCCTTTTTTTCACAGGCTGCTGCACAGAAATGATTTGGCCTTTCAAAGTTGGTGACTTTGCAAAGTTCTCCTTAAACACTCCATGTTGAGAGATATCAAAGCTGGCTTTTCCACAATCATCAGAGGAGGGGTTACATAAGAATACTGTAGATTCTGTAAATTTCAACAGTAAATGCCATCTGAAGGCTTCGCCCAAAGGGATGAGCGATATAAACCAGCAGCTCTTTACAGATGAACCCCATTAACCTCATGAGTCAACCTACATGGCTCTGATAAGGGAAAAAAACACAAGTCAACCTCCTTATTAACCACCAGGCTTCATGTCATGCCAGAAAAATGTCCTTTCGAAATGTTGTCAGAGTGCTACACAAGTTCACTGCATGAAGTTCATCAGTGGGCTTAGCAGCCAATCAATGAGGCCCGATGATAACTAAGCCTGATGATTACAGTGGGCTTGATCATTCTGATTCCTCCGTGAAGCTCCATTAACAAGGCCTCATCAGCCAGCTTACTCGGCTAAGTGGGCTTTAGCTCAATAATTACTGGGAACTTGATCATTCAAATTCATCAACGGGGCTTGTCAATAGTAAGCGACACCAGAATGCTGTGGCATTTTAAGCCCCATCAGAGGATCCCAAAGTTGTTAATGGTGTCAGAGTGGCATGTTTAGTCTGCTTATTGAGCGTCGATCCACACTGATGCAGCCCTCCTCAGCAAAGAGGGCTTTGTTTACTAAGTGTTTGTTGCTGTAATGCTGTAGGAAACTTATCCTGGGTATGAAAAAAAACACAGGAATCGTTTTATTTTTTGTCTTGTTACTGGCAATGTTTTGCAGTGATACTGTATGATATACTTTTCAGCAAACTTTTCTCCTTTGTTCTCACTGTCTCTTTTTACCCTGAGTCATTTTCTCCCCTCTCTCTCCCTCTCTCTTTAGGCTGTGCATTTGTAAAATACTCCTCTCATGCTGAAGCTCAGGCAGCCATCAGTGCACTACACGGCAGCCAGACAATGCCTGTGAGTACATCCTAACTGTGAGCATGTAGATTTATGTGAGAGAGGTGAGTCACGTAGAGAGATGAGTCACAGAGAGCTTAATTACCTTCTTAAAGTTAAGTTAAGCTATACTTTATTAATCCCAGTAAGAAAATTTGTCCTTTGCACATGACCCAGCCGAACTATTTCAGGGCAGTGGGTGCCAGTTCCAGCTCTGACGCCGTTGCCTTGGCAGGAGAGGATGTGTAGCTTATGTCATGTGCATCAATACACACTAACATGTACTGCGTGGGCGTGTTTGTGTGTTTATGTGTGGGTGGGTGGATGGGTGGGTGCACAGGGTGCCTCATCCAGTCTGGTGGTGAAGTTCGCCGACACGGATAAGGAGCGCACCATCCGCCGCATGCAGCAGATGGCTGGTCAGATGGGCATCTTCAACCCTATGGCCCTGCAGTTTGGAGCCTACGGAGCCTACGCTCAGGCAAGACGCCCCGCAAAACATCTTTTTTATCCACAGTTATTTATTCAATGAACCACGAAGACTAAATGGAGTGCTCAAGCTTAGCTCACATCTGAATCTGAGATAGCAAAAAACAGATGAGCTACCTCCAATTAGGAAGACTCTTTCCTCAGGATGTGATTTGAAATGTTGGTTTGAGGACAAAAACACATCTTATGAGACTCAATACCTGCATTTTACCTATTAGTTTCTGTTTTCTCACTGCTTCCTTTTTTCCTTCTTGATTCAGTAACCTCCAAATCTTCCTCCTTTTTCCTTACGTTATTCTCCGCCCTCCTTAAAATCTCCTCTCCTCCACTGTGCAGGTGCAGCAGCAGGCGGCGTTGATGGCGTCTGTAGGCCAGGGAGGATACCTCAGTCCAATGGCGGCCTTTGCTGCTGCCCAGATGCAGCACATGGCCACCATCAATGGCCTTCCGGGAGCACCGCTGACCCCAACGTCAGGTAACAGCGGTGAAAAACCAAAAGGTTAAAGGGCCATGCTGGGTTTTCAGATATAGCTGTCCAAGTATCACAGTAAGAAGCCATTTGTTCACATTAATTGGAACACAACCCATATAGTCTAATCTACACAGCTCCTTATTATTGCAGTGCATCTGCTGCCTCATCAAGTTACGAGCTAACGTTACTGTTCTGTTACAAACAGCCTTATTTATCCAAGATTCCTCCACCTATGGCGTCAATTGCAAGCAGCTTCCTCGTAATACTACTGAAATGGTTTGTAGTCATGATCCATTAAGCACAGCTCGCTAGTTCTGAACATTTTGCGCTAGCAAAGAGAACAACAATAGCCTAGCTTACTGAATTTTGAATTTGAGTAGATCAGTATAAAAGAAATATTTGACTTTCTCCATTCAAATAGTAGTTTTAATTTCAAATACAATATCTTCTATGACTAAAAACTGATAACGCTCTGTATTCAGTGTATCTGATATATATGTGTGCAACCTGTGCGACTTCAGATTTACGAATGCCAATTTTTGTTACTCACTCACTCCCCACAGGACTGACTTTTAGATTAGAAAAACAAAATCTAATTTAAAAAAAAAACGCCTGAGATGCTTTTGAAAACAGCTGTAACAGCAATATAATATGTAGTGAATAAAAACAGTATGTTCCTTTAAGGCCTTACTGTAGTATTGCAGTATAAAAATACAGTAGAGATGCACTGGATTTAAATAGGCATATTTTCACCCAGAATCTATACGTGTTTTTTGGCTGCACTGAAGTGGTGCAAATGAGCATAACTCACTGTGGCATAACATGCAATCATCTGAGACAAATACATAATTGGTACCCATAAGATATCCCCAACACAGCATTCACCATTCTTACACAATATGTCTAAGATTCAGATCTAATGGCTGTTGTGTCACAGTAAGGGCCATACTGGGACGAGAAATCAGCCCTGACATTTAGTGTCTTCACCGGCCCACTGGACCGACCCCTCTGACATTTAGGTGGCCAGTCAAAGTAAAACTTCTCCATAATGTCTTTAGAAAAAAAAATAGAGTGGAATGCTTACTATTTTTCTCTGTCTTTACCCGTCTGACCCGCGGCTGCAGGTGGCAGTACTCCTCCAGGCATCAGCGCCCCCACAGTGACCAGCATCCCCTCCCCCATTAGTGTAAATGGTTTTACTGGCATGCCGCCCCCCCAGGCAAATGGGCAGCCTCCTGCAGAGGCTGTCTTCACCAACGGGATACACCATTACCCTGGTAAGTCTGATAAATTCAGGGGCATGTATGCAAACACACAAACTAACTCTCAGAGATACAGAAAAATCTAAATAATAACAGTATTGCTGTATACATTATTAAACCATGTAAATGAGGCTTAAATCCTTGTAGACACACTCTGCAGTAAACGCATTCATTATCACGGGAAAGTGTGCATGCTGCTGGCTTACAGGCGTGAATAGCCTTGAAGCATGTTCAGGAGGCCGAGGCCAGACGAATTTAGCCCACAGACAGTCAGCATGTCGAGGAGATGAGTGTTTGGCAAAGGTGCTTATGGGCTGCTGGAGCCTAAGTATGCGCTTGTGTCATGAGCCGTGGCTAGTACCTCATTGGTTTTTTGTCTGTGAGGAAGTGGAAGAAAAATCTGTCTTTTTTTTTTTCTTTTACACTCTTGTCTCTCCAGTGTTGCAGGAGGTGGTTTTTAGGGAGGACTCGGAGAAAAACGGCTTGGGCGTGGCTCCGCGGAGTTGTTTTGGGGTTCAGGGTGGCTGCTTCCTCTCTTCTCTCTCTGAAGGTAGCGCTCCTCTCCCTCCTTCCCATCCTCTTCGCCCCCCCCCCTCCTCCCCTCATCCCACATCCCCATGGGCTCGAATAAAGGTCGATAAGATTTTGAGCTTGTTGAATAACGTTGAGAAATAATTTCAAAGCCTGTGGTTTTATATCAGCCTTTATAAACCTGTGAAAAAACTGCATGACAAATTCAGGGTTATGAGTGTTTAGTAAAGGTTTGTAGTTGTAGAAAAAACTGAGTTTAGATTCAAAGCAGAAAACTGCCGAACTCCCCACACTCTTACTTCAGTGTTAGACGACACACACATTGAAGTTACAAGAACAAATTTTGGCCCTAATTTTGGAGCTGAAAGCAGGGCTGAAATTGCTTGTGTGTAATTTCAGTGTCACGCATGATGTGGGAACTTTGAGCACTGATTTTCATTTTTATTCTTTGAATCTGCTCTCAGATGTTCACCTTTGAATCTTTGAGTAACCTTTGCCATTGATATAATATGTCCATAAAATGTATGAAGACGTTCACAGAAAAAAAATCTACAACTACAGATATTTTCTACACATTCACAAATTGTATTTTGTCATACAAACGCAGGATGATACACAACCACTGGCTTTAAAATTGCTTCACAAGCTTATGATTTATAGCCCTTTATTTGAGCCCATAATTCTCTCCTCTCGTCCGGCTATCCGAACCGTTTTTCAGTGTTGCTGTTAGTCCACGGTGTGTTCAGTATTTCTTTGGTTTTTAGTGGTAGTGGGGTTATCAGTGTGTGTACGTGGTTATCGGTGTGTGTGCGTGTGTGTTCTCTCAGTGGTGTACTTAATGTGCATGTACTGTGTGTACAGATGGGTAGTTATAAAGTGTGGCGCGGCATCTGTGGTAGCTGCAAGTGTGTTCAGAATGGGGGGAATATTTTCACGTTTAATTTTTCAATAATTAAATGTATCTCCCACATGTGAGGAGATAGCAACAGGTGCATCCCGTGCTGTGAGTGTGTATTGTAATTGTCCTGTTTTAAATGTTTAGCTGCAGCAGATTGTCAGAAATATAAATGCTTTTCTACTGCATAGGATTTGTTTATAATAGATACACTTTTTTTCCTTTCCTGTGGTGACAGTGGAGCTGTGTGTTGTTGTTTTATTTTGTTTTCACTGTGGTCCTTCAAAGTTTTACTTTTCTGCTTCTCTTGGAAAAAAATGAGCTACTTTTGAAATACTTTAGGAGGAACATAAAGTAAAAAGCCCAGCGAAGGAGAGAGAGATTTTCAGAATTCAGTTCCTCACACGCTGAAAGCAAAGCGAGCTGACACCTCGCTGTTCGGCTCTCTAACCTTTCTGCTCTTCTTCTCCTGTCTGTTCCTCTCTCCATCGCCTCTCCTTCCATCCCTCCTCCCTCTCACCCTCGTTATATATTACTCTCGCCTTCCTTCCGTGCCCTCTCCTCCATCTACATTCTCCCTCCGTCTCTCTCTGCCTCATCTCTCTCCCCCTACACACACACACACACACACGCACACACACACCTCCATCCATCCATGCTCCCCCTCCACCCCACCTCCTTCTTCTTCTCTCTGTGTCTCTGGTGGAGCAGCTCAAAGTCCCACTGCAGCTGATCCTCTCCAGCAGGCTTACACAGGAGTCCAGCAGTATGCAGGTCTGTCTGTCACTCTCACAGCAGCACTGATCTGTGTGTGTGTGTGTGTGCGCGTGTGTGAGAAAGAGAAGGAGGGAGATGACAGAGAAAAAGGAAAGGAGAAAGATAAAGATTCCTTTGTTTGAATTTGAATTTTGATCATGTAACATTAAGTGTTTCGAGCTCACTACATCAATTTATTCCCTCTGTTGTGTTCAGTGTGTGCGTGCGCGTGTGTGTGTGTGTGTGTGTGTGTGTGTGTGTGTGTGTGTGTGTAACATGTAGACTCTATTGTCTGTTATCTGATCGATTGCCTGCTGTGCTCCTGCATATATCACATTGTTTGTATGTATCCGAGTGTGTGTGCGTGCGCTCTAGTCATGACTGTTATCTGATCCGCGCTGTGTCTGTGTGTGTGTGTCTCAGCAGCCTACCCCGCTGCATACGGCCAGATCAGCCAAGCCTTCCCCCACCCTCCACCCATCATTCCACAGCAGCAAAGAGAAGGTAACACACACACACACACACACACACACACACCATTCACTCCTAAATATTCATACATGCCGCAAACGTTTACTCATATTTACTCCTCTGTTTGACTTTAATCCTCTCGCCAGTATAGCCCTGGAATAAACACCCACGTTTTAAAAATATCCAGTCCTCACTTTGTTTTCAGCCATGATCTCACCTCTTGCCACTCTGTTAAAAGCAAAATATTCAGAGTGCTCACACTTGCGCAGAGTATAGCATCAGTCAGGATTGATTAGAGACGACTGACAAGCTTGAACTCTTATTTTTCATCCTTTTAAAACAGACCAAGGAGGGGACAAATTTAACATTAAGTAATAAAGCTTGATAATAAAATTACATTCAGAGTATCAGGTTATGGTATGATATATGTAAGATGCTATCCTCGCCGGCTGGAGGTTAACTAACTTTACTACCGTTGCGGAGGGTTTCAAACTGAGCTGTAAACCTACTCGTGAACTCAATGACCTCCAGGCTTGGGACACCCATGCTTGGGACATTACTGCCCTCTTGTGGAAAATAAACAAAACAATGCACATCATTTAACAGCTGTGGCATCCCAGAAGCTCCCATTTAAGCAGTTAGTAGTCCTCTGATCGGGGATACCTGAAAGCTGTGAGTGCTGAACCTGTGAGTTCTCCATTACAGCCCAAACTGTCAGATGACCCAAAATTACTGTCAAGTAATGACTGCGTGCTGAGATAACCTGCTCTGCACCTTGCAGCTTTGATGCTAAACTTAATTTCACTTTTAATATTAGAGAGAATGTCTTGGTAAAGAAAAGTTGGTATTTTCTACATAGGAAAACATCCATAGCTGTTATTTATTAAAAGTTTAAATTAAGAATCCCAATACATTATTTCCATGGCCCTGGGGAGTTAAATCAATATTTGTACACATGAGCTTCTCTCTGTCAAAGCCAGAAACCAGAGAAGTAAGTCTCAAACGTGTGATGTCATCAAGTAAAGGTCTGGAGCTGCTCCATTTATAGTGAAAGGGAATCTGATTTTGTGGATCCAGAGAATGTTTGTTTTCTTTTTATGCCCAGATGAGTTTTATTCTATTATATTGCTGTCATTTCTGAAACAGAAAATGTACTCATGTACTCAAAACATCCCTCTGGGTGCTCTCAGTGTCATCTAGAACATCAGTCCCAATTAACTGTCTGCAGAGCAGCTCCTGATGTTATACCCTATGACATCACAAATTTCAGTTTTAGCACTCCAGTTTTTAAATTTGGGAGACTTGTTCATCTTTACTCAAATATTTGGGACTGTGTTAGACCACAGAAATAACATATGAAATTTGAAAAAGGGTGTAGTTCCCCTTTTAACTCTCAAATCCTCAACTAACTTTCACAAAAGCGATTTGCGAGCTATGCAAGAGTCCCCGCAGGACTCACAAATGTATCTGCAATTTGCGAGTCCTGCGGGGTTCTCGCATGCTCATACATGGGTTGGAAGTGTTTGTTTTGATTAGGGAAACTACAGAACAGCAAAATTAACAGGGGAGGATATGATCTCATGTGGCAGATCGGAGCTTTAATATTGCAAATTTGGTGAAACGAGCCCCTGCTTCATCAGGAAACAGTTCAAATAACATCTTTAAATGTCTTGTTTTGTCCAACCAACAGTCCAGAACCAAAGATATTTAATTTGCTGTCTCATGAGACAAAGAAAAGCAGGAAAAATACACAATTAAAAGGCTGGAACTGAGGGATATTTAGCATTCTTTTTGATGGATTTAGATTTTTAATAGATTATCAGATAGCTGCCTGTCTGTCAACAGACTCATCGGTGAATAGTTTTAGCTTTAATGTTGCTTAATCCTGATTTGTGCCTCTACAGTACATGACATCATGTTTTTCCTACTACTTAAAATCAGTAAGGAAAATCTCACCTTTAAGTACACCTTCACAAAGAGTACGCTATTCTATCCACTTCATCTCAAAGTCTCCTCCTGCCTCTGTCAACCTTTTATGCTTCTCTCCCTCTCCTTGTCTCTCTGTCTCTGACCTTTGCCCCTTATCTCTTTCTCCCCCTCTTTCTCTCCCTCTCTGTTTCCCTGTGCAGGACCAGAGGGTTGCAACCTGTTCATCTACCACCTCCCACAGGAGTTTGGGGATGGAGAGCTGATGCAGATGTTCCTGCCTTTCGGTAATGTCATCTCCTCCAAAGTGTTTGTGGATCGGGCGACAAACCAAAGTAAATGCTTTGGTGGGTAAAAATGAACAAACCAAAAGATTATTGGTTATTTATTCTGATTATTCTTTTTTACTAATCACCTTCTTTACCGCAGTCAACACCCCCCCCTTCCTAACCTTTCAACACCCCTCCCTTAAAAAAAGAAAAGGAAACAGTGGAGAATTTCTCTACAGTTGTGCAAAAGCTGGTTGTTACTAAAAAGAAAGAAAAGAGATGAGTTTGTCTGGATTCTTCTATTAATCATTAAAGCTGTTGTCTTCTGAAGCTCCCACTAATTTCTTATTGTGATAAATATTTCAGTGATATATATCACTGTTATAACTCTAACATCAACAGTCAAACTGATCCTGGTAGAAGTGAGCTCTGTTTTTACTGCCATGTTTGCACAGTTACATTGCCACTGTGCTCTTTATGACATATAATACAAGTGCTGACTCTCAGTCTCTAACTTACTGTAAGCAACAGCAACGCATGCTAAGAATATAACAGTCGCTTCAGCATGCAAAGATAGAGAGACCGCTGCTGTCTCACTTTATGCCACTGACAGCACAATTTAGCCGAACGTATAATTATGTGGCAAATTATAAATGGATTGTGGAGAATAGTTAATGGAGAGTCCGTCAGGTGCAACCTATTTGCAAAGTAGCTTTTGCTCATTAATACAACACAACATTAATGTTGTATTATTCATGTTGCAATTTTGAGATGCAGGTTTTAATTTTGTGATTTGATGCTTTCTCACTTTCAAGTGGAAGTTAAAAAGCGAAACTCAAATATAGCACAACCACGTCGATGTTTTGGTTTTACATCCCATCACCAAGTTCATATTGTGATTTTGGTTGCATGCTGCGCTCTGTTACAGTTGTGATCTATTGTTGTTGTCATACTCTGTGTCAGCCTTACTAATGATTATGAAGTGCTGTATTTCATAGTTATAGTATTAATGCTTATGACTAATAGTGCATTTTTTGTGGATGTTATTGTTTTACATACAGATGAGATGAAAAACTTTTATAATTATAAATTCATGTACTGCTTCATCTTATTGAACTCATCCTCATTATCCATTCTTTTGTGATCCCAAGCTGTCCTCGCCTCTTCATCTAACCACATCCGTCCTTCTCTCCCTCTTCTGGCCTTTCCCCCAGGGTTTGTTAGCTTCGACAACCCCGGTAGTGCCCAAGCTGCCATCCAATCAATGAACGGCTTCCAGATCGGCATGAAAAGACTCAAGGTGCAGCTGAAGAGGCCAAAGGACGCCAACCGCCCCTACTAGCCCCCAGCCCCAGCCAGCCGCCGCCACCCTGGCGGCCGGGGCAGCCGTCGCACACAGGGAAAGACAGGTCAGACACCGACCTCGCCTCCGTCTGGAAACATTTGTTGTCGCTTTTAGTTTGATAGGTGATTAGCTGAACCAATGCATTCACAACCACTGCATATTATACTGACAAATGCTCAAATGGCAAGCCCATTCATGGCACTGCCTGATGTCGTTTCAGTAACCTTTTATAAATGTCATAAAACATTTGCAGATGCCTAATAACTAGCTGATCATCTGCAAATTGCTTGTAAAGAATAGTGATGAAGTTTTACCCCTTTGTTGATAGTTCAAGTGCGCATTTGTAAATGTTAATTCCACCCATATAATCATGACTCATTATTGTACAAGATTTACTGTAGTGTATTGTTACCAGTTTTCTTATGGGCAGCATTACATGCACATATGAGAACAAAACTTCCAAGTTTTGAAAGCAGACCTCTTAGCAATCTCTACATTACGATGACTAACAGTATATTACGAATAAAGCATGTGAAATATGTTACTGTATTATTATCTCTGTGTTATTAGACTCTCTGCTCTCTACCACACAATTGATATAAATACTACCGTCAGTTTTCATGGCTGGTTGAAACAAACAAAGCTGTAGGAGCATTTACTTACACGAAGCCTCCTCTATTTGTAGAACAGCTTTACAGTAAGTGACCCTGTATGTTACCCTGTAGGTAAAAGATAATTGGTAAATGGTTCAGTGTGTTGCACAGGGAAGGAATTGCTTCCAAGGGAGAGGCATTTATTACCCCTCAGGCGGGTAATTGTGCTGTTCCTCTTTGTCTCCTCCCTTCATCTGTGTGATGGAGAGTTTAGGCTGTGTCGTTCATTCACCACTGATGACTTCATTCAAGGGCAACTTATCACCCACTCACAAACTAGCTGAACCATACCAGACGGTGTCCCGAGGCAAATCACTGCAGGAAGAAAAGCGCGATCTCATATGAATGTGTCACAAAATATGTGGCACCATTACTTCTGATGTATAAAAACATTTTCAACAGGAAGGCAGAGGAAAAACATCTCTTTTTGATTTCCGTTCCTTTTTGCCAAAGATTGACAGTTATTACAGTGTTTGAAATGTCAACTGATAAACAAGCATATTGCCATTTTTTGCACTTGCATTCCCTCTTTACTGTTCTTATATCCAAATATAATAATCACGCACTATTATGGCAAAGAGTTATCAAATTGATGAGTCCATATTCAGACAGCAAGCTGGAGAACTGCTTTACTTCTAATGACACATGAGGGTTAAGGTGTGTCTTGATTAAAATCCCTTCATCATTTCAAAAACAGCAATAAACGGTTTGATTTAAATAAAAAAAAACAAACGTAATTGTTTTTCACTGGGGAGATTACAGCATCACTGCCAGGGTGCTAAATTAATTCACTGCAGGGTGAGCACTGATTTGTTTTCAACATTGTCTCTGCAAAATTATCTTTGTTTATCCATACCAGAACTTAAGTGTCTTAGCGCTGGTGAAGATGCTTTAGAGAAGGTGTCCTGTAAATACATATCCCACTGCTCCATCTGCATGTAAATACAGCAAGTATCAACAGCAAAGGGGAACACAGAAGGAATACACCGAGCATCGTCACTGCAAAAATGTAGAGTGTAACAAAAAAAATTAACAGCAAAAAAAAAATGTCTCACACATTAATTTTTTTCTAATGGGATGTAGAAATTTGGGTCTCTTATGTAATAAATGTTTGTTTGAGCCCAGAGGGACAAGCTGTCTCTTTGAATTGTCTAATAGAGATCCAAGTAAACAAACAAATGACCAAAAAAACTACACATACAATTAGAGCATATAATTGTTGGATATTTAAAGCTCTTATAAACACACAACTAATACCAAGCGTAATAATAATGAAAAACGAGAGGCTGTTCTTGCACTGCTTTGAGCTAAAAGCTAACATCAGCATGCTGAAATGCTTACAGTGATAATGCTTACATGCTGATGTTTAGCAGGTATAATGTTTACCATGTTCACCATCTTAGAGTGTTAGCATGCTAACAGTTGCTTATTACTTCTAAACACAAAGCGCAGCCAATTGGCCAATTGGTTGCAGAGAAAGAAATCATGTGATCTATCAGCTGACTCCCTTCCATCAATCAGCTGCTCCATCAGTTGATCGGGTCGCTTGAGATCAGCTGATGTAGCTGGGATGGGAGCTGAGTTTGACATCGTGTCCTGCTTAAACTAACACTATGCTCGATTCTTAGACAGTTAAAATGATCACAGCAATCCATTAAATAGCTGGCAACATTCACAGACAATTCACCACAAAAGACAACATGATGGTGGCGCTAGAGGAAAAGTGTTGGTATCAAAACAGTCCTTGATACAGCATCTCAAACCATGAATGTGTATACAAAATGTCATCCTAATCCATCCTGTTGATGTTGAGATATTTCACTGAATACATGACAGCTTTGACCTGCAAGATAAAGAGGCAAGGGATCATCAGAGTCGTTAGAGCCGCATTTCCTACAAACACTTAGAACCAGTACGTCACCCATATGGACATGTACCCACACCCTAGATCTATTTACTGTTTCCACCGCAGACAGTGGGCGGGGTGGTTACCAGATAGTATTAGCCACGTCACTGCTATGTCCAGCTCTTGCTTTATTTTCTCTTCACTCGCAATGCAGAGGAATGTCTCTACCTCGCCTATCGTCCACAGTACAGGGCTGCATGCTGACTTTTTTAGAAAAAAATGAAAGGGCTGGAGTGTTTGCAGTCCCTGATGCAATCAATGTGATATTTAAATATAGCAGGTTTGTGTACCTGAGTCCTTGTAGAGCAAGACTGATGATTCTCTCTTGACCACTCAGTGGACTGCATTGGTTCTGGCTCCAGCTTTCTAGTATCAGATCAGTGCGCTAGGTACCTCAACATAAGGGTGACGAAATATGGATGTCATGGAGCAGTACTATTGGTGCCATCCACAACTTTTGACAATGGAAACGCAAAAATAACTGCTCTAATGTGTGACGAACTGAACTGAACTGAACTGAACTGAACTGGTATGCTTGGTGGAGACGAGGCTTAGAATTCATCTGCTGAGTACCTTGAATATCTGTACCAGACTGTCTGGCAATCCATCTATAACTTGCTGAGATATCAAACTAAGGTCTAAAAATGTCAACCTCATGGTGGCACTAAAGATACAAGTATGGTGGTATGATTCATCCTCTGGGTACTATGAATGTCTATGTCCAAACCCTCTGATGGCAATCCAATTAAAAGAATTTCCTCCCCAGGGAACAATTATTGAACTATCTATCTGTAGTGGTTGAGATATTTCAGTCTGGACCAAAGTGGTGGACCGACCAGCTGTCAGATAATCATTGCCATCCCGATGCTACGTCACTATCATAGCTTAAGATGTTCCTACAATCTTATGCTTTACAACTATCTGGTGTGAATTTGTTTTGTTTCCCAACATATTACGTGACTCAAACAATTTTTATTTCTTCTGTGCTTTCCAGGTTTTGTTGAGCTGAATCATATGTTGACTTCTTGCTACCCGCCACTGAGTGCAAACTCAACATCTGGACCACTGAGGCTGCTTCAGAAACAGAGGAGAGAGAGAGAGAGAGCGATGACCGAGTCAAGGACACCTCCTTTTGGATGTACTAAAACTTTGGAACTCAGAGAGAATTTGTACCAGCCTGGCTAGCCCCAGGACCTTTTTTCTTCTGCACACATATACACACCTCTTTCCCCACAAAACCCTGCTTGAATGACAGCTACCTTTTCTGGACCACAAAAACTTTTACTTGAACAATGAGAAAAAAAAGTAAAAGAAAACTCTATCAAACCTACTTACAATGACCAACCCCACTGAACTCTTAAAGGGAATATGGATGTCAAAAGTCCAACAAGAACAAAACTTTTTAAAAACTGAATAGAAGATTGCCGTAGGAGATCTTTCTGTAAGATGGTTTGAGTTTGGGGCAGTTGACTTTTGAAGACCAATTTATAAGACTTGAAACAAGAAGGGACAAGAAATTCTCGGAGAGAGAACTTAAGTAGGGAATGTGATATTTTCAGGACACAAATTGGCTTCGATTTGGGATGGCCATCTTTAGCTCGGAGTGCCTGTCCGTTTCCAGGGGATACCGTTGCCAAGGAGAGCCATAGCAACGGTCTCCAGGGAGTCTTACCTGTCATTCCTTAGTTGTTTTAGGGACCAAAAGACCAAACATTTTTATTGCTGAGGACTTGTAGCTCTAATATACTCGGACCACTGCATCTCTTTCAGTCAGTGTTAACTGGTTGAGGAGTTGCACTTAAAAGAAGTGTACATTTCGAATATATACAACACATGTATATATACATATATATTGCTGATATGCTTTTTGAATACAGGCAAAACTATTTCAGATGACCAAATGGGGTCTCTCACTTCGCTAGTTTACAATTACTCAAAATGTTTATTTTTTTCTCTTCTCATTTTGTCTTGGGAGGGATGGCGAGTGCATGGGAGGGGCTGCTCCGTATCACAGCCTTATCTTTTTTAACTTGACATCCTAACCTCATAGATAGAATAACATCAGAAACGTTTGAAATATATGAACTTGTTTATATTTGCAGTACATATATATGTATAACAAGCATTCAAGCAAATGTATTCATATATACAGTATATATGGATAAATAGATATTAATCACAAACAAATATATGTATTTATATGCACATATTTTATATATGTGTGTCTGTATATAGAACGGCGACTGACTATGTTGAGCTGTAATTTTTTGTAGATTTTAGCTGGAGTTTGAAACATTGCTCTGCTTGGGAAGAATCGCAAATCTGGCAGCTCCCAAAACTGCAGGCATTCCTATCTCTGATTACCTATATGCTGACACACAATATATTGCTAAAAGATACATGTGTGAGAATACACATATGGTGTAAATATTATCTGAAAATGCAAAAAGCCACATCTCAGTAGCAGGCTTTAAGAGAATCAGGCTAAATGATTTTAGAGGAAAAGGACAATTATCTTCGACTCTATTCCAAACATATCTTTTGAGCTTATACACACACACACACATACACACCTACACACACATACACACACACACACACACACACACACACAAACTTCTCTTTGAAACTTGAACCAAAATGAATACGTCTCACAACCCTTGCTCTCTTTTGCATTCAGTAAAGTGCATGTAGCGTATGGGCTGTCACCATGTCAAGGTGTGCCTTGTCACCTGCAGAATCTGCCATCAAGCACTGTGCTCTCAGAAAACAAAGAAAAAAACAAACACACACTACTGCAAGCAGCCAACGCGCTATTATGATGTCAAAACTACAGCCAGATTCATATCATTTGTCCGCCGCGTAGAGAGCTTTCAGTGCATGTCCAATATAACAAACCGTCCAACAACTGTTGGTCCATCAATGTCTCTGAAAAAAAAATGCATTTAGAACTAACGTAGACTCATGCGATTTCACTTCAGATAAAAGCGGGCATTAGGTAACCTGTTAGCACAGGTGCTAACTATCAAAGTTGTGTGCAGGGCACCTGTGACTACGTTCCACTGGTTGGAGTCAAAACTAGGGTAAAGTTCAGGGTTGACATGACATGGTTTAATATGAGAAGTGATTGAGCTTATTGGACCTGACGTTAGGGCTTTAATGGTTATGAAGGTGATGTAATATTGATGAATACTTTATAATTAGAGAGCTGGCTTCCCATCGAACAGAATAAGAGAGGTTTTATGTACTTTCCCATCCAGCAGTTAATGTGTGGACCTCTGCTGGTAAAGCTTGACATGAAGCATATCCTTTAGAAGATGTTATATTGCCTTATGTTATATATGTCCTCATACAATCAAGTATTAAAGCATAATGAAACTGTAAAATGAAGCAATAAGAGTGAAAAGCCATTTACCCATTACAACTGCTGTATCACCGAGGCTGGTTTCATATTGCTTTAGCATACAGTTTCTCATAATAG
This sequence comes from Cephalopholis sonnerati, assembly GCA_019142605.1. NCBI lineage: Eukaryota > Metazoa > Chordata > Actinopteri > Perciformes > Serranidae > Cephalopholis > Cephalopholis sonnerati. The sequence continues at coordinate 33,449,919 of JAGQAX010000002.1, forward strand.
TCGACAAAAATGGTATGAACACCTACTATATACCTGCAAAAGGTCAACAGACTTGGATTTATTGGACCCTGCATTCAACACATATTCAGCTGGTGGAGATTACTCAATGAATATTTATATACATGAATATTTATAAGGCTATATGACACTTTGGAAGACAATGCTTCCTGTTGGGTGCTGTTACTAGTTTTTCCTATAAACTGCTCATTATGCCATTTCCCTAGAGTCTGTGTCTAACCTTTTTAGCAGATTGAATAATTTAACATTTACCTTCAAATCCGGTGAGGCTAAAAGACGCCACTACACATCCCTGGACGCCACTGTTTGTATGTGCCACATAACAATGCCCTGAATGTGGCGCACAGTGCAAACCAGATGACCGTCATGATCATTTTTGCTCTGACAGTATCCGCGGTTGGTTAGTACAAAAACGCCTTGTACATCCACCTGAGCTGCCTTTGAGCCGACAATAACATCTGAAGCTAAATGTCATATGTCTGGTGTCCCTGATCGCCACACTGTGTGCCCTCTTTGACTGCCCCTCGCCGCTCTGAGAAAATTGAAAATGGTGTCGACGCGGTCTGTGCTTTTCTAATGGTTTGTTTGAGCAATCACTCATGTCTTTCACCTAGCCCATGTTTTCATGTCGAGTGAAATGAGGGAGGGGAAGCAGAACGACCGCGGGAACTAGAATGCCAAGCACCTCTTCTTCATTTGCTCCAACTTTAAGCTGCAAGTTTACATGAGAAAAGTAAAACAAAGTATCGTGGTTCAAAAACAACAAGAAACAGAGCAGAAGTTTGAATATAAATATATATAAATATAAATATATACATAAACCGATGAATATACTGTAAATTGTTTCTTTTTTTGCTCTGTTTTCCTCTGTACATAGGTTTGCATATTTTATAGGACTTTTACTTCTATCTACAAGGACTGGATAAAGTACTTTAAATACTTTAAAAAAATATATGAATGAAAACATGATAATGCTCAATAAAACCAGGTACAAAAAAAAAAAAAATAGTCGCTAGGATACGGTACAAACTGTAGGACCTGACCAAGGCATTTATCCAGAATACAGTCAGGGAGAGCATTGACCTCAGTTAGAGCTTAGACACACATTGACCTATTTTATAAAAAAAAAAAAAATACTTTGATGGGTTCTATTCATTTATCTATTTGTTTAGATATTTATTTAATAAGTCATGTCTAAGATAATATGCATGCTTTCATGGCATTATTTTTCTATGAGTTGGTACGTGACCAAATAGTTTTTATATGACATGCATGGGCCACTGTTGTGGTCCACAGATGATCATTGTTCCTGTCTGCAGGACCATGCCTTCAGCACTTCTTTGATGATGGGGAAAAATGCTCCTATTGACCAAGTGATGTCAAAGACAGATTTTTAATCATTTATTTATGCGTTTATTTATTTATTTATTTATTTGTGTTTATGTATTTATTTATTCGTGCTGTTTGATTCAAGATCTGAGCTCTCTTGTCGCCACTGATCTGTTCGCTTGTTAAATGCTACTTTGCATCACCACATCACATTTGACCACTTTCAATATTGGCAAACTCTGAATTTAACAACTACAAAGACTGATTTTACATTTTTCCTGTTGCTGATAAACTATTTAAAACAATGCAGTGCAATACTAAAGCCTTATGTATATTTGTAACTATAAATTCATTGTTCTGTTCCAAAAAAAGTTAGCTTTGTTAAACGATTGTTAAAAAGAGATGCCAATTAGAGGATTCCTCTGTCATTCTGAACACCATTTGCTCCCATCCTGAAACCTTTAAACAAAGTGAAAAAAAGGGGCAATTCCAACTCAAACACTCCCTCATAAACCTGTTCAATCAGATATGTAATCACAACAGAAGATATGCCTTGAGGTCACTATAAGTTGCTGCTAGTATGTAAGGAGCTAATGTCTCACGAATTGCTAATCACTGATTAACTGCCTGCATAAAACACCAGTTTTGATTTTGAAATCTTTATTCCCCTCCTCCTGTTTCCTTTTCCCATCTTGCTTTGTATTGTTCGACGGAGCTCTGATCTTGTTCAGCTGATGTGTTCTACCAAGAGCAAAATTCAATGAAAACTGCACTATCTCATCGAAAACAATTGAGTTTACTATCATTCTTTTAAGTGCTGTTATCAGTGGTTTTATTTCTGAAGCTCAGTAGTGTTGCTAGAATCACATTTTTCTTCATATGGTTTTCAAAGTATTCTGGAAATCTATTTCCCAATTTCAGCACACACGGAGGGTGGGGAAATGAATGTTGCATATTAAGCTTTGCCGGGTTCCTGATGAGCTAAGCTTCTGATTGGGCAGTGCGCTTTAGGCTCCCGCCCCTGTCTCTCCAGACTGCACCATTCTCTGGTCCCCTGAACTCTTTTTTTGTAATTTTAAATGAATGATGCGTCTCAGCTTAGCCCAATAATAAAGCACAGTCTAGAATAAAGTGTCCTGTGTTGTGTCATAATTACTGATAACTCACTACAAAAGTACCCAAACAATTGTCCCCTTAATTATCTGTACACAGAAGGTGATGGATTGCTCCATTTGCCTGTCATCAACTCTTTATCTCAAAAACATGCAAACAGATTTCTGTGAAATTTAGTGGAAGATCTGGCATTTGGTATAAACAACCCACTTTATGCTGGTGTTATCAAATACCGATTTATCAATACATACTGAGTACATTTACATGCACGCTAATGTTCCACTAGTATTCCAAATATGACAATGTCCCATATTTGATAGGACCATGTAAACCACATTCTGTTTGGATATTCAGAATTAGGCCTTTTTCTGAATTTAGCATTTTCACATTGAGACGTGCGATGTGCCAATATTACTCTGGTTTTAGCTGCATTATTTGGACATGTAAATGGCACATTCGGAATACGCTTCTTAATTTGGGTTTTACCACAGCTTGCAACACACAGTCGGCTCTGTGTGTTGTCATCAATGTCTTGTATACACCCCAGCTAGCCAACAGTAAGCGAGGCTGGGGTAGAGATGTATGCCCAAAAAAAGCCCACATTTTTGATCGGAATTAGAAACACACCTACTTTTAAATGTTATGAAAGAGCTGGACATCAACATGTTTTTAGATATGAGCAAATTTTGCAAAACTGACCTTTTAAAGATGGTGACTGAAGGAAGGAAAGGAGTCTGCTTTTATACTTTCCAACATGTCCACCACTTTTCACAGTGTGAAAGAATCTTATTTTGAGCAAAGAAGCAAAATGACACAAGCCTCTCCAGCTGTTCCACTGTTCTATACTTTAACATGATAAACAGCATGTTGGGTCTTGTTAATCGAAGTAGTGAAATATTCATTTTTATTTGCCATGTAATCAACTCAGTAGGAATATTGTCAGGGCAAAAACCTGACTATTTTGCACATGTAAACATACTCAGTGATTCTGAGTATTTCAAAGTTTCATTACTCATTTTTCACAGTATCGACTCACCGGTAGCAGCTGTGCTTTCTCGCTCTCTTTTTTGTTAATGTTTACTCTAGTCATTCTCTGCAACTAACCAAGAAAAGAAAAGTCATGATGGTCATGTTATAGCTGTGTCGTATTCGTCGTTTGATCAGTATTTTAAATTGTTGGCCCTCAATGTCAAATTTTACCCACGGTATCAAAATGGTATTGAATATAAATATTTTTCAAGTAATTGTATCAAAGCTAGAAATTCCAGTATTGCAACAACGCTACCATATACCAGTGGTTATCCAGACTTTAATCATTTAAGGATAATTGTTTTTAGTCATGATAAATTAATAGATTCTCATTGTACAATTGGGTGTCATGAAGTTCAGTTCACATTACTGCTGCCAACGTCCTCAGAGATTTTTGGCATAGCTCAGTGGTAGTTTTCCTGCTGTGACAAAATAAGATATTAATTACAAACTTGAAGCAAAGCCAGTTCTGAATAAATATTTTTTTATTTGTATTAAAACCACAGAATAACAAATGTGCCATCTACAACATCATGATCACTCTGATTTAGAACGTCAACTGAACATTTAATGTTATTAAAAAGTCAAGACCACACAGGTAAATGGATCCGTTTTCTTCTTTGTCAGCAAATGAAGAAAATATCCTCCAGTATTTGGCTTTCTTCCAGGTCCTGCTGGGTGCTCTGAGGATAAGACCCAGCAGGGGTGAGCAGGGTTCTGCCTGCTGGTTTGGGAGCAGTGAGGCCCAGTTTGCGCTGCAACGTTTTGGGTCTTCGAGCGGACTGCTTGCTTAGCTCAGGTGCAGAGACAGGACTAAAGACATCCAATAACTCAACCAAAGAAAAGTCCAACCTGCAAAACAAGTGAGGGAGGTTTTTGTTGTTTCATTTAATTCATCTTTTTTTCCACATGTGACCTCATCTTGTTTCAAAGGTTGAATTGGCACAGGCTACATTTATAATACAGAACCCAGTGGAGCCCCGTAGACAGGCGATGTTGTAAATGAGTATCCTCGCACTGTTTCATTGTAACAGAGAAATGCACACAAAGACCGCCAGTTACGGTACGTGCACTCAATGTTAAGCAGAGAGGGTGCAAGCCAAGGGACCAACACCAGACATGCACAAGGCCAAAGTCTACTTGGAGCCCGACGCTTGTACAAAAATATTTGTCATTCACCTTTCACTTGTTAACACAGACAATATGAAAGCAAATCTCTGTTCGACGTGTTAACAAAATCTTTCTTGCTGAAGTGTCTACTGAACCCTAACAAGCAACGTTAACAAGTCAAAACCACTGGGGCGTCCCAGCAGAAAAACACACTTTCTTGCAGGTGCGAGAGAAAAAGAGGGAGAGAACCCGGTGCTTTCTCCCCTGGAATAGAAATGAGGGAATGTGCAGTGAAATAAATAAACCAAAACGGGGGAGATTAAGCTAATAGAGATTCAATCCCTCAGTCTGGCTGGCTTGATAAATTATTCAGTGTATACACAGTCGAACAACGCCATTCCAGATACAAAACATGAATTCTTTAAAGCACGCTCCACTGATGTTGCTAACATAATTCTCTGCTCGTTTAAAGCTGCATCGATTTGCATCGCGCGGCTCCGTACACAGCTCTCCCAGGTAAGGGCGATCTTTGGCATGTACTTGTTGATATGCATGTGGGTGGTCAGCAGAGAGACACACCAGTGGAACTTCCAATCAGGATGCATTTGTGTTCCTCCACACGTAACTATAGACCTTGATATGTCATGTTTTCACACTAACTTCAGGCAGCACACATCAGTAGCTTGGAAGCTTTAAAAGGCTATATTTTGCTTTAGCAACATGAACTAATGTATGCACATGTTTGAGCGCGACGGGGAGAAAGTGAATGAGGGGCAAGTCGGCTGAGGGATGATAACTGATGAAAAAAGAGACTGAAGCTCAAGTAAGTAAATCTGTCTTCCTCATTTGGTCTCCTGCCTGTCAACAGCAAAGGAGAAAGAGAGAGAGGGAGCATGAGCGGGAGTGAGTGTGTGTGTCTGTTTGTAAGAGAGAGACTGGAAGCGAGTGCAGCTTTGTGGATAGAGAGGAAAGCAGAAAGGGAATGTGGGGGAGGGACTTTGGCTGGGTTCCTTCTCTCGAAATGTGAGAATTTGCATTTTTATTTGTTGATTTATTTAACGGACAGGGCTCTCAAACAGCCATCCATCAACAAACGACATGTCGGTAATGAATAATGCATCACTTACCGGCGGTCACAATCTATAACAAGGGGAGTGCGGGGGGTAGGGGTACAGTTTGGGCAGTAATGGGGGGAATGGCAGTGGGTGGGGTGAGGGGAGGAGGTGGCACAGAGATTGCACGAGGGCTAGAGAGAATGCCAATAGATTTTCAGAGAGGTATACAGTGCAACAAAGAACTTCATTTCTTGGCTCAAACTTGTGTGAGGTAAAGTTGTGAATTGCTGCTCGATATTAATATCCCCCATAGGAGTCCTGGCAAATCTATTTTACTGCTACATGCATACAGAAAAATGCATGGAGAAAAGCAGCAGGAGCAAGTTTCTGATATAACAAAGGAAAAAAAATCTGGCCTAGGCTGTTGGGTCATTTTGATGCTGCCTTGCCAACATTTAAGTAAATACTTAAATCTCCTGTGCCTGTCAGCAGACCAAAAAGAAGCCTTCGGAGTGTAACATATCTGCAGAAAGTTGATTCTGACAGTATTATATTGTTGCACCACAGACTCTTGTACTTCTTTGTATCTACGAGCATGTATGTAAAAATGAAAACTACTTTGAAACAAGCAGTGATTAAGCATTCTGCCTTCGAATACTTCCTTTCCTTTGTCCTTTGAACACACATACAGAACTGCACCTTTCTTAGTGTAATAAAAACCTTTGGGCTTCATTCTCCCAGCGCACCAATACTGTTTGCCTCTTTTCTAGCTCTATAAGGCCAGATAAAATTCCCACAAAACTCCTCTGCCTACGCTCCCCACCACCTTCTTTCCACTCGTAACTTTCACTGCTTATTTGGCTCCTCTCTTTCATTAAAGATAGCCGTCTCGCCCCGGCGCCCCTTTTCATTTGCAGTCCAAACAGTAAGATAAAAAACCTATAATGGCCAACGCGTATATCCCGCATGTCAATTTCCCAACCAATCAATAGCAGGCGGGCAATGGCAGGAAGGATGGAGATGAGATGGGCGGGGTGCGCTGGAACTGTCTCATTACTAACTAGCACAGGATTCATGAAAGGATTAAGAAGGTCACTTAATGTTAACCCCGGCTTCGTTTTGCAATTTGCACATCAAGATTGAATTGGTTAAGATTAGATGGTCACTAGGGGCATGCTGTTGCCGAGTAAAATAGGGGTGTCCAGGTAAAATTCCAAAGTCCTACAGTAGGATCTAGGTTACTAACCTACAACAATAGTGTACTTGTATATTGCACTTTATTAACTTTTTTCTTGTGTCACTTAAGTGATGGTAGGATTTACAATACCATCAAAAATACAGACACTTCTCTCTCTATTAAACTCATACGGAGATGCTGTTTTGAGGATGTACTGTATGTGGTGCACATCACCTGCCACCAGGGGTCAGTTTCTACTGGTCAAACAGGCAGCTGAGCGGACAAACATTGCTACTGCGACTGGTAAAGATAACATTACAGGACAACTAACAGGACTTAGTAAGATGGTTTTGTTTCTGTCGAGTTTTAATGAAGTGTGTTTTACAATGAGTAAACAAGGCAATTAATCTAGTTATATTTTGGGACCGAGAGAAACTTTAACTCTGAAGGTATTTCTCTATTTAATGACGAAAGTAGGTGTCAGAATATTATTGTTATTGACATTTTTAAGTTTGTTTTGTTTATTTATGAGACTGAAAAAGCTGAGAGAGCTTGCAGAACGTAGCAAACTTGGCAATCAGGGGTGGGGATAGCATCACACACAAATACCGTCATATTTCAGGAAGGTATGAAGGTACACAAAAACAACAACACCCAGGCCTGATGTAGCTGTCTTTTCTTAACAACTTAAAATATCAAGATTCTGTGTAGTTATTGTCATGTCAACACTTTACAATAACATACTGACAGCAATGACATGGGGCACTAATGACTTATTCTTTAAATTTCAACACAAGAAAATGACAGTGAGTAAAAAAATAACACCATCCCTAACATCATTGCTAGCTCTGACAAAGACTTTGGTTACTCATTTCTAAACTGGCCTAAAATGAGCTACGGACCATTACGTACACTATTGTCTTATCTCATTCACTGCAATTTATCCAGCTTATATTTCCCAACTATTTTCATGCAGATATTTTTTAAACACTGCGAAGAAAAAGACATGTCTAATCCAAATCAGTGGATTACCAAAGGATTACAACTATTTTAAGAGATGCACATGAAAAAAATGTTGCAAGAAAACCACAAAAGGCATCTGAGAGGCAGACTTCCTCATTACTGGTAGTAAAAAAAAAAAAAGCACACTGTGTGTAACGAAGAGTCCAACAATTTTAATAGGCTTTGGAGGTGTAAATGGATGGTAATAAGATCTGATATCCCGGGTCCCCTGCTGGAATTAATGGGCATCTGCTGGAGCTCACAGTTCAGCTTGGACCGCGCACTGCTTTGTTTAAGGGTTACTCATCGAAAGTCGAAAACTTTGACTATATCTCTGAATACTGTATCTCCTATTAACCAGCACTTTTACAAAAAAATTGACATTATGCAAGAACAAATTGGATCAACTTTCAGAATTGTAATTTTTAAAAATAAAGGTCTGCAGCACCAGCTGTTACAAATTGCTTCTCAGCAACTGATATTTTTACGCACACACACACATATACACACATACACAGGGTAAGATGACACATAGTCAGGTTAATCACCATTCCGTGTAAAGGGTGTAAGAAAAAAAAAGGTAATGAATGTCCTTTCCTTTTTAGGTAAGTCTGATGCTTGCACTCAGTGATTCATCCCTGTCCTCAAAACTCCTCTACCTTCTTTGCGTCTTTCTCACCATTTCCTTTTCTATCCATCTCAACCTGCTCTAACTTTCCTCGCTTCCCATTTCTCACTTTATCCAATGCCCTCACCCCTCACTCACCCTCAAACACACTTTTAACATCTCTCCCTCACTCTTGCTTTCTCTGTCTCATTACTGTGGCAGAGAGAGAAGGGAGGGCAGTGTGTGCATCCAGAAGTCTGTTCAATTACACCTGCTGCAGGGTCCCTGCTAGGCCGACTAATGGAACGCAGCATGTCTCCTGACAGGCTGGCCACAGCGCTAGCTAGCCCAGTAAAAAGCTTCATTTAGCCTCTCACAGCTCGAAAAGTTAGCTAGACTAAGAAAAGACATCATTTAGCCTCCAACACTGCAGCAACTGCAAGCCCAGTTAAAGCCTCTAGATTCATATTTTATACTTGTACTATATTTATGCGTTTCATTATTGTTAATATTTCTTCACAACTAGAGGAAAAACCACCAACTGCCTTGAGAGGTAAGAGAGAACAAATAAAATACTGCAGCCCGACAGCCTGCGAATAATCTTCCCAATGTCCCCCACAAGACAGAAGTAACCTGCCCAAAGAAAACTCACTCAGACTTTCCTGTAGTAGAGAAAACCTTGTTAGTCCTGAAAAAAGCTTTGTTCTGTGCTAGTTTGAAATTCTGCATAAAGATTTGTGCCTGGATCTTTCAAGTGCTTAACTGTGCTGCTTTTCATTGTTGCTCAATGAGCAGTCTATTCTTTTGGCTGGCACTTTGGTTCTGTTAAATATAACCACACACTTCTGTGAACTGACTCTACTAGGTCAGCTGACACTTCTAACTTTGCTGTAGTCATACTGCTTCTCCAGCTTAACAAATATTGCTTCACTTAACTTAAAACTATTAGGATAAATGATAAACCTTTATTAATGCTTTATTTATGACCAGTAAAGTTGTGTTACCTGGCCTCAGGAGTCTTCTGGATCACAGACAATGAGGTGGGCCTACTCAGTCTTGCAGGGGACTTAGCAGGAGATGTGGCCATGTCCTTTCTAGACCGCTCTAAGGCATCCGCTGAGAGATGCAAGGTAGAAGTGTTATATTTGAGGCAAAAGCAACAAGGCTGAGAGCAACGCAGGCAAGACATTTTGAAAACTTACAGGTTTTACAGGTACATGAATACACTAAAATAATACTGTTTGAAGAAAATCAAACTCTTGTAAGGCCTGCGTATGTTATGTTTTGAGATGAGATGTCCATCTTGTGTGTAACATAGTTTTGATTAACTGAAAATAGAAGCTTACCATTGTTATTGTCCAGAGGAGTTTGTACAGTTTGAGAGTGTTTTCTATGCAAGCTCTGTCCGGCAGGATGTACCTCTGCATTTTCACACACACTGTAGACCACAGATACAAAATATTAAGGTGGTGACATGAGTATGTGATGTTTGTGTGTGTATTTAATAAGAAAGGTGAGTGAGCGAGCTTGTATCTGAAAAAAAGGAGTTGCAGTGTGAGTGTCTGTCTTCCTGTCTACCCGTTTCCTTGGTTTACCTGGGGGGTAAATCTTGGTGGGAGGGACCCTCCGGCTGCAGATCTGCATTTTTAGTGTTTGAGCTACTGAGATCAGATCGAGCTGCTTGCTGAAACCTAACGAGAATACAGAAGAAGAAAAAGAAAATGGACTGAGGTTTTGCCAGTCTGAAGTGACAGATACTGAAAAGTAAAAGGGCCAACAAAAAAAGGGACTAAACATGGATAGGTAATTACTTCTTGGATAGGCATAACTATCCATCTGGCCACTAACTATGAGAAGTAACTATCCATTTGTGCCTCCAAATGTAAGCTAGCAATGTGACCAGATACGGTTCATTTCTCATTGGCTTCTGTATTCTACCTGCTGTAATCAAGACGCGACTGACATAGCTGCTGATTCTGTCTGTTGAGCCTCTCTTCCTGCTCAGCCAGCCGTGCCTGCAGCCTCTCTCTCTCCATTTCCAACTGCATCTTCTGCAGCAGCAGCTGGTGCCTCTTTTCCTCCCAGACCTCGTGACCCAGCAGAGGCCTGGTCAGGACTTCCTTGGCCTCTGGGCCAATGGCATTCCCACTGTGGAGCCTGTGTGCAAATACACATTTCATTAGCTTAATGTGCCGACATTTTTCTTGTTTATGACTTGATAAAATGCACTGTTTCATTAAACTACAGGAAAGTAATGCAATCATGTGGGACTATAGATCATGACTGTATAGAGTACAACGGTACCTTTCCCAGTCTTTGGGGTTATAGGTGTTGCTGTGGCCGTTCTCAAGACAAGAGCCATTATCATTTTTCCGTTGCTGTGTTCCATAGCCACTGTCTTGAACACTGCCTTGGCAGTGGTCACATCTGCGGTGGGACTCTGAGTGTGGCTCCCTACTCTCCCTTTTCTGACTCCTATGCTGTTTGATCGACCCATCAGTTGGACTGCATTCACTTGCGCAGGACTGAGAGGCACAGTTGCTTAGTGTTTGTACTGCTGCCCTTCCTCCACCACCGCTCCTGTGCACTTGAGGCTGTTGTGCTCGAGTAGCAGCAAGGCTGAGGTATGAGCCATCAAAGACTGAGCCATTAGCTCTGCTAGTAGAAGTTCTGCTGGGGGCTTCCTCACCGCTGAGCACCTGGACAGAGAACAAAGAGGACAATGAATGCATTTTGGCCAATTTAGGAAGCCTCTGAAAAATTGATGGAGTATTTCAGCCAAAAACGTTAGACTGCTCCATAAAACCCTAATGTAGAGCTGGGCTACAAACCAAAATTTACCAATACTGAATAAGGAGTCACTAACCAACCTAATTTACTCGTGTTGCAATGTGCAGTAAAAGCTTTCCCCATGTGCTTGTGAGGGCTGTTTCACAAAAGCTCAAATATCACTTCCAATTTGTGTGGGTTACCGTGACCTGAAGCATTATTTTAGCCTTAAAGTCTACTTTCTTCCATTTTACGCACATAACTACAGTGATTGTGTATTAAGCTCTGAGCGCTGCCAACACACGGGTGACAATACACAGCAGTACTGAGCCTGAACACATCCTGTGTAGAAACTGACAGAGTACTCATGCTGCTGCTGCCCTGCAAACGTGCTGCTTTCACTGTGCAGCTTTATAGACATGGTGTTAGGGTGGGGCTGGGTTTATAGCGGCACAAATGCAAATCATCCTTCAAAACTGTAAACTGGACAGTGGCCACAAGATTAAGAGGACAATTTCCAAGTGAGCATAACTGGCAGGTAAGCCAAGGTCAGAAACATTATGAGATAAACATAAGGAGGAAAGCCCATCTTATAGTTGACTGGGGATGAGACTGTGACTAATTTGCTGAGGGTCAGAGAGCAGGCAAACACACATTATTCAGAGCCACGGCGGGACAATGAGGATGGCCAAGTCATCTATTCTTACAGGGGCTGAAGCCAGAGAGGCGTCTTCGCTTCTGAAGTGTCACCTTGAGAGAGTTTTCACTATGTTGTAGTCATATCGAACCAGTGATTGTGGTGGACTTCTACGGTGCTTTGTTATGCATTATTATGGCACTTGGCCATGGGACAATGTGCAGTAGCATGTGTTGCCACTGCACATTTTTGAGCCTGAGTGCCTGACGGATAGCAAACAGGGGTATTCTCTAAATATGGCTGAAACAGGAGCAAGTGTGCAGGTGTTATTTTTTCCTTCATGTACACAGTTTTTCAATAGCCTTGTGCCTATGTGATGTGTGTACAATTATTCTCCTTCACACAGGAGCAGCCCCATCATGTTACACTGCATGATGTGTCCACTGATACTGGAATTTCTAACTTTGATACTATACCTTGAAATACATCAATATTCAATACCATTTTCGATACCACAGGAGATAACGGACAATGAGGGCATATAATTTAAAACTGCTATTAAAAGATAAACACAACAAGGCTATAACATGATAATGATGACTGTTCTTACTTGGTTAGTAGCAGAGAACAGCAGAATGACTCAACTAAACATTCAAAAAGTCAGAATTGATATGCATTAATAAATCGATATTTTTGACACTACAACACATATCGACAATTTACCATACACCCACTCTGTTCCATATCTTACCTTGCTATGGGCTTGTGCCTGGCTGAGCTGGGCGATGGACTGGTTGAGTTTTGCCTGTTGCTGAGAGAGGTATTGTTGGTAGAGCCCAAGCAACTCCTGGCACTCTCTGTACTGCTGCTGCAGGCCTGGAGGACCAAGGGTTAAGTAACTAACAAACAACAAGTAAACTGAATATAACAAGACAAAACCTTTAGCCTAAAACATTAAAACCCTCCCCTGCATTCAGCTGAGAAAAAGCCTGCGCAGGCTTAAATATTTTCACAAACATTTTTAGGGAAATAGTTCTACAAGGTAAAAATGGAAATTATCACAGCTGTTATGCCTACAGTACTTCTAAAGGTGAAGTTAGTATGTGGCTGTACTGAGAAGGTAAGGAAAAAGTTCTTTTATGCAACTTAAATGGAAAAGAGAGAGTGGATTTAGATTGACAATCTGAATTAAACCCTTGTTTCTGCAATCAATTACACATTGGACCAGAAAAGTAGAGGGAACAGCAAAGTTGAAAACAGAGAGGGAGAAGAGGCCAGCAAAATCAAAGTTGTTGTTGTGGCACAGAGCTTTCACCATCTGGGTCGGGCCAAGCTGTGTTGAGCTGAGCTGGGCAGTGCCGTGCCAGGCTATCTGCCAGACAGAGAGCTGGCAGACACAAGAAAACTAATCTGGAGCGGAACTACTGCTGCGCCTCAGGAGCCCACTAATGACAGTGGCAGCACCACACCACACCAGCACATACAAAGATAATGAGCACGAGAATGGGGAGACTACACACAGACACACTCGCACACATTCAATAATCAACCTCGGTCTGACTCTCACTTCCTAGTGCACACACACACACAAACACAGCGAGACATGAGAGCACAAATTCCCCACCTGCACTGTAAACAGCCCACACACAAGCACTACAATAAAGGAAGTGGTGCACACACACACTCCCACCCAAGCTGACCTTAAAGTGTGTTCCTCCAGGCCATATCTTTTTATGATGGTGGCCCTGCTCCCCCAGCTGATGAGTTTCTCAGCATCCGTTTGGAAAAAAAAGCCCCCATTTTAAAAGAAAATCAAAGTTCAAAGTAGAGTCTTATTGAAGGAATAGTTGGCGGAACACTCCATAAGAAAACACTTTGGTTGTTAGAAGACTTCAATCAGGCTGTGGAAATGAAACAGAGGGAAAGAGAAGAGAGCGGGTACGGCTTTGAATTGAGGACCAGACACCAGACAAATGCAATGCAGCAGCTTCCATAAACATTAGGAAAATGTGAGGAAACACTTTGATTGAACCCTCCATCTAACTAAGCCTCCTCCACCGCTGCACTGATAATCCCCATGGAAGTAGCTCTATGTGGACATCACAGGGATATCACATCATGTAAACCTTTACTGGTAGGTCTTCTTATATACATCACGAATAAGGGTCTTGAAGGGGAGATACTGAACGTGCTTATACAGCTCCACCTCACCTCAGTCCAAGATACAGAGTTGTGTTGAGTCGAAAAATGCATGCTGCTCATATTTCAGCATTGGCATGAAAAACCATTTCCACATGATTTCTCATGCCTTAAAACAAATGTTTCCCAATAGACACAGATATATAGTACAGTACACTGGAATACAGATCGGTTATGGTGGGAGCCAACAAACCAAAATACACACATAAAATCTGTCTGTGCTACAGTACCAACAGGACTCCAGCATCATAGCATCCCAATGCCATAACTGAAGGTAACGTGTGTTAATGTGTTGACAAGCTGACGCAGTTAGTGGACAGCAAGCGCTAGGTAATCTGAACCGAGTGGAGCAACGCTGATAAGATTCCACCTCTTTGCCCATCGCCACACTAAACATGCTTCCTCCACAGCCTTGGACGTCAGCCAATGGGGGCCAAGCACTCGGCAAGCCCCTAGTTTACATCAGAGCTGCAAAGTGCCAACAATGACTTACTCCTCCCCTCTGCTCCAAAAATACTCAGAATCAAGGGCTTGGGCTGAAGAGGCTTCAGACGGGGCCTGTCAAAATGATTCACTTCCCTGTCAGGCCGAGGCTCAAATGAAATAATGAAATCCACTTCAAGGTGGAACAAATTTGCACAGGAGAGGGGAATATTTTAAAGCCTGCTTTAGCTCACTGTGCCAAACAGATTGAGCCTGAGCAGGAATGTGAGAGAAACGGGGGCGGAGACTGATGTGTATGAATGTGTGTGTAAGGAAGCAATGACGGGGAATTAATAGAAGAAGACAGTTTACATAACTGCTTCAATACTACTGAATCTAGAGAAGAGACATTAGTGCAAGTCACACAATAAACCAACAAATAACGTCAGCTAACAATTATTTTGAAAAGACCTTTAAAATTCTGAGAGCAAACATTGAGAAAACCAGTCTCATCACAACTATTCTCGGCCATCTTTGTTGTCACCATCACAACTAAAATGCGTAACCAGCTTTAAAAACATCTGTACAAACTATCTAATGTCTATGGAATATGTCAACTGCACACCTAGCACACACAAGCCCACAATTCAAAAAGCCAAAACTCCACACGATGCATTGTAAAGGTGTACCAACAACAACTCGATTCAATTTTGATTGTTTTAGCAAAGAGTCAATGCATTATGCATTATTAATTTCACATTAAGCCCAGGATTGGTTCAATTTGGTTTTACTATATTCAATTAAGAATTTAAACTGATTCAGTCAACAATTACATAAACCTTACACTAATACACCAGTTCGTATTTGTTTACAAGGTTGAACTTCAAATGACAGCAGCTCAGTGTGTTTCTATTTTTGTGCAGGATGAGGGGCTCACAAAAATGCTCTTAAAAGCATACTATGCAGGATTTTCTGGAAAAAAAAATGTATAGGCTCATACAAAAGTACTACCTCCTACTGACGACATTTACATACACACTAATATTATCTATTATCCCAGAAATTAAAATATTCTGAATTTGATTGGCATCATGTAAACAGCATATTCTGTCTGGACATTCTGAATTAGGTCTTATTCAAATCAGGTTTTAGGAGCATTTTCTGGACATGTATACAGGTCATTCTGAGTATGCATCTCAATTGGAAATATTACCACAATTTGCGACCGATGGCCTCTTGCCTATTTACAGTCAGCTATGTGCGTTGTCATGAATGTGTTTTACAACTAGCTCACAGTTTGCAAGACTGGGGTAGAGATGTACGCCCAGAAGAAAAGCCAACATTTCTGGTCGGACGGAGAAACACAACTACTTTTAAACATTATAAAAGACCTGGAAATCAATAGTCTTTTAGATATGCACCAATTTTGCAATGGAAGTCCATCAACAATGGGAAAAACTGTGAAAAAGTCTGATTCTAACACAAAGAAGCAAAATGGCACAACTGGCCAAAGCTGTTCCACTTACCCATATTTTAACGCAATAAAACAACACATTAGGGCACTTTAATATGAGTAATCACAGGTGAATGTGAATAGGAATACTAGCAGAATATTTATTTTTATTCGCCATTTAAACAGCTTAGTGGGAATATTTCCTTTTTCGGAATAAGGGCAAACATCGGAATATTTTGTTCATGTAAATGTAGCCAATCATAAATCAAGACCCACTCAAACTGTGTGGCAGTGTGTTTATCTGTAGACATCCTTCCCTCTACCTGTATTTTCTTTTTTTATTTTTACGTTAGTGTGGTTGGGATTTTTGGGCGTGCCATGTAGCCTCTAGCAAATAAAAGCGCACAGGTTAAGTAAGGTCTTCCAAGAGGAAGGTACAAAAATCACAGACAGCACAGAAAAACACAAATATAGTGAGGCGAAACGCCAAGCAAAGACAGGTTGCTCCAAAACGAGAGGGAATCCCTGGTGAGCACTAAAGGAGAAAATGGGGATGTAGAGCGACGCAGAATTGGCCCGTTTTCTGTTGGACAGGTTGGTGCCGGCGGTAAGCAAAGTTAGCTTGCTAAAGTATTGGCTTCTCCATTACAACAAATGGAACGTTACTGCAATAGTAGCTTGCAATGTATGTACAAGCAGTGTAGGAAGGAGGGGCCAAGTCTGAATACTGTGTTTACAAACAGCAACAGACAACTACTGCATAGTATACATTTAATTCAACCACTTAAAATCACAGCAGTTTCCATACTTCTTGACTGTGCCAACAGTCTTCCTAAGGTAGAGTTTCAATAAAGAAACAGACTAGAATTACAGTTAATTTGTTTTTTAACACCTCACATAAATAGCATGCACCTTATACAGCACATGGCTTCAACTGCATCACTATTTCCTACAATAAAAGTAAAATATAAAACACCCAGATCAGACCATGACAATGCCCACAGAGCTGTCTTTAAGAAATATTAGGGGCTTAATCTGCCAAAAAACAAAGCACTAAAAAAAATCTCCAGAAACTATCTTCTTATGCACGCATATCACAAAAAGCACACTTGATAAAACCACATTTCCACATTGTAAATGTCAGCTAAAAATGGATTCTTCTCTGGCAATCCTCTATCACAACATGTAGCATTTTTCAATGACATATTCAAACAGGGCTGTTATTCCCTTCTCTCCATGGCCTCAGGATTCCCTCCAATTGTTTCAACTCAATAAATGGCATTAGCTCTAGCGCCTGCTGTGCCTTGTTCTGGATACAGCAAGTGTTAGTAACACCACCTTGACTTCTGCCCATGCCAACATGCCTTGAAGTACAAAAGGCATCCTTCCTATCTGAAACACAAATTCAGTCCTGTGTGCCAGTCAGTTCCAAATGTCAGCCGAACACCCTAAATATCAAGGGTACTTTTTCCCTCTCATCCTAGGTGGCTTGGGGCTAAGGTATAGCCCTACATTCTTTATAACCCTGACAACCCTGAATCTTGCTTAGATAAGATAAGCTGAGGCGTAATGGAATTAAATTTGACAAGACTCTCATTCAGTGTGTTTGCCTTTGGTGTCTCCTTAACCTTTCAGAGAAGTGCCGGAACCTTCTGCCTGAGAAGGGCCTTCATGACTCCTGCACGCACTTTAAAAGACTGCGTTATCCCCCCTGAGGTGCTTGGATCCGAACACTTTTTCCTCTCAAATACCTTTTTAATGGAGTTTAGAAGTTTGGTGTAAATGCCAAGTCTCCGAGCCAAAGTGCCTTTAATTGAGTTGTGCTTTCCTAATTTTCCCCGCCGCCGTTGCCAATCGTGCAATTTACCAGCGGGGTCAATTACTCTTCATATTTCGCAGTGTTTTTAACCTAAATTGACTGCTGGCCATGTTCTGGTTTGACCTGAGCAGAATTGTTATGAAGACAGTAGGTGGGTTGTGGGGTGCGATAAACAGCATACTATCGGCATAACTCCAGCAGTAACCTCATGCTAGACAATCAAGAATGAGCTGGTGACCTACCTGATCTCATTTTGTGAGGGGGAACTGAGAGATATTCTTCAGTTAACGTTCAACATTCAGGGAGGGTTACAAAAACACATGGTGGTGAAAGCAGTAAATATCAAAATTCATCTTTGGATGATATGATGATTTAGGTGGTTCGGGCCACGGCTCCAACCTTGAAATTGATTCTGTACACAACAGCGGATAAGCTACAAGCACTTGCAAAATACATCTGCAGCAGGCACCAAATCATTCAAATGAATCTCAATCTGCTCTATTTCTCTATCTTTTGTATCAAATTGAAGGGTCTTGGCCAAAGACTGTACATGGCCTTACCTAGGACAACACTGCCCCCTGCAGACTAACTTATGGAACAGCTCATACAGCAATGGAACCATATAGCCGACAATATATAATTTAAAGATGTGTATCTTAAGGATATGCTACTGTGTGCCATGGAGAACAGGCAAACATTTTTATTTCAACCAAAGACTACAACAGATAATTTTACTGATTAGTCCCCCATTTTGGGCTGAATTTGGGATAATAAGTTGAATCACTTGTGTTCAATGTTAAACCTTTACGCACCACTTTTGACACTCTAGTTAAATATGTTTTCTACAGGGATTTATTTATGTAACTGCACCATCATACTCTACTTATAAAAACATCTTGGTAACAATTACCAAATTGATGAAACTATCATACCCTGGCATTCTTGAGGGACCTCTGGCTTTCTCATAACAATGCACCACATTTTGCAGCAATCAGTGCACCATGATTGCACCAATCATCACAGCATGGAGCATATTTTAAACCATTAAACATAGCCATGTTCTTTGAAAATTACTAAAAAACACTAAAATGGAGGACAAGGGATTTAAACCAGCGTGGGTGAAGTGCATTTATTCACTGTTCAACTACGACCCAGTGTTGTTTCTTGCAACTGCACATTAAATGACCTACCATTAGGAAAAAAAACAATATGGCAATTAGAACAAATCACCTCACCCACCACTGAAAAAAGTGGGTGGGTAAGAGAATCCAACTCATTGCTGTGTTTTTGTTTGTTCGGTTATTTTGAAAGGATACTCTCCCTCTCCTGTACTATGATCAGGTTTTGTTGCTCCAGCTGCTGGATCTTGCACTCAAAATTTTCCTGTTCATCTTTGAGACGCTGTACTGATTCTTCTTTCTCCTCGCTCACTCTGGAGAACAGGAAATAACAGTGTTAAAAGATAGGCGGTCTACATTATGCATTCCAAGTGTGAAAAGGGATGAAAAGATACCAAATACAAAATCAAACTCTAAATTCAGGTATCTCTTCAAATTATTCCATTTATACGTTCATATGAACTTAATCACTATCTTAGAGTTCAGTAACATATACTGCTGGTTACCTGGCTAGTTCTTCGATGAGGTTTGCAATCCGGCGCTTATCTTCAGGACAGAGGTCTTTCAAACAGACCTGGCTCTTAGCTCTGCTCGTCTCAGAGAGTACCTGTGCAAAGTTTGATTAGCAAGTATTCAAAGATATTAACACTAACTAATAACGAAATTCTGTCAGCCTCAAAATACCCTTCCTTGTATTAGATTATCCATATGCTCTCTTCGATATTCACACATTTCGTCTTGCATCCATGGAGGGAAGAGAAAAATAGCCAACATAAAACATTAGTTTACCTGTGTCGAGGGGAGAGAAGTACCCAAGGCTGGTGAGAGGGTGTGCTCTGTAGCTGCAGCAGCACTATGATGGACTGACACTTTTTCCTTGGTATAAACCCCTGAGCGCTCACTTTGTAAGTGGCTCAGTTTCTTGCCACCTTTCTTTAGTGTGGTCTCTTTCTTGCAGTCAGAGCTACGCCTGGCTCGCATCTTGGTACCTCTGTTACTGGATGTACTGGTGCTGCCTGGTCCCATACTGAAAGGGGTGTGCGTCTTTACCTCTCCATCCACTCCTGAGACAGTTTGTGGAAAGAAAGGAGAAGAGGATTCCATGTATACATGAGCTACATACAGTTGGAGAAATAAGTATTCAACACGTCAACATTTTTTCATTTAAATTATCTCCAATGCAGCTATTCACAAAAATTTAGACCAAACATTAGTAGTAACTTAATAAAACTACACAGATAAAGAAACTGTTACATTAAAAAACAGAAAAAAACTCAATAATGTGAAATGACACAGGAAAAAACATTGAACATGCTAAATGAAATGTATTTAATACATGGTGGGGAAGCCTTTGTTTGCAATGCCAGCTTCAAGACACTTCCTGTATGAACCAACTAACATCTCACAGTGTTTAGGTTTAGATTTTTGCCCAATCTTCCACACAGACAGTCTTCAAACTGGTGAATCTTCATCTTTAGCTTCTTTCACAAAAGTCCTATTAGATTTAAGTCTCATGATTGACTGGGCTTTGCAGTATATTTGAAATGGTTCTGTATATGACCCTGAAAATAGCACACAGACTGTGAAATTTGGAGGTGGAAGCATCACAGTATGCTATTTCTCTTCTCTTGGCACCAGCAGAATCCAAATTATTGAAGAGAAGATGAATGGAGCAATGTACCAGCAAATTCCTGAGAAGAATTTGTTGCTATCCACCACGATGATGAGGATAGAAGATGAATGGAGCCATGTACTAGCAAATTCTTGAGAAGAATCTGTTGCCATCCACCATGACGACGAGGATAGACTAAGACAGACCTTCCAGTAGGACAAAGATCCAAAACATACTGCAAAGGAGACCATCTATTGGTTCCAGAGGAATAAAATAAAGGTGTCTGAATGGATCAAAATTCACCAGCGGACACCCCCCAATCTTCAAGATTTAAAGACTGTCAGGAAGAATGGGCAAAAATCTCACCTGCACACTGTGAGACACTACTTTCTCCATACAGGAAGGGTCCTGAAGCTGCAAACAAAGCATGTTGAATACTTCTTTTCTGTGTCAGTCTACTTTATTGCACATTATGGATTGAAATATTACAATTTCTCCATATGTACAGTTTTATTAAGTTAATTCCAGTGTCTGGTCTAAATTTCATGTGAATAGGTGCATTGGAAATACTCTAAATGAAAAAAAATGTCGATGTGTTGAATATTCATGTCCCCCACTATACAGTTCTCTCATGTTGTGTTCAGAAATGATCCAAAACCTGTCACTGAGACTCACCAGGAACAAACACCAAAGGCTCTTCCTCATCTGACACTGTGTGAAGGCAAAAGGAAGACATACACAGAAGTGAGCGGTCAGTAAAATTAAACTAAAGTTCTTCTTAACACTGTCTAATCAATACTCTCCTTCCCTGTTTTAGGGCTAAGTTAGCTGGCCCCCTACAATCATGTAGAAGCAAAACAAAAGCTCGCTATCTATTGTTTATTGTGTTACTGTGTTGAGCTTATAGGAAATCCAACAGGGCTGGTTGGTAATAACAGTAAGCATTAATACTACCATTACCAAGTTTCAACATAAAGTAGGAAACGTTAACGTAACTTTAAATACGTAACTTTACATTTAATAAACCAATTGATGTTACGCGTTACTATCTCTGCGTTAACTTACCTAACGTTAACTTAAGCTAGCTGTCTCACTTCCTCAGAAATAACAACTTCACAGCATTGACACAAAAGTAACATCTGTGAGACCCTCTAGAAAACTTTTTACAACTTTATATAAAATGTTTACGAATGGCAAAGGAAACTAGAGCACTTTAATAAAGGTGAGCCTACCGCCATTCATCCAAAATATCCCCGAGTTTGCACTTTCTGCTGCCGCTGCCGCCATGTTGAAACAACCGCCACCACTCCCTGGGAGCCAAGCGTTGCTAAGGGATTATAGTCCCGCCTTTCTCTCTCAACTCAACAGCTAATTGGCTACGCTATGTGAAGACGCGTTCCTATTGGCTGAAACATGTGTCAACTCTGCGTCAGAACCACAAAGTCGCTTCCTGTGTGTTGCCAGCTGGGTGCTGTGGAGAGAGGTGAACGGTGCAGTGCAGATAGCTGCAGAGGATGCTTTCAGGTTTTTGTACACATTTTTGATTACGGTCTTCCAAATGGAAGAGACAAAAGATAGCTTAGCTTTTAAAGGTGTTGCTGAGAGACTGACGCTTGGCATTACTCGAATACTCGGTGTGTATCATGGGGTTTTGCTGTGACACTAGCTGTAAACGTTGTTCGTGTTAGCTAGCAGACAGATTCATGTCTTCATGGACAGTTAATTAATTTTCTGAGTTTGTCACTGTTGTTCCAGAGAACATGCCTGGTGTGGTCGATGTGCGTTTTGTAGAGAGGGAGCCTGCAGAGAAGAGGAGCCTGCTGTCGTGGGAACAGGTGAAAAATGGACACCTTTAAGACATTCAAATGAGGTCTGGTTATACATAGTTATCATGTGAACTCTGCTGTATTTATTCCTCAGAAAAACACTTGTATTTTGCCAGAGGACCTGCGAGATTTCTATCTGACCATTGATGGATTTACACTAACCTGGAGCATTAAACTAGACAGTAGGTGACCTCATTAGTTTTATGTTCTGTCTGTAATAATACCACTCTCACATAAGTTTTAATTTAAGGCTACTATTAAGATGACATGATAAGTGTAAATGCAAAAAGCTCTAGCAATTTTTTCACCAAAGACTTGTGTGAACGTTTTCCAGCTCTGTGATAAAGTCATACCTGTGTGCCTTTCAGATGAGTGTGTACCCCTTGGATGCATGATGATAAACAGTGTGGCCAGGCTGTGCCCACTCCTTCAACCAGTATCATTATTCTCCCTACCCAATGCACCCTCACTGGCTGACCTGGACTGGGAGGAGAGCAACACAGAAAGTGGTAAACCTCACCTGTCAGATCTTCGTGTGGGCTCAACTCTACAATTACAGCATGTCAAGTTTGATTAAGTCTGTTTGTGTGCTCAGTTGGGCAGAAAGCAGGCTAATGAATGAAATGTTGATTGGAAAGTAAATATTTATTCAAGACTCATTAATGCTATCTGCCAGGGACGGGGCATGCTCCTGCTGCACCCCATTTTGATTCCCGGAGCCGCATCTTCGAGCTGGATTCCTGCAGTGGGAATGGCAAAGTGTGTCTAGTCTACAAAAACTGCACTGCAGGTGCTCTGTTTGTATTGATTTCTCTAAAAAACAAAGTTAAGAAATAAATATTGTATATATTTTAAAATAAACTTTGCATCATTTCATTGTTTATCTTTGTATTTTCCAGGTGTGGTAGCCCAGCAGAGTGAAATTTGGTTCCTTGACCGCTCGCTGTGTTGGCATTTCTTGACAGCAACCTTCACCTCCTACTACCGACTGATGATCACCCACCTGGGTCTGCCTGAGTGGCAGTATGCCTTCACCCCATATGGCCCTAGCCCCCAAGCCAAGGTACCCAATCACTCTTTCTAAATGGCATCTTCAAAATGTATTTTGTCTTTGTTTTTTTTTTTAAGTCTTTCAGAATTTTCCAAACCATGTTTAGCTGAAATGTATTCAGTTGTCTTGTAGATGTTGTAATATCAGTAACAACAGTCAAAGTCATTGCAGGTGCATAAAAGATATTTTATTCATTCTATTCCCTTTACAGTATACTACAATGTTGGCAGATTTAACGCTTTAAAAATATGGCACAACACTCAAAGTTTTAAGACATTTACACAAAGCATAAAAGTGTTTTACCTCAACATCTGAAATAGGACATTTGAAGACTAGTCCTTTTAATCCCCACCTCCTTACTGTTTTTTTACTTCTATGCATTGTGTGCCAAATGCATCTGGGAATTTGTAGAGTTTGTAAAGTTGTAGACATTGTATTTGTTATTTTGTGTTATTTTTTTGTCTACATAACTCTAAACAGCATTGTAAACTATCTGCCTCCTGTTCCCTCTACAGCAGTGGGCATCGCTGTACCAGCCACTGACTTTCAGCAGTGAGCTCAGCTTGGCTGATCCTGTTGGAGATTCCCATCTCAACAAGCTGGATCCTACAAAGGCCTTCAAAGGCAAAGCTAAGACACCCTGTCCCTAAGAAGAAGCAGTCAACACAGTGTAGCCAAGGGAGCACTACAAAGAGCCAAGGCAGCACTGGAAGACACGGCGGAGGAAAGCGGTGAGATTGTTCCCATCCAAGGAACTTTACTGTGTATACAGCCAACAAGGCTTAAAGGAGCAGCCTGCGATTCCATCACTGGCTGGATTTGGCGTGTTAGCCTCTCTACGCTCCATGGGAGCATGTTGTCCCAAACTAAGTTTGGAATGCTGCATGTCTGCATAGATACATAACCAGCATTTTTTTATCAGCTCA
Organism: Cephalopholis sonnerati; assembly: GCA_019142605.1. NCBI lineage: Eukaryota > Metazoa > Chordata > Actinopteri > Perciformes > Serranidae > Cephalopholis > Cephalopholis sonnerati. The sequence goes on from JAGQAX010000002.1 coordinate 33,474,192, forward strand.
ACACAAGGCTAAAGTGGCACCAGCTGATGGAGACAACATGGCATGTTTAAAAGTGTTTCTAACCTTGTGTATGTTAAAGATTTCACACTATAAGAGCTTTTTTTTCCAAAACACAAGAAACATTGTGATAATACTAATAATTTTTTGTTAACTGTTCACTGCTAGGTTTTATTGATGGAGAAATGAGGCATGCTTCAGCACTGAGGTTTACCAGCCAATTGCATCACCAATAGATTCATTACTCAAAGCCTTGTTTGACAGTGTTCAGCAGTGTCACCTAGTAGAACAAAAAAAATAAACCCAGACAGTTCATAAAAAGTATCATGTGCTTTTGACACATGACAAATAGTCAGGACATGTTGTGATAAATTGTACCACTGCAGTACCCAATGAGAGGGACCCATCAATACTCAATAAAGACACAATTTATATCTGTAGTTATCATCACAAGGCTTCTTCGTTGTAAATATTTACATTTTTAATGACAACAATAATATATACAATTTTAGAAGAGGTATGAAAATAGGTAAATAACACATCTGTAATTTCATGTCACTGTAAAATTGAAGGAAACATGAAAAATCAACATAATACTATGCAGGTTTCAATTAAGTAGAAGTGCTTGATATGTCTACAATTTGAAACTCAAAATAAAATGACCACATCATTCCACAGAAAGAAATTGATCTCACGATTCACTGAAAAGCTGCGATTCCGAGCCTCAGTGGAAACTTCAGTACACACTCGACAGACACCTCAGCATTTCAGTATCAAGCGTTGCATCATTTAAGAGTGCGTGCAAATGTGAAACATGACATGTTGCATTATCAAATACTGACAAGCTGGCAATCAAGTTTCTTAGTGACTATTGCATCACTGCAGTGCCTCCACCAGTGCTGTGTTCTCCTGTAAACTTCCCAAAGATAAAAATGAGCCAGAGTTTAGGCCCAGTGATTTTGTGTATAATGACATCTGCTCTGATGACTCCGTATCAATTAACTGAGGTGAGGAGGTTGTATTCCAGCAATTCAGAGATAAAATGTGCTCGCTTTATCCATTTAGGGCTCTTGATGCCAAACATATACCGCTGTGCAGACTTAATAGACATCTAGGATTAACTTTTTGGTTCAAGTACTTTGGAGCTTCTACAAAGTTAATCAAGACACATTTACACTTTTTAGCTTTAGGCTGCTGTGCACTGGATTGTTGGAGAGATCAATGTGTATACTTTCTTCGTTTGTGCTGCTGCCCTTTCAAGCTGTGAGGAGCCAACCCCCACTGTTCCTATTTTATTTTCCTTAAGCTACATGCTTATTTAAGTGCAATGTATGGGGGCTGTTTTCTTTCCTTTACATACACTGTAGTTTCAAAGCTCATGTAAGTGGTCTCCTGTTGATTGTTATAATGAATGATATTTATGGTATCTTCCAAGGTTATATCAGCTGCTATTACCTCAATAATATAAACATGAAATATCAGCCATGACATGTGTTTTTTCATCTTCCATGCATAAAAATGACTTAATATTTAACCTTCTGTCCTGAATGTAGTTACTATAATGGACTGGAGTCCTACATGTCAGCATCACAGTTTAAAATATTTCATAATGTAAATTATATGTGTTGCATTCACTGAAGTACAGAAGCTGCAGCTGAGTAAAGGCTGGTGATGAAATTAATCCCATTAAACAGACCCATCATTTAAAAACAGCTTGAGATGTTCAAAACCTTATTTGAGCCTGTCTGTCTTATTGTGAAAGTCCTTCTGTCCTCCATCCAAGCAATTTGTTTCCGGACTGTTTTCATCATGGAATGTTTCGGCTGCATACAGGTGTCCACGTAGCTTTACAGGCTGCTGTAGGCTGTGCGTAGTCAGGGGTCTCAGACACATACATTAGCACAGATGTTTTCCTGTTTCTCCAGAGGGGCAGTCTCCTCCTCAAAGTCCTTCACCACCCGCTCGTCCTGTTCAGAGAGGGGAGGGTGGTGCAGTTCCACTAATGCCTTGTAGACCCCTGCACCCAGTACTCCTCCAATAAGGGGGGCAACTATAGGCACCCACCACCATCCGTTTCCAGCCCTGCAGCGATAAAGACAGGTAACTGTGAATTGATTTAAAGTTACAGGGGTAGATTTAAGGGGGGAAAGAAAGCATATTAATTAAATAAAGTATTTTTCCATTGCCATTGTTAAAGACGTTTTTCACTGCTGGAAGGATGGTCTTTTCATAAAACTGGGCTGGCTATGCAGTAGAAAGTCATAAATACTTTTGAAATTGTTGCTACATGAGCTAGAGGAATTAAAGGGAAAGGGCTGTGGCATTTGCTTTTGCTTAAGAGGTACAAAAAAAACCTTTAACTACCAGAATGCACTGCACTGTATCAGACCAATTAACAGTCCCACTGGTCGAAAGCAGCATGGCTGTCTGCTGGTAACAAACAGGTAACAAACAATTTTGTATAACAGATTAACAGTAAGCTAAATATGTATCTGAAAGGTGATAAATAGGCAATGCATTAACAGAATCTTTTATCAGTACTGCTTAGTTTTACCATTTAATCTTGTTTTTTTAAATGCTTCTCCATTCTGACAATACAGGAAATTGAATGGCATGGACTTCCTGTTCACACACTGAGGTATTACAGCCAAACAGAGCACTAAAATATGTTTCCAAATCATTCTAGGTGAGAAATGGCCAATACAGTGTATGATCAGCACTGCCTAGTTTTACAGTTTCATCAGAGTTTGGTCTGAGTTTGAGAGCGGTAGATATCACGTCATAGCATTGAGATACAACACGTGCAGTAAAATCAGGTCTGCACTTGCCAAAGGTATCAATAGCTGGCGCACTGTCACAGAACACGGGGGATGATTGCTTTGTGTCAGTGAAGCATCTGCGGGCAGCCTTAGGTTGGAATATTTCTGTACGTAAAATAAAGATATGGGTGAAAATTAAAGTTCTGTAAATATGGAAAAAGTCTGTATTGAAATACCATTTAAAAAAACATGCTTTCTGCATGTAAATGTTCTGTTGTGTATCAAGCACCATCTAATTGAGTGTAGCCAAAAGTTCTGTCAGGCCAAGTGCACCCAAAGAGCACTTGAGCGGAAACCAATCCATTTATTCCTAGGGCTGTCTGCTGTAACCATCCAATATTGCAGCGCCAGTTACACTGCGCATGTGTCACACCCCAGCTACCATGGGGTCAAAGAGCATCCCAGTCCCATCCGTCTTTGAATAGCCTTGACAGAAATGGGGAATCTATATTACGTCAAACAGCCTTAGAGCCAGTGAAAATCAGCTGGATGACGCAAATGAGCAGGGGATCTGGGCTGTGATGGAGGGACATTTACCACAGTTTATTTACAGCTAGTTGAAAAGCAGCAAAGTATTCCTTGAAAAAAACAACAAGGAACATCCTCCTTATGTGGACAAGCTACACTGGTCATTTAATAATTAACAGAGACCTCTACTAACCCCTAGTTAAAGTGACATGTAACAACAGCAAAACCTCCAGTTAAAAAACCAATACATCTTTCCTCCATACCTGAACACATCAGTCCCCCAGCCCGCTATGGCAGTGAAGATCCTGGGTCCGATGTCTCTGGTGGGGTTGATAGCATAGCCACTGTTGCTGCCCAAAGAAATGCCAATGAGCAGCACCAGGAGACCCACTACCACAGGCTCGCTTCCCGCCGCGGCTGGTTTGTTTTTCTGGTCGGACAGAGCCATCAAGCACAGCAGCAGCATAGCTGTGCCAAACACCTGGCAAGCACAAAAATCAAAACATCACATAAATAGCTGTGTGTGAAACAACACAACAAAGCAAAATGGTTAGTGCAGAATGTGTAGGATGACAGTGATTTGCATTTGCAATCCTTTAATCTGGTTTCATGGCTACCTGATCAATGAATCCAGCCATCAAGGAGAGGTACGGTGCAGGATAGGTGGCAAAGATACCAGCTGTGGCTTTTACTCCTGTTACAGTCAGGTTTCCTCCACAATAGTCATATATGGCTTCTGCATATGGAAACAGTATTGACAAGACAGATACTCTTAGATGTTTGACTGCCAATAGAAATACAGAAAGAAAACATGGCTTCTCTACAGTTAAGGTCAAAATTATAAGCCCCTTTTTATTAAATCAAACAAAACCCTTAACTTTCCCATGGAAATGACCATCACCAAAAGTATTTATACTTTAATTGCTTCCAAAAAAACAAGACAAAATCTCCACTAAGCTTGATTAAGATGTTTTACTGATGCACTGAATTTAAACAAGAAAAAACAAAAATGACAAGGCCATAATTATTAGCCCTCTGACCATACAAAGTCAATAGTGTAACCTTTCTGACTCACAACTGACAGCAACCTCTTATGGTAGTACCTAACCAGGTTGGCACATGTCTCTTGAGGGATTTTAGCCCATTCTTCCATGCTCGTCTAAACTGCGTGGTTTTTGAACATGGACATTGACCTTGAGGTCCCGCCACAAATTCTCGATAGGATTGGTCTCCTTGTGATTTGCGATGTTTAGACAGCTGTTTAGACACTTGGAAATGGCAGCATAACCTTCCCACTTAAGATGAGAATCCACTATCTTCTTTCTGAGTTAGACTGATTTCTTTAGTTTTTGGCATGATGAAATTACTTCTTACTAAGAATTTAAGCGTAGTCCCTCTCAATCCAGTGTTTAAGTGCCACTAGCCATGTTCATTGGAGTCCCTTAGGTAAAGTTCATTGCTAATTGATAGCTAAGGTGAGGTTTAAAAGCTGATTGATTGCTGGAGTGTGTTTTGAAAGCAAAAAATTACATAGGAGCTAATAATTTGACCACCTCAATTTTTACTACATTTGGTATAAAGCAAACCTGAATATTGATTTTACATTAACAGTGATGAATATTTTACTATGTTAAGTTGTATAAATGATGCAAATATTGGACAGAAATTTTGGGAAATGTTCCATAGTTTCTTGGGAGCTGATAACTTTGACCTTAACTGTAAGAATACAGGTGTTCAGTGTAGAGTGTGCTTGAACATGCAGTGTGCCCTCACCATAGTAGACAGCATAAATTGTCCCTGCTGCCAGAAACGACCCCAACAGCTGCGCAAAAACATACAGAGGCAGCATCTTCCACCCAAGGCGGCCAAACGTGCACATTGTGAATGAAACTGCTGCGTTCATATGAGCCCCTGTTAGAGCAATAAAGCAAGAAGACATGTCAGATTATAGTGATTGGTGATGACTTTTAATTCATCTTGACAGTAGGGTTTACAAGGATCAGCTCTCATACCTGAGACCTTCCCTCCAACATGGACCCCCATGGCAACACCAAGTCCGAAACCCAAGTTGATGCTGAGGTATTGTCCAAATGCTCCTTGACCTGTCACCACCTGAGCCACCGACCCCAGGCCAAACGCCTAGACACAAAGAGAAGCAATCACACACAGTCAAAGTCACAGACAGTGATAACAGAGAAGCAAATTACGGGGGAAAACTTCCAGAGAGTGTATTAGAGAAAGCCAGTGCCACACCTAGCACATTTGGCGCCTTTGGCAAGTCCCACCCCTGCCAAAAAATATATTATGGTCTTTGTATTTATTGTATTTTTTTTTTCAGATGAGAACAAGAACTAATGGAAAAACAACACAAATACAAAACTTAGCCAACAAACAATGATAACACATAGCAAACAATGAAAAAAAAAGAATGTGCACATGGCAGTTTTTGGCGCTAGACGGCCCCCCGTGTCGCCTATAGGAAGATCCACCACTGGAGAAAGAACTAAAAAAGCTAAAAAAAATGTTTTAACATGGACATGTAATTAGCAGTTGTACGAATAAAATCAGTGTGTCAGTCAGGCAGCTGGAATTTTCAGTGAAGAATGAGTGTTTTGTTTAGAAATGTTTAACTGTGGTACTGTATGAGCAACAGAGGCTGACCTGAAGTGAACTTAAGTGTCATCTGACTTTTACGTTAGAGACAGAGGCTGCGATCCCAGTGAGAGAACGCTGACACTGAAAAACATTCATTCAAAAAACAGGAAACGTGTGGTTCCTCTTACGAAAGTCATGTGTATTTAGGTGAAAAGTGATCTCTGTTTATTTAGTGAGTAAAGCCGAGCAATACAAACTGCCCACGTGTGTGTGACCATGTACTTATCTAACATGTTGTGTCCAGCATGTGTTCACTGTGAGTGTGAAGTGTATTTCTTCCAGGGTTCTAAGTGAAGGGTTTATTTTAACAGCTGACATATAACATGTGACTTTGGCAACCCATCTCCATGTGGCCCGCTGCCTGACCATTCCTCCTGTAACACTAGATTTCCTGTTTCACCCACTTGAACCCTCCAATCCCCGTCTACAACCCCCAGCATGTGACTGAAATCTGCTTGTGTGTGTGTGCATTTAGAGAGGGGACATATTATCAGGGTCAGGAGCAAGACATTAATAATTAATGGCACATGGTTGTCACAGATAAGCATGCAGCAATGTTCAAAACAGACAAGAGGCCAAGGACTGGAAAGTGAAGCTGTCACTAGGATGATGGATGTGAGAGGCTTTTTCTGGCAGTTTAATAAAATCAGTCATTATTACAACAAGCTTTTCTTACCATCATGACATATGTGCAAAGGCATTCAGCGAGTCCCACCCGGACAATTTCATTCTTCAGCCAAACTTTGGGTTGTGTTATGTTGACTCTTTTCCGCTGAGAGACCCCGAGTTCTACTGACTGCACCAAGTCCTTCATTTCTTCTTCTTCTCTTCTTTGCTTCCTTTAGTTTCTGAGTTTATTTTCTAATCCAGCAAAAATAAAGATCAAGTGTAGACCTCCTTGAAAAAGTGGTGCCCCCTCTTATGTCAAACAGTAGTCCTCAAACAAGTCTCCTTCTGGCTTTCTTCTTCCTCCCCCTCTAACGCCTCTTCAATTCTGCTCTCCTGTCTTTGTGTGGCTCCCTCTCTCTGTCACACTTACCCATTGGGATCTTTCCACTTTTTATAGCCTTAACCCAACCCCCTTCTCCCGGATGTGTAACACACGCAGGCAGACCCCACCCCCAATGGCTGTGCATTATCTGAGGATACCAGTGGCCTAAGGTCGGCATGTCCAAAGTTCGGCAGCGGGCCATTCAAAATCATGGCCCATGGGTCGATTTAAACTGGTCCACAGCTTGTTGTTCAAAAATGCTCTACATTGCCCAACAAAACATATTAATCAATCAAGTAAGATCACTTTGCATTTTCCTCATTCACCTCAAGATGGCAGGAGTATCATATACTATACAGTTTACAGCAGTCATGCATCAAGTGTGAACCATGCAGGCAGAACTAATGTGTTTTCATAAGCAGGCAGTAAACAAGCATACACGTGGTTACCAAACAGCAGACTTTTTATGCTAGGGAGCAGACACAGCCACAGCAAAGAAGTGTAAAGTCGACAGCGAGGGCTGACACTTTCAGAAGCAGTGGAATGTTGAATACTTTTTCACTGAAAGCAGTGAACAGTGAAATGTTTTTATTTTATTTTATAACCCATATGATGCGAGCAGCAGCTGGCCCCCAGGTCTACTCACATTATCTAATCTTGCCCTCTGCCCTGATGAAAACTGTTAAAGATTAACCTGTTGTGCCAGACAGAGATGTTAAATGCCCCCTATAATTCACCAAAAAGTTGGTTAGACACAATATTCAATTAAAGTCTTTCTCCTTGTGAATTCACACCAATAATACAAATGGATCTAAATTTAACATCAGTTTGTAAAAGAGATTCTAAAATCTATCATAGTCGTCCCTTATATATGTCTCAGTCTGAGATATGAGGATGTTGATGTTTCTGTTTTATTACTTAGCAGTGAATGTATAACAGCAACATGTGCAGGATTTACAATACCAATAACTTGCTCACAAATAATGTTACCCTGCAAAATACTTTTCACCGCTCAGTCTGTTCAGTGAAAAAGTTGCCCTTTGTATGTTTATTGTATTTCTATCTTTCATTAACATCATTACATTCTGGTCAATATTGTTTCACGTATGTCATTTTTACTATATTAACCACACAGTTAACAGTGTTACATACTTCACGTTAAATAACCAGAGATAAGAGGGCAGCGGTGAAACAATCAGAACAGCAGAAAGTATTGATTACCAGCAGAGTTTGATTGACCACAGTCACACCTGTATGGTCTGATGGACAGTGGAAATTTCCAAAAGCTTGCCCTCGTGGTCACACATGCCTGCCCAATCAGTACCACTGTTCTTTTCATTTGCTAATGTAGCAAGAACAATTGATTCTTGCAGACCGCTGTTTTTGGAAAATTACTTGTCATTATCACCTGACACATAAAGACTGTTCAAATAGTGCCAATCAAACATTCCTAGGTGATAATATATACATATAAGCATGCCAGGAATGATTTGGTGTTGCAAATCTTCCGATTACCGGTGCCAGTGTGGAGACACTGGCTGCACACACTTAATAAAAATTGTGCTAGGCAGTGACTGAGAGTTATTCTTTGGCTTCTTTTAAAGCCACTTTGTTAAATAGTGCTATGCAGAATTATCAGATACCATATAGCACTATATTGTTTTTCAGTCATTGAGCCTTGGTGGACCTTTAATGAGGCCAGATATCTTGGATGAGTCATCATGTTTCTAAATTATACTTTCACTTTAAATATGAATGATTATTAATCATTACTTTTGAAATTTTGGCTGAGAAGATCCAGAATAATGTATTAAATGCTTACTGAGAAACACCGTATGTTACCTTTTCTAACCCAGAATAACATTTAGAGCCCACTCCTTTTATTTGTCATACAGGAAATACAGTGTTTTTAGGCTATTTTATAGTTGTGTTTTTACTCTTTCCCCAGTAAACTCAACTAAACTCAGTTGAATAAGCAGGCCTAAACAGTTCTCTACTGGTTCTTAATTTTGGGTGGTTTACTACATGTGAAAAGAACCAGGAAAGAACCTCTAAAGAATCATACAGGGGCTTAAAAAGTTTCCTATTTTCCACCAATTTGCTCTGGTTTTTGAACCACTTCTGTTCAGGATTCTTGGAACCTTAGTATTATCCAGCGAACCAGCTTCGATTTTACACCACTTTTGCGTGGAACCATTATAGTCAAAGATGTTTCACCAATATAGGGCGTTGCATGAGCACAACAGAAGTAAACAATAGAAGCAAAATCACAGATTACATTGATTACCTGTGAGACCGCTGCATTTTTTTTGTCTGACAGTTTCTGACTTGACTTCTCTATTGTTAGCTTCTCCAACCTCTCTTTCCAACCAGTAGAAACTGCCACACCTTAATGTTATCACCGTTCCCACCTCAGATCAAGGAAAACCTGTTATTTTTGGCTCCAGCTAAGAACCAACTTTTCAGGTTCCAAATTAATTTATTTTTGGTCAAAATGCTCTTAACGACTCAAAGTTAGGTTTGGGAACCAGAACAGAACCGGTTCCATGTTTGTGGGAAAGGGGTATGAGTGGCAGCGGTGCTATAAAGCACTTCAACCGCTGAGTGCACTTACTTTCACCTGTGTGTTCATCAGTTTTTAGTGTCCTCTTGAAACATCCCTGAGAGGCTGTTTTGTGCAACTTGTACCACATACTTAATGATGTTATCAGTTGCAACATGTAGAGATCACTTGCCCAATGTATGACACAAATTAATCAAGAAAATGAGTGTGCCTGTTTTCAGTGAGACAAGCTGGAGAATGTGCTTTTTGGACTGAGAGGAATTTTCTTCTCCTTTTTTTCCTCACACCAGTTAAACTCTGAGACAAACTGGTAGCAGTAAGGCTATTTTGCAATGCTATATCCACCTCTAGATTGCTTGCCCTGCAAAATACCAACGACTGCATTATCTTTCCACTCTCTGCGTCTGTGATGTAGCTGCTTACAACACACCACACCTGACACTATAATCATGGTCAGAGGCTCAACAGACTTCAACCTTTCATCCCGCAGAGGTCAGCGTAGCAATGTGGAGTTTGTTTTTTTAAACACGTGTTTTTTTAAAGTTCACCAGGGTACGATCACAAAGATGCAGAGCCACTGTGATAGCTACGAAAACATAATTAAACTCAAGAACAAATACAAAGTCTGGAGATACATTCTATTTGTTTTATTGTTCTCACAATCGTTGCCACTCACACAAACAAATAACTGTCTAAATTTGATATGATTGCAAGTCTACAGACCATAAAATCACCCGGGTTCATCAGACATGTACATACAGGCCTAATTACAGCAGGATTAATAGATGTTTGTTTAGTTTTTTACTGTAATGATGCACATTTAGAAATGATACAATTATCAGAAAATAAAATATTACATGATTTTATAAGCTGTCAACTCAATTAACTCAATTAAAAATATTCAATTAAATATGAAATGAAAGGGTAATAACTAATAAGCATAATTTGTCTGAGTTCTACTCAATACCAGTACAACTTGTTGGCATGTTTTGCCTCCTAGTGGCCTTAAAGGTGTACAGCAGTTATTTAGGAGCAAGACTTGAATAGCAATAGGACTCAGAAGTTAAATTTGTATGTACCAACATCCTGGCCCTGCAAAAGATGAGTTACTTAAAAAAATAATAAATAAATATAAAAAAAAATTAAAAAAAAAAAAGGAAAATGTTTGTTGTCCTCACTGCTGCTCAATTTCACACAGCTATCCAGCCAGGAAGTTGGGGGTGGTTTGATATTTCATTTGAGTCAAATATCGAGAATTTCCAAATCTGCCTTTTTTTCTTTCATGTATGTGACATATATGCAGTGGTGGAAGGAGTATTCAGATCTTTTACTTAAGTAAAAGTAACCATACCACATGAAAAATACTTCACTACACGTTAAGTCCTGCAATCAAAACAATTTTTGATTTTACAATAGCAATAGGATGTCTTTTGATTTTTTAATTTTACTTAAGTACACAAGTATTAGCAGCTAAATGTATGTAAAGTTTCAAAAGTAAAAGTACTGTAAAGGTGCCATAATGTCTGCAGTAAAATGGTCCCTGGCAGTGTTTTGCATGATGTTTTTGATTAATATTACTGTTACAGGGTGGCACAGTGGTGCAGTGGTTAGCGCTGTCGCCTCACAGCAAGAGGGTTCCAATACTGTCCAAGAAGGGGCCCTTCTGTGCGGAGTTTGCAAGTCCTGCCTATGTCAGCGTGGGTTTTCTGCGGGTACTCCGGCTTCCTCCCACAGTCCAAAGACATGCAGGTTAATTGTTGACTCTGAATTGAATGTGAGTGTGAATGGTTGTCTGTCTCTATGTGTCAGCCCTGTGATAGTCTGTCAATCTGTCCAGGGTGTACCCTGCCTCTCGCCCAATGTCAGCTGGGATAGGCTCCAGCCCCCCCGCGACCCTTAAGAGGATAAGCAGTTACAAAAATGGACAGATGGATTACTGTTACATTAATGTATATGTCACATTTTGCTGTTGTATAAGTGTTTAGGTCATGCTCATTTTAACTACTTCACATATCGTTGAAGTACATGAAGTAGTTTCATCTACAGCAGTGCTTATATTCTATGTTGGTAGCATCTCTGTTCTGTGAGTACCATGTAGTTCTAATAAGTCAACTTTTCATCATCTCAGAAAAACAGCCCTGATTTCAGCTTTGTAAAGATTTTTCCACTGATCAAAGAGGGGTTTTAAATAGTTTATTTAGGTTAAGATGTAGGAGAATTTTCTCAACTCGTAAAGGAACACTTCATCATTATCAGAGACATTTACATTCAGAATGATCAAATCTTAAGATTCATAGTTTTCACAGCAAACGTTGGCAATGTACATTTCTACAAACCACAGATAGCCTATGTTTTGTACATATATGTAGCTGATATATTGAAACTTTATGTTTCATTTAAGTTCAGTTTTCAATTTTATGTTGTGATAACATTGTGGTTAACATTCATCTACATGCAGGGTGGGTTCTCTTCCATGAAGTCTGCTATATTGTTCTACAGTGGCCCAGAATGGACAGTCAAACACTGGCTCTAGATAGGGACATTTTCACTATTTCGAGGTGGCCACTCTAGTTCTCCTACACACTTGGCACAGGGGAGAAGTTTCAGTTCTGCAACCTCACCGCCAGATGCTACTAAATCTCACACACTGGAGCTTCAAATATCAAAGTAAAAGCACATCATGCAGAATGGCTTTATTGGGGTTAAAGTTTCACATTATAATACCATTTAATATACATGCTACAGCCATGGAAGCTAACATTTAAAGCAGGCATGTCCATCGTCCAACCCGGGTGTAAATTGTGGCATGTGGAGCGATTGTAAATGGCCCGTGGTTGTTGGTCAAAATATACTGCATGTGGCCCACCACACAATATTGGTTAATCAAGAGTGATCATGTTGCATTTTCTCCATTGACCTCAAGATGGCAGGACTATCATACAGTTTACAGCAGACAGGCACCAAGTAGGAGCTGCACAGGCAGAACTAATGTGTTCTCATAAACAGACACTAAACAAGCAAACAGTTACCAAACAGCAGATACACTATATTGCTAAAAGTATTGGCTCACCTACCTTGACTCGCATATGAACTTAAGTGTCATCCCATTATTAATTCATAGGGTTTAATATGATGTCGGTCCACCCTTTCCACAAGGTTTAGGAGTGGATCTATGGGAATTTTTGGTCATTCCGCCAGAAGCGCATTTGTGAGGTCACACACTGTTGTTGGACGAAAAGGCCTGGCTCTCAGTCTCCGCTCTAATTTGTCCCAATGGTGTTCTGTCGGGTTGAGGTCAGGACTCTGTGCAGGCCAGTCAAGTTCATCCACATCAAACTCTCTCATCCATGTCTTTATGGACCTTGCTTTGTGCACTGGTGCACAGTCATGTTGGAACAGGAAGGGGTCATCCCCAAACTGTTCCCACAAAGTTGGGCATGGAATTGTCCAAAATCTCTTGGTATGTTGAAGCATTCACAGTTCCTTTCACTGGAACTAAGGGGCCAAGCCAGCTCCTGAAAAACAACCGCACACCATAATGCCCCCTCCACCAAACTTTACACTTGGCACAATGCAGTCCGACAAGTACCGTTCTCCTGGCAACCGCCAAACCCAGACTCGTCCATCAGATTGCCAGATGGTGAAGCGCGATTCGTCACTCCAGAAAACGCGTCTCCACTGCTCTAGAGTCCAGTGGTGGCGTGCTCTACACCACTGCATCCGACGCTTTGCATTGCACTTGGTGATGTATGGCTTGGATACAGCTGCTCGGCCATGGAAACCCATTCCATGAAGCTCTCTACGCACTGTTCTTGAGCTAATCTGAAGGTCACATGAAGTTTGGAGGTCTGTAGCGATTGACTGCAGAAAGTTGGCGACCTCCGTGCACTATGCGCCTCAGCATCCGCTGACCGCACTCTGTCATTTCACATGGCCTACCACTTCATGGCTGAGTTGCTGTCGTTCCCAATCGCTTCCACTTTGTTATAATACCACTGACAGTTGACTGTGGAATATTTAGGAGCAAGGAAATTTCACGACTGGACTTGTTCCACAGGTGGCATCCTATCACAGTACCACGCTGGAATTCACTGAGCTCCTGAGAGCGACCCATTCTTTCACAAGCAGTCTGCATGCCTTGGTGCTTGACTTTATACACCTGTGGCCATGGAGGTGATTGGAACACCTGATTTCAATTATTTGGATGGGTGAGTGAATACTTTTGGCAATATAGTGTACTTCCTGCTAATTAACAGCAAGGGCTCCAACTTTCAGGAGTGATGGAAAGGTAAATACTTTAACTGTTGTGCTTGTCTCGTTTGTATGGGATTTTTTTCTTAATAACCCATATGATGTGAGAAGCAGCTGTCCCTCCAGTTATTTTCACATTTTCTAAAATGGTGCCCATTCAAAAAAAAAGTTTATAATAATATATAATAAGTCATCCATCCATTATTTCTGCTGCTGAAAAGAGACAGTGGATTATTTCAGGACATCACAAGTCTTATTGCAACACAACTATTGACCAGCACAGACCCAGTGTGTTTATCTGTCCCTAAAAAGGTCATTGTGACCGTCAACTGTTTTGTGTGTAAATAACTTGCTTCATACTTTAGCTTTTATTTGTTTTACTTTTTATTTATATCATACTGCTTGTGTATGTACCAATCTCATTTCATATACACAGATGAGGCAAACAATCAAAACCAAAACAGACAATCAAACACACAAAATCACATCAGCTATACCTAGATGAAGAAAAGAAAACAGGCAATAATTTAATAGAAAAAAAGGAAAAACAATCAAACACTAAAACACTCAAAAACAAACAAGCAAACAAAACAAGCCAACAGACCGTTCATAATCAAAACATTACATTCTCTCGTGAAACAGTGCAGCTATATCCTCACATCTCATTTGAGGCATGGCTAACATCCATGGCTTCCAAACATCAACAAAAACTTCCACTTTCAGCTACAGTCTAGCCGTAATATTCTCCATTATGAACACTTCATTCACCTTTTGTTGCCATTGAATAATATTGGGAGGTTGTGGCTGCAACCATAGGGAAGTGATGTTTTTTCTAGCTACCAAAAGAAGGATTTGTAGTAAGTGTATTTTTTTTTTCCCTGTTCGGATTCCTGCAATACCTAGATGAATAACTTTGGATCAGAATTTAATTTGATTCCCAGAATTCGTTCAATTTCAATCCGAACATCCTCCAAAAACCCCTGTATAGTTGGGCAAGCCCATAATATGTGGGAAAGGTCACCTTGTTGGCCACAACTTCTCCAACATAATCCTGTAGATTTGCCATAATTGGCCATTATGACTGGAGTTCTTAAGTGTCTTGTTTTTATTTTCCAGTCAAACTCTCTCCAGTTTTGACTACTGGTTAATCTTTGACCAGAGAAGCAAGTTTCTTTCCATTCATTTTCCGTAATTGTGGTATTCAGTCTAAGTTTCTTTACTCTCTAAATTTTTATATTTCAAATTATGTTGTAGTGCTCTGTAGAACCTTGAAATAATTTCCTTTTTCGCCTTTTGTTGTTCACAAGTCAAAAAAAGTTGCTCAATATGAGAAGGATCCCTTGTGATATATTCCCAATCTTACATTTCTGAAGGTAGTGTCTTAATTGTAAAAATGTATAGTGATCATGCACAGATAAATTAACCTCTTGAATAAGTTGTTAAAATGATTTGAGTATTTGCCCATTAAAAAGTTGACCAATATATATCAGCCCTTTTATCTATGCATTTGCTAAAGCCACTTTACATACTAGAAGGATGGAAATACAGATTCATGGCGATTTTGGTAGCTCTTGATATTGTACTTCGAAATTCCAATTTGTTCTTTATTTTATTCCATGTTTTCCAAGTGTTCTCTACCATTCGTTTTTAATTTGAAGTTTTTTCCATTCTGTTTGGCTCAGGAATGGTCGTGAAGTCAAAGAAACTGTGGATGAATTTTGTTCCGTCCCCACCCAAACTGAACCATTCAAATAGTTTCTACTTTGCCCAGTAATGACAGAGGTAAGATCTCCCACTTTTTTCAAGTCTTGTCTTATTTCCCTCATCAATTTTTCATAGTTAGCTGAAAGTAGTTGGGATACTATCATCCCAACTAGTTATTACCACTCCCAAGTATCTGAACCCATTACTGGTCCACCAGAACTGTACTTTTTCATCTAATTCAAGTCATCATCATCATCATTCATCATTGCAATAGTTTTTGTTTCATTAATCAAAAATCCTGAGATTCTTCCATACTCGCTTCAATCTTTCATTAAAGCCGGAATGGATGTTGACGGATTACTGATTAGTGCAAGTATATCATCTGCAAAAAGAGACAGTTTGTGTTCTTCATGTCCATCATCAGTTATTCCATTTATATTCTTATTATTCCTAATGGTTTCTGCTAATGACTCTATGCTAACTGCAAATAGCAGTGGACTAAGACAGTCACCTTGTCTTACTCCTCTTTCAAGGGGAAAGAAGTCAGAACAACATCCATCACTCTGATGCAAGATTTTGGGCTGTTGTAGACCGTTTTTATCCACTTAATGAAGGTGGAATTAAAGCCAAACATCTTAAGTGTTTCATATAGGAAACCCCATTTGACTCTATCAAATGCTTTTTGTGCATCAATACTGAGCAAGAGAGATGTTTGTTTGTTCTTTCGGGCACGTCATATGATATTAATAGATCTTCTAATGTTATTTGCCTCCTGCTGAGATGGAATAAACCCTGTTTGATCATGTGTTATCAGTTTTGTAACTTTCTTTTGCATCCTTTGCACAAGAGTATTGGTTAGGATTTTCAAATCATTACAGAGCAAGCTTATTGGCCTGTACCCCTCGCATTTAGTCGGGTCTTTACCTTCTTTATATAGCACAGAAATAATAGCTTTATACCATGTTTGTGGAGCATCATCTTTAGAAAGTGCAAAATTAAAAATTTTAACTAGTATAGGTGTAATCTGTTTTGCAAAAGATTTATAAAATTCGCCTGGCAGGCCATCCATTCCTGGTGATTTATTGTTTGCTTCTTCCTCCTTCAATGATGGTAGCTTTATATACTACATACTTAAACTATTTTTTTAACTAACAGTTACAAATATTATAGGGTAGCCTACAGTTCTACTTTTACTAAGAAACAACTTGGGACATTCGGGCGAAGGTAAGGTCATTAATTCTGTAGTTCCTTCTATCAAAATGACCATATAACATCCCATAACAGCCTATCTTACTGAGTTTGTTGTCAGGTAAGCCTACTGTATGAGGTTCAACTTTGTACTTAAAGGGGACCTCAGAAGCCCGAAGCCTAACATGTTTATGTGGATTGCTGTTCATTTTTGATAATGAGTTACAATAAGTAGAGGCGTGTTTTTCTGATGAGCTTTCTACAGTAAATACAGTTGAGCTGCGCTTTTCTAACAGCTGAGGCAGTTGATGATTTTATGTTCTGTAAATTTCATGTAAATTTCAACACTACAGTCATTGAAAAATTTTATGGATAGTCGTAATACAGCGAGCCATGGTTCATGTCACAACTGTCACACTCAGCATGTCTCTTCTAACATATCTTCAGGCAATAGCTGTGCAAACAGGAAAAACTAATACGAATCTGAAGCTTAAGAATACACGGTTGAGGTTTGACGATACAGAATGACCATTTAAAAATATGGAATGACAGTCTGAATATATGTAATGAAACAAGAATATTGAATGAACCTTGAGAATGTTGAATGAAATCTGACATAATCAAGGCGCTTGTGTCATCTTGTGTCTTCGATGCAGTTGATCTGTATGGATGTTGCTGCAAGAAGTGTGACACTATTACCCTGTTTACACCTGGTATTAACAAGAGTCCTGGGTGATCAGATCACATGTGGAGAGCTCTCAGTGCAGGTGTGAATGCACCAAATGTGTCCTCAATGCGTTTTGAGATCTGATTACTCAGACCACATTCGGAGGCGGTCTGGGCTGCATATGTTCGCATTCTTTCAGCAGTGTGTATGCTAATGTGTCCTGGGCCACACTGATGGACCACCTACTTAGCGAACATTCTCGCTTATCCGACCCAAACTTGTCTCCGTTGCTGTCGTTAAACAGGATAGGCACATTGTGGGTTAGACACTCTGCACCAGCGAATGATCATTTCAACATCTGCTGCTGGGCTGGCACAAGTTAACATAGCAGCAGCTGTTAAATGGTCCCAACAAACTCACACAGACACCAAAACGGCTCGACTTACCAATAACTGTGTGATGTCACAGCCTACATACCCTCAGTGATTATGCTGTCAGCTGTCATTTGAGCTTATTAGTATCGATTCACTGTTAGCCGAACTAGCGTGCCTGTCTAAATCAGAGTGTAAGACATAACGTTGTGACGGTGGATGAGAGACTGTGGGTGGAGCATATTGGATATTACTGTCTACATGTTTACATGATGATGCTTGCTGAACACATGTATTGATACATTATTGGCTTCTTACTCGCTAAGGTTTAATTCCACTTTTAGTAACGAGTGAAGTTGCCGTCAGCTTGAGTAATTTTTGAGTTTGTTTCCACTGCGGCCGCCGCTCAGCTGCTCACCGCTTACCATGCCGTGTAGGCGAGTGTGTGTGTGTGTTCAGCGCCGGCACAGAGCGCAGAGGAGAGGCTGCTGGATGATAATGAATTAAACCAAAATGTGTAAAAGTGCCGTTAAAAGAACCGACACTGTTAGCGCCTATCAATACTATGGTAGAAATGTGTACTTGTAGAGATGAAATAAAGTTTGCAGCCACACTGGCACGGAAGTGCGGAACGCTGCAAGTGTGTGTTCAACCAATCGGCATTCTTCAGCACACAGCCCCGCCCCACAAGAATTCTGGGTAATCTTAAAAGTCCTACCCCCCTACAAGGTGCTTTTTTCAGGGAAAGTTTGGGGTGGGGAGAAAGTTCTTACCCCAGGTGAATGAAAAAAGTTCCTGCGGTGGAAAAGGGGCTATTCATACAAAAAAAGAAACATGCCTTCAACCTCACAAATTTCCCAAAAACAACCCTCATCTACAATCATTACTCATTTACTTGAAAGGGCCAAAGACATCCTTTGCTGAACTAGATAAAGTCATTATGTAGCTCTCTTCAAAGCCATCAGACTGCACTGACAAACAGTTGTACTGCTGCCAAGTTATTGAGTGACTTTGGTGTTTTAAATAATTAGTTTGAATCCAAACTAATTATTTACAGTTCATTAAGCATGTCTCTTCCAGCCTGTCAACTGCACAGGACAGTCTCAGCTGGTCTGAAATGAGTATTGGGGGTCATCACAGTATACCCACTACAATGAACTAGACTCTACCACTGATTTCTGTCCTGTATAGGTTTGTCTCGAGCCCCATATGTTTCGCGTCTGGCTCCGCCCCTGCGTCCATAGGTCATGGAGCATTGCAAAGTTTAAGAAAACCTCTTTTTTTTCCAGGAGGAGCTATTTCATTCAATTTCTCTTAAAGCTCAACCCGTCTGCCCGGATGGGGATTGTGCCACTTTGACCCGCATAGTTCACTGTTAAGGATTTTAGGCAACACCTACTTGAGGCTGGCGCATATGCTGGCCAGCTGCTCATTGGATTCCTTTTTCATTTATTCCTAGCAGGCTCCCACGATCAGCATGGACTGTGCAAAGGTTTTGATGGATATACTGTGTCACCCGGTGTGGGCACTTACCACGGCGCTGTTGGCTTTCGTTGTGCGCCTACAGCGCAGAGGGTGCTGGGATCCACGAGCCTGCACCGTGCGGCTGACAGGCAAGACTGCTATTGTGACAGGAGCCAACACAGGTCTGTTGAATTCAGGCGGTTTCATTCTTATCTGGGGCTGTAGCGGAATGTTTTACTGTAACAATATGATTGTGGCAGTCATAAGGAAAGTGGAACAGGGGTAGCTGTTTGGTCTTGGTTGTGTGTTTCAATTTGGCAGTTTTGAGCAAGCTCTTGATCCTGATTTGTAAATAATTTTTTCACTTGTGTAGTCCTGGTTCAATCGTTTCCTTAAACAGCAGACTGTTTAACAGGACATTCCATTAACATGAATGACAATCTGACTTGTCAGTGACCATGAATGTAAAGTATTAACAAACAATGAACACAGTGATAATTAGCCTCTATATAAAAAGCCTTTGACGCCCTTTGTGCTTTCCTGACTTGACTGTTGTCATGATGGCTGTGAATGTTCCAGCTTGGTTAAACTTTCTATTCATGATATGAGTTGCTTCAGAACAAGATGTTAAATCTGCCTGTCTAGTATAAAGAGCAAGTAAAGAGTGTGACAGAAGTGTAGAGGAAGAAGAATGATTTTGGCAGCAACAACTTTGGTCTTGTAGTTATATCAAGTTCATGTTTAACTTTAGCTCTAAATCAAAATGACCTGCAGAGTGAGACAAGATTTGTTTCTAACTGCTTGCTTAATAGTCACTATTACTTATACCTCATTACCATTACTCACCATTTTGTGTCCCTTCAAATCACACATAAGAGGTGTTCTCTCACAAAAACTTTTCAGTCTGTGCTATTGATTTCCTTCCATTTAATTATCAGTAAACATCATAGATTTTTATATTTGTACTGAATTCATATTGTATCTATTGTGATGTGGTGTTTTTTCCCTGTGAGGTTTATAAAGTTAGATTGCAGGGTGTAAACCACACTGATACTTTGTTATCTTTGTGAAGCACAGCTCTTTTTTCTTAACTAGTCCGACCATGAACAGTCAGCACCGTTGCCTCACATGAGGAGGTTTCTAGGATTGACCTTGTCGGCCAGCTGGGGCCATTCTGTGCGTTTTTGCATGTTCTTTTCGCCGGGTACTCCAGCTTCCTCCCATGGTTCAAAGACATGCAGGTTAGGTGTGTTGGGGACTCTAAACTGTCCGCTGGTGTAAATGTGAGTGTGAGTGGTCGTCTGTCTCTAGCCTCATTTACACAGCCTCTTCAAGGCAAGAATTTCACACCATTCAAAGTTCAAAGAGAGTTTATTATCATATGCACAGTTAAAAACTAAAAACAAGTTTCCCTGTACAATGAAATTCTTTCTTTGCCGTCCACTCTGAATGCCATTAAAAACAGTAAAACACATATTAAAAGTGAAGAGAAATATAAAATTTAAAATTTAAAAATGCAAATATAAATAAAGATACAAGAGACATAAATAAAGATATCACAAGAGATAAAGAGAGAAAATATAAATAAAGTAGCCGAGGCAGACTATGTACAATTTACAATGTAATATATGTTATATACAGTGCCCAATATACAATTACCAGTAGACTGTGCAAAAGTAGCAGCATCATTAGTGAGATGAATGTGTATGTGCAGGAGTGTTTGTGTGTGCAAATGAGCTTCCTTTTATGAGGGGGGCTTAGGGTGGGGGCAGGGGCAATGGTGAGTGCAACTGGCCTGTAATCGTTCACACAAGTGACTGGGCTCCTTTGGGGGATTGGGATGATGGTGTTGGTGGTTTTAAAGCAGGTTGGGACTGTGGCCTGTTCCAGGGACAGGTTGAATACGGAGGTGAACATCAGCCAGTCCTGTAGCACATGTCTTAAGGGCTCGTCCGGGAATGTTATCTGGGCCTGGTGCCTTGCAGGGGTTGATTCTCCTCAGGGCTTTGTGTACATCAGCTGATGTGATGGTGAGTGAGGGTTCCTGCGTGTTCTGGGTGTATGAGAGCCTCCTCTGAGGTCTCGAAGTGGGAGTAGAATTTATTAAGTTGGTCCGGTAGGGAGATGGTGGTGGTTGTTGATTCCATGGTGGTGCTTTTATAGTCCGTTTTGTGTTGGAGGCCTTGCCACATGCGCCTGGCATCAGCAGCAGAGTGGTAGCTCTCCAGCTTCTGTCTGTATTGTTGTTTTGCTTCTCTGATTGATTTCCTCAGTCTGGACTTTGATGCTTTGTACTCCACCTCATCTCCCGAACTGAATGCACGAGAGCAAGTATGCAACATGTGTCATACATGACTGTTCAGCCAGGGTTTATGGTTAGTGTGTGGTTACATAGTGGTTACATAATCTGCATACTCCTCTATGTTTACAGAGGAGTTCTCTTGTGTAGCTGCGTCTTTAAACACATCCCAGTCTGTGTGTGCAAAACAGTCCTGTATAATGCTCTCAGTGTCTGGTGACCAAAGTTTGATTTGTGTACTCACAGGGATCATCTGCTTGAGTCGTTGTCTGGAGGCTGGGTACAGGAATAGAGAGATGTGGTCTGAAAGTCCGAAGTGGGGGCGGGGGGGCGGCTTTGTAGGCGGTGTTGTTGTACACGTGATCCAGAGTGTTATGGTCTCTTGTGGCTATATTCACATGTTGGTCCGTAGATTGCAGTGGTTGAAGTCTCCCGCGATGATGAAAACAGTATCAGGGTGAGTGGTTTCCTGGGCACTGATGATGTAATGGAGAAAGCCGAGTGCAGCTGATGAGTTAGTACGTGGTGGGATGTAAACAGCGGCTAAAAACACACCACTGAATTCCCTTGGTAGATAAAAGGGTTGGCACTTCAACAGCAGCAACTCCACGTCCGGTGAACAGTGTCTCTGTACAGTCTGTACGTCTCCACATCACACGTTGTTTACAAAAATGCACTCCAGATGCCTTCGTCACAATACAGCTGTGTTTACTGCTAACCTGTTTTCTACTGTCAGCCATGAGAGGGAATTGTACATGCGATTAATGTTTGATCTGGTTGAGCAACCCAACACCAACCGTGCAGCCTTATTTTGGGCAGTCTGCAGCATTCTGAGGTCACCTTTAGCGGCAGATGTCCAGACCACAGAACAATAGTCAAGGTGACATAATACTAAACTTTGCATGATCTGACACAAGAGGGGGCGAGCAACAAAAGAAGCACATTTCCTGGAGATACCAACAGCTCTTCCCACCTTTGAGATGATTAGATTAATATGATGACTAAAGGAAAGCCTGGAGTCCAACATTACACCAAGAAGTTTGACACTCTCCACTTGTTCAACAGTCAAATTATATAACTTTAAATCCAGCTTTGGGCTACAAGATAGTTTATGTTTTGAACCTAATAAAATGCTTTTTGTTTTAGGAATATTAAGAACTAACTTATTACAAAGAACCCAATCATGCACTACTTGCAATTCCATATTAAGGACATCATTGAGTTCCTTGCATGGATGGGCAGCATAATACAAGGTTGAATCATCAGCATAAAATAACATTTTTGCACTTTTTGTAGCCCAAGCAAGATCATATATAATTGCAGTAAACAGTAATGGTCCAAGACAACTGCCCTGAGGCACATCACACACTAGATCCCTGCTGTTCGATATGCCACCATTCAAATATACCTGTTGTGATCTAGAAGACAGATAATTATGGGTCCACTTTAGCGCCAGTGGTCCAAAACCACAACATTCTAGTTTCTTTACCAAGAAAGAATGGTCGAGCAAATCAAAGGCAGCAGTGAAATCTAACAACACCGCCCCCACAATTAGAGAATTATCAATGGCTCTAAACCAGTCATCAGTCATTTTTATCAAAGCAGTAGATGTGGAGTGGCCAGTTCTGTATGCATGTTGAGACATAGTTATTAAATTATTCACAAAGAAATAATCATGAATTTGCATATATACAACTTTTTCCATGATTTTGCTCAGGACAGGAATAATGCTAATCGGTCTGGAGTTGCTCTCATTAAAAACAGATTTTTTATCTTTGGGTATTGGGATAATTTTAGCTGTCTTCCACAACGTAGGACATTTGCATACACATAGATATCTATTAATGATATAAGTCACAGGAGATGAAATACAACTAGCAGTAATCCTTAATAAATTACTATCCAGATTGTCTACACCAGCTAGTTTGTTGCCAGGGAGAGAGTAAAGAAGCCTTTCCACCTCTCTGATTTCAACCTGGCGAAATTCAAAAGTGCATACTTTGTCTTTTATTCTAATATTAGTGATTACATCATTTGATTTATGGTTTTCAGAGGTGTTCATGCTTTCTCTAAGTTGAGATACTTTTTTTATAAAGAAATTGTTCAAGTGATCAGCGATGTCATTTGGCTTAGTGAGAGCAAAAGTCAGTAAAAAAAAGTCATCAAGATGTGTTTCAGAAATGGCAAGAATATTAATATAATTACTTCTAACAATAACTTCTATGTCCTCAACCTTATTGTGCAGGCTGCATACATTAATATGAGCTAAGGTTGGCCCCTTTTCAAGACCAAGTTTAGTGCAGGTAATGTCAGTGATGGAATAAGTCATATGGACTCACATTCAAAACCTAAAATGAAAACATGCTAAAAGAGCCGGGGAGTTACTTTTGAGTCCCGGAACAGCTGACCATTTATGTAGAGCTTGTCAACAGTCAGTGCCACTTTCCATGTTTGAGCCCTTTTTTCCTTCATGATAGGTAACAGAAGTTTTCTCCTAGCATTGATCTCTGCAGGAAAGTGGTCATTCAGCTAGAAGGAGGTCCCCCTCAGTTCCTTTCCATGGCTCTTCACCATTTCTTTCTGCTTGTAGTGTTCAAAACAAGTTTTTACCCTCCTGTGGTTTGCCCAGTCTATGACCTCTGGAAAAGGCAATGTCATTAACAACCTCAGAAGAAAATTTGAGATATTTGGACATGAATTCTCTCACCGTTTATTCAGGGTCAGCATTGTCCTCCCGAATGCCAGAAAAAATTCAATTATCTCTCATATTTCTGCACTAAATGTCCAACAATGTTTCTTTCATGCGCTTGTTATCCTGCATGAGAGAGACTGAAGATTGTTGGACCTTATTCACTGCTTCTTTGAGAGTAACATTTTCTTTCTTAAATCTTCCACCTGATTTTCAAATCATGGATCTCCACTTGTAACAACTCAAGAATGTCCAGTTTACTTAATCTTCTATTAATTGATTCAAATATTGCCGCATCTACTTCCACGGTGGCCATACCTGCACTTTCTGTTAAAGGCCTACGAGGCCTAAGATTTTCAGATGGAGGCTTATCTGAGGCCACCTTATCACAGTTTTTGCTTGGCATTTCACCACTGGATGGCCTGGATGGAGTAGGCCTCAGGCTGCAGAGCAGTGGATGGAGTAGGCCTCAGGCTGTTGTAGTCTGGCTGCTGCTGGATGGACCTTGCAGGGCCTGAAAGCCTTGCAGCAGCTAGATGACTGGACCAGAGAGTCTGGGCCTGAAAGCCTGGGTGCTGCTGGATCCAAAGATCTGATCAAAATGTCTCTTTGTGAACTACACTCATGGCTCTTAACTCCATAGAAGACTCATATAACTTTGTTCAACTTGTATACAGTGAGTATTAATTTAAGAAATATTTCCAGAATTAAAAACACACTAGATCCCAATTGAATGAAGACTTTCTCAAAGCCAATCAGCACAGGACGGGATAGAACAGGTGTGACGTTTTGATGATGTGTTATGTGGGTGACCCAGCAAGAGATTTAAAAAGCAGCTGATACCAGTTAGCAGCTAACTCAAAGTAGAAAAACAGCAGCCGAAATTGGCAGAAAAATAGGGAAAATGATGAGGTGAGGGAGCTCCTTACCCTCCGAGCAGAGGACAAGATCAGCTGCCATATGACGGGGTCAGTAAGTCAATGCCATTGTTATTGTTTTATAAAGCCCTTCATGCCTGTTTTGCTTCCACCATGCTGGCATGCTATCTAAAATCACACAGTGACGCAGCAAAAATGCAAAGGCATAAATAAGGGACTTCATAGCAGCCCTATAGTGTGATATCTGTGTGAAAAGGGTTTCTATAAGTGTCAGTCCTGTGATAATCTAGCGACCTGTCCAGAGTGTACCCCACCTCTCGCCCAGTGCCAGCCGGGACAGGCTCCAGCACCCCTGTGGCCCTGGATAGGATAAGTGGTTACAACATGAAAATGAAGAATAAGGATAAGAATTTTTATCTGGCCGCTCAGGTGAACTTTTTGCTTTTTTGTGCCCTCTATATAATTTGAACTCAGGTTTTACTGGTGTCTTTGTTTAAGTTCAAGTTTATGTCTACAGCACCATTTCATACAACTAATGCAATTCAGTCATTTATAAAGCAAACTGACAACAGAAAAGATGAAAAATAGAGAAGAGCAGCAGCAGTAAAAACAGCAAAGAGAAACATTTAAATGTATACAAGCAATAAGGATTAAGATACAAATAAATTAATTTATGTTGGTAGAAAGGTCCTGGGGTAACTGGGTACATCTGATATGTATTGTATGTATTGTAGCACTCTGACCTCAAGAGGAGGTCATTGATGGAGGGTCTTTCCATAGTTTATCCCAACCATGTTCCCTTAGTTAATCCACTGAGAACACAGCCGAGTCATGTAAAAGAACAAAGCCAATGCAGTGATGTCATATCTTGTTGAAACTCTGAAGCACCGCTGGGTGTAAATCTCAGTGAATCCAGGCATGACCCCAAATAGCATTTCATGAATGAATCTCTATAAACAGATATCGGCATATGTAGCAGAGTCTTGAGGCAACTCAACTGTAGCAGAGTCCTTAGGCAACTTAGGATTTCGTGGCCTGTTGTTGTTGCCTGACGTGCCTGAACTCACGTCAGCTTTTCTAAAAAATATTGTGATGCATGTTGTTATTTCTTTGCAATTAAATTTGGGAGCAAGTTAAAATTGGAAAAAAAAGTTGTGGGAGATTTGTTAATCTCACACCGACAGCAAAGCGTTTTGACTGACGTTAAACCTGTAAATAATCGTTCGGTAACATTAGCCGTGTGATGCTAACAGTAAGCACATGTTGCGAACGCAACATCACAAAATCCTAAATGGACTACTGAGTTTGTAAGTTTGAGTCGCGTTGACCAATCACGTTTCAGTGGGCTTTGGTTGTCTGCAGGTACACAGTCTGTGGGGAGAAGAAATCTCAGGACCATCGGCTATCATCTGATGATTAGCTCTAGCTGCATTCATATGTCAATATCTGTCTATAGAGATTAGCGGTCCGTTGACTGATTCATCTGCAGTGGTTTTTTTTGGTTAAAATAAAAGACAACCAATGAGTTTCAAAGGGGGACTCCATAAGCCAGTGGCACGAGCAGCGCCATTGTCTGACTGTTGTGTTGTCAAGTGTTGTTAAGCAGTGCACCAGAACCAGTGAGGATTCATTACAAGAATGGCAAGCATGTTGACATGTTAATTTAGAACAAACTCAATAGCAGCATACATCTTCTTAATGTCACCCGACATCGTTTCATTTTACGTTGCTCCGCTCCACTCTTAAAACCAAGGCAACACACATTTGTTGGCATGGCTACGCATCAGTGTGGACTTAACATGACATTAGATTCAGGCAGATACGTTGGTCTCCAGTGATTGGTTAGAGAAAATCCATTAGAATGGACCCAATTTCAAACTGATGCTGGAAACAGAGTGTAACAGGTTCATATTTCTGTCTGATATCTCACAACAACACATGGGCAGTTTTGGCAGATGGGGTGTTTTTCTGATGGGCTACTTTTTGTTTAATTGGGCGGGTAAAGGAGTGGCGGCCAGTACAAGTGTAGATAACCAACAGTCATAATTCTCGGACAGAATCTCTGAACAGAGAAGACGAAGATGTTGCCAAGGTATAGTGACCCGCAACAGTGAGACAATACTTTTTACAGCTCAGTCAGAACACATCATAGAGGGATTATAGTTGTTTTGGCCAGAAAAGCTAAATTGGAGCGGCAATTATGTTTTCCAAACATTAAATTTCCGGTTTGCTGTCTTATCAGCCGCCACATTTCCTCCTCTCTCCTGTTTTCTTTTGGCGTGCCTATCCTGCACCTTCTCCCTAAGCAGTGATACTGTAAGGCATATAAGGACAAATAACTTAAGCACAGAATCAGCATTGTGCCTGATCACGCTTCAGAAACTGCTTTAAAGGGTCAATTCACCCAAACTACAAAACAAAAAAAACATATTTTCTCTCTTGCCTGGTGAGGTGGAAAGATTACGTCTTGTTGACCAGATTGTGAAATGCCTTATCAACAGTTTTTACATTGGAACTATGACATGATCAGGAGTGTTGCCCAATACCATTCTGCTGTGTTTTCTCCTATACCATCATCTCCGCTGATTCAGCCTATATCTAGAAATGAGCCAGGCCCTTTCATTTCCCTTTGTCTTTCTCTTTCCGTTTTGCTAACAAAAAGTAGATAATATTTTGGTTTCTTGAACCTTGTAAGAGTCCATCTGACTCACATAAGTAAACTGGCTAAAAAAGGACATCATTAGTAATTGTGACATCATCTATTCATGGCTTTGAACTGTATGTACTTCTCTAAGTTTAGAATTGGACAGCTGGTAAGCATTAAGCAACAAATAGCAATCACCGGTGAGCGAATGCAGCCAGCTGTACGTCTCTGTTTTGTTAGAAAGTTGATGAACGAGCACAACGACTTCATGTCCATCTGTGCTAGTCACTGCTGAGCGTATTACATATTTATGTTATTTTTCCGTTACATCCTGTGCCAGTTGCCAGTGTTTGAAAACTGTATCATGTGGACCCTGTCCGTGCAGTAAAGGTGGAGAATAGAGTGACCTTAAAGCTGCATTGTTTTTTTTTTTTGTGCAGTTAGTGCACATTGGGCGTTATGCAAGGACCAAACAAAGTTTCTCTTATTTTTGTTTGTGTCCACGATGTATTCCTGTTTTGTTAGTACTCATTGGTTTCCAGAATTCATTCATAATGTTTTCTTATTTTTTCTCCTCTCTTAGTTAAGAAAAAATCTTAGTAGTGCTCCAGAGCAAGATAAGAGACAAACATCTCATTTTCACAGTCTACAAACTGTCGGCCAGCATGAGAAAACATGCGTTTCACATTTGAGGAACATTTAAAAAATGCATGAATATCATATAATTAAATTTAAACTGTGTTTTAGAGTAATTACAGTGGCTGGATCTTTACATTTCAAGGCTAAAGAAAAGTATTATACTTGGTCCACTAATCCGAATTACTGTAATTTCTTCTACTCTGCGTCACTCAATTTAATTTAGAACATTTCCTAAAGTACTGTACTAAAGTACAAATGTGAGGTACTTTTACTTTAAGCATTTTGATCTCATGCCACTTCTACTTCTACCCCACTACACCTCAGAGAGAATACTTTTCAGTCAGCTCCATTTATTTGATGACTTAAGTTCCTAGTTACTTTACAAATTAAGAAATTTGCACATACACCATTTCAATCAGGAAAGACTCATGTTTATAGTGAAAAGAATATTTATTAACATGTGCATATAAGAATGAAAAATGTGAGAAGTCTTTGGCAATTAGATCCCATAGAGATGGTATGATTTAAGAAGGGTGATGAATCAATAGCGGAATAGGTAACACTAACCCCTGCATGAGCACTTTTACTACCTTAATACATTTTCCTCATTGTACTTACATACTTTTACTTAATTAACATTCCCAGTGCTTTACTTGTAATAGAGTAAGGGATCTGAATGCTTCCACATACACAGCATCACAGTCATTGCTGCGTGTTTGTGTTTGCACTCTGGTAAATCATTAAGTAAATCAGTACTTTGTTTAAATTTATTTAACACTGTGTCAGTTTCACCACTGCCGAAGGTATTCTCCTTACAGCCTGTTTTTGGTGGCATCTCTGTAGTTCTTTGGCGTGTGTCAAAGTATTTGCACACAGCACAACCTTATATGGTGTTTAGGGGGTGTTACCAGTGCTAATATGTAACCTGTGATCAAGTGGGATTCATCACTCAGCACACATTGGTGAGAGCAGCTTTGGATGGTTAAGAATGTTTGATAAATCTGGAGATGACTTCTTAACAGAAAGTTATTAGTTATTAGTTATTAGGAGAGTGCTGCTATGTGAGGCCCAGAGTGTTCATCAGAGCTTGTTACTAAAAACAGAAGCCTGTTGCAGCTAGACAAAAAAGGTTGATAGGAGTGGAGCTGCAGTGGCCCAGAAAACCAGTAGAGCAACTGTGAGTGATAATTCTTTGTGGCTTTGTCATCAAGCGCAGCACCTTTCAGATTAGACACAGTCACTTCATCCATTATAAACGTGAAAACAATGTAGGCACACTGTAAACACAGCAAGCGTGTGTGGTACTGGAAAACAGGTCAGGTATGGTAAGGACAGGCTATTTACCTTCCGCCTCACCTGACTTGAACCTACGATCAGTTTAGGTCACCATGTGGTGAGCTCGACTAAAGTTTACAACACAAACAAAGCAGATGTAAGATTCCTCTGTTACCGCTGACGATTATAATTGACAGGCTCACACACACACACCCATGAGTGCACCGACTTCAACAGACTGCAGTTTAATGTACAATAAGTCTGACCTTCGTCCTACAACTTGACACAGTCTAGTCACTCACTGCTGAAGGACATGCACCCCTCGCTGTCATTATCAGTAGATGATCTACACCACGGTGGCGCTAATGTTACAGATGGCTTCACTGCACAAACAACGTTACATTCCTAGGTTCATTGCTGGAGTTACTGGAGATATGTAAATACAAAATGCACTACTGATTAGTGGTTAGCATTGTCACCTCACAGCAAGAGGGTTCCTGGTTCAAACCCGGTGAGAGGCTCAAACTCCAGGGTGGGGGAGCCCGTATGTGCAGAGTTTGCAGTTTCTCCCAGTGTCAGCATGGACTTTCTCCAAGCACTCCAGCTTCCTCCCACAGTCCAAAGACATGCAGGTTAATCGGTGACTCTAAATTTCCTGTAGGTGTGAATGTGAGGTTTGTGAGGGATCGTTACAATTCAGTAACGATCCCTCACAAACACAGAGCATGTAAGTACCACACAGAGAGGACTGAGCCTGTCTCACAGTGCTGTGACAGTTTCGTCTACCTTCTAGAACTTTAAACTAGTAAGTTTCACACATTCAAGGGAAAAAAAAGTTGTCCAAGAGACACAGGCGTTTGCTGAGAATAGTTTCAAAAGGTCACCTGTTGATTGCCGTCTGTTGTATGGACATGTTTTGTTATCAGGTGCAAATACATTTTTGCTCTCATTAACTCTGCTAGGGATTGGAAAGTTCATTGCCTTGGACTGTGCACGCCGTGGGGCTCGTGTTATCCTCGCTTGTCGAAATGAGGCCCGGGGAACAGCAGCAGTTCAAGAAATCAGGGAGAAAACAGGAAACCCTGATGTCCACCTGCGTCTGGTGGACCTGACCTCCCTGGACTCTGTCAGGGAGTTTGCTGAGGGGATTCTTAAAGAGGAGAAAGCTCTCCATATCCTCGTGAATAATGCTGGAGTATCAGGTAACAACTTACACACAAAGCAGAAATGGAATCATTCGTTTTAAAGCTACACTTGGCAGTTTTGTATATCATCAACTATAAATATTAACAAGAGATGACTGAACTGACTGTGCTCCTTTGGGTCCTCCGCAACACACCTGGGCCCTATAGAATCGTTATGATGTCCAGATATGAAAAAAATTGAATTATATTGCCATTGTTACTCAGTGTACCCCAAAATAACTTACAAAAGGCTGCCAAAGCACTTGAAAATCTGCAACTCAATGGTATACCAATTATTGTGTACTACAGTGTATATGGGCGCATTTTAATGACTGTTTGTCCTTTCACTGTTGCACTTTGTAGACGGTCCCTGAGCACTTCGCTCACAGCAGGCTGCACACAGAGAACAATTTTATTTGTACGGCTTGGAGGAATTGTCATTATGATAAAATGTGGCCTGTTGTTTTGGTTGGAAAGAAGTGTTGTTTACGTTTTATCGACGATTCGCTTTTGAGTGGTCTGGAGCACCAGACCATACCAGCCTCCTTTCATCCCTGGTTTTAAGATAATATGGCAAAGAAAACACCAAAGATGTGCTCCCAGTCAGAAAAACAGAGAAATACATATAATGAGACATGCTCTGCTCACAGTCTGTTCTCTGTAGAGCCCTCAAGTCCCATCCCACGAGCCACAGAGCGCTGTCTACTTGTTTACTCAAAGTTTATGAATACAGAATGTGTTGCATGTCCATATTGCACCAAAACACTAAAGGGAGCTAATAAATCAATATACACCATTAAAAAGGACCTACTTTTTATTATTAGCACATCTGATAGCAAAGAACAAGATGTACCTCTATGTTCTTGGACTCTGTAACCAACAGAATTTAGCCCGCTGACACCCACTGCTGTAGTAATTCAAAACAGACACAGCAACAAAACCCTAGATAACCCGTGCTACGTCACCAGAAATTGAGCCCAACAAAGAGTTAGTTTAGTTAGCTTCTCTGATTTGACAAAGCTCCCAGCAAAGCAACAGAAAATATTATGATGTACAAGTGTTCAGCATGAAGAGCAGAAGTGCAAAAGTAGAAATGTGTCTCTGTTTGTGCATATGTATGTGTACATTTGTATATCTAATGAAATTAGTACAATCCCATAACAGGTTTACCCAAGCAGATAACCAAAGATGGGTTTGACATCACTTTTGCCACAAATGTCCTGGGACCATTTCTCCTCACAACCCTGCTGCTGGGTAAGACTCTGCAGTCTCTTTTTAATACAGCAGGTATATTGTGGATTTGAAGTGACAATTACCTGTCGCTGTCACGACATACTTAGTATTTGTCTTCATTTTCTCTCCTCACTTCTCATCTTTTATACCCTTTCCTTGTTCTGCATATCTCTGATTTACTCCAGACCTAATGAAGCGTTCAGCTCCGGCGCGCATTGTCACCATCTCCTCATTCAACCATAAGAAGGGTCGTGTGAACTTCTCTCACTTTCATGGCGAGGACGTCACCCATTACCTGGATGTTGTCTACAACCACACCAAGCTGCACAATGTCATCATTACCAATGAGCTAGCACGCAGGCTAGAAGGGACAGGTAGGCTAAAATCATGATTTTCATGAGTACCACTCCGTAATATAGCAAATGCATGGTCTTTCCTGTTGAATAAGAGCCTATTAAATGAAGCAGCTGAAACCGATTTTTCCCATTTCAGTCATCTGAAAAGATCAGAAAAACAATCACAGAAGAAAGGTTGCATTCCACGACTTGTTGCTAAGACTGGCCGTGCTCACAGTTTCCCTGTTACTCTCTGTTTCTGTCTGTGCTGTGAATCTGTGTGCCTTTTTTTTTTATTGCATGCAGGTGTCACCGCAAACTCTGTCAGCCCCGGTGCTGTCTTGACAAATGTGATACGACATTATCCGTGGATAATTCGTTGCCTTTTCAACCTCGTTGGAATCTTCTTTTTCAAGGTGAGTACATGTTGCCTTTTATTGCAGAGTCCACATAGTTCCTCCACTGTCATGTCGTGCAGCTGGTTGAATGTGATTGGTTGTTGTTCTTCTTTGAGTTAGCTGTTAACTGCTACAAGCTGATATTTAAATCTCCTAAGGTGGGTCACATGCATAACATGTTGTCGGAACATCACACCAGTCAAGCCCATGGTCCCCCGCTGCCCTCTGTCCCTGTTAAACAGACGTCTATTCAGCGCTGTTACTACCTCTGCTGCCAGCTTAAAGGCGAGATGACTCTGTCCCCACATTCCATGATTGGATCTCTAATAAAAAATGGTGAGGTGGCATAACGGCGCGATAATACTGCGTTGAGCAGGCAGTGTGAGGCAGGTTCAGCTACAATAAGACTCTACTATTTCCTTCAACCAGAGACACTACAATATTCCATAAAACAGAGCAATTTAGTACTGAATAAGTACACTTCATTAAAGACATGTGGCCCTGTTGAAAGAGCTGTCCCTCATGTGCCAGATAAAATTGACCAACTTACAGTTGAATGACTTTAGGAACTCTTCAGCTTCAAATTATAAACAGCCACAGTTTAAGGGTTCATGAAAACAAAAATGGGACAACAGTTTAATCACAAGACAGGATGTTTTCTTATGAGCACATATGAGTGAGTCTGTGTGTCCTCATGTGGCCGTTTGCAACAACTGGTTGAGTTGTGTCTAATTGTCTGCAGTGGAGATTTTGTAGTTTTAATGATGCTTTAACAGCCAGAACACAAGCTAACCAGATGCAAACCAGATGACTAACTGGGAAACGCAGCGAACAAGCCATTAAAACAGGAAATCTGATATTATGAGGTAAACTTGATGCAAGCAATCATTGCTCTTAGGAGACTTTGTTCATCAGAACAGGCTTTGATTCAGACCTTCAGCCAATTGAATACAGCAGAACCAGACGGTGCTAGGAATGCCTAGATTCATGTTCTTGTTGATTTGGTTTTGGCTCTGCACTTGTTGGTTGTTTTGGGGCCTTGTGCCTTCAGTCTGGTGTTCAGCAACTGAATTACATGCTCAGGTGTGTTGAGACCAGGTGTCTGGCTTGTCAAGTCAAGAACACTCCACTGTTTGTCCATAAAAAACTAATTTTTGCTTATGTTTAGAGTCATTGTCCTGCTGCATTGCTGAAGCATTATCCAGGGAGTTTTAAGACATTCACTTGGATCTGAGCAGACAGAATATTTATTATCAGCAGTAACATCCCTCGATGAATACAAGTGAAATAACTTCACATATTTTACTAATCATCCACCCACTGTGGCCCCTTAAATTGCGGGGAATGTATAAAATGCGATGTAATTCCTACATTGTTTACCTAATGCGGATGTAAATGAATTGAAGGTGAGTGTTAGCCCTTTAAACAATAATTCAGATTTATTACAACATTTATGGTAATTTCATACATTATTACGATTTAACCATACTCACCAAAGTAATTGCTGAGATCTGGGAACATGGCAACTTCACAACAAAGTCAGACAGGGCAAGAAACTCACTGAGACCTGAGACCATACTGGTTTAAGGGGGTGGGTGGAGATGGTGTGGAAGAGTATGAACAAAGTCCAAGACTGCAGTTATATGGCATGCGCTGTAACTACTCAGCTACCAAGGCACTCTATGCAAGGCAGCAGTGACACATTGGAGGCTGACATCACCGTCTTTAAGAAGCTGTGGAGCACTCGTTGTTTAAGCTAGCACGAAAGTAGTGATATATTAATTATTTTATGACTTTATATGATTTATTTCATTTTCTGATTTGCTTTATGATTTATGGTTTTATGGTTAAGATTTATGGTTTGCTATGATTAGTGGGTGGTGGACGTGAGGGAGAAAAACTATGGTGAGTTCTATTTGATCCACAATGCCACAACTGGGTGGTAGATTGTGGGGCAGCTGTGGGCTGCACCCGGCACAGACAGTACCCACAGTGAGGTTAAAGATGCTTATTTCTGTTCATCTGTTGGTGAGTCTGTGCCCGTTGGGAATAATAGGCTCTGGTTGTTGCTGATGTCGGAGACCTAAAAGGAGAAATACAAGGAGAAATACTATTATTATTATTGTTGTCATTAGTAGTAGTAGTAGTTGTATTATCATCCATCGGTGCCAGCTGTGTCAGCATAGCTTGTCAGGAAAGGAGCTAAATAATGCTTCAAATTTAGGGTAAATTTTGGCGCGGGAACGACGGAAAGACCATTTTCAAAGCAGTACTTTGAACTCTCACCTCACGGTTTAGACTGAAAATTGGTTCTATGGGTACTGAGTCTCCCCTAACCTTAAGAAGGCTTGTTCCCACTAAATGTTTTTACCTACAATTGATACTCTTTTAAATTAAAACTGTACCTAGAATTCTAGAAATCCTTTATTGCCATTGAATATGAATACAACGAAATTAGTTGTACTTCAAGACACAGGACATTCAGGGAGGATAAAGATGCTATAAATAAATAAATATAAAAGTATTTAAAGTGCATCTTCAGTTGACCTGTTGGATCGAAAGGTGAACTGATACTGGTCGAAGGAGGGTGGGCGGCTGGTTTGATGTGGTGGAGGACCAGTCTCTCCAAACACTTCATTATTACAGGAGTGAGTGCGATCGGTCTATATTCATTCAGGCCCGAGACTGCCTTCCTGGGGACCTGGGTGATGGTTGCTGACTTCATGCAGGGTGGTA
This sequence comes from Cephalopholis sonnerati, assembly GCA_019142605.1. Classification (NCBI taxonomy): domain Eukaryota; kingdom Metazoa; phylum Chordata; class Actinopteri; order Perciformes; family Serranidae; genus Cephalopholis; species Cephalopholis sonnerati. The sequence continues at coordinate 33,509,640 of JAGQAX010000002.1, forward strand.
TGGCAGCTCGTGCCAGGGAGATGTTACAGATCTTTGCAAAGACCCCAGCGAGCTGGTCGGCACATGCCTGGACAACGTCGCTAGGTACTCCATCCAGTCCTGCAGCCCTGTGTATTTGTCTTTTTAAGGAAGATGCCAACCAGCCTATCCAAAAAAAATGAATCACCCAACAAATTTCTATACAGATACATAGTTATATTCCACAACAGCATAATCAGATGCCTGGAATGCAGTTAAAGCTTTTGGTTTTGGTGTCCAAGATTTTCAGTGGTCCCATCTGGCCTACCATATGAAAAACTGTGAAAACTGTGAAACTGTACAGCAAAGAGTTTTCTCTTCCAAATCTGATTGGCTGACTGGGTTTGTTTAAAAGGTTCAAAGTGTCTTATTGAAAATTTTCAAATTGACTGCAGTGTTTTCTCAACAGATGTGTCACTGTGTGTGTTTAAAAAAATATGTTTTCCTGGAATCCACTGTGGTGTTTCACATAAAACCCTGCCTGCACATAAACACACGACTTTCACATGTGCGATCTATTACCTTTTTTTTTGTTTTGCAAACATTCTCAGAGTTCATGGTCTTGACGTAGCACTTGTGATGTTTATCTGTGGTGAATATCTGAAGTGGCAGACTATGTTTAACATCTGGTTGTACTAGACACCCATTAGGGCAGAGATTACACTGAATATTTGCATCTGGAGAGATATCTTTCTGTTGTTGTTGCTGATGTTGTCTGTACTCTCACATTTCTTTTTCACCATTCTTGTCTTCCTCTCAGTCTCCAGAGGAGGGTGCAGTCAGCTCAATCTACTGTGCAGTAGCAGAGGAAATGGAGGGGATAACTGGGAAGTACTGTGAGAGCGACTGCCACCTGGTTCTCCCCGCCCCTTTAGCTCGAGACGCTGCCCTTGCGGTCAAGGACTTTGAGATCTGCGAGAGACTGACATCAAAGCTCTGAGACAAATATTAGGCAAAAGAATGCCTGATAACAGAAAAGGGGTCAAACTCCACTGCACCTCTTTAGTTAACCATTGAGACATAATTTCATAATGTGCCTGTAAAATGATCAGGTGAAACTTCTGGATACATTTTTATGGATGGTTTGAAGGGATGTAACATGTTTTTAAGAGAAGCACAAATGAATCATGTCTTTTATAATTGTGAAATGATAAAGTTTCGTCAGTTGTATTGGTGTCACTTACTTTTAATATCAGCGGTCCTGCTGTTTAAGTCAGTGGTTCCCAACCACCAACAGGGGTCGCCAAAGCTTCACGAGGGTCATGAGGCTTTCTTGAGTTGAAGAGGTGTAACCAAACTTTTGTTGTTGTTTTTTAATTTTTGTAAATTATACAGTAGGCCTATATCTCAGCATTTCATTCATTTCTGTGAGGAAAAACAATGAATTTGTTATTTTTAAAGCTTAGATATTTTTCAAGATATACACTTTGAAAAAAAAAATCTCACAGGATAAGGGCAAAGTAAAGGTTGAGCATTCACAGAGCCTTCACTCTCTGCCAAACATCATCATTGGTCAAGTTAAACAACCAAAGAGCTAACAGAGCAATGGTCAAGCATCAGGGAGGAGAAAACATTGAATTTGTCTAAAAACAAGCCTATTAAGTATGTATGATTGTTAAATATTAAAAATGTATAATACAGACAGAGAATCATGTAAAAAGTTACTAAAAATATTACCAAAAAATTAGCCAAAAAGAGTCACAAAATGACTACGAAGAGACACCAACTAACCACAACTAGACATCCAATTTAACACAAAGAAACAAAAAAGGACACTCACAATAAGACAGATGACTACAAAGAGACGCAAAGCCACCACAAAGTGTGCGTATGTCTTGCTGCCCAGGGGCTCACTGTCTTACAGTCTGTACTGTACTGCTTTTGTTATGCCTTGTATATAATTAGATTGGGAACCACTGGTCTAAGTAATTTTTAGGAAGTCATGAGACTGCCATTCAGGTTATGTGTGAGTGAAATGAAAGCATTCCCTGAGACATGCTGACACCATGTGGCCAATTCACTGCTGACATGCTTCCTCAAGAAATCACAACAGACAGTCCAGTAGGTTAAACAATCACTTTCTTTTATTGACTGATTCATTAAAACACAATAAAACATTTGAACATTCAGTGCTTTTTGAAGAATTTGTACAGCGTTCGTCCCCTGGCGTCTTCGGCCTCGCTATTTGGCTGCACAGACAGAGATAGTGGGAGAACACTTTATAATCATGGCACTATCACTTGTAAGTGTGCATCTGCTAATCATTTTTGGATAATAAAGGGAGACACAAGGCCATGTTGTGTGTCACTACAGTTTCCACCACACAAACACTTGTACCTTTCTGACGTTCCTCAACTATTTCATGGATGACCTCTTCGAGCACTGGAGCCACATGATCTAGCTGTTTGGGTGAAAGACGTACGGCAATCTCCACTGTTTTATCCTGGACACACAAAAGAGGTGTTAATGGATTTTATTCAATGGCAAAATTGGTGTGAAATGAAATGGTGCGTGGTGTGTGTGCTCACAGAATTTCCACCACTTTCCACCCGAGGAAGCTGCTGGACTGTAACCTCCTCAAACTGACCATCCTCAGATCGAGGCTCCATGTCCTTTCTGCCTTCTCTCTCCTGCAACACAGGCACACAAACACAAAACATGTATTAACATAAAAATGATACAGAAGGGACTTCTGTAAACTACAGTTACTGTGCACGAGTATGAAGAGCCAAAATCTCTTACATCCCTTATCAATAAACTCATTTTGTTCCCTGAGCCACAGTCACAGTTTATCAGCGTCTTATACTGATTTGGCAATGTGGGCCACCTCCACTTGACCTTTTTATGTAACTTTATCATTCAGACCTCACAAAACTAACACACTGAACTGAAAACTCAGGAGAGATATGGTCGATCTGCTCTACTGGTGAAATAGAGACATTTTAAAAATGACTAAAAATTGATGTTTTGTGCTACTTGGACTTCAACTAAATGTATTTATCTGCTAATTTTCTAAACAATATATATATATTTTTTGGTGTATAAAATGTCGGACAACAGAAAAAGAATTAGTTTTACAGTTTTTTTTTTTAATCTGGAGGGTTGTCATCAAATTGTCCTCTCCAACCAACTCACCAAAATCCAGATGTTCAATTTACCATAACAAAGACAAGGAAAAGAAGTAAAAACTTCTCCTACCAAAAACCTTAAAATTATTATTTATCAACACACTAATTCTATTTCTGGGGTGAAACACTATTTTTAAAGGATTTTTATATATGAAATAAATATGATTGATAAAATACTTTGATCTGCCTTACTTTATTAACTTTAAGCACATTTGTCCAAGAGAAGAATTCACAACTTCAAACAATTAAGAAAAATGCATTAAAAGCCTTCAAAATCTAAAACTAACAGTACATACTGTTAACATTAGTGTAAAATGTACTGCTATCTTTAATTTAAAATATACTTTTTTTATGAAAATGTTTGCCCTTTAAGTTGTGTGCAAGATTTTTGTCAACTCCATCAAATCTCTACAACATTATTTAATCAGGCATAAGAGGGGTTAGTTATATCACAAGGACTCCTGTCTCACTTCCTGGTTTCCAAAAAGGCAGGAATGCTGCTCAAGTACTGGTGAGCTTTCTATTTTTTGATAAATAAATCAATCAAAGATCAATAAATAATATTGCTATCGGGTGTGTCTCAATCATAACATGTCAACTCTGGACCCGTTCTAAATCATATACTGGCCCATTACAAGATTTAATAGTAATGACTTTTATCTTTTCAAGTACATTTTCCCAGCCTTATTGAAGAGAATAAAAAAAAAATAATAATAAGGTTTTGTCATAATTCTTACAAACAGCACAATATGAAAAATCACGTTACATAATCAAACTGATGCTCATCCAGTAAAGCCACAGGGCAATACAGTACAAGACAAAACTCTGATGTCAGTTTAGTGTTCTTGTGAAAAGACATCAAACATCACTATTAAAACGCCCCCCAGCCCTGCTTCTGCTCACCGCTCACGGTCCAATCCAACACGTGCTGCTTACCTTCATCAGCATCATCTCCTTTGGACTAAAGAAGGTGATGTGCCCCTCTGTCCTCTCAGCCAACAGCGCCACCAGACACGCCAGCACCAAGCAACCAGCCACTGCTCCGCGCATGCTCATTCTGCTCCGTCCTGGACACATACACACGCGTGTATACACATACTGTACAGCAGGTTCATGCAATCCTACAGTACAGTCAGTGCTCCCACACCATAGGGGTGAGCGGCACTGAGGCCAAGCCACTAAAGAAATTACTGTTTTGTTAGCAGTAGGAAAGAGAGGCGACACTCAAAATAGGTCAACATACAGTATCTGACATAAGGTGCAGTGTGTGTGTGTGTGTGTGTGTGTGTGTGTGTGTGTGTGCCAGACACAGTTAGTGAGTTGGAAGTGGAAGAAGGACACTAGGGATCTCATGTCATTATTATGCAATGGAGGGAGACGTTGACAAATAGATAGCAGATAGGGAAAGAGAGAGGCGGGAGAAGGAGGGGGGAGAAGCATGGAAGTAACAAAAAACAAACTGCTCCACTGACAAGTGAGATAAGAGGCCGGAGTGGACCAGCCATACTTACAACAGCAAGACAGCTCCATGCACAAATGCAAGAGAATGAAGACAGGACGTCAAAGAGGACAAAGACAGGAGTGACAGAGAGAGGGGGGGAAAGCCCCAGAGACACAGAAGCAGAAGAAGCCATATGTTACTCACGTGCTGTGTCAGCTTTGGTCAGTTGTTTAAGGAAGTGTGCTTTGAGATGAGCAGAGCTCCACGGGTCTGAGTGTCTGCCTGTCCCAGTCCGCCTTTATATCGAGCCCTCTCATGAGCCCTAAGCTTTTTACTGTCCTCCCTCACATCCGCTCCTCAACAGGCTCCTTCAAGCACTCTCATCTATGATCCTGGAAACGCACGTATTACTCAGGAATTTTGCTTTTCTTTATTAGGGCAGTAAACTCACCATGCCTTTAACAAGATTGACAAAATGACACATTGATGAGCAGCTCTGTAGCATATTATTAGGAGGTCTGTGTGAACTGAAGCACATGTATGTTCTACACATGCTGAATAAATCACCTGTGATACATATAGTGAATTTTTTTTTTTTCTCGCAGAATTGGATGAAAAATAAATCCCTTTTCAGTCTCATTTATCTATACATATCACACTGGGCAGCAAATGAACATACTTTCAATCATTTAACCTTCAAACAAACTTAGAATGAAGATTAAACTCGTTCATAACTCATCTTGAATAGTGCTAACAAAGAGGCAAAGCTCAGTCTGTACAGGACTTTTATTTGGGTCGCCAAGTTAAATACTGACAAAAAATTGTGATTGATATACTGGACTTCAAATATATTTGCATGTGTGTGTGTGTGTGTAGTGGTCAGGAGACGATCTTTCCAAAGAGCTCTGTCGTAAATCCTCTGCTCTAAACTATTATCCAACACAATGCGACATTTATGACCTTCCAGTAATTTATCCTGGTGTACAAACAGACCCAGATGCATCCGTTCCTTGGAAACCTCATGACCCTAAAAAACTCTAACAACGTTTTTTCCTACATGTGACACTGTTTTCCTGATGATGGTGAAATGTTACCCGAGGCTGGGTTTGTGAGAATACTCAGCAGGAGTGGACAATAAAAATATTGCCTCCATTATATCTGGTTTATTGCAATTCAAGGACATGAGTACAGCTTTGTATCTGTAGCACTTCTTGTAACATGACGCACAAGCTTCTGTTACATTTCTCCATCACCTAACATTAGGCTCTTTATAATGTGTTGTTATGTTCATTGAATTGAATTGTACTTTTTTTAATCAGTAAAGTGGAAATAGACATGTTTTTTGCTTTAACTTATTACTATGAAGCAAAGATTTGTTCCTATAAGCCTCACTTTCACTGTGCAGTTTGGACTGCCACTGGGTACGATCCCCTGGAAAATGAGGGCTGGATTTATGGCACAAAAGAAGGGGGTCAACCACTGCCTAATCTAAAAATGCTTATGTTCTGCTTATGTTCTTCAAATCTTTCTTATTCTTCTTCCAAACGTTTGTCGGTTCACCACTGCTGCATACTTTGCGCCACAGACACTGTTCAAACATCTAACTGTTCAGAACATTTCTGCTTTTCGTTTTTCTGCCATTTATACTTTTTAAAATATTCAGCTTTTTTCAATATCTTTTACAATGTAAAACAAGGGAGAGAATCTTCAAGTCCTCTTAAACCCACTGCACTTTGAAATGCTACTGCTTCTGCATACTTCATTTAAACTTTAAATGGTTCACAACACTTTCAGCTAATCTACTATGATTCGGCTTTTTACATCTTTTGGAGTTCTTGAGTTATCGTGAGCTGTTTTCAGACATTTTCTGAGTTAATAATAGGTGTGTATTGGACAGGATGTTCAGAGCTAGAGTGGAGGACTCAACTGTAAGAGTGCAGAAAGCTTCTCGAACATTTCTCTTCAACTCGCTGTCACATCCCCCCTCTACTCCCTCATGCTGTCCCCATTTATCACCACAGCAACAACTGCTTACACACATACACACACATGTGAATCTCCAATACAGAGCACTGCCACATTCTGCCTTTACAACTAACCATTCATTCAAGGACAGGTGTTGCTACATGGAGGAGTACATATAGTTTTTTTGAATGGTTTATGGACACAGATTCATGGATGCTTGCATGTTTTTATTGAAGACTACAGTGGTGAGAAATAAATTACGTGTAACAAAGACAAGAAGAAGTGAGACTCTTTGTTTTCACCTGATGAACAGCACTCAGTTATGTCATGCGAGCGTGCCAGTCAGTGTGTAGCCTGTCTGTGCAGTCCCTCAGTGGCTTTAAGTTTAGGCTTCGCCACAAAACCACCTCTAGGGCTGAAAAATGATTCCAGCGCCGTAGTGCCAAAAACTGCAGTTCCTCTAATGGCCACTTGAAGCTGGCTCCAAGCACGAGTCAATCCCCATAATCACCCATGTTAAGTTCCCTCACTTTACGACAGAAATAAACATGTTTACAGCCTGTACAAAAACAGTTTTGGTCTCTATAGCTCATTTTAGCTCATTTTCATATTACTCACCTGTTTATACTTGAGGCTTAAAGTTATGCATACTTAAGGGCAGGCCGCGTTAAGTCATAGGCTGTCTGCTGATAGTGTCCTCGGCTCCTCAATCAGATCCACCCCTCGCTCCTTCACCAGCCAGCGTCTCTCATCCAAATAAGGTCACTTCTGGCTCCAAAAAAAAAAAAAAAACAAGACAGCAACTGCCAAAATGCTCGAGGCTTCAGAATGGAAGTCCACAAACCGATGTGTGACCCAGGGTTCACACGTTTTCATGGACAAAATTACGAAACGTTTCCATGACTTCTCTAGGATCCATAGTAATTTTTTTTTCTTGCCACTTGCCCGGCGTTTTTCAGATGTGTCAGATTCAAAGTCTATTCAAACATACTTTCAGCTAGCTGGCATACATGAAGGGAGAGACGGAACAGGGGGTGAAAATGAAGACACGTAAGTGATAGTGTCAAAACGCTGTCACACACCAACACATATTAGAGCTACGTTAAGTTGACAGCTTCAGAAAATACATTTGCTGTTATGTTACATAACATGGAAGGCTATCCATGGAGGTTTACTGTCAGTACAAACAACAAAATTCCCTGACTTTTCCAAAACTTTCAATTATATTTAGTAATTCACTTTTTTCCCCTGAGCGCAGACTTGGCAACCATAATGTAGTTTGGGCTGAGCTGTGCTCCATTGACTCGAATGCAATTGTCTCAGATTTCCTTCATTTTTCAGCTGGTTTTGTGGATTTCGAGCTAAATGTTGTGCCTGGTGCAAATCCTGTATTAATGATATTTGTTACCTGGAGAGGATGATCTGTTTCTTCCCTGTTCCTCTTCCCACTTAGTGACTGTGTGGACTCCATGCTTACTCTGACAGCTTGTCGGACCATCACAAAGGGGCGGGGCTTAGTGAAGGGTCAATCCCATGACCTTCCCAGGCCTGGAAAATGTGATTGTGAAATGACCTTTCAGGTTTTTTTATGAACGTGGGAACCCTAGTGACCTCACGGTAGCTACATCCATCATTTTATACAGTTTGTAGGGAAAACACCCGTGTGGGTGTGCAGACCTTTAAAGATTTGCAGATACAAATGGGCTTGCGTGCCACAAACAAGGTCGAGAAGACGGAAAATATTACGAGACGCAGTCACACATTGTTGGTTTTGTTCTTTTCATGGGATTTGCAAACAATAAGAAAAACATAAAATACCACGAGCCTTACCTTTAAAATGTAATTTAACTTCAATATTGGAGGCTGACTCTGCTTTGTGTCCAGCAGATGGAGACTTCTCGGTCGGCTCTCGCGTTGTTAGGCTGGTATCGCGGTATTTGGGTCACATGGTATTTAGTTGAAACGTGTGCTGGCCGTCTTTTTCTCGAGGTGACGGAGCGGAGCAGACACGCACTGCGTGCTGCTGCAGAGATTTACAAATCATGGTAAGAAGTTGTGCTGAGTGTTTGGTAGTTACAGAGTTTGTCACTGTGTGTTACAGTCGAAGGCTTTTTAACGTTACAGATGTTTTAAGAACAGAAACGGCTGTTTTCATGTGTTAGTGCTGTGCAGCTGAAGGCCTTTCAACATGAGGAGCAGTTAGCCACCCATGTAGCTAACATTAGCAGGAAAAAGCCTCTTAATTTAACTAGTTAGGCTGCCACAGCGGACAGGAGCAGCGTTGTGAGTCGCAGTTATGCAAGTGAAACGCAGTGGTTTTTACTCTAAGTCGCAGCACATCAGTTGTCGCGAGTGTTAGCCGTGCTGTTAGCATAAGTTAGCTTCATGGCACTTTGCTGTGCGGGCCCTGGTCAACACGTGGGTCCATGACGACAACGTGTTTGCGCCTCAAAGTAGTAATGTAACGGTATAAGAGCCACTAAGCTGAAGCTGGACTCACGACTGCATTTAAGTATTATATTGCATATTTGATATTAGTAATGTTAGCTGCGATGATAATTAAATAACGTATTGACTGTCGTGAGTACGGTCACCACGTGGAGACCGGATGTACGCTTAACATTGCATATTAACATTTTTCATGGACTGCCGTGGTAATGTTACATTCTCTCCAGTTTTTTCCATTGCTTTTTAATATAAATGCATTTACCTTTGACAGGTGCTGTTGCACGTGTTGTTCGAGCATGCGTCTGGCTACGCGCTGTTCGCAGTCAAAGAGGTGGAGGAGATCGGTATGCTGCTGCCTCAGGTGGGTCCTCTGTCCTCCGTTTTTTTTGCTTTTGTGATGTGTTTTCCTGATGCAGCAGAGATAATGGTGTGTGTGTGTGTGTGTTTTAGGTGGAGGAGAGCGTGCTGAGCATTGGAAAGTTCAACAGCATGGTGAGCCTGGCTGCCTTCTTCCCCTTCAAGTCGGCCCAGGCTGCTCTGGAGAACATGAATGCCATTTCTGAAGGCAAGCTCATTTCCTACTCTGTGGCTGTATTGGTGTCCTCAGTTGTAATGATGTTTTTATAATCTGTCAATCCACTGAGTTACTGTGCTGACAATTTTATGTCAACCCTGAACAACTGAGGACAGCCGTCTGAAATGCAGCACTGTTTGAAGATGCTGACCTGACATACACTTTTTTAATTTGATTTATGTGGGAGCTACAAAATTGTTTATCTTAGTGTTCTCCAAATCAAATGTACCATGACTTCATATATCAGTCAGACAGTTAAATTTACTTTGAACTGGTAAAATTGATGATACAGAGAGCTTTTCCCCCTAACTAAGATGGCTGAACCATTATTGGCAGTATATAATGCAGTATATAATTATGCATATGTCATGACTGGACTACAGCAGTTTATACAGAGATTGTGCTGTTGTCCCTTTTTTATGCATTGAATTAAGTAAACAAAAATAAAGCCTTGGTTGGCAGATCTGGCAGTCTCTTATATAGTGGCTGATCTCGTCCTCTGCTTGGTAACGCGCTCCCAGACTCGTTTTCCAAACTTGCGGATATTTTTGGCCGCTGTTTTGTTCACGTTAGCTGCTTACCGCTATCATCTACTTGTTAAATCTCCTTAATCTGATCACACACCTAACACATCATCAAATTGTCAGACCTGTGCCACCCATGATGCAGTCTTGTTTATACGGAGGTTGTTTCGACGCTGTTACTACCTCTGATGCTGCCTTCAAGGTGATAAAACTGTCTCCTCCCTAAGTAATAGTACCTTTTATATAGAGTGGCAAGGTGGCATAACAGTGTGAAATTTTCTTCATAAAGAGGCTGATAACTACTGGATGGCCTGGTCAAAAAACAACCAGGTAGAAGATTTGTTAAAGATAAATCAGGTGTCTTCATCTGACAGCTTGTTCCAGTGTGCTGAGGGTTCAGAATGTAGATCTGCAAACTAAAGCACACCTGGCTGTATTATCAGAAGTCGTAAGTCTGTGTCATATTTCGAATGGCTTTGCTGTAGACTCTGAGCTTCATTACAACAAGATGTGGACAGACGGATGAATAATTTTGCCTCCTTTGTTTGCAGGTGTGGTTCATGCTGACCTGAAGTTGTTCCTAGAGACAAACCTGCCCCTCTCTGGGAAGAAGAAAGCCATGTTGGGGGTGTCAGATGCAAAAGTTGGAGCAGCCTTGCAAGAAGAATTTAACATTTCCATCCAGACTGGTGGTGGTGGCAGAGATAACCAGAGGTGAGGATTAGGATTGGGAAGGTCATGCTTTTTCATTGAATAGATGGAGTTTGGGGTGGGAACTTCATCAGACTGGAGCGTAATACTAAAATTTCGATAGCTTTGTATTGTTGTAAAAAAAAAAAAAAAAAAAGGCTGGTTGTGATGTTATCTTTTGATCCTGAAACTCATGAAGGTTCATACTGAAAATCTGAACAGCCACTGGTCACATGCTGTTTGGCCACTGTCCTGTTAATTGAGACAAACCCTTCCATCTGTATTCTGTCCTGTCAGGTTTGCGTCTGCACTTCCACTCCCTGGTGAAGGGCCTGACTGCCCAGGCTGCCTCCAAGGCTCAGCTGGGTCTGGGTCACAGCTACTCCAGAGCTAAAGTAAAGTTCAACGTCAACAGGGTGGACAACATGATCATCCAATCCATTGCTCTGTTGGATCAGCTGGACAAAGACATCAACACTTTCTCCATGCGTGTCCGGTAGGGTTCCCACACCACTAAAACAGAAGATGCATCTATTGGTTGAAAGGAAGATGTTTCACATTGTGGTTTTTCAGTGCTTGTGTTTGAGTTTGACTGTCACTTCCTGTGTGGCATGGCTGTTGGGTTTGGATGGTATCTGTTTTTTCATACCTACAATTCAGTATTGCATTTCCATACAAGTTTAATATGGAATGATTGTTTTTTTGACTGTATTGATAATGATATCATTGGGATTTCTTAAAACTCTGTTACACTGGGATACCTTCCAAGCCTAGTGGCAGTGTTTTCACCCTAATCTGTGTGGCCACATCAGAGTTACAGTGTTACTTGCCAGCAGCTGACAGTTTCATATTACTTGGAAAGAGGTCACTTGGCATGCTGAGTTATGTCTTAAACACGGAGGCTGTGTCTGAAATCCCTCGCTGCTCACTGTATCACCCACCGTACAGTGACTTTGGCAATTTGTAATACTGTCTGAATGCGTAGTGGGAATTATATTTCATGTTGTGGGCTGAAAGTATCTCACAATGCATGATATAAATTAGTGTATGACCTGTGATCACTTACAGGTACTATATCCCATCATGCAGCAGCTGACTTGCAACCTGTTGTACATGTTTAGCTTTTGATGACATGATGTTTGTTTTTTACAAGTTTTAGTGATATGATTGTTAATTTATTGAATAGTTGTCAGTCTAAGAGATTAAAATAAAATGGCAGCTGATTTTATGTAGTGTTATACAGATGGCAGCTCAAGTGCTAGATAACGTTAGTAAGCCGGGTCACTACTAGCTGTGATTTGCGCTGTAATGGCCTAATAACAGTACACGTTATATTCACAAGTTATCACATGACCAACTGGTACAACAAACTTCAAGATATCAAGCCAAAAAAAGTACTGTCAGAAAGCGCTTTTTTTTCATGTTGCAGATGCGCTCACCATATAGAGCTCTACATTCAACTCTCTAGATAGTGAGAAGGGAGTGGTGAATGATTTCAGACATAGCCTGAGACTTTTGTATCTGGATTAAGTTATTTGCATGTTAATGGATTATCAGGTTAGTCACCGACTGTTCGTGTGGCTTTGTTTGTGTTTTTTGACTTGTCAGTTTTTGTGTATCCCACTAATGCTTACCTTCTTTTGATCTTTCTTTGCCTTGTGTGTGCAGTGAATGGTACGGCTACCACTTCCCGGAGCTGATCAAAATCGTGTCGGACAACTCTTTGTACTGCCGCCTGGCTCAGCTCATTGGAAACCGGAAGGAGCTGTCGGAGGAGAGTCTGGAGAGCCTGGAGGAAGTGGTGATGGACGCTAGCAAGGCTCAGGCCATCCTGGATGCATCACGCTCCTCTATGGGTCAGCAAACCATGACCTTTCATTCATAGACGTTAGAATATAAGTGTAAAGAAAATTGATAATCTTACCACACTGACATCTGTACGTCCAGCTGTGCACAACACCTGCTCATTTGCACACTAACATTTTAAAACATTTATGTCTTAAACAGCACCACGCCCCTTATTTGCCCACCCTGGATCAATAATTGTCCTTGGTGTCTAACACAGGGGGGCAGAATAGCTCTCTCATAAACCTGTAGTGAAGGCACAAATCCTCACTGCGGATCCTGTCGGGAGAAACAAACACACATTGTTTTTGGGATTACCAGTGTAAACGCTTGATAGTTGCAACTGCTCCCACTGCCCAAAGCAAGTGAGTCGCAGTATCCCTCTGCTCAACACCTCGTCCTGATGTGTTCTCCTCCAGGTATGGACATCTCTCCCATTGACCTGATCAACATAGAGAGATTCTCCAATCGTGTAGTGTCTCTGGCTGCCTATCGGCTGGAGCTGCAGGAGTACCTGCGTTCAAAGATGAGCCAGGTGGCTCCAAATCTAGCAGCCTTAATCGGAGAAGTGGTAAGTAAAAGTTTCTTTTTTTTTTTTCATATGTTACTCTGAGACCAATGATGTTATACCAAAATCTGTCAATCCACTGAATCTCTGTGTTGAACAATATATCCGGTGCTGATGGTCCTCAACAAACATCGACGTTAAATCGTCATAATTGGTAGCTCTCTGTTAAAGAGACTGATGCTCTTTTCTTGTCTTTAGGTGGGCGCTCGTCTGATCTCTCATGCCGGGAGTCTAACCAACCTGGCCAAGTACCCGGCCTCCACCGTTCAGATCCTGGGAGCAGAGAAGGCCCTGTTCAGGTACTGGGGCACCCCCTCCCTGCTGGGGAACAAAGTGGCTACAGTGATGGCAGGGCTGGGCAGGAGCAGAGCAGGGTGACTGGAGGAGACAAAACTAATAACTCCTCTAGAGTGATCCCTCTCGCCCGAATGCACCCCCACAGTCTGAGCAGCCACTCGCAGCACTGAGGTAGAAAATCAGAAAAACTAGAGGCTGGAAGCTTTGCACACTCTTTGAATGCAAATGTGTCTCTGCTGGCTGGTCCAGATAAAGATTTCTTTTTAATTTTAAAAAAGGCATGAAGGCTACAGTTGGCAACTTTTTTGAAAACCATATTTGATGAAACCATCACTATCTTGAAAGGTGTACACGAGACAAAAATCATGCTCCTCTTCCTACTGACTCGAGATTCTGTAACTGTATTGCTGACTTCTTAGAAACATATTTTGACGTTAGCTGGAAAATAAGACACCGGATGGCGCAAACATTCTCACTTTACTGCTTAACAGTAAACTAAAGTGTGTTTCTGAAAATCTTTAAGGCAAGAAGTTGGTAATGCAGTTACAGAATCTTTGACGGCTGTTTTAGACTCCTCGGCTCTGAGTGGTTTTCTTTTCCAATAGAAGAGCTACAGTGGAGAAGGCAGAGGTGTATATTTTCACACGGTACAAATTCAGACAGATAACCTGTGGAAAAAAATCAGTGACAGTTTCAGCAAACGTGACTTTCTTTTTTTAATGCAAGTTACCAACAGTAGCTTCAAACCTGACTTGATGCACTCGACCAGTTCTTCACATGCAAACAAGTGCTAAGGGGTGCAGATTGGACTCATACTGCAGATGCTGTACTGCTAGCACAAAACTGTCTTAAACCAATGAGGACATGCATTTGCTTTGATCTGATTTCTTAGTCTATACTTTGTATGTAAGCATACAGCCTGAATTGCTAAAGCATCAGTGGTACAGAGGCAGCTGTTGCCCAAGGTTTAGACTTCCACTCTTATTGAAACATTAAACTGTATCTTAAACTGTTGATCCTGAATGTGAAGTGAGTTGTATTTTCACACAGAGCTCTAAAGACTCGCGGCAACACCCCCAAGTACGGCCTCATCTTCCACTCCACCTTCATCGGACGTGCCGCTGCCAAGAACAAAGGCCGCATCTCCAGATACCTGGCCAACAAGTGCACCATCGCCTCACGCATCGACTGTTTCTCTGGTGAATAAAATGACCTTGTGGAATAATGGCTACGTTGGCTGACAATCATGCGGCACAATTGCAATGATGCTCATATTTTTCGTCAACAGTATTCATCCCTCGGGATGTTGGTGACAAGCTAATTCCTGAGCAAAGCCACATGTCGCTTTTAACTACTGTAATCCTCTGTTGGCTCTGCGATTGATTTCTATTGTTCGTCTCTTGCAGAGGTACCCACAAGTGTGTTTGGTGACAAGCTGCGCGAACAGGTGGAGGAGCGCTTGTCTTTCTATGAGACGGGCGAAGTGCCACGGAAGAACGTGGATGTCATGAAAGAGGCTGTGAAAGAGGTGAGCTCAGAAAAACAAAACTGTGAGCAGCTGTGTGGTACACTGTATAGGACATGGATCAGTTGTCTAAGTGAATTGTTTGCTGTGGTATTTTCAAATGCTGAATGATGACAGATCTTTCCCTGACATTACTGTGAGGGTAAAAACTGATTTAATGAGCCTGATGCAGCATTTAGATACATGAGTAAGAACCTGAAGTTTTCCCCTGATTGTAGTTTCATAATTTTTTCTTTCTCATCCTAGGCTACTGACGTAGCGGCCGAGATCAAGCGGAAAATGGAGAAGAAGGAAAAGAAGCGCAAGAAGCGTGAAAAGAAGTTACAAGAAGAAAACGGTGAAGCCAACGGTGAAGTTGAGGTAAGCATTAACTGTAGGATCTAGCCATGCATGTTTGATTTGAGATTTGACCCACTCGTGGTCCTGTCTCAGTGTACGACATGCTATATCAGCCTGACTCCGAACCATTGGCTGGTCCCAAACAATGGACTTGATCACTGAAGTGAGTCAGACATTACAGCCGCTTAAAGGATACATTATACACGTGAGGCTAGTTTGGAATACAAATTCAGTTCTGTACTGTCACTCATCTTTGTTTACTTCCTTGCAGGTAGAGAATGGGGACGCAGAGGTCACTGTAGGGAAGAAGAAAAAGAAGAAACAACCGGCCGAGGAGAACGAGGTGGAGATGGAGACTCCCGCTGCAGAGAACGGAGCAGTGGACACTCCAGCCAAGAAGAAAAAGAAACGAAAAGCCGAAGCCGAGGAGGCAGAGGTCAAGGCAGAAGAAGCCGCTGCCACAGATAACGGAGCAGAGGACACAGAAACTCCTGCCAAGAAGAAAAAGAAACGAAAGACTGAGACTGAGGATGCAGAGCCAGCAGAAGAGACCCCAGAAATCCCTGTGTCTGAGAAGAAAAAGAAAAAGAAGAAAAAAGAGGCTGCTGACTAGACAGTGTGGTCAAAGACTGAATCTTTATATCTATGTACAGTTTATTTTTATTCACTTTACTTTTAATCCGAAGCTAGATTATGTAAGCAGCTTTGTGTTGTACTGTCTTTTTTTGGAAACCTCAAAGCAGGTTAGGCTGCAAAGAAATGCTTAGAACTGTGCCTTGAAGTCAGTCACATTTACTTGTAATTCTGTAAATAACTATGAATTAAACTTTTGTCAAGTAAAAAAAAATTGTTTTTGTGGGGTTACTTATTTTGGATTTTTTAGCAGTGTTTTGTACAAACTCACACGGCTGGCAAAAAAATGCAAAAGATCTGCATAATGAGATAATCTTGTAAATTCTTGTTTTAGCAAAATTTTCTCAAAACATGCAGACATGATTTTTCCATGAAAACATAATTCTGACATAAGCCTCTTTGTTCAGAGAGGAAAATTAAGAATAATTTTGACATTATTAGGCTGATGATGAAGCAGATTTTTTTCTCAGCTGAATGCATTGCACCTCTGTAAATGCATACTGTCATATGAGTGGTCAGTCAGCAAAGCTCTGCTGTCATTGAAGTGTCTCATTGAGCTAGGTCACGTACCAGCATCCTGTGATTTAGGAGCGATGCAGGAAACAGTGATCACTGTTATAGCCGCACCTGTGTTTGTCAGGTCTAAATGTCTGTCAGAAAGACTCAAACCCACCATTGCTGAGTGTGATCAAGGTAACTGTAAACACCTGTGCTGGTGTCCACTGTCACGGTGTGACTGGACTGTGTCGCAGCATGTAAACTGACTTAGAGCTGGTGGACCTACAGACATGAGAGAGGAAGAGAAATACTGGGGTGTACAAAACAAAAAGAAGCATACTAGGAGAGCCACAAGTCACAATGTTACAAATACACCAACAGTAAAAGACATATGTTAGCTTTAGATTAATATGAGCTAAAATAAACCAGTGGTTGTTGACATGACGTCCTTTTCTTAACTGGCTTCATACTGTGCCACATGTTCACCAGGAGTCAGGTCTGGACTGCAGGCAGGCCAAGCCAGTATCTGCATTTTTTTACTATGAAGACATGCTGTTGTAATATGTGCCAAATGTGTCTCATTATCTTGCTGAAATAAGCAGGGGCGTCCCTGAAAAAGACATAGTCTAGATGGCAGCATATCTTGCTCCAAAACCTGTATGTACTTTCCAGCATTCATGGTGCCTTCACAGATGTGAAGTTACCCATGATGCCATGGGCCTTAACGCACCTCCATACCATCACAGATGCTGACTTTGAACTATGTGCTTATGACAATCTTGTCCTTTTTCTCTTTCACCCGTAGGACACGTCATCTGTCAGTCCATCTCAGAGACGTCAGCAGCGCCTCTGGATGTTGTTGATATATGGCTTTCACAGCTTGCATTTGTAGATGTAGCAACAAACTTTGTTCACTGACCATGGTTTTCCAAAGTGTTCCTGAGCTCATGTAGTGATATCCTTTATACAGTCAAGTTGGTTTCTAATTCAGTGCAGCCTGAGGGGTCAAAGGTCACAGGCATTCAGTGTTAGTTCTCGGCCTTGCCCCTCAAGTGCAGATTTCTCCAGATTCTCTGAATCTTCTGATGATATTAAGGACCTACATGGTGAAATCTAAATTTCTTGCAGTTGAGCGTCGAGAAACTTTGTTTCTAAACTTGTGGACTACTTGCTGACACAGTTTTTCACAATTGGTTAATCTGGCGCCATCTTTGCTCGTGAACAAAAAAGAATTTTGAGGATGCACCTCATAATAACATTGATTTTTACCAATTAACCTGTTAATACTTGAGGAATGTTCCAGGTGTTTTTTGAGCATTTCACTGCTTTTTCACGTCAGTCTTTTGTTGCCTCTGTCCCAACTTTTTTGGAACATATTGCAGCCATCAAATTCAGAATAAGTGTACATTTACAAAAAACAATGATGTTTATCAGTTTATACATTAAATGTCTGATTGCAGGATTTGCAGGACATTGCATTCTATTAAATGTCTTCCACAGTGTCCCAACTCTTTTGAAATTGGGTATGTATAATAATTCATCATCACTCTCTGATACATTTATTTTGTATTCTTTCACAAAACTAAGGTTATAATAGTGTTCAAAAAATATGCTATGTCCAGTTATGCCACGCAACTGACATAATGCGGTATATTTTATATCTCGTAAAGGGTCCAAAAGAGAACATACGAGCTAAGCACAGCCACAAGCCCGCCTCAAAACTACCAGCTGTGCTCACCTCATAGAGTCCAGTATATACAAATCACAGCTCAGCAAGTAAAGGCTTGTCAGAGGTGCTGGCACTGTATGTAGTGATGTGAAAAGCATCCACATAATCCAATAAATGAACACTGCAAAAAACTGGAGTGCTATTTTCAAATCATGAATCACAAAAAAGTATTTTTTTATTTATTTACACAGCTACTGTTTATTGCAGTGTTAATCTGCTGTGTTAGATTTCATGTGTTCCAGTTACTGCTATGTGTAATTTTATCTTTGAGCATCACTGACACTTCACGTGTTACTGTAACTGGTGCCTGGACCTGTAAAACCTGCTGACTGGCCTCTGGAGTTTGTGTCCTTTGGCACAAGCCCAAAGGTACTGATGTCCATTCTGCCTGTGTCCTGAGTGTATCTGACACAGAGATCCTTTGGTCCTTTAATATATCAAATATGTTAATACTTCAGTGTTTGCTTGTTTCCTTGATTCTCCCGTAAGACTGGGAAAGCTTTGGTTAATTGTTGATTAGCATGTGTGCGCGGAACTGGTGGGTCTGAATCCAGAAAAACAAAGTGTTTGGTAAATACTGATGCCAGACCCATACAAACTGTTCAGAGCTTTTAATTTGGACAACAAGGATTAAACCAATGTTAAAATGACATCAAATCCAAGGCCTGGCTGGTAAAACCAGCCAACTAGTAAGAGTTGAGGAATGAGAGACAGATGGAGGGAAACGGGGCAAAAAAAGAAAAGTCAAGCTATTAACTCAAGTCACCCTCAATATAAGGATTCACAGATGCGGGAGACCAAAGTTACAAAAACGTATTTCTTCTAAAATAAAAAAAGGCCTTTGCCGTGAAAATGATGTGTAGAATCTATGTACATCATTCTCAGTTCATGTATGCATACAAAAAAATCCACATCACAAGATGCTTGTGTTCAAGTATATTCACCAACTTCATCTCCATGATTTAGCATTCTCATCTTTCCACATTTTTTTGAAATAAAATGTCCTTCAAAATAAAAACAAAATGCAGAAAACCACATTTTATGTCCTACCAATACATATATACTGTATAAATACATACATAAATATATTTTACATACAACAGCCATAAATTTGAAAAGGGGATATACAGAGCAAAGGGGAGGGGGGTGGTAGTGTGTGTTTTAGCTTGTGTTGTAAAATGGTTTGTCCCTCTATGATCTCGTCAGTCATACACGGGTGTGGTGTTGTGTGTCAGTGTCTGTGTCCATTCACACACACAAACACACACACACACAGATGCACATTGTGGATGTAGCCATCTCAGTTGGCCCAGTAGGGGGAGCTGCCGTAGCTCGACTTGTTGACTTGGCTCTTCTGCTGCAGGCTGCTGGACTGGCCACGCTGGCTAGGACCACCCTGAATGTGGAAAGATGTGTGTGTGTAAGCATCATAGAAACTCTCATCTGTAAAACCTGCACAGCAACAAAATATCTGCAAGTGTTACCTGTCCATCCTGAGCTAGGTGGTGGTGCAGCAGCTGTGAGTGTGGTTGCTGGTGAGGCAGGATGTGGAGGAATGGGGCCGGTGCATAGCCTCCAGGAGCTGCTCCAGGGTTCAGAGGTCCTGGACCCCCCAGTGCTGATGGCAGACTGAAGGGAGGAGGGGTCCCCGCATGGAAACCCTGCTTATCAAAAGACTGCGGACAGAAGATGACCGACAAATTACACTCAAAACTTTTTTATTTATTGATATAAACACCAACTATATAGAAAGACAACAAGATGGGCAGGGAGTTTGGGTGTTTTAGACTTACCTGGGTCTTATTGTAAACACTTCCACTGATGTCTGGCACACCCGAGTTACTGGACGTCACTGAGACGCCTTGCAGAATGACAGCAAACACATTCACACATTAGAATTACACATGACTTTAAAAATTTAACACGTTAAATTGACATATTAGGAACAGCAAGTGTTTTTTCTCCGTACCTTTCCCGGGCCCAGAAGCAGCAGATTTGGCTTGTGCCTGTGAGGAGGAGTTGTATCCTTTACTGTAGTCCACTCCTGCTGGCCCCGCTGTCAGCTCATCATACCCTGGACAGGAAAACATCTACTTCAGAGTCCAAATAATACACACAATTACCTGTGCAGGAAAATCCTTGTTGTGCCAAAGAAGGACTGATGAAGCATCAGGGACCACGATGGAAATAAGTCCTGGACTTTGTCATGTTATACCTGATAATGTTTTAAATGCTTGTACAATACTAATATACAATAATACATATTATTTTTAATGAAAATTAATTGTTGTGCTGACTTACCTGAGCTGAAGGTGTGCTGGCCGTAACCGCTGGGCTGCTGCTGTGTCTGCTGCTGGAAGGGGCTAGCCGAAGGGTTTCCCAGACCGAGGCCCATACTGTGCTGCTTGGCCGAGGCTGGTCCGGGGCCCCCGGGAGGAACAAACATGGTGGGGCCATACTGGAAGGCAGCAGCACTGGGTACGGCGCCAGGCACCCCGGGGTAGTAAGGCAGGCCTGTGTAGCTGTAGCCTGGAGGCAGAAAGGCCTGCTGACTGCTGTGGTGCTGCGGCTGGCCCTGCGGCTGAGGCTGGGCCTGGGGAGGCTGAGGCTGTGCCTGGCTCTGTCCTTGGCTCTGGCCCTGGGGAGGCTGTGGGGCCGCCAGGCTTGTTGGGGGTGCTGGGGAGGTGGAGTCATTCCTGCCAAACTTTGTGACTTCACCTGATAAAACAGTTGACATGTTGGGTGAGAACAAAAACTCGACTTCAAGATTTTTTTCAGCACAAGGCCAGGAAAGGGTGAAGGTGATTTACCTGAGTAGGGGTTGTTGGCTAGGCTCCCGTCTCTACCAGAGAGAGTCGCTGTGGGGCCAGGGAATGTGATTCCATAGTAATCCTGCAAAGAGGGCTAAAGGGACAGGAGAGGATCAGGAGAGGAACCACATCACAACCAAACAAGCTAGAAAACCTCGAGCGAGTGCTAGAGAAGAAATTAAGAGCTGTCCCATGAGTGTAGTGATTAGGCTCACCATTGGCAGTCTGGACTGTAGCATATGAAGGTCTTCGTAGCCATAGATCTGCTGTGAAACACAAAGGACAGGTACAGTCACGTAGATAAACTGCAGAATGTGTCAAATTAAAAATGTACACACAGTCATTGAATAGTCTTCATATAAACAAAGACTGCATGTTCACTAGTTCTCTGATGGCATTTGAGCTGAAGGGTTTGAGTAGATGAGATGTTTTGTGTTCATATAAATAAGAAAAACAAGTACACTGCAATGAGTGTGGATCCTGCAGGGCTACTTACTGGGTATGCTGGCAGCAGCCCCCCTGGGCCCATGATATACTGGTTGGGCAATAGAGGAGGCACTCCCTGGGACAAGTTAGGAGGAGCTTTACCTGTCAACACAATGACACAACAATCATGTCAACAAACAGCAATAATTCCAAGTATTTGAGCTTGTACCATCACTAGAGCACAACGATGAGTAAAAACATTCCCCATGTCTGGTGTGTGTGTGCGTACCAGTGGAGGAGGAGAGAAGGGGTGTGGTCCTCGGGGCAGAGAGGTTGGATGTGGCAGTAGCTCCATTGGAGCCAAGTCCCAGCGCTGTGCTGGCAGCAATGGCAGCAGAGTGAAGTCCGCTGGTGCCAACGATACCACCGACTGTGCTGCTCATGTTGTTGCCCATGTTGGGCATGTTGGCCAGGTGGCTGATGCCGCTGCTACTGTTGCTGCTGTTGTGGGTCGAGTGGAGTGCTGAGGGCTGTGATGACGTGTAGGAGCCGGTGGTAGGAGCCAGAGAGCTCACGCTGCTGTTGTCAACACTGGTGTACTGAGGACATACGGGAAAGGGGACAGCGGTTAAATTTAAAATGAGTGTATTTTTCAGATTTAATTTGACGATGTTTACGTGCACCAACTGTTTGTGTACTGGCACTAATGAACTTCAGATCAAGGGTCTTAATTGTGGACACCTAGGTGACATTACCCTCCATATTTTCATGGAGGCGACAATCAGTGACTGACTTTGACATTAGTTGGCATTCAGTGTCTTGTATCAACATGATAGCATGTTATAGAGTACTGATAATGCTGAAACCATGCAACTTTATGTGACATGTCATGGAGTCAGCTGTTTGGGTACATGTCATTACACAGGATGAGTCATCAAACACAAGTTTTAGAAATCATGCTTGCGGAAGTCACGACAGGTACTTACAGTGAGAGAGCTGGAGCCCAGAGCTGAAACTGAGGAATGACTGCTGACATGGCTGTCGAGTGAAGGCGAAGAGGAAAGACACGATCAGTGTACTGTAGTTTGTATACTGCTACCCTCCTCAATTAAATTACTTTATTTAATTTAGATGGATGGAAAGCAAGATGGATGCAAGACAAATTTAAACATTAAGAAAGTATCACTGTGTATTCATAAATAAATTTGTGTCTAACCTGCTCTCTCTTAATTCAGCCTGACCAAACATGTTGGTAAACTTAACTTCGCAATGAATTTCAGGTTTCCTTATCGCCCAGTCAAAGCTGGTTATCAGTCTGCCATGTGTGTGTCTGTCACCTGTTGAGGGAGTTGAGCTGGCTGGCTGAGGGCAGGTCCTGTGCCAGGTTGGAGAGTGTGGTGGAGCTGTGTGCAGGCAGGGTAGAGGGTAAGTGGGAGGAGGGTGCTGAGGCACCGTTGGTGCTGATGCTTAGAGACGGCGACTCTGGCTTCGGTGTGGAGGATGCTGATGAAGCTGAGACGAGGAGGAGAGAAAAAGTCTTTATTTGTAATAGACTCAAAACAGCCTGGCCCAAGAATATTGGCTGTTGGTTAACATTTACAATAGAAGTTACACACTGATGAAATAAATCAGTAGTAGGTAACTTACTGTCTAGAGCCGCAGAGGTCCTTACACCATTCAGACCATTCTGGGGATAAGAGAAAAGCTGCTTAGTGTCAGCGTATAATGATAATAGGGATGTCACAGTGAGGAACTTTTCCCACCAGGGGGTGGAGAATTTATCAGTTGGTCAGTTTGTGGTCAGATCGATCAGAGCTGATCTGATCAGATCAGATCGACAGATTAGTTTACAGCAGTGGTTCTCAAATGGTGTGCCATGATGCCAATCCAGGTGTGCCATGGGATTTTGTGATAACCAAACATTATTATTGCTATATTCAACTGGGCCTACACGAAAAGTCATAAATGAATTTTTTATTGACTGTATCAGTAAGTTGTGCACACCCATTTCCTAATAAAGAGGCACACTGGCCAAAAAAATGTAATTTAATTTAAAAAAAAAACCTTCACAGGAAACCTATTGGCTTCTGTTCGCGCGTGGGAATTATAAGTGTGTGACACATCAAAGGCCCTGATTGGCAGCCAGTGTGAGGGATGATAATATTTAAAAGAGAAAACCATGAATGAGACAATGGATTATTTTATTGTACGGAGCAAATTACAACAAAGCACCAGCGAAGCGCACATGTGAACGGAGTCAGTTACATCTTAAGTAGTTCAGAAAAACGATGGAAAACACTAAAATGAAAGCGCTGTCTTTCTAAGAAAGAGTTTCACTCTCACTGCTCCTGGCAACCTGCTGCTCTGTCTGCACCCAGAGTAGGCTCTAAGCTCAGACAGTGTGGTGCTCTAAATAACTGAACAGTAGGCTATATTTATTCCAACAGCACTCCTGAACAACAGTCCACCTCCAAAAATAGAAAAATAAATATGTGGCGGCAAATACTGGTATTGTGGCAGGCCACCACAAATACATCAATGTGTGGAAAACCCTGGATTTGTAGAAAAAACACTAATGATCAGAAAGTTGGCTTATTAACATCATCAGGTTCCCTATTAGCATTAGGGTTAAAACCGAAATATTGCCAAATAAGCGCTTTTGCTTTTCACTTTGACAGCAAATCCTGTTTTAGAAATTAGTTTTATTTGTCATGCGTGATGAATGATCAACTGAAAAAAACTATGCTTACACAACCTTAAAGTTGACACAGTCAGACAGTTTCCCAACATGTGGCTGACCCCCATGTGAACTGTTGACCTGTAACCTTCAGTTTCTCAGTGTCACACTGTTTATACAAGATGCAGAAACGTGAGAAATATTTGACTTCAACTGATTTCTCATCTATCAACTACAGAAGTTAAAATCCCTAAAAGGCAGGATAAGCATTTCTATTGCCTGTTTCCACTCACCATGACTGGCCCTGTGGCCTCTTTGCTCTGGGAAAAGGCCAGTCGTGTGTGAGGGGGCATGGTCCCATCATAGCTTCCCCCGACTGTGGAGAAGTGAGAGGAGGAGGGTACAGAGGAGGAGGTGGTGGAGGCTGTCGAAGAAGAGGAGGAAGGGTTGGAGCAGCTGGCAGTCCCTAATGAGGAGGGAGTGAGGCTGGGCAACGGCACCGAGGAGTGATATACTGGCTCTGATGAGGAGAGGGGAAGAGGCAGGGCAACGGAGAGTGGGCTGCCCAGTGACTCACTGCAGGACAACAACAGACAGAGAGGGACAAGTTATTAGATAAAGTTGTACCTTTGTTTACAAACTGCTCTGTTAAGGCTCTTTGATGACGTGCATCTTCTATATGTCATCTGTAGCCTTTCAGAGTTAAACTTCATCATATATAATAAAGAGATGGAACTAGTCAGTGAGCAGTGACATACCTGAGCGGTTTAGAGTACAGGCTTGTCTGGCTCTGTGTCCCTGGTCCCGGTGCAGGTGGTGCTGGGGCAGGGGCCGGTGTGGACTCCCTGGACGCCGCACTCACACAATTATCCACAACTCCAAACTCTGGCAATGCCGATTCAGAGCCAAAGTCGAGAGCTCCAAACTGGAGGTTTAGCCCGGGGACGTCAGCTGAGCCTGGCATCTCTACCGCTGTGGAGGGGATCTGCCAGGACGGCGAGATCACAGTCAGGTTTTAGTATTGTAATTGTATGTTCATGCATTTGGTCATTTACAAAACATTTGCGAAAATATGTGCATTGTTGCCTTGACAATCAAGATGCAAAATCTTGACCCACACAGGACAGTGAAAACCTTTGGAGACTTCAACCATGCTTCCACTATTTTTTTTTGCTGCACATCATCCCCCCTCTTACCCCTGCCTTTCCTACCTCTCTATTACTTTCAAAAATATAGCAGAAATGCTAAAAAAGAAACCGAGGAGCTGAATTTAAGGGTAGCCACATGTGCATCAGATTGTAATTGCAATTCTCCATCTTAAACATCTATCCCCTACCTTCGACGTGGGAGGTATCCTTCGTTTCTGGCCTTTGAGCTGTGCCCGTTGCTGCTGTGGTGTACTGCTGCCCTGAGGGTCCAGCCCTGCGCCAGGGGCAGGAGGTTTAGCACCAGCAGCCATCACCGGGCCCGCCTGTGCTGGCGTGCTGGTGAGGTGGGGAGCAGGCGAGGCTGAAGCAGGGGGAGCTTGCTGTTGCGATGGAGGACTGGGTTGACGTGCCAGAGGCAAGGAGGGGCCAGCGTGCCTCTGAACCAGCTGGCTCAGCACAAGTGAGGGCTCTGGCTGCAGGCCAAACTCACCTGCAGTGACAAACACACAACCAAACAAAGGACAAGGTTTGTATATTAAAAATAAATAAAAACATCTCTACATTTACATATGTGACAAAAACAGAGAGACTTGTATGTATGGCTGCACTATGAACACTTACGGCTGAACTGCGAGGACAGCGAGGTGGTGTTGGATTCTGAAGCCTTAATGTCCCAGCTTGATGAGGAGGGTGGAGGTACAGGTGCTCCCAGGCCTGGCAGTCTGCCAATGGAGGTGTTGCTTCCTTGGGTGCTGGCAGGAGGTGCAGCCTGGGATGAGGGTAGCGGACCCAAGCCAGGACCCTTTAGCTGTTCCAGTATCTGAGCTCCAGCGCTGGGCTGAGTCCTTTTGGCCTGGCCCAAGTCCCCAAAACCAGCTCCCAGAACTGACGACTGGCACAGACAGGGGGAGAGAGAGTAACAGTTAGTCTTTGTTCCTCTGTGTGTAATTATTTACATGTGATATATGGAGGAATGTGCATGAAAACATGGTGCAGAGAAAAGCGACTTTTTTTCTTTCTTTTTGTTTTTTTACCAGAGCAGCATGAGCATAGCTTGTGCTACTGGTGGCATTGCGGCTGGGGGGCGGCTGCTGTTGCTGCGGTGGCTGGTGGTGGTGATGGTGGTGGGAGTTGGTGAAGACCAGACTCTGGGAGGAAGAGGACGAAGGTGGTTCTCTTCCTCCAACTACAGGCTTCTGCAGCAGAGAGGCGAGGTCCAGACTAACACAGAAACAGTTGGTCAAGTCAAATGCTTGCAGGACACACAGTCAAAGGCTGCTGATTGTAATGTGTTATAAATAGATACAAATATGTATGCCATTGATTATCCATTGCCGATATACCTCTACAGTATGTAGATTTTACAGTATGTAATACCAAAACTAAAAGGAACACAGAACTGAAACTACAAAGCACTTTGTTGCACCAGTAGTCAACAACAGATCCTTCACTAAGTGCCACCCCCGGACCAATCATGGTAGGAGTGGGCAATATGGCCCTAAAATAATATTATGATATTTTAGGATATTTTTGCGATAACAATATTATATGACAAATTAGTTTAAAAAATATATATTATCTCTCATTTTCTTTAGTTTGTGAACAACAACAGTAACTCAGAGTGAGATTCAGATTCTGTTACAATATTAACAGTACAACTGAAAAAATGTATCACAAATTACACATTTTAACAGTTCCCAAATATAAAAAATGTACCCTGGGATCTACATATATATAAATCAGCAGGTGATTTCCTTCTCTTTTGACAAAATCCTAAATGACTGAGTTGTTTTTTTTCCCCACCTGGACCTTTATGCTCTGCCATGTCTCCTCTAGTAATCACACTTTGACCTTTGACAGGCTGTCATGCTACGATAACTACTGACCAATCACATATGTGTAGCTTTCTGTCGAGCCACGAGCAGCATGTAAGTTTACATTACAGAGGGTTTAATTATTTGACAACAAGGACTCCTGTGTGCACATGGCGAAAGAGGAGAGGAAGAGACCCTGTGCTGCTGCCAGAGGAGCCGCTGCTCCCTTTGCAAGGAGGGTAACTTGCGGTAACTCGCTTAAAGAGTCCGGGGCTGTTCATAAAACATTAAGGAGTCGGAGGCCTAACGACGCCACAGTTTATTCCACACTACTGGTGCTTCTCTTCTTTTTAGAACCACCGTGGAGTCAGTAATAATTTCACTTTCCACCATGCTTGTTGTTGCTATCGTGAACGAGATGCTATGGCACACCCCTAAATCATTAAGTAGCATCAGGCCAGTTCAGACCAGGGTCCAACAACAACAACACAGCTGTGCTCCATTGACTCCAATGCAATCACGTCAGATTTCCTTCATGTTCAGGCTGGTTTTGTGAATTTCCAGCTAAACGTTGTGCCTGGGGCACGTGTATTAATGACACTCGTTACCTGGAGAGGTTGAGAAAAGATATACGTTTCTTCCCATTTCCAAAAACAGACTCAAACCCTGAAAAGTGTAGGGTTAGCTAGCTAGCTACTAAGGGTACAGCATAATGAATGTGTACAGATGCTACTTTTGCTTTTTAATGATTTTAACAGTGAATTAAGTCCCACCCTGTCGTATAGGAACAGTGACGGGAAGCAGGGAAACTTTGCCGATATTCAACCAGCTGTGTGTCATCACAATGTGTGCACATGAATGATGTTTGGCTTCCCCAGGAGTTCCCTGCCTGTCCAGCATTGGAGGTGCAGTTACTGGCACACAGCTGCTTCAATAGCAGCAAAGTTTCCCTTTCATTTATTGTCCCAAGTCTTGATCACTAGTGATGTGGTGGTTCAATTTTACACTGTCATTTGTAGCCTGTAGTTAGGCTTTAACTTGTAACTATCTTTATCTTTCTAACCTTTGCCTTTGAGTCAGTTTGACATCCTGGATATATCCTTGTTGTAGACCCTTCTGTCTGCTTCTCTCTGAAATCACGTTTTCTTCTTTTCCAAAACTATGATAATATTTCTTCAGGGAGTGCTGTTACGGAGTGAGCTTTATGCTAGCTCTGACAGCTTGACGGACCATCGCAAAGGGGCGGGGCTTAGCAAAGGGTAGTTTCAATGCGGTAAGAAATCAGGGCCAATGTGTTATGTTATAATTGCTCCAGTTACTTACCTTTGCCCAGGTGTGATGTGATTCTCAGCAGGAGGTGCACATGAGGAGGTGAACACTTTGGTCTCTGAGAGCTGCAGGAACAAACAAAAACACAGGAGACACAAGTGTTTTAATTACACACCCTAACATTTAATTGTGACTGACAGACCTTACTGAAATTGTGTCAACTCACACTAACATCTTCACTCCAGTCCTCAGCTGACCAGTCTTCCAAGGTATGTCTCCAGGTTACTAGAGTGCAACAAGTGATGAAAGCTAAGTAAGTAAACAGGATGCAGGATGTCTGTTGCTTATGTACATTTGCATAAAATACACAGAGCGAACAGTTCTGTCTGCTCTATGTATTTGTTCACCACAGAGTAGCATATCCATCTGAAGAGCTCACCTGTCCCATCTGTGCTGTTATTGGCTGCCGTGTCCCACACTTCGGTTTGTGTGGTCCCTGATCCAGCCTCTGAGGTATAGTCCGCTGGATTGAAGGTCCTGAGGAACAGCCAATGAGAGGTATATTTAGTTACACAGAAGTAAAATGAAAGGCCAGGGAGAGGTTGAAATATTTCAGTAATTATTTTCTTACTAAACAGTGTTTGGAGTAAGGTTGAGTAACATTTACATCTGAACCGATATCAGTACCCCAGGGAACCTTTTTTCGGTTGGCTGCTTGCTTTAGTGTGTGTGTGTCTGTGTGTGTTTTCAGATGTTAATGCGACCGTTGACCAAAGACTTTATAACAGCCACTGTTTTAGAAGCAAAAAAAGACATGAGGGTGGAAAGATATCGAAAAGAGGTGCAAGAAAAATGCACTAATGCTCACATTCAGAAACCAAAACCAAAAATACGGATTTTTTTAGCCTGAAAAAAACTCTGTTTCTAATTAATTTACACCTAAAAATATGTGAAAATTCCTGTGAGTGTGCCTGTGTGTGTGTGTGTGTGTGTGTGTGTGTGTGTGTGTGTGTGTGTGTGTGTGTGTGTGTGTTGCCACCATACCCCATGCCCTGGGCTGAGAACCGGCTCCCTGGCGGTGCTCTGCCTCTGCCTCGACCTCCAGATCCTGCATAACATCCACATAAAAGGTCAACAACATCTACCCCAGTGTTGGGCGAACTGAAAAGTGTTTTAATGTGCTACTGCTCACCTCGACCACCGCCTCTGGCCCTCCGACCTCGATCTGAACCTCTGTCCACTGGTGTCACCTCCACACCGTTCTCCTCTGGACGTGCTGCGTGTGTACAAACGCATGTACAAATGAGAAAAGACACCTCATTAGTAACAGTGTGATGTAATCAAACATACTGGTGCTGAGAAGCTGCAGAAGAGACAAGAGACTCTGAACTAGATTTAAGTTAATGTGAAGTTAAGACTCCATACCTGGTCGACTGCGACTGGCCCCCCTGCCCTTGCGGTTGGCAGCCGCACGGCCCTTGCTAGCCTCCCTCTCTCCTTTCTTCTCCCGGTTTTCCTTGTTCTCCTTGCTGTCTGATGGACCGTCCTTCACCAGGGGCTTCTTCTTACCTACTGTCTCCCATGAGGTCTAAATACAGAACAGGAACAAGAGGACAGGAAAGAAAAAATTACAGGAAGAATGATTAAAACTGGAGCACTAACTGTGGCTCACAGGTTCCTTGTTGCACTAGTTTCAAACACTTACAAACTATAGCCAGGAGTAAAAAATGATATCAGCACTGACAATAAGCTTCAGTGAGAAGAGCAGGCAGTTTTTTAAATAAATAAAAAAGTTGCTTTGCCTCCATTTCACTAACATTTCACAGTTGTATCATGTCAAAGTAGCCTCTGGCATTCTGTGGTTGGTGTATTTTGTTCAAGAGGATAAAGAGACACTACCAAACACTACACTTTAAAAACATTTTTGGATACAGTTACAGAGAAGCTGTTATGCCTGCTATTTTTTGACAAACTGATGTACTTAAGTGTGCACTATGCAACTGTGTTATGTAAGAAAAACAAATATCAGAGGAGGACTTTTAATTAATAGACGGTCAATATTAAATAATAATATTAACAACATACTGATTTTAATTATACAGTCACTTCAATTAATATGTTAATTATTTAATAGGCCATTCTGCTCTTGTGCTACACCTACTCGTACAACACAGAGAACTCACTCAGTTACTACTCCTTTTGTTTATGACCATCAGGATCTTGAAAAGTACAGTAGGAGCAGATGTAATGACAGGGTTACAGTATATACCATATCAACAGAGACTTCCACGTAAAAGAAGAAAACCAGCTTTTCGCTATTTTTGGATTTCCACGAAACCAAAACAACTACCAGGGTAGCTGTCTGGCTGGCTGCCCTGCCCTACAGCCTCTCCTCGCCATCTGTGCCGACTGGTACTCTTCAGAAACGTTGGGACACACACTCTGACTCGCAACACAAAGGCAGGACAACACTTAAGTATCTGCCAAATATTTCGCCCGTTTGACTTTGCTCTCTGAGCAGAGGAGGAAAATTTGTGTGCAGTGGTGTGCGTTTATGCTAAAAGTCCCTGATATTAGAAAAAGCAAGCTGCCCGACAGTCACTGTGGCAAAGGACAGGTCAGATACTGATTTTAACTTATTTTCACCAGCATTTACAGCAAAACCTACCATTTTTCACAACATTTGGTCATCTTCTGAGCATGTTACATAACGTGAAATCTAGTACCAATGTGCCAGAAAGCTTAAAGCTATTTTTTAAAGGGATACTGCGCAGGATTGCCTGTTAGGTTACTGTTTGTAAACACACTCGCCAGCAGAAGCGTAAGTGAAAGCCAAACCCAGATTCACTACAGTTTGATGTTTCATCTCACTATAATTGAGTTTTTTCACTGCTGTGTTTCACCCTGAATGCCTGCTGCTTACAATCTGGCACCTGGTCGCTACCTTTTTATAAAGCCTGGACGTCACCTTAGCGCTGCGGGGACTACACACCCATAAATGTCCCAAACACAGAAAACAAGAAAAAAAACAGGCAGAGGGCAAAGACTCTGCAGAAAAACACACCACCACACACTTCTAGGTCATAAGTGATGATTAAGAGGGATCTCTTCTGCATTAGTCGATACATTTCATTTTGGAAAACCCTGTATAGCATACCTTTAACTAAGAAAGAAGGTCACAAAAACATTAAATATCTCTCTGTAGTGTTTCCTGTTTTGTCAGGCTGTCTACACAGGATGCGTTTCAGCCATCTGATTCTATTTTGATCAATATAGCTGTCTTCACAGGCCATGCAATGGCTTGCATTTTGCTTTACATGCATTTTAAAGGCAAAACTACAGAGACTGTGCATTGGGCTTTGCACGCTGCTAAAGCAAAGGTGATGACACAGCAGACTGCTACCTGAACACATCCTGTGTGTCAGGCTAGCATGCTGTTATCAAACCCAAGCAATCCTTTTATTCTCATGCAGCTAGTTTGGTTTTGTGTTAATCCTGATTTCATTTGTCTTTAACAGCCTGATTTCATTGTCTTTAATAGTCAGAATCTTTGAGTTTACATTATGTGTTTTCACTGTATCTCATCTAAATTGTAGTAATTATAGCAACAACAGATCAGAATGAGTACACAATAACTTGAATGTTCTCATCTAAAATCTGAACTGTATCAACACTCTGACAATAAAAAAAGAAAAGAAAGTGAGCTGAATTTGAGAATTTGAGAAGTTTTCTGGTCATGATCCAGCTGGCTGTCAATAAGCCTGCACTTTTTAAAGTTTGTGCTTAAGGACTTGTTGCTCTGACAACGGCCTTCACATGAATTTTAAACTAGCTTCATGGTACAGAGGAAAAAAAAAAAACGGACTCATGACAAATTGTCAGCATTCCTATCTGGATAACTCTGTTATCTAGGTACCAAGAACAGGGTCTTGGTCTGAGACCTGTTGTGTGGTTCGTGCAACCTCACATCAACATGCCAACACTCAGAGACAAAAAATGTCTTTTGACGTGAGCAGCACAGCAATTCGGAGATTTACGAAGTCTTGAAGTGTAAGGCCTAAGCTGTGGCAGAGAGCCAGCATGCGCAATGCCAGGACCATGAAGCCAGCTGAGATAAATGACACTAAGCCATTATTAAGGTTATTAATTACACCTGTGCTGTTCTCACTATAACATCAATCAACAATCAAGCTGTTTTACCATGTGCTCATCAATTTGTCAAATTTAAAATCACACACCTAAGTAAATACACTTATTGTACAGGGCTGCCTCATACTCTGCCTTCAAAACAAAAGAAATTTCTTCACAACTTCCGCAAATCTGTTCAGTTGAAACTAACGACAGGCTAGTGCATGGTGTTTAAGATGAGATTAAATGAGACACAATATCATTTACCATATCCGAGGTGCTCTCCAGGAGAAAGTTGATGGCTCTGCTGACATCCTCGTTGCAGTCGTGGAGCGCTACCATGCACTCATCCTGGTTCTTCCCGGTCACCTCCATCAGCTGAGGAAAGCAATAAACACAAATCATATTACAAATGTATCATGGTGAACAAAAGGTGTACCAATGAGAAAACGTACCAGTTTTGCACCTAGTACACGGCCTTAGTGTTTCTCACCTGGTTAACTTTGTCCTCAAAGTCAGCATCATTCTTGTCATAGATCACCTGGGCAAGCCGGATCTGTTCAGCAGTAGCCTGCAACAGAGATCAATGGGTAGTATTTTGGTTAACAAGAGAATAAAGGGAAGATAGTGCATCCACTCCGTGATCACTTTATTAGGTACACCTGTATAGTATAATGTAATCCAAAACAGCGGTTCAGCCATGAATTCCACCTTTAAGATAATAATGTTCGGTTTTGATTGACATGGTCAGAGAAGTATTTATTTAACTATATATAGCGTTGTTTAATTGGACTCCATTTGAGAGGTTTTTCTAATGTTTTACCCATCCCATTTACAAACGTGAGATGGTAATTGTGACCTCAATAAACATGTAGTTGAATTTACACCTCTGGGTAAGTTGTAACAAA
This sequence comes from Cephalopholis sonnerati, assembly GCA_019142605.1. Lineage (NCBI taxonomy): Eukaryota > Metazoa > Chordata > Actinopteri > Perciformes > Serranidae > Cephalopholis > Cephalopholis sonnerati. Next base: position 33,543,042 of record JAGQAX010000002.1, read on the forward strand.
AGCTTAACATTATAAGCTATAAGGCGGCAGAGCTGTTGTACTAGATTACATCAGATTGTATGGGCAAACCAAAGGATGAATGAACGTGTTGGTCTTGGTTTCTGTTGTCTGAGGCAAATTGTCACAGTTAACAGTTAATGTAATCTGTGGCTGCAATAAAAAAAATCATTTTCAATATTGACCAAGGAGGTCTTGTTGCACAATGTGTGCACTGTGGTTTTGTTGGCAAGGGTAATCGTGTGCACACTGGTGTTCTGTCTCAACATTTCTGTGGCTAAGAGGAGTTTGCTTTCACTAATTTTTTTCACATTCATGTGGTTGCAGTGGCTCACCTGTATCTGTTTCTGTGGTTGTGATGTGTGAGTGGCAGCAGGCAGCGCTTTTTCCCGAGGGCCCCGGGCCTTGTCGCTGCCCAGCGAGCTCATCATATACAGTATATACAAAACTCTGTATGTACAAAATAGAAAAATCTGCAGAGGAAACCAGAGACATGGAAGGATGAGTGAAATCAACCAACGGTTCTTAAAGCCACAGATTATGCCCAGAACACAAACACATTTACTTCATTTACTGTGTTGTTACAGCCAAGCCTCAGTACTTTTGCTTGGGCAAGTGCATGTTTAATACCAGAAATATGTGTTGAGAGCATAGCTAAGCCTTATTGCACAATCATGAATACTGCCCTTATGAAGGCTATAAGACACAGTTGGCCTGGTGACACAACAGCTTTGCTGAAAATCTAGGTCAAGGAGGGAGAGCGACCCAGTGTCCTCTTACAAACAGCACGGACCACTAAGTGTGTGAGGCTGAACAAACACTACACACCCTGTCCCCGAATCCCCTCTACATGCTAGTATACAGAAACTATGATTATATTTACACATACACACACTGCAGTAAAATGCTGAATTATTCTGTGTGTGTATTTGACAACTGAGTCCTGTGCACATTGCACTTTGCAAATTGGGTGTGATACCACATAATCAAGCATGAATAATTTTCAGTAGCAAATATTTAACACTTCTCACAGCCATATAAACACACACACAGGGGCTTTATCCACCTGCAAATACATGGAAAAGGGGATTGCTCAATACCTTGTAAGGAAAAATACCCCGTAGTGCAATTTGAAATGCAAACTTAGACTATGGTGTCCATTGCTGGAATAATAACTACAGATATCCCCAGTGACCCATTTGTTTTATGTCAGAGAACAATAGCAATCCAGTTTACAGTGCCTGAGTGACGTTGGCAAATGCACTGCTGCCATTGGCTACTGGTGTGAACAAAGCTAATGCAAAAGGACGAACTGGCTTTAAATGTGATTTCAGTAAAAAAATACCAAAATTTTATATCTGAGGAACCTTCAACAGAAGCAGCAATTTGCATTAATAAACCACATATTTACATATCATTACAAGCATGAGTCTCCACTGTCTTAGAGATAAACAATAACAAAACAATCATTCAGTTACTCCACACATCTCAATTGTTCATCAAATTTATTCGGACATGCCGATATGACAAGTAAAATACTACTTAAATAACACGCCCATGTGTATATATATTAACATCTACCTAGTCACAGCTAACTAACTGACAATTAGCCACTGCTTCTTTTAGTAATGAAGGAAGCGGAGCGTTGTTTTGAGTCAATGCTAACGTTAGCCCGCTGCTGTTAGGGTACTTAATTCTTCAGTCTACACATGGGACCATTCAGTTACAGTTAACTGTGCATGTCTAACGTTATCTTGCAAAAACAAATCAGATCCTCGTAGCGTCGTTTCCGTCTTAACACTGACCGACTTGGTGCTGTTGGTACTAGGGTCCCTTTGTCCTCGCTAGCATTGACTCAAGTTAGCTACCGACATGCTAATGCTGACACTACAGTGTTACCGTCGATACTGAACAAACGCTGCAGCGGGGATGAAGCTAGCTAACGGTGCTACCTAAATCTGGTCCAACTTGATAGCCAACGATCGTCTAACTGGCTTGCTCATGTCTTATACGTATTTATAGACCCGCTCAGTTATCTAACGATACTGGCAGTTACATCAGGCTTGTCCTCGACATCTTAACAACCGGCTAGCCTGCTAACAACGTAGCTGTATTAAATGTAAAAGAAAAAGGCCTCTCAGCGGAGCACAATCCCATCCCGACATTGCTCGCCGGGAAACAAGACAACAGAAAAATTGCGAAAGACATCCCCCACAGCCCCGTGTAAGCAACACAGCGAAGCCAGCGACCAACTATTTCAGCGAAAGCGCGCTTAAGTAAAAGGTTTAAACGCGCTGAAATACAGAAAGTTAACTTGAAAAACAATGTAAGAATAGTGTTTTTATTACCTGCTAACACGCTTCACTCGGCCAGCAGCAGACAAGGTGGTCACGTGACGTGCGCTGCCGTGGTGGATGCTCCCCTCTCCTCGGGTCACAGCCTGAGACTGTAGTCACAACCGTGGATGAACCTTACTAACACTCAGCCCTCACTATCAAACACATGCTGGTCACACTAGGATTGACGTTTATACTTTTAGGTCTGAATATTTTTTTATTTTGTCCTCTGTTGTGCTAACTAAAGATGCACACGGCTACATTTCTACAGTGTGTGATCACAGTGCAGACTGTCTGCCACCACACACTGTCCTGTCCTGTCCTGTCCTGAAAGCCACCATATGGTTGGATGGCATTAAAGGGGAACTTCACCCATTTTCGAAATTCATACATTTTATTTCTATGGTCTAAGACAGTCCAAAAGTATTAGTAAAAATGAACAACTGTCTACCTGATTCAAAAGCTATGGTGCTAAATCTCTAATTTGTGATGTCATAGGGTATAAAGTCTGGAGCTGCTCCACAGACAATGCATTGGGAAACATGTTAAAGATGACACAGAGCATCCAGGGGTATAAAGGTACATTACAATAGACTAAAGCTCATGTGGAGATATAAAAAAGAAAACATTCTGTTGGTCCAAAACATCAGGCACCCATTCATTATATATGGAGCAGCTCCAGACTTTATGACATCAAAAGTCTGAGACTCATGTTCACAAATATTACTTGAACTTTCCTAGGCCATGGAAACAACCTTGGAATTTTTAATTTAGGCGGTGTTCCCCTTTAATGGCAACATCTAAATTAGCAGTGACCAACCAAGTTATTGTTTTGCAAGGCACAATAAGTCTGGAGTCTTTGCACTCAAGTCCCAAGTCAAGACAGGCAGGTCCCAAGTCAAGTTTCAAGTACTAAACTTTGAGTTCAAGTCCTGAACATGTCATGATGTGCTCTTCACCAAATCATTTTAATGTATTAAATTTGCAAAAATCTTGGATGCTTTTTAAGTTTTGCATTTGTCCTATAAATTTTATTGGAAGTTGTGTCTCCATCTGTAATTTTCAACCTTTGTTTTTTGGCATGCTGCAGTTAGTTTTTTGTTGACCACTGTATAGTTTTTGTACATCAACTAAATTATCTTTGGTATCATTTTTTCCAACTGGCTCTCAGTAATGTTTATTCTTCATTCTTCTCTCCTGCAACTTGATCGGATACTGCTGGATTGGCTCAAGGTGGACCTAGGGAAGTAAGTGTCAACTCGCTAAGAACGAATTCCGTTAATGTTAGCTGATACAGAAAATGAGGTGAAATGAGTCATCAAATTTATGACTCGAGTCTAGAGTCCAAGTCCTGTGACCTTAGCCCACACCTCCAGCAGTGACCCATTTCAATCCAAGAGAGAATCTTTAACTCGGATAAATGATGTCAAACATGAAATAAAAAGAAACGTTACATCAATATACATTTTATTTTTATTATTTACTCTTTTTTAAAGATTTAATAGCTTGTTTTTTTTCAGATGTTTATATCTTACAATATCCTCAGATTCAGTCATTTGTAAAAACATTCATGAGGCATGTATAAAAAAAACAGGGCATCACCAAGTAGACAGATCAATCCACACACTTCCTCAGACATATACATAAAAATGTATGCAATTGTCCCTATGTATTTTACACATACATATACACATTTATATATAAAATCCACTTTAAAAGTGTTGGTTATTTGTTCAATTTGTGGTCGTAATTGGGGTTTCTCTTTTCGATGTCATTATCATGAAAACTGGAGAAAAGTTCCATGTAGAAAAAGGAAAACTATGATCGCCTGTGGCAGTCTTTCACAGAAAGACCCAAGGAAGGCAAAAACGTAACTCAAGCCTACCCTGCCTCTACCAAACAAGGAAAAGAGCAGAATCGCTCGCTCCTTGGTACAAAAAAAGAGGAAAAAATAAAGTTTTACAACTGTGACAACCAATGTGTTTGCCTGCAGCATCTAACTCCAGGGTAGAGTCCAAAAAGTCTCATTAGTTCTCCTTGCATCCTTCTAGCTGGATTGTTGAGAAGGTCAAAATAAGCCATAGCAGATCTTCTCCCAAGTTACTGTGGAGGAGTCTCCAGTAATTTAAGGCTCCTCAATCTGTCAAACGTCATATCTGATAATACTGATGCTACCAAAACTTATAATCTTGGGGTGAATTCTCTAGTAACACCAGAACGGTTACAGATCAGAATCTGAACACCATGAATGGATAAATCTGCTGAAAGCATTCTGGTCAGAGAGAAACGGAATATAAGCGAAGGGCAAAGAGACAATATATCCTTCAAAAGAAGCAGATATTAACACCCCCGACCAACCAAATAAAGGTGACAGAGAAAGGGGAAAATAAATACGAATAAAGCAAATTAGAATATCAGCAGGGGGTATTGCCTGTCAAATCACACACAGTCAAAAAATAAAATATGCATTTGTTGGGATTAATTCAAAGCAGAGCAACACTGCATTTAGCAATCTTAATGTTTTTCCTTTATATTATCTCAGGGAGAGAAATATGAACACAAGGTCCCATTTTGATTGGCTTCTTCATTTTACTTCTGCCAGGAGAAGAGAGAAGTTCTTTCTGATTGTTGTGGGACAGGACGGGCTGTTCCAACCAGTTAATATTCCCGATCAAATGTCAAACGGCAATCCGGTTCAGTCCTTCAAAATGAATTGTCTCTTCAGTCCTTCTTCCTCTATCCCTCTCTTTTATTGCCGTCCATTTCAGTGAGAGAACGAAAAGGAACTTTTAAGTGAAAAATTCCATAGCTGTTTCACAAAGACACCGTCTTTTATCACAGAGGAAGCAGCGGTAAACACTATCCTTACATACAAAAACAAGCCAGCAAAAGACCATAGCCTAATCCCTGCGGGTTTGATGTTTTAAACGATGAGAACATGTATTACTTCATTCTTAATGCTTTGTAGTACTCTTATGAGTTCATTAGTGGCAGACTTCACAGCTCTTCAAAATTACTTGTTAATTGTTTGTACATTTTCAAAAAAAAAAAAACTGAGTAGCTGAGGTGGAAGGAGCAAACGAATAATTGGAGGAGTAAGGGATAGTGTAGTGGTGGACACAAACATACACAACAACAATATTCAAAGCAGTGACACGGTGAGGGCAAGATCATGCTCCTGAGTCCATGTGTGAGCAAAACAGAGTGACAACTCAATGAGCAAGAGGGATACCAAAGACAGTGACGTCAACGGACTTGCAGAGGAAGAGGGATGGAGGGACTGGTTAAGATCTGGACAAGGATGTAGTGATAGAGCGATGGATGAGGCGAAGAGGCTAGCTCCACAGTCCTGCGTAGTTGCCGTGCAAGCCAGAGCAGAGTGGTCCACCTGCTACAAACAGCTTGGTGCCAGAGTCGTCGTAGCAATGGGTGTACACCGCGTTGGGGAAGGAATGAATGTCTGAGAAGTAACTCCTCCACGTCTCATCGTGATTCTGAACAGGAGAGGGAGGTTGTGGGTGAAGAGAGAAGAAAGGAAAAGTTATGAAAATGTAAGTAATCCACGAATACATTGCTATAACACTTTTGTCAGGACGACTGCAGTTTAGCACTTCTTCTTTTTAAAAAAGAGACTAGTTTATTGGTAAAAGGAAGAAATAAAGTGTACCAGCCAGCCTTTCCCTGTAGTGAGTTTGAGGATGCCATCTCCTGGGCACTTCCGGTACCCTCCAGCTGGATTCAAAGGGTTCTCCAAAAATCTCTGGGCCCGGATGTCGTAGAAGAGCAGGGAACCTTGGCCGGTGCCCACTGTCACAATGTGCTCGTAGAAACTCACTGACCGGATCCCTGCAGACACAGATGCCTTGAATGCAAAACTTCTCAAAAGTAGTAGTATTTAATATGCAAACATCTTCACAAAGTACTTTAGGGAGGACAATTAGGGAGGACTCTCCAATTGTGTTATTAGCTTCTTACCCTTTTCACAACAAGACTAGCGCATGTTTGCAGGTTTTTTAAACACGAGAAAACTTGCTAAAAATAAGTGAGACTGCTTTCCCATTTGTCTGCAGACAAGTATGCCTTTCTGTGTTCTGTTTTTTTTTTTCTGGTGTCACGTTCAGGCAGGAAAATAGGTTAGTAAAAAGCAGCATGGATGGCAGTGAAAATGTTATGGTGGTTACTTGTTTTTTATGTTCCTAATTTAGTCTCTCACTGCATCATGCTGGCAAAGGGGCTGAAATTGCCACGTTAACCAAGGTGTTATTCCTCCTTTATTGCCAATTGAATCGAGTCGGAGGTGGAGCAGAGCAGAACCTGTGACTACTGCAGTCATTTGACCCAGAGGTGAATGCAGATTGTAACCTTTCCCATTAAATAAAAAAGCCAGATGCTGGCAAGTGTTAGTTGGGTTTTTTTGTGTAGTGGGAAAGGGGCTTTTCACAAGTTTACAGATCACTTACCGCTTCCTCTTTCTCTGGAATTTACTGACTTAATGCTGTGTGTGGGCTGCCGTGGATCCAGAAAGGAAACATGGGCCTGAGAACCCACAGCGTACACCGACCAGTCCTGTCCATATGCCAGACACACATTCTCTTTGCAGTGAGGCAGCTTGGTGGACAGTATCTAGAGGGAAACACCACTGAATGTTAAATGGGAAACAACAAAGGATGATGTCAAGAACAGTCCTTCCTTCTTCACATGAGTATGAGTATGCATGGCTATCAAGTACAGAAGCTATCCAGCACAACGCCACTATGAAGCTACATTTAATAAGAAAAGCAAAAGAAAATATAAAAATATTAGAGTAATATTTACTAGTTTGATAACTGACTGCATATTAAACTGAAATGGCATTTTAAAACAAACGTTTATACAACTTGCAGCAAGCTGTAGTCACCATGTTCTCCACTGGTTAAATGTATCACCCTAGTATGATGTGTGCAGGGGAAATGCATCACATGATTATTAGTCAAACTATGTATTGTGATTTACCTTGCACAAGTTGTGCTCAGCTTTCCAAAGGTGAAAATAGCCATCCAGAGACACAGCACCCAGTTCCTGGAAAGGGTAAAATGACAGGCGAAGACAGGTGTAAATGACTGAAGCTGAAGTGGGTGGAGGCAGAACACAGAACGTTTTGCAAATTATGCTCAACCTCAATATTTTTAGTATTAAATTCTTTTACACAAAAGAAAAAAACGAAAAGTTGTCAATATTTCTCTTCATGAACCACTAATATTAAAATAAACAATGAATTTTTTAAAACCACTTCTGCAGCATAATTCACTCCTTTGCTGTCCATGTGTATGCTCAGTGTGTTTCAAACACTCCTTTCTCCATGTCATAAGATATGGTTGAAACACAAGTTTCATTTGTGGCTCAGAGGGGTGTTAACACTGTCGCACATGACTGTGTTTCATTAACTTGGGTGTAACAAACAGCTTATTGCATGAGTGATGAATGGAAGTTGTGAATTGAGCTACATTTTGATAAAGTGGAGGTGGGCAGGCTCTATGGATATGTCACTACTTAAAACAAAGTTCAACATATTCAGGGTGTTAACCTACAACAGCAAATCCATATATCACATAGAGAAAAAAAAGGGCTATCTCGATGCCCTGACAACAATCAACTAATCATTAACACAAATGAATATTTATCATAAGATAAACCTCAAAGTTTGTGTTCTTTTGCCCAAATGATCTTTTCCTCATAGCCTGTGTTTTCCTAAAAACTGGTACCTAATCAATTAAGCCTCACAAGAAATATTTCATCAACAGTGTAATCACATCATGTGGTTTCCCCAGCGGCTGCGCCAGGATAAATCTTACTTTGTGGTTGTTGTTGAAGGCCAGAGCACGGACTTTACAGTTGTATGGGTTGGTGTACTCCTTTGGGATGTCCTTGAGGGCACGATGGGAGATGTGGGCGTATGAGGGTACTGCCTCTTCATTCTGACTGCGTTCTGCCTGGCTCATTACTTCCTCTGTCACCTCCCACAAGCCCATGGAGCCATCTCTGGACCCTGGGGATTTCAACATATAAGACATATCTTGATGACTGTTCAGTTATGTTTCTACTAACAGCATACAAAAGCAACAAATAAACACAGGACTGTCATGAAGGTATGTAGAGGGCATTGAGTTGTGAAGTCATGTTAAATATTCTTGGCCAAATACTCACAGGACTCCCTAAAAACACAGTATTTCATCTGGGGGTGGTGCCTTACGTTTTTCATCGCACAGACTGTCTTGTGCCTTATGCCCATTCTCACCTGCTCACGTTGGGTTGTCTCATCACTTTTTAGATGAGACAGCAAAAACCATAACCTAAAAAGTTGATTATTAACAAAATCTCTGCCTTAACCCTAAGTCTAAACCTACAGTAGACCCCACACCTTACTGTAACTTCAATCGGAGATCGTTATTTATTTTTATAATTATCAATTTATGAAGATGCACTTTGCCTTTTTGCTCCTTATACGCAACTGATCACACAGCTGCAACCGCAACAGGACCTCCCCACAGTTTTTAAATTACTTTTCCCTGGTTGCTGATAAATTCTCAAATTGACCATCACAAAGTTAAACTGGTAAATTTATAACTAAATAGTACTAAAATGCATTAACATTTAGACTGACTAAATAATGTCCAACGACAAAACTCTACTCAGACTGGGGTGGGGTCTATATTCTGACATCAACGTGGTATCTTTCATCAAGAGATGTCCAGCCCAAACAGGCCTACAAAGCAGAACATCAGTTTCAACCTACACAGATATGAGACCGAGTATACAAACTACTTGCACTTGTATGTGTGCATTAGTCAGTGTAGTTTGCCTAATTTTCCAAGCTTAAGACATACAACTAGCCCATACTTTACACCGCAATCATTTTCAGCAAAACAAATTAATTCAGGACTTTGTTCTGATTTCTCACAAAGGTTATAATAATTAAGTATGAACATGCACTCAGAGCATAAGCTGAGACATCTGAGACTGTCACAGAGCCTGCCAAAGTGTGTGCTGCTGTGTCCTGCAAAACCAGGAAATACTGTGCTTTGATGGAGTCTCCAGTGATCACACAGATGTGCTCATTCACACAACTCAAATCATACAGACAACTCACCAGAAACTGCCATGTTGTCACTGATCCATGCTATGGAGAAGATCCAGTCATTGTGACCTTCCTGAAAAACAAATGGCTACTATGTAAAGGCAAAACAACTAGGTTTACACAACTCTGGGTTATTTGATGTGAACTGCTGAACAACTACTGCTTAACAGTGGCAGCAAAAGATTAACTATACACACACATACATATAAATATATATCATGGTAAAAGACTAACAGTATTTCACTGTTCTCTGGTTGAAGGTACGCCAACCAGGGAATCCATCACTAAGGTTCTGTTATCTTGTTGTGGTTAGTGTTGAACTGGAAAATTTTAAAATTCTGTGGCACTTGATAAAAAGTCAAGGAATCATAAAAGTCATTAGGATTCATCCTCTGGGGACCATAAAAATCTTGGCCATTATTACTTGTAGACCAACCAAGCACTGTCATCTCTAGAGCTCCTCCACTAGTTAGGCTACAAAACACCTGAATGGAGAACCAACGTACTGACATCTCACTCACAAACTGACTGAAGATGACAATATAAGTTATTTAAACAATGTTGATGGAGTAGTCCAAACTGGCACCTCTATTACGAGTGCGAAAATTATGCCAGGTGCACTGACATGTTTGATATATCTGGACAGAATCAAAGCAAACTGAATTACTGCGGCCCAAGAGAGGTTCAGCAACCACAGGCCTTAACTAGATGCCAGTAAACCCAAACAGATCTAAACCACTCACATCTCCCACGCAAACAGGGTCCAGTGTGGGCAGCTGGTAAATGGCCAGGCTGTTGGGATTGTCTCCTCCGGTGGCGAGCAACGTTCTAGAGGGGTTGAGTTCAATAGCGTGGATCCCACAGCCCTGCTGGTCAAGACGGGCACGAGAGCCTCCTGTAGGGTGGTAATGCCGCCCCGCCACTACTGTACCCACCACTCCAGAGCCTCCTCCATTACACTCCCTGTCCTTCAGCATAGGAATGCGTGTTATCTGGCCCGTCAATACATCAGCTACAAAAAGCTGCAGGTAAAGGAAGAAAAGACATTAAATCAGAATACCAGATTCAAAAGTTGTAACCCAAAAAAAAAAAAAAAAAAAACAACCTTGAATTACCGCCCTACGGTTATATGGCTCTGCGCACCAGTCAAGTTTCTCTTACAGTTTACATCCATGTCTGTGAAACATGGATGCTTCTCACACACAAACACAAATACACACACACACACACACACACACACACACACACACACACACACACACACACACACACACACAGCACACAGCACACAGTGAATCTAAATTATTAACACAGTTTCAAGGTGGGCACCCAAGATTAGTGTCACCAATTCAGTATCTGAACAAATGTCTCCCCTCCTGTACCTGAATTATGATATTGAGTAATGGCCAGAGACGTGTTTCATGCAGAATATTCTGTCACAGTGAAGTTGACCTTTGGCCTTTTGGATAGATAAGGTCATCGTCTATGTGTTTTGTCATAATTAGCTTAAGAATTTTTGAGTTATGGCCAAACTATGTTTTTAATGTCACACTGACCTTGACCTTTGACCTTCAAACACCAAATTTTAATCAGTATATTCTTCGGTCCAAGTGGACATCTGAAATTTGAAGAAATTCCCCTGAGGAGATATCGCATTCACGGGAATGAGATGGATGCAAAGTCACATTGACTGTGACCTTTGACCTATGACCACCAAAATCTAATCAGTTCATCATTAATCCATCATTTTGGCAAATCTCAAGAAATTCCTTCATGGCTCTCAAGATCCCATGTTCATGAGAATGGGACAGACGGTCAACCCAAAAACCTAAGGCCTCAAAATACAGCTATCTCCAGTGCGGAGGCATAAAAACATGAGCCAGAACTATTCAGATCAGCGTGTGTGTGTGTGTGTGTGTGTGTGTGTGTGTGTGTGTGTGTGTGTGTGTGTGTCCAGCGATCTGACTGTAACAACTGGGCTGACATTCATCCAGTAGAAACATTTATGAAATACAATCACTGATATTAGGGCTGTAATGGTTTGTGTTTTCATTACGAAATGTCACGGTACAGGGGGTCACATTTCTGTTAGTCTTGCACAGCCAAAGTTCTGACTGAACCAATCATAATTCTGCACTAAGGGAAAAAAACAGTTTGGGTTGTTTGTATTTCTTCAAATCAATCACACATCTTGGGTGGCACTAAGCCATGGATGGTGCTGTCGTTGCTCTTACAAAATTGCGTCAGGAGAGACCTTGTTTTGGTGGAACATTTGCACATGCGGAGGTGAGCCCTGGCATTAAAACGGTCTGCTCAAAATGTTAAATACAAGAGGCGCACCACCTTGCCTGAGATAAAGAATACCTCTGCTGGCATCTAAAGAAATTTTATTTTTATGACATACAATATGAATCTTCAGGCAAAATGAGAAGAGGCACACATCACATTGCAAGAGAAACCCTGCTGACTTTTGTGACATGTTGCTGAATCAAAACAATAAAGTCATTTGAAAGCCTAACAATTAATTCAGTTCTGTTACTTGCATTAAACCTACCCTTTAGACATGCAACCTGATTATGGTGTTTACATGACAGTTGCAATAATCTGAGTATTGCCCTTCATTTTTATAATCAAATTCCTTGAGTGCATGTAATCTTACTGATTAAGTGACAGTACTCTCTGATGAACACCAAATCCAGGAAATGTGCCTAACCAATAAATGCAAGCTAGTGACAAAATGACATCTCACCGTGTTGCACTTGGTCCCACACACCACCTGCCTGTGGTTGAGCCACTGTGAAGCAAACACCTTGTTGAGTCGCCCCAGTGAGAACTCCCTCTCCTTGAGGATGCCAGGGAGCCTGCCAGCTGCAAAGCCCCGAAGGCTCCGCTGGAGCCGCAACTCATGCTGCTGTTGAGGTCTGAACTCCCGCCCCCGGAGGGCACATACCACTGAGCGCCGACTGCACCACCACTGCTGGGCATGGCGTGATGAACAAGAAACACGGCTCCGCTTGTGTGGCGTCTGACACCAGCCCAGCTGAGAAAGGAGAGGGGGGAAAAAATACATTTTCAGATTTTTGTGGAAAAAGCACAACTTGTGTCAAGTCCACCATGTTTCAGAGATTATCAGTTGGGGATGTAACTGTACGCCCCCCCCCCCCCCCCCAATACAGTTCAGTACAGAACGTTCAGCTCTGTACGGGACAGCCTCAGTTTGGAACAAAAATTCGAAAGGCCAGGTTTTTCAGAAAGCTTGGGCAGTGCACTGGTTGCTGGTTATCAGCTGTAGCATGCTGGTCAGCTTAGCCCAATATACCATGGTTTGTTTAAATGAAGTTGGGTATGCCTATGGAAACGCTTCAAACATTCCAGTTACGGCAGCATCACTCGAATGTGTCAATTACCAGAACAAGACAAAGACAGACTGGAAGGCTTAGCCTCCCGCTGCAAATTCGGACCATGTCAAAGCAAAAAGTAATGCTATGGAGTGGTTATCGCTGTGTATATGCAACCACACTTGCATATACTGTACATGGTAGAGAATATCAAATTGAAGCATATGGCCAAAGTGCTAGAGCCCCAGTACAGTGTGCCTTCTCGTGTGCATTTCAGCAGCCTGTTGTGCCTGCACTGTTCAAACAAGGGCAAGCTGCAGTTCAGGAATTATTAACAGGTCAGAGTTCTGATGGAGCATTGCTGACATTTGTGTTTTTACCTCTGCCAAGGAGGTCATGTTTCCGGTTTGATTTATTTGTTTGTCAGCAGGATTACACAAAAAGTACAAGCCCCATTTTCAAAAAACTTGCTGGGAGGGTGTAGCATACACCGAAGAAGAACCCATTACAATGTGAAGCAGGTCCAAATCAAGGGCTAGATTCACAAATTATTTTGGACTTTGTTAACTTTGCGAGATAGGACAATTGGCCTTCGTGGAGGTCTTCACTCTCAGGGTGTCCTTCTAGTTTGTTCTTGTTATTTATCTTTTTCTATTGACAATATGCTAATATTCAAGTGCCTTAACTCTCACAGTAAGATTTATAGGCTAATGAGCCACCACTGAATGTCTACAATTTTCAAAATGATTGAAAAAAAAAAAATTAAGATTTTTTTCTTTTTTTCTTTTCCTCTTTTGCTTTCCCTGCCATGCCAAAAAACATGACACCAAAATGAAGGTACATACCAAACCATCTATTTTCTGTACCACTACAGCCTTACTACCAATAATCAATGTTTTATATGAAATTAAAGAGAACTGCATACAATTAAGTTAATTCATGGTATGACTATATATCAAATCGAATAAGTCTTCAAATAATATGATCTAATTACTAATTCAATCAATTCAAAATCTAATTCAGATCTTTTTCAGCTTTCAATAGCTGTCTGCACTGAGCCATACCCATCCCCCAGAGGACTGTGGACGCATATGTGTAGCTCACTGGTACAGATTTAAGAGCCTTAGCGGATCATGGGAGTATTACAGCAAAACCACACACATCCACACAGTCATTGACACTTCATCAGGACGGGTCAATACAATCCTAGTGCACACAAGAGCGCTAAATTCGATCTTGCTCAGGTAGGCCAGCATTATTGTCTGTCTATAATGGAGCTTCAGACTACACCTATTGTTAGTCAGCAGACCTGCTGACTGCATTATCACTGGTCAGGAAAACACAAAATCTCTTCCACACAAACACATGCTAAAAGGCGTATTGGCTGAACCACATCACGTACACCAGTCACACTTTTGTCTAACCATCCATTTAACCTTTTTAACACTAGTGGCTTGTTGCTAAGACTTTAATGGGCATTTAAAAACCAGACGTGGTCTGTGCAATTAAAGCTATTCTATTCCCAAAGTCACAATTTACAACCCTCGGTCACAGCAGTGGCACAGATTATAAGAATGTTATTCTCCTTTGTTATGTTGGTTTATCATTATGCTTTGGTTCAATAGACTTATTTAGGGACATAACAAAAACCAATGCACTATTATTGCAAAAAAATACATTTAAAAAAATGGTAAAATAAAATCTGGGAGTCCCTTCAAATTATTGTGGTGACACAGAAACAGATGGAACAACTGGCCTTGTAATCAAATGCAGAAATCATTAATTGGAAGACTTCTCATTCACTTAAAAGCTGCTTAAACAATGCCCAGTGCACAAACGTTTGGATGCATTCAGAGGTCCCTGAGCAACATTCCTCCCTCTAACAGGTAAACACTAGTTGCTAATCACTGTTCTGTGAGGCATCTATAATTAACAAACAAAAAACAAAAAGCTATTTTACATTTACATTACAATACAATTACAAATGCTTGTGAAAATCATTGATTGTCTAACCCTGTCAGGATTGGAAATTAGCACCAGTCACCGGCCAAATACTGATAGATTTGCTTCACTCTCGAGCCAAAAACAATGGTTGTCTGTTGAGTAGACTTTGGGAGCCACCAGCCACAGTGTCAGGTGGACCAGTAAGTTATTTCCAACCCTGAACCCTGGCCTAATTATTCAAACCCATTTTAAGATGTGTAACAGCACTGGGCCAGAGGAGTCACACAACGTACTTATATTCCCTGATCTCACAGGAGTCTGTGGAGCTGTCTGTTATGCTGCAGCTGTTTTTCTCTTGTGGTCTTTGATTGTTGTATCTGAAGTGAGTGCCTCATAAATTGCTGATATGTTAATGGTTTCACTCTGCTGGTGAACGATGGTAGCCCCACACGCCCAGGCATGCCTTGACATACAATGCAGTAAAGGCAGGTCGTACAGTATTTTTCATGCAAAACAATATTACTAACAAGGCCAATTAACCAACTCCTGATTAAAGCCAATTAATGTTTTTTGGTGTCAAAAACTGACCTAAGGACATACTGTGTGCAGAAGATGTTCGTGTTGATGAACGTTGCCTGTCAATTAAGCAGAGGTCCATTTCATTATCCCGGACAGGCCGACCAGTCGGCCGGTTGGTCCGTATCTACGGTAGCTATGCTAGCTAACTGTTAGTTAACGTTTCTGCTAACGTTAGCTAAATTGCTACTGCTATGGCTAATAATCGGACACTAGCTATGAAACAAATCAGTATTCTGTGATGATAAACGGTATTTAGGATGGTGACTGGAGGGTGACATGCAATGACCCCATCCGAACAAGTGGCTGTCAACGTTATCTACACACAAAAGGGTTATTTAATCGGTATTACAATTAAATATTTGGCATTATATGATGGGATGGCTAGCTCTTTAGCTAACGTTAACCTGGCTATCTTCTTGATAACGAACTGCCGTTGGATAACGTTATGCTAACATTAGCGGGTACTGTGTTTCGAATAGAAACATTGTGTATTGTTGGTTAAGCAAGACCACGGTTGTGACTGTTTTGTGCATATTATGTCGACATAATCTTATATACTGCAGTGGTTAATTTGTTGAAATGTCATCAATAAGCTGCCTTTGACACCGCTTATATGAGCTAAACCTAGCTAGCCCAGTGCTACTTAGCATGCTAACAAAACTGACTAGCGTTGGCTAGCTAACATGGATCAGCACCGGTTTCCGCCTACCTGTTGTTGGTCCTTGGGCTCTCCTGCCTTCCTTTTCCTGCTAACTGTTTTTCTCGCCATAATCTGATACACACAGTTCCCTCACCCACATGGAGGGTAAAAGTGACGCTGGACACTGGATCATATAATGGCGATATGCTATTTTGTTCCTTGGCCCTCGCTGGAAGCGTCCGATGACGAGGAAGGGCGATCACATACGGGAGAGGTTGGTTAGTCGCTGGGTGAGATTGCCGCCGACTTGCTGTCACTAGCTCGCCTTCTAGGCTCCTAAATGATACTACAATTTGGCCGTATTCCCTTATCAGTTTCGACAACGTCGCTAGCTACTGCCAGAGGGTTCACGTTCTCTTTTTTCCCTGCCAAGTCGCGTCAGCAACGGCGAAAGCATTGAGCAGCGCGCAGCCGCACTCAAATTAAACATCAACAAAAACAAGGTCGTACGTGAACGCGAACGTCGTACGTGCTCGTTCACGCCGACTGCGTGAGCTCATTGATCAGATGATTCTGTTGTGTCTCCGTTTTAAGGACATATATTTGTTTCAATGGCAAAGTTGATAGTAAAACTGAACAGCTGATTCGATATTATTAATTAGGTTGATATGCACAAATGTGAAATGAATAATCTGCTTTTATTTTTGATAGAATTTCAGGTAATATATAAATATCAAAATCAAACCATGTTATCAAAAGTTTGTGCTCTGTTAAAAATGCAGCTTTATTAAGTGACTGTCCGATTAACAAAAATAATTTAAATATGATTTAAATGTAATTTTATTGCGCTGAGCTCTGTTATTTATGACACATTCCCTCTTATGTTTATAATTGTTACTGTGAGCATTTATGACTTCTCATAGTTACCTGGATGTTCTCAGGTTAAAGGAAAGAAATCATGGATCTTAATATTATAAATTCTCCAGCGAGCCAGCTTACTTAATTTTTCTGAGTGTGTCCATTATTTGCATGAGCACAAAGACATGATCAATATGGAAATCTGAAGTCATACAGATGACCTCAGCTCAGATCTGGGAAAAGACATTATAGGTGCCTTTGTAATGCTCTGCTTATTAACCCTGGTGAGCTCAGCCAGACTGAATATTGTATCTACTCTGATGCATAATTGTCTTTTTTCTGCTGACTAGGCCACACGGTTAGATGTTTCCAGTTGCCACTGACAATACCTGGAGGGACATCCACCTGTATTGTCGCTGTAAACCAAACAGAGAGAGAAAACATGGAGCAGGAGAGCTGTACTTCCACACCAGCATAGGTCAACACATCTTATATGTTATGATGACACTTGAGAAAATAACCATGATCACATTAAGCTCAAAAAGCAACAACAGCAACGATCAACAGTCTCACCACTGAAAAGATGTGCACATTTAATCATGTGGATTTTCCAAATCATTCAAGAGGAAATTGAACATTTTGCAAATCACATTTCAGGAGGTCGGGAAAGAACACTTAACTCAGCCACCTCTTGTTATACCATAAAGATATTTCAATGTTCATTAGATTCATTAGCGCCCCATATTCAATTATGCAGTGACTTAGAGGTGGATCTGATATATAAACCCTTAAGCATGATACCCTAAATAATGAGACCGTAGTTGTATTAATCCTCACACAACAAGGAGACTGTAACAGAAATGGGAGGAGGCATTGATGGAGGAGGTCCAGAGGCTGTCAGAGGAGAGGCAAGTGAACATCAGCTTGCTTTATGTATGACTAAGAAAACCACACTTGAGTTATGTAAGGCGACAATAATACCACTTATGTGTCTGTCTGTAAAGTAAATGTACTTTTTTTTTCTTTATCACAGTAAATCAAAACGAAAGGCAACTAAGAACAGAACTGTGGGGGAAACAGATTCGTTGATCATAATGTCAACCACATATCAGAAAAAAATGCTGGTTTGAATAAGGATACTAGATCTAACCTCACACCCTGCTCATGACATGTTGTTTGCCTGCACCAGGCCAAACCAAATGGAGAAATAGGAGGACATACTTATGACGATATATCATGTCACTTACTGGGATGTTTGTTGTTTTCAGGATGCTTGCAAATGTGCTGCAAGCATTCCAGAAGGTGGTTTATTACTGCAAGCATATGCTCATTTGTCTGGTTTGAATGGTAATGAAAATTCTGCAGACAATTTATAGGGATTTTTTTTTCTTTTTAACAAGTAAAATTATGTATGCATTGGAAATAAATCACACTATAGATGTGTCAAACCAGGGGTTGTTCTTAAAGAGATTGGTGGTTAGTTAAATTTTCATTTTGCAACTGTGAAACACAGGACAAAGTACTGGACCTGCTCCAAGCAAAGTGCCAGTTCTCCAAATCACATTTTGCTAACTTTAAGCCCTTAATCTGTTACCATGCCTCTCAAAATCCCCATCAGTACCACAGAGCTCAAGATTATGAAAATTTGTGCCATCTTTGCCTTTGCTGCAGCTGTGCAGACATGTTTTTTAAACATATGTAGCATGGAACTAAGATACATACTGTAAAAATAAAGAATCCAGACCCTCTTTTGAACAACTACACCCAATCAACATATTGGAAAACATATTTGACATGTGGTGACTAAAATTTTACTTTAGCCATTTAGGACTGTGGAGATGGCAACACATCTAAAATCAAGATGAACAGTCATGTCATATTACACATGAGAAAAAAAAAGTAGACAAGTCAAGAAACCAAAGTCATGTTTGAATAGATTTTGTGGCATGAAATCGAATAACAGAGAATAAATGATGGAGATCACTGAAATCAAACCTTTTCTAGTTACATCCAAATTTCTAGCAAGGCTTGAAGACCATTCCTTATCTCCTGACAATTACTTGAGGCTCAAAGTGCCAGTCAACAGTCACACAATATGAAATGTCTCTATTGCACTGTGATGTGGCTGCAAAAGCAACCCTCACTTACATCATTTCTTTATTTTTAAACCACTCACTCTTTTCCAGTCTGCAAACAGAAGTCCATGACAGTTAAAAGCGTCACTTTTGTGAGTTAACATAGCTTACATTATCATACCAAACTCTTTATCTGTAAATGAAATTATCAGTGTACTATTTTAAATAAGTTGATAATTATGAAACGTGTGTGCCTGTGCAGTATGTGACACATCTGTGCCAGTGAGTTGTGGGAGATTTTTTATCATTTCCTACAGCGGAACTTTCCCCATTTCTCCCCACTCCTTTAACAGGCCATTCCAGTGCAGGTCAAACAGCGTACTGGGGCAGTAGTATCTCTTATGTTCTGAGTTATGGTGTCTAAAGATCTATTATGTAGTTCTTAAAATAGAAATCAAAGAAATGGAATCTTCAAAGTGACATGAAAAAGTGCCCAAATGAACAGAAAAAACAGACATGAATGAATAAAAGAATAAAGTAGAACAGAACTAGGTGCAGGGCACCAGAGCAGAGAGGGCACTTCTTGAGAGTCAGTTGTCTGTCTGGCGACTGGGCCTTTTTTTTTCTTTTTTTCTTTTTGACTTTTAATGTTAGTTGGTTCAGTTTAAAGAGAGCCTCCTCGAGGCCCCCGATCCCCGCCACCATTTACTAGGTCTGCACAGAGCAGTGGAAGATGGCAGCTTAGTCGTTTGGGAGTTTCAAGAGTTCAAACTGGTCTTTCTTTGATGTATTCAGAGCCCGTCACCAGCTTCCCATTCGGTCCTGCAGCTTTGCCTGGATAACACTTCCAAGTGGAAGCAAATCAGAACGGCATCAAAACACACCACAGCCCAATTCTTCAAGTTTCTCCTTTCCATCAGTAAGCATTCCCACTCTTAAACACCCTTGCAGTACAAAGTTCTTGAACCTAATCCCGGGGTTTCTTAGAAAAAAACACCACCATGAAGTATTGTTACACTTTGACCCCCTCCACTCTAGGCACACAGTCTTTAAGAAGTGCTGAGACACAATACGTTTTAGCAAAGAGAGAAATACAACTGTCTCCCAGCTGTCCCTTCCACAGCCAAGGCAAGGGCAGGGCATGGTGTGAGAGGGTAGGCAGAAGGAAAGGGGCTGTGTTGGGTAGTAGCGGGAGGCAAGCCCTGGGCTGGGCTTTGGTTGGCTGGTTAGTGTGGCTCAGCTAGCTGCGGCCCGAGCCATCAGGTCCTCTAGAGCCTTGTCCTGATCGTTGTTGTGGACTAGCAGCACCTCTTTGATGGCGTCCCGCTGAAATCCCATTTCGCCAAATCTTGACATTAGTTCAAGAAACTGCAACGCCTGGGAAGGATGAAATAAAACTGTTATGCATTATATAATCTATCAATGTAATAAAAAGACTTTATCTTGATTATCAAAAGACACAGTGATGTAGAGGTGCCACTCATATTTCAAAACTAGTGGAATCGCTTGCCTCCAAGCTTATCGATACCTTTTATCGATGCAGGTGTGTTTTTCTGTAAGTTACACACTGCAAAACAATGACGTCAAATTCATGCGTCTACGGTGCTGGAAATTTGCAACAAGGAGGAGTCATGGTGGACAGAAAGAAACAATCCAAACGAGGCTTCATTTCTCGAACAAAGATGACAGTGTTGCTTGTCATGTCTGTAAAATGATCATTTCAAGTCAGGGTGGAAACAGCACTAAGCTGAAACATCTCTCGATATAACACAGGTTTAAATTCCAGAAATGCCATGAGTTTGACACTCTACGCACAAGTAGAGTGCCACTGCTTCCGAACTGAGCAGCATGTTCATTACCAAGGGTTATAATAACATTAGCGCCACGCTGCATCACATGCATGCCTTTTTTCTATTCCATTTTTACGCTGTGTTTAGACTCAGAAATTTCCAGAGCAGCTGCATTGACGCAGAAAACCTGTGCAGGCCTGTTTTTTTTTCCACGCAGAAAATTGATCAGGGGTCACTACAGGAATCCACAAAGAATCACACTGATATGCAGAAGCGATAACGGCATTGGTATCAATAAACTCTTATCAATTTTCATTCCTGTTTACTGACATGTACACACAATGCATGTTCTTAGGGTAGTTAGCTAATGGGAAATTGTACAAACCTTTTCCTCTGAGCATTGGTACATCTCTAAACACTCCTCCACTGCACTTGCATCAAAGCCCCGCTCACACAGACGCCCATGGACAAACAGGTAGTCCAGTACCTGAGACAAACAATAAGTATGTGTTTATTACAGGTTTTCTTTGAAATTCACCATGTTTATGAGCCTTAAATTAAGAATAAAATGAAAGACCACTGTTTTTTATTTGGGGAACACAATAAAAGATAATACTGTGGATTGATATTACTTAATGTTAATGGTCTGTAGGGGTTCATTTATTGTTCTCATTATGCTGTGTGTGCATTGAATCTTCATGTTTGTGATGTCCAGTGCTAATTAATTTAAAACCACTTAGTATTAAATCTCACATACCAACTCCATAGAACCTGTTATATTTTGCTTTTGTTTTATCTCACATCTGCTACTACAGCCACCATAATCACATGAACATGGTCAGATAAGTCATATTGTTTAGTACTGCCTGTACAGATCACAGAAACTGATCTATTGCCATAACTTTTAAGACAACAGAAAAACTGCTGAAACAACTTTATTTTAAGGCTACAGTTACAGATGTACTGCACTCATGCTTTACTGGACACAGTTACAAAGGCACACAAACAATGAACTCTTCAGCATGACGAACAGTAAATATGTTAGGAATCCAGATTCCTGCGCATTGGGGTGAAAGGGAGTCGCACCTGCTCCACGTTCTGCCCTTGTCTCTGCATGGCCCGTAGGACACCCTCGTAGGAGTAGCCCATGCCTACAAGGGTTTCCACACACTGACGCTCGCTGGGAGTCATGCTGAGCAGGGCTCCGCCGCACGGCAGACCAGAAGTTCCTGACCCCGGGTTGGCCTAGAGTTAAAAAAAAAAAGAAAAACAATGACTGATTGTCAATAAGGTTCTTGATTATCCTATTTTTTTTTTATATCACTGGATAATCTACATCATTATATCCCACACAAACTACCCACACTATTAGACAGATATGCATGTAATCTCATGCTAACCGGTTTTGGTGTACCACTCTTGGTGTGGCTGGTTGGCTCAGGAGCAACAATAACTTGGGTCTTGGGGATGGTCGGTGGGCTGCCGTTGGGTAGGTTCTGTCGGGGAGCGGGGACAGGTGCAGGGACTGGGCTGTACCTCACTGGCTCTGGGTCACCAGAATCAGAGAGCTTGGGAAAAGTGAGAGAGCGGATGTTACAGGGTCGATCATCTGCGTCAAACCCTGTTCTCCCAGGCTGCCCAACTCTGTCCATGTCCAGCAAGGCAACCAACCCATTGGGTTTATGAGTAAAGCCAGGTTTAGCTGTGATGCTGGTGTTGGTGCTGGGAGGAGACGGGCTGTTTCCACGTGACCCTATCTGGGAAACCTCTGGTGGGGATACAGAGGGAGGAGGTTGAGGTTGTGGCTGGCTCTGGAGGATGTTCCTGAGCTCCTCCTTATCGTCCAAAGTTTTAAGCTCCAGCTTGTCAAAGGGGTCCTCTTCCCGCTCAAAGTCAGCTAGGTTGAGGCTGTGCGGCTGGGGAGTGCTAGGCTGGGTTTTCCTTGGCCCAAGGCTTGGGGCAGGCAGTGGAGTGAGGATGGCATTATGGCTCAGCCCCGCCAGGACGGGGTTCAGCGCAGGTGGTAGAAGGTCCTGGTCCTCCACAGCAGACCCAGGTTTCTTCCCTCCACCACCATCAATGTCTTGGGCCTTTGCCAAGCACTCCCTGCTCTCTGCCTCCTGCTTGGCTGCTGCCTCTTCTGCTCTAGCTTCTGCTGCTCTTGCCTCAGCCAGTTCAACCCCCCAGCGCACACTACGCCTCTCCAGAGAAAAGTCATACTGTTGATGCCACAGTAAGAGGAAGAATGGGGGTGATGGGCAAAGAGGGCACATAGTGACAGAGAGAACAAGAATAATTATGAGAACATAAGACATTTAAACTCTAGTTTGACAGAGCAGACATCTATAAAGCTTGTACAACATAATTTGAATAAACTCAAAATTTGAGGTTTCTGTAATTTGTTACGAAGAGAAGGTAGTCCAACTTTTTCAGCAGGTATCGCTCAATACCTATAAATCACTGAAGTAACTCCTAGGAACAAATTGTCACTCTACTGACAGCATGTCCTTGACTACACCTCTCCACTTAAATTACTATAAAATTGTGCCTTCCCTCTGACATCTATCATGACAACAAGACCAAATGCATAATGTTGATACCGCAGAACAGAGGGCAGGGCCTATAATGATCAGTGCCGTATTATTGCAGGTCAGCAAAGCACGGTTAAGCCCTGCTATGAGGATGCTGCAGAGATGCACATAAGTACAGCATATGAGCTAACACCAATGCAAAATCAACAAATTTCCTGTGCCTGACTAACCTGTGAGTCCACTAGCAAAGAGCCACAGTCTGGGAGACAGAAACCAACAGGCAGCCCCACTTTGGCTGGGCAGCGGAATTTGTCATTGATTTTGAAGGGAACGTCATCAAGGTAGCTGATGGGTCCTGTGTACAAAAAAAAAACAAACAAATAAAAAAAGAACGCATATATTAGACGAATACACACTGTAACTACAGGCACCAGCAGACCTTGAACATACACGTCACTCACAACTCAAAACATCAGTGTGACAAAGAGTGAAACAAGAAAGTACAGATCCTCACCATTGTTGTATGCATCTGATCCAGACTTCCTCGCAGCCATTTAGAGACTCTGAAAACAGTACAGTAGGTGTAATGTTAGTGAGCTGTATGAGTGCCAAAGTGTTTTAAAGTAGAGTTCATATTTACATAGCACATGTTGATGTATCTTAAAAAACACACTGACAGTAATTTAGTATGTCTTTCACTGAGCTCAAAAATAAGTCCAACAGAACAGCTTCAACAAAAACATAAGAGCAATGACACTTTATCACAAGATGGTGCTAATTGTTATTATCGTTTGAAACTCTTCACCATCCCTTTGGCTTGGTACATTCTGCTGCTGTGCATCTCAAGTCACATAATCGCGTTACTTGGTCATGCCATGCAACAATGGCTGACATTATCAACACAGAGAAGCCACTGTTTCTACATCCGCTGAACACAGAACTTTGACTCTGTGTGCTGGTGGAGTGATGTTCACTAGAAAAAGTGAGAGATCTGAACCACTTACGCAACTAAAAAGGGCTTATTTGTTAGTAAAAAAAAGTGCTTAAATGGTTTACTGATATATAATCGTTTTGCCAGTACTGCCTACACTGCTGAAAATCAACACCCAGCTCCACAGCTTTTTGCTTTTGTGCACTGGCTCATTTGATTAAATCCCAATCTCACCAATCCCCTCCTATATGAGAAAAACCAAACTCACACAAGCCAACTGTAGCCTAAGTTATCAATTGAGCACCAAAAAAGTATTGCATCAATGAAAATGATTGGCTGAGTAAGAAATCTGAACACCTAGTGAGCCAAAGAGAGACAGATCATTTTAGCAGATGCCTGCCATGTGATGACTGGATTGCTCTGTGTCGACTGGGCACCAAGGTAGGCAACAACTTACGTACAATATTAGCCATAAGCAACTGATAATCAAATAGTATATGCTCTGTGAGTTTATTTGTGGTCTGTCTGGCCCCTAGTTTTCAGAAATTGCTTAACACATTCTTTATTTATGCTTTGATTCACTGAGACATTAATATAATCACTTGTACTTACAGAAGAACAGTTCCACTAATTACCAGTAAAATGTGCTATGTATCAGGAAAGGGTTCACCAAAGAGAGACCAATGATGGGCGTCTAAGGAGCCTAAAATATGTCTATGGGATTCATTATTGCCTTGTTGAAGTAGATCTCCAGCATGAACGGGTTTACAATCACAGTATTGGAGTATTGGACGTCCCTACTAGAAATATTGCTTCATTAAGTGCCTTCTGCTGAAAATATAAAATGATCAGCGATATACAGTAGCCTGTAATACACTGCAATCTGCTGAATATTACCAGCACTGGTCAGAGAAGGCCCCATGATCTCTAAGAGAGTAACTAGCAGCACAAATCTATAATTATAAATACATCTACTATGTAAAGTTGCAACCTACAGGCAGGTTACTTTTACTACACTAACCTGGGAGTGTAGTAAAAGTAACTACACTAACCTGGGAGTTGTACAAAATCCATTAGCCCAATTTTCAACTTTAGTCATCATACATGACACTACACTGTCACAGCACTCTGGCTAATCATGACTGGCCATGGAAATGTTCCACACATGAACAAGAGGTATCTCGTGAACAGGAAGTACATCTCGACTAGATCTGTTTTAATTTTAATCTGAATTTAACATAGTTAGTTAACTCTGTAGTTGTTATTTATAGTAATTAAGCATAATGTTATATAACACTCCTCCACCACAAGTTGCTGTTCCGCGAAGCTACTAACTTAAATCGTACTCACGGTTAGAGTACAGCTGAGTCAAGTTAGAGGAAATATTTCAGATGACAGTGACAAAAACACAGGACAACTCACCAAGGTAGTTGGTCAGCTGACTAATTTTAGGGGAACTGAGCTGCGTCAAAGTTAAAACGATAACGAAAGAATCGCAGTAACTATCACCTTTCAGGCAAGTTTATGCTGAATAGCAAACGTCAAGGCTCCCAGCTGTCACGTAGTGCTCGCAATATTATCAACAGACACATTAAAGTCATAGATGTCTCATCCATGACTGAAGTGCAATACGGTATATTCATTAGCTAGTGTTACGTAGCTAAGTTATGATAGAGTTAATTAGCAACAAGCTAAGCTAGTATTTTCTTTGGATACTCCTAGCTCAACAAGCTAACGGCGAACATTCACTGACTGTTTAGCCAAGAAGTCGACGTAGGGTTTGACATTAGTTGGTACTGGCGGAATATTAAGGTCGGATACATGAATTCACTGACAGTCACCACTAGCTGCTGGCTAATGTTTTTGGGGAAAAGCCACCGTTCATGCTAATACGCTTAGCTTCGCCAGTGGCCTGGCTGTAATGTTATGTGGCTGGATAAGACAGACCGCTGCCTCTGCTGCCACCGCCCCTGAAACAAAACTGAGCTCACATATAAACACACACTCCTCTCACCTGTATCTGCTCCGTCTTGTTCTTTCAAAATCCAAACGACGTTTTGTCGAGGTGGCACTCAAATTTAAACTGCTCTCCGAATGAGTTTTATTTATACTGAAATCTCTTTCCTGCTTCAGCGTGGGACGCCATCTTGATTTGTCAAGCTCCCTTCCACTGGTTCCTGTCTGACGTCACTCACCTACATGACGTCAAAAAAATCACAACACTACATCCAGCTGTGTGAGTCAGTGGCGCTAGCATACTGGTAGGTGCTGTTTTTAAAGAAAATATATCAGAAATAATGCTTCTCAGTATTCAAATCAAGAGTTGATTTTGAATAATGACGTTATTGGCATTGCAGGAGGACAACAAAATGCATTTGCAACTCCCAGAATGTGAGTTATGAAAGGAAAACAGGAAGCATACACAAAACTTTATGATAGTATGCTGCTTTAGAAATGTATGGAATGCAAATGTTTGTGAAAGCATGTTCATTTAAAATTGATCTAAATTAAATCTTAATGAAAGAAGTGCAATTTTTATCTGCTTTATGAGAGATCTGGAGCTGACAAAGTTTACTAGGCTATTTGTATTGCAAGTTATATTTACTGTAGTATTTGTTAGAAATGATGATGATGATTGTGATGATCAAGTGAAATCCAGTCAGCCCTCAATATGTGATCATAGACTGAGTGATGGAGCAGCATCTTTTACTCCCACAGTTCTGAACCAAAGTTAGCTGATTTATCTTCTTCACATGCTGAGAATTAGTGTAGACATACTGACAACCCCTATAATCTCATCAGTGTTAAAACAGAGGTGGTCAAATTTAAATGTAATTTATCACTTAGGCCTTTGTAGTTAAGTTTTTATCAGAAATAAAACAATCAAAAGCTATTAAAATACTGTGTCTGCATTTATTTCAAAATGATAGCAGCAATGGACCCTAATTATGTAATCAAAGATAGTAAAGAAAAAAGCCTAATCTATTTAGATAAACCACCCATTGTTGTCAGAACTGTGTTGATCAACTTTTCCATCAACTCACAGCAATAATGAAAACAATTACCATTATAACACAGGCCTGCTTTGCTTACAATTTAACAAATTAAAATTTAGTTGGTGTGAAATTAATTTAGGATGATAGGCTTATATGAGCAACCTCTGAAGAAATAGACCCACTCCTAAAGTCAGGCAGCACATGTTTATTGTTTGTTTTAAGGGAAAAGGAAGCCCAACTTAAGTGAGAAGACACATAAAATGAAAAGTAATATTAGGCTGTAATGTCATTTTGCTGATCGCTAAAGAAAGTGAGTACATGTATTTTAAAATGTTTGTAGTAATAATTTTTAAAACATCTAAAATTGTAATATTAACACCTGTGTAAGTGTTTTATCATTATTATTATTAATATTATTATTTTAGTATATAATTGTTTCACCATGATATATTTTTATATTATTATATCTTTTCTTAATTTGATTTTTTTAGTTTAGCATCGAGAGCGCGCACGTCACGTCACCCGTACGTGCTTTACGTTTTGCAGACACGCGCAATGATAGCCGGAAGCACCGATGGGAGGAAAATAAAAATCGATGAAATCCACTGTAATTCGCGAGTGTAAACCACTCACTTACTGTCCTTTTCGCGACCGTAGGCTCGAATTTCTCAGCCTTTTTCACTGCCAGTGTGCCGGAGGGGACGGTTGAGAGCAGGAAAGCTGCCCCATTTGAACGAAGTTGCTCGGTAGGGGTTTAGCTGACGTGTGGAGAAGTTGAGACTGCCAGAGAGCAGATAAACAAACATAAACAAGCAGGGATCAGCTGAGCGCCTGGCCGAACCGAACCAGCAGCACGGAGAGATGTCAGGGAGGGCGAGTTTCCTCTTTCCAGCCCAAGAATGATCCACAGGAGACCGTGACTTACACTGATACTAGCTCCATGTCAACTGTCAACACTGGCACACAAAGAATTTCGGAAACACAACACGAGGACCAGCCATAGGCTTTAGCAGAAAATCCACTGCTCCTGTCACTGTCTCTTTGTCAAGACATAGCCAGGCTAGCATGGACAACCAATGAGTTTACCTTCCAGTTTTCAGCTGTAACGA
Source organism: Cephalopholis sonnerati (assembly GCA_019142605.1). Lineage (NCBI taxonomy): Eukaryota > Metazoa > Chordata > Actinopteri > Perciformes > Serranidae > Cephalopholis > Cephalopholis sonnerati. Next base: position 33,571,280 of record JAGQAX010000002.1, read on the forward strand.
AACGAACACACATTACAGTGCAAGGAGACAGAGGTAAACACTTTTTATTAACTTTGCTTTTTCTCCCCACAAAGGGCCTGCGAACTAAAGCACTGACCTGAGCTAGCTTGGCAGGCCACATATCCTGCTTGTGTTTCAATTCTTTATGTGACGGTCAGTTTACCAGCAGGACTGCTATCTATTCACTGTTTCTTTTGTCCTAGCTTGTTCTAGAAAGGCTAATGTCAATACAAACAAAGCTAACAGACTGTTTGCTGCAGACTCAACTGTAACCATGACATGTACAACATATGAAATCCAGGTAGAATCATGACAGTGTCACCAAGCCTGTCATTTGTATTTCCACTAAACAATATCCCCCTACCTTTCACTCATGCGTGGCCACTGGTGACAGAAGTGGGATTAACATGGCCCACCAGGCAACCCCTAGTTCCCAGAAGGCCCTGATGATGGAGCTGAAGTCTCTGCAGGAGCAGCCGGTGGAGGGCTTCCGCATCACTCTGGTGGAGGAGTCTGACCTCTACAACTGGGAAGTGGCCATCTTCGGGCCCCCAAACACCCTGTATGAGGGAGGCTACTTTAAGGTGGGACAAAAGTTTCTAATACCAAAAAGACAGGAGATTATGAGTTCAAATGAGTCAAAATATGGCACCGTGTTTACAAAATGAGACACACTCTTGAAGCTACTACATAATCAGTAACAGATGGTTATATTTATGTATATAGTGCAACTGTACTCCGGGGCAAGTTTCCTTCCTATGCAGGATATATTGAAGATAGCTGTAACTTGGAAAAGAGCCAGGTAGTTCACTAACAGTGGCTCTATTTGAAACCAAAGTGTCACACCAAGTAAGGTCTCATTATAAAGGTTGAGGCACTTTTAAAACCGTAATTCAGCAATGACCTGTCTCAGATCTACCTGCTCACCTCTGCTGGTCTTTTTCGGTTTTAAAGCGCTCTCAGACAGCCAATTATATTTCTTTAATTTTTAGTCTTTCTCCCCTCTCCCTCCATTCTCCTTGTCCACCCCTCTCCCCCCCTCGCTGTATGATGGTTGTGCTTCAGATGGCTATTTTTAGCTATGAGACCGATATAAATGGCACCTCAGCACAGAGAAAGAGTAAGAGAGAAGGGCACGATGAGACTCATCTTCCTATCTTTCATGTTACTTATTTGGTGAAACTCCAAGGAAAGTGCGATACAGTGGGAGCCCGTGTTCAAGTTGAGGCAATGCAGATGACGCTGTAATCTTCCAGGAATGCTAAAATAATACAGAGCAGGTGTTGCTGCTGTCGTTGATTAGGTTATGCGTTGCCTTTACATTGACATTCTTGTGTTATCTGCTGTCCAGTCAAGTCAAATCAATTTTATTTATACAACCGTGAATCACATCTGTTTTTTACAGTCTATACAACATATAATATTACACCCTCTATTCTTAGCTCCTGCAGTCAGATGAGGGAAAACTCCACACACAAAAGGAGGAAAAAATAATATAATAAAATCAAATTTACCTTCAAGTCTTTATAAGAGACAGGCAACATACAACATAGAGCCTGCAGACACTTTCACCACAGGACCTTTTTGCTTAGAGGCAAGCAGTGCTCACCCCTGAGCCCCTGTGACACCCACACAATTACATTAACAGATAGACTCTTAACACTGGCTGGTTGAGTCTGGTATACTACAGGAAGGAATGCCTTGACTCCTTTGGTGCAGGTGTAATTCATGAAATATTGGTGGAAGAGACTGACTAGTGTAACTATATAATTTTGTGTCTGCTGCTGAACCCTGCAATGAAACTTGTGTCAGAGTGTCCTGGCATCTGTGTTTTTAATGTCCCAAGGCTGCACTGGTGTAGCAGCGACTAGTTGTAGAGTAATGATAGTCCTATCTGAGTGGAAGCAGTTCAGTGAGAGCCGGGGTGGTGTTACACACACCCAGGCCTGCACGCCTTTCGCCTAGATAATTGCGCAATACTTTGGAGAGAAAACACAGAACCAGAAGCACCAAGTGTTGTGTCACCTAATGCCTTGCTCTCTATGCATTTGTTTGACATCACTGACATGAATTGCTTCATAGTGTGATCGTAGGCATGGCTGAATGTATGATATATCTCACTTTTGTGACTAATTTGACATGAAAGGGCACAGGAAGCTACTTTGTGGTTGAACACTTGTCATTATGCAACTTGTGAAGCTAGACAAGACACTCAAGAGAGACCTTATCAGTAATGCAGCATTACAGTTAGACATGAACAGCAAACAGAATTCAAAATCATTTCAGTGTGGACATGTCTCATTTATCCTGTTAAAGCAGCTGTTCTTAACCTCTCTGGTTCCTGAATCATAAAATTAAGACGCCTGAGTAATGCTGCTGTTTCTTGTTTTATGTCACTCTTGTTTAAAGAAGCATAAAGGAAGAACTTAGTTTATCTTGCTGGAGACTGAATGTCTTACAAAGATAGTTCATTTGGATAATATACGCATATTTTCTCACATTGCACATATCAACACCAACCTCCAAAACATCAGCTCACATCTGCCTGGGGTCTTTTCACCTTCATGCTGATACCCACAGGCTCAAAGTACTTAAACTTAGCATAACGGAAGTCAAGCTTGGCTGCCTGTAAAACACATTATGACTGTCAACCTCTGTTTGTTCTCACAGGCTCACATCAAGTTCCCAGTGGACTATCCGTACTCCCCACCGACCTTCCGCTTCCTCACCAAGATGTGGCACCCCAACATCTACGAGGTAAAACATTTAGTATTTGTCACTTGAAATGTTTTTGTTGTAGCCAATATCATGCCACTTTGACATCTATACAACTACAATATTAATTATAATAAGAGGAAGAAGAAGAAACTTTATGCAAACAAGACATAGTAAGGAAGTGCTTACATATTTAAAACAGGAACAGAAACATTTTAGGACTGCAATGATAAAAAAATCAGGAGATCACAACAATGCATATTAAAATGAATGAATGAATGAAAATTTAAAAAACCAAATGCAATGACATTAAAAAAATAAAACATATTGGAAATAAAATGCAGTGTTTGCCTTAATAAAATGCTTTTTTTAAAAGATAAGCCTGAGAGTCTGAGGCTCCTCGGCTCAGAGAGGAGCAGCAGTTCAGCAATATAACTGAGAGCCGCTGAACCATGAAGTGCTTTTAAAAGTAATCAGTAAAATCTTAAAGTCAATTCTAAGACTCACAGGTAACCAGTGAAGAGAGGCTAAAACAGAGCTGATACGATCTTGTCTTCTAGTGCTTGTTAAAAGCCAGCTGAAGGCATGAGATGGTCTTTTGGCTTAACCTTGAGCGCAGCACCTTGCAGTAATCTAACCGAGATGAAATAAAAGCATGAATGACCTTCTGGAGATCAGGTCGACAGAGGAGAGACCTGATTTTTGAGATGCTCTATGAGCTGATAAGAACATGATTGAATTGCTTTTGTAATTTGTTTTTCAAATTAAAGGTCACTGTCAAATATTACACTGAGCTGTCTGGCTGCAGGTTTAACATTTGTCGACTGGGAGACAAGATGTTTCTGTAGAATAGGTATTGACTTTGGAGGACTGAAGAGAATTATCTCTGATTTGCTTTCATTTAGCGGTAGAAGGTTTCTGGACATCCAGCACTTTATTTCTGACAGACAAGATAATAACCGATGAATGTTAAGTAGTTCAATGGTTTTAACAGCATTTATATAGTTAGACTAAAATGGAGCCATTTAGAGGCTGGATGTAGACACCTTCATGTCTTCATGACAGATGTTATACAGTACATTTTGTTCTCTTTCCAGAACGGAGATGTGTGCATCTCCATCCTGCACCCCCCTGTCGATGACCCTCAGAGTGGGGAGCTGCCCTCTGAAAGGTGGAACCCCACCCAGAACGTCAGGTAATCTCGGCCGCACAGCCTCTGCTTCTCTCTGCACTTTGATCCATGCTACAACACACACATGATGTCTTTATATACGTTTTCTGTTATTTTGAACACAATGTAGATATTGATTTGAGCGCTGGTTTTTCAGTACAAAAATTGTGCTCAGGAGAGGTGCACTGTACCTCTCATTTAGGGCAGAGTTCTCAAATACAGAATAGGATAAGGAAGCTGAGGTTACGGGATGTCTTGAGAGCCAAGTGGTTAAGGCACATATCACATAACCGCACTGTGCCCTAAAAATTTACGACACCAGTACCCTTAGGGGGATATCCATACCAACAGAATATTTAATTTTACTTTTTTTTCTACTTCATTTGATATGATTATGAGAAAGGAATCATTCACCTGCATAAAATGCCACCAGATCCCACAGGTATATCGTATAGCCATACTTTACAACCTTTTGGTGGCATTTCAGTACGCTGAACTGACAACTCCATCAAATGCACCACACTCAACTTCACCAGCGCGCAAATCACACATCGCATTAAACCAAAGAATGTTAGCAAAACCACATGAAGTCTTTTTTTTCTAGATCTGGGTACAAAAAGGATCAGACGCAGGTATCGTTAGACTGGAAAAGTTTCAGCACTACTTGGTGGATTGTTTTGGGTATTGAGTACCAATACCCAGCCCTAGTTCCTGGTTCGATTCCAGCCAGATACCTGTGTGGCATACAGGGTCCCTGCAGATCCTTAAAAAGTCTTAAAAGGCATTGAATTCATCCATCTTTAAATAAAGCTTTAATTGGTATTACAATGTACACAAAAGTCATGTTTTATGTTACAGTGGACATTTGGGCAAAATTGTCCCCAACCCTAAGTCAGTTTGTTTCTTTTTCTTCTTCAGTTTGGGTTATTATAAAATTTAATCCCGAGTGGAATAAAAAAAAAAAAAAAGCCTTAAGATTTAGGAACCCTGTGCATGTCATACCTCTCTTTCTTTCTTTCTCTCCCCACACTGTGTGCTATCTAATACAGGCAAAAATGCCCCTCACATAAAAAAGAAAGTAAACTGGGGGTGGAGGATTTGCAATGCTCGTCCACAAAAAGAACAAATAAAAAAATGAAAAACAGGAAACGTCAACGATATTACATACAGCATAAATCAAGATCTGTGTAAATTAACATTTCACTTTTCTTATTCCTTTGTTCTGTGTAACATCTTCAGAGCAGGACACTGCTGCAGGGTAACTCAGAATTTCTTTTAAATTTAACATGTCAGCAAGACTGGTTTTGTCGGGGAGTGGAGGCAAAGTGCTGAGTCTGTATTTGAAAACCTGAGCAGATGGGTGCAGCATGTAATTGAGCCGCAAGGGGGATAAGAGGTGAGGTAACGCCTCTGTCTGGGTTCGGATGAAGCCAACAACAGTTTCAAAAAGCCTGTGTGGAGTTTTTCTTTCATACAGTGACAGGATCTGATATATTGGAGTGTCCTCATTTTCTGTCTGTGTGTGTTTGTGTGCTGTTCTGTCATGATCAGGACTATCCTGCTCAGTGTGATCTCTCTGCTCAACGAGCCCAACACCTTCTCCCCGGCTAATGTGGATGCGTCTGTCATGTTTCGCAAATGGAGGGACAGCAAAGGCAAGGACAAGGAGTATGCAGAGATTATCAGGTAGTTCACAACATTTAGTATTTCATTCTGATGTGCTTACAGAGAATCATCCAGTCAGAACTAACATAGAAACAACATACACCACTGACTGACTTTATTCCTGTACGGCCCACAGGAAGCAGGTGATGTCAACAGCAGCGGAGGCTGAGCGAGATGGCGTCAAGGTACCGACCACATTGGCGGAGTACTGCGTCCAGACCAGGGTTCCCTCCCAGGACAGCAGTTCGGACCTTCTCTACGACGACCTCTACGATGACGACATGGAGGAGGAGGACGAGGAGGAAGACGAGAGCGAGATGGAGTCTGTAGGTGAAGCCGGGGGAATCAGCACTGCAGAGGACGGCGGGACGTCCACCAGACGTTACGACAACCAGGACGACTCTGGCAATGAAGACTCATGATGATCTGGATGATAACTCCTCCCTGCCAACCCCCCCTGCCCCCTCAATACCCTCCTTATTTTATGTGTTACGTTACAATTTTCAGTGTGTGTGTGTGTGTGTGTGTGTGTGTGTGTTTGCAAATACAGTGGGGTCAAAAGTCAACTGCCAAAAACGTTTCATCATTTATTAAACTGTTAGGAATTACTGGTCAAATAATAGTTAAATGCTATTAACATACTTTTTCAGAAAAAGGTTTGTTGGTTGTTTTCACTGAACGTTAGATTTGGTGTTTCCACCGTTTGCCTTAATTACAGCTTGTACTCTGTCTGGCATCAGATGTTTTGCAGAGTTTGAGAATTGAAATTATTCCAGCACTTTTTGAGAGCACCGCCAAGTGTGTTTGATGTTACGTTATGCTTCGCTTTTTTTTTTTTTTTTTTTTAAATGTTGCAGTTGAGGATGCGGAAATGATGGTATGCCTCTGCAGAATAGTGTAGATTTACTCTCCGGTCAGTGTGCGATTATTCTCATGCAAGTTACTGACTCCAGACGAGGCAAAACATCCCCACACCTGCACATTTTCATCATCTTGTTTAACTCTAGTAACCGTGCTTAACTGTAGTTGTTATGCCCTGCTGTATTACTCTTTCATGCAACCAGCTCCTCACATACGGCACCTTAAGTTGTTTGGTTGCAACCATGAAGTTTCAAACAGAAGTTTCTGCAGAGTCTTTAACAGTGAAATGATAGTATGCTTAAATCTAAGCTAAACCATTGGACGTCCTCTGCTGTAAAAGAAGTGGCTTAGTTGGTCCTTTAAAGGGACAGTTCACCTTAAAATCAAAAATACACAATTTCCTCTTACCTGCAGTGTTGTTTTTCAGTCTTTATTATTTTGGTGTGAGCTGCTGAGTGTTGGAGATATCAGCCATAGAGATATCTGCCATCTCCCAAATATAATGATATTAGATGGCCCTCAGCTTGTGGTGCTCAAAGTACCAAAAAATACATTTGAAAAACTCTACAGCAATGTCTCTTTCCAGAAATCATGACCTGGTTCATCAAGATAATCCACAGGCTTTGTTGTGAGCAGTTTCATTTAGGGACTTTTTTTTTCTGCCAAACGACACCCAACAACTGTATTATTGTGTAGAAGGAAGCGTGCATGGGTCATGCGCAAGATGTAAACATTAACACTGTCTTCCTCGGCTGAGCTGCAATGTTAGTGAGCTCAGGTGAGCTAGCAGTAGGTCCGTGCTTCATTCTCCACAGTGATACGGTTGGCAGGTGTAATTCAGTAGAAAGCAAATGGTTCCTACATGAAACTGCTCAAAACAAAGTCTGTGGATTATCTTGAGTAACCAGGTCATGATTTCTGGAAATGTTTTCAGATGTACTTTTTGGCACTTTGAGCACCACAAGCTGAGTGCCATCTAGTTCCATTATATTCGGGAGAAGGCAGACATTTCTATGGCTGATATCGCCAACACTTAGCAGCTCACACCAAAACAATCTAGACTGATAAATAACACGACAGGTAAAAGGAAAAATATGTATTTTTGATTTGGGGGTGAACTGTCCCTGTCAGCTGGAGCAGGGCTTTGTTTGTAGTGTTGGTTTTGCATCTTGGATGTAGCTGCATAAAGATGTTGGCTCTAAACCACAGTGCCATCTCTAGTTCTGTCTTGTCCATGTTTGGATGGGAATGACTCATTTTTGTGAAAATCTCTCCAGCCTTTCAATCAGTCTTTTTGTCATGATCCTGCATTAACAGTAAGTTACTTAGTGCTTTAAAGTCCATATTATTTAATGTTGGAGAAGACATGTGTTAAGACAAACTTTTTAGATTCTTCCTGTCACATATACCAATCTTTCAGTCATTTGCAAGCATTTCCCAAAGATAGAAGTAACATGTAACTTTCTGCAAACTAAAAGAATTGTCTTAGTTTTTGATAAATGATGAAAACAAATTGCCCCTGTGGTGGTCTCTTGAACCCCACTGTAGCTGGCCAGCTCTTCGTCTGGCTAGTACCATGTCAGATTGTCTGGTTTTGTGTTAAAAGAGTGTCTCTATCCATCGTGTCTTTACTTTTTGTCTGTTTTTAATGTTCTTCTTTTGTTTAGTTGGCTGCCATTCTGTCCTCCCTGACTTTTTCCCTTGTATTTTTTTAGAGGGCTCAGACAGTCCGGCTGATGGACACATTAACCTGGCTCATTAACCAGTCAATGAGCTGGCCAGCTTGCCCTGTCACTGTCCCTCAGTGTGTCCCGTGGCAGAATATCTCTGTTCCTCCCACGGCTGTCTGTTCGACTTTGATGCAATCAACTTAAATTTGCAAACACAGGCTCCGTCGTGACTCCACCCTCATGGGACCCACCCTCTGTAGTGTCCATCACGACCGCTCCCTCATGATCCCTCAAAGCAACGTCATTTGGTTAGGGGTGGACAAGGTTCAGACCTTTTCTCACGTCACCTCCTACACCTCTCTCTGCCTCTTAAACCTCAGGGCCTCAATAGACTTTCAGAGAGAAAAACCAGTCAAAGAGAAACTTAACACACAAACTGCTCCTCACCTCCACCTCCTTTTCTTATTTTCTGCATCACTGGGTGGTTGTAGAGGGCAGAGAGTGAACCGAAAGTCTCCAAACCCACCGCCAGCGTGTTTACACGTGACTGAGTGTCGCTGTTGGTCTTGATTAGGGTCCTTTAAATTGTTTTCTTCTTGGTAGGCTAGAGTCAGATTTTAAAAATCAAAACGCACCTGTAGGGACTTTCTCCTCGAGACAATGCTCACATGTTATGTTGCAATAGATGTGAAAATGTTCCGTTTCTTGCGCTGTGACTCCAACTTCCGCTTAAATGCGACTTAGTGAAAATTGGGCGTTGTTACTGTGCTACCACATCCAGAGTCTGTTTATCGACAGGGACAAAATCAACATGCAGCTTAGCTACACATTTGCATTTGAATGAATATGACACTGATTGCCTGTTATCTGTGTGTGTGTGTGTGGATATTTACATTTACTATTCATCATCTATTGACTACAGTGTCAGGGTTTAAATGTTCCTGTCTCTGTGGAACAGGTGCAGACTTCTGTCACACCAGTGAGTTTGCCCAAATGACCTTTTGGACTTTGTTCAGTGGAGAAAACATTGTGTGTTTGCACAGTGTTCTAATGCTGTTTTGGTGAGGCCTGAACAGGCTGAGGATTTGACTGATTAAAAAAAACACCCTCTGAGTATTAAACTTTTGGACACACTGAACAGCGTAATGTGACTGATATTACTTGTATGTCATCAAGTAAACCACATGTTTGACTTGTGTTTTTATGGTTGTGGGTTTGAATCTGTTGCCCTTTTCAACACAACAGAGCACTGCGCAAACCTTTGATTCAAGTGGATGGATTTTATGCCAAGGAAACCGAGTACAGCCCCACAACCGTTCATTTTAAAGACTGTGGAGCCATGGCTGCATGTGGTGGATTTAACGCTGTTTGAATAAACTCTTTAAGAGATACCTTTTGGATTTAAATGTGAAGCCAAAGGAGTGAAACATTTCCTCCTGGCCCTGTGCTTCAGGGGCTCACAGAGACTGGATTCTGTTGAGGACGGGGAGAGGAAATCCACTCCTGATCCGGATCTTAAATGGATTTGATATCAAGGCACAACAGGAAGAGGATAAATGCCAGAGAACTTTTCTTGATGTGGTTCCCATTTTTTTTTGCCCATCCCTCCACCCTTTACCATATAGAGAAGTAAAGTCATAGTGATGAAATGTACCAATCTCATGTGTAACTGCTGAAGGAATACTTTGACATTTTGGGAAATATGCTCAGTTGCTTTGTGGCTCAGAAGAGAGGATCTATAACTCTAATGCGTAAAATATGAAACTACAGCCAGAAGCAGGTTAACTTAGCTTTGCACAAAGACAGGAAAGTGGGGTTAACAATTAGCCAGACAGAGTGAGTCTAACTGTAGCTAGATATAGCTAGTAGCTATATCTTGTTTGTTAAATTCCCATACTGTAAAAATGACAATTCATCATTTTACAAGGGTTCTATGTTCAGTGGTTTCTTGGAGTAGTAACTTTTGGGAGTCTTCGCTGATTGCTTGGCAACTGCTTAAAGCCAAGAAATGGAGTACTCCGAGGATGATGTTTTTCTGTAGGCCGATCTTAGATTTATAATAATACCTAGATACTGGATGACAAGATGGTGCCTCTTCATTCTAATGGAGTTGCTCACCTGGCACATATGCCAAAAAAGTCATAATAAAAAGAGTCATAATTGGCGTTGTTTGCTGTCAACACTTTTACAGACATCACTTTTACATTGGTAGTCTATGGAGAAAATGCTTTAGGGCTGCAGGGGATTTTTTTTGCTGCAATACCACCAGTGGCCACTGGGGAAAAGTTGGTTGTTTGGCTGAGCTGCTTTCCTGATGGCCTGAGGCCAATGCAGAAGTTACCTCACCCTGGTTCCCTTGGCAAAAAGTCAATGTGAATTTTCCATTGGATTTTGGATTACTGCAGTGGTAAACAAACGTTTATGATACCTACAGGTTTTGTTCAGCATGATAAACTTTACAAATGAACATCACCTTTAAGAGTTTTGAAGCCTAAATGCAATCACCAGAAGTAAATGGATGTAAAGTCATGTTCGGCATGTTGACAATTTGTAATCTCATTTAGCCACTTGGCATTTAACCAAAAACCTATATAAAAAACCCACTGACTCACAAACAAGGGAACTGAGAGTGCTGAAATGCTCATTTCCAGGTTTTAGGACTCATTCCAGGGGCATCCTACAGTCCATTACGCATTTGCCCATAAAATAGGGAATTGTTGTTTGTACACTTAGGGTTTGTACAGAATAAAACAAACAAGATGTAATGTCTTAATGAGTAAGATTTACAGGCTGACTTTGGTACCATAGGATGGAGCCAAGCTAGCTGTTTCCAAGCTTTATGCTAAGCTAAGCTAACCAAGAGTGGTGTAAATCTTATCATCTAACACCTTGCCAGAAAGCAGTGGTGTATTTCTCAAAATGTCAAACTATTCCTTAAAATATGAAGCTACAGTGATTAGCTGGTTAGCTTAGCTTGGCACAAAAACTGGAACAGGCTAAATAGCTAGCAAGGCTCTGCCCAAATGTAACAAACTCTGCCTAAAACACAACAAAAACAAGCTAAAAATAAAAACAAAACGTGAAAAGGACAGGTTGTGATTTCACTGGGAGTTAAGTGCTGGAAAATTTCTTGGCCAGGAGCAGTGACTTCCTGAAGTCTACCTTTGGACAGAGCCAAGCTAATTGTTTCCATTTGATTTCAGTCTTTAAGCTAAGCTAAGCTAACTGGCTGCCGGCATTAGGTTCATATTTAATAGACAGGGAAGCAAATTAGCGTATGTCCCAAAATGTCCAACAATTGCTTTAATTTAACAAACGCCACCCATCACAAATTTAGAGATCAGAGAGAGTTATTGTTTTTGTTAGAGTAAAGTCTAGGCATAGTGTAACCCTTAATATGATAGCAATTTAATTATCAATTTAGAGCTCTTCAATCTCAAACTTCTCTTTTTTTTTACTCAAATGTATGCCTTGTTTTTATAATGAGGGCAGGTGGAGAAAAGCTAAGGAGGCCTTTTGAGGGAAGAGCGCAACCAACAATTATTATCTTTGAGGGATGTCGATAATTCCCAAACTCAACCTAAGAAATGACAAACTAAAAAGGACTGCAGTCTAAGATGTTGAGATGTTATTCCATACACACTGTTACATACAAAAGCCTGAATGAAATCATTAAGTTCATTTAATCTGGGTGTGTGAGCATGTGTGTGTGCACAAGTGAGTATTTCTTGAAGTGTGGGCCTTCACATGGTCACACACTTAATGGACTGACCTGCGTGTCCACACCTATTGATGTTAATGCTGTCCTTGTTGGTTTTTTCTTTGATTTCATGTCATTTTTTCCTCATTATTTTGTGTTTGTGAGGATGCAAATGTCACTCATAAAGTTTCTATTGTTAAAAAAAAATACATTGTTGGGTTTGTTTGCAAAATAGCTTTGATATCTGTTGCTAAGCTCACCTGTCATGGAAAACAGACAACACAGGAAGTTGGTTTTTGGAGTAGACTTAGGAGTGATATGCAAATGGAAGCAAACAGTTAAATGTGGTTAAGATGGAAAATCATTCAAAATAAAACAGTATGTCATTGAAGGCTGTTGAAAGGTTTTCACCTTATTTTGCTATAGACCAATGGTCACTATTATGTTACACGGATTAGTGTTAGTGTATTGTAGTAAATTCATTATTTCGAAATGTTGTTTCACCCAGATCACATAAAAAACATACCCCTAGTGGTGTCTAGCCATGCATATAGTTTTGGTTTAATTTGTCCAGATGTTAAGATCTCTGACGCTGAGATTTTAATGGGAATGTTTTAATGCACACATTGGAAGAAAGTTTATTTAAAAAAATAGATGTGTGTCTCTCAAATTGTGGTTGCAAACCTATTTCTCAAGTGTGTCAAAGATCCAAAACTTTTTTATGCACTCAATAGATTTATTTCTCTCATATTTGGCCACAAATATGTGTAAGTGAGCACCTCTCCTTTTCCAAAATAATGCATCCACCTGACAGGTGTGGAATGTCAAGATGCTGATCCATCAGCATGATGGCTTTTACTATTTACCTGACTTTGGCAGTACATCGAACCAGCCTCACAACTGCAGACCACATGTAACCACACCAGGTCAGGACATCCACATCTAGTGTCATCACCTGCAAGTTGGTCCGAGACTGCCACCTGAATAGTTAATATAACAATTGGTTTGCACAGCCAAATAATTCCTGCAAAAACTGTCAGAAACCATCTTGGGGAAACTTATCTGCATGCTTGTCGGCCTCACCAGGGTCTTAACCTGACAGCAGTTCATCATCGTAACCAACTGTTGCGACTGCCAAATTCAAGAAAATGACATTGGAGACAATTCATGAATGTGAAATGAACATAAAGTTCATTTGCATCAGCTCTGATGGACATTCCTGCAGTCAGCATGCTCTTGGCACGGTCCCTCAAAACCTGTGACATCTGTGGCATTGTGTTTGTCATCAAACTGCACATTTTAGACTGACTTTTAAAGGCATCCATCCCAAGGCATCATAGTAATGATGCTGTTTAACCTGCATCTTGATTTGCCACACCTGTCAGACTAACACTAACTAATACGATTTTTAAGACATTGCAACCAAATATGAGAGAAATAAATCTATGGAGTTTGTTCAGTGCAGCAACAGTAACCCTGGAGATACTTGGGTATAAGATCAAGAACACAACATGCAGGGAGTGCCCTTCATGGATGAGAAGGTTGGAAGCCAAGATCAAGGAAGCCTGGAGAGATATTAGTATACAGAAGGAGGTCATGACAGATAGGTCCTGGATGAATAAGAAGTATAACACATTTTCCATAAGCGAGGCTCTAGAAACTCCAAACAAAGGGTCTCAGCTCTGGCTACTAGGCTGAAGAGCTACACTAGAGAGGTGGATGCCAAGAGAATAAATGGCCTGTTCTCCAAAGATCCATCAAGGGTGTCTTCCCAGCTGCAAGAGAACAACAATGCAAGGACAAACCCACCCAGAGAATGAGCAATTCTGAAAGGGCCTCTGGGAGAAAGAGGCATCACACAACACCAATGCTAAGAGCAGACCACAGCAACCTCCCTGAACAAGAACCAGTCACAATCACAAAGGCAGACATCCAACAATGAGTATCACACATGAAGAGCTGAACAGCACCCAGACCTGACATGATCCACTCCTACTGGCTGAAGAAGCTGACAGGGCTCCATTATCGCTTGGCAGCACAAATGAGTGAGCTGCTAGCAGCCTGCACTCGCCCAGACTGGCTAACACAAGGGAGGACCATACTGATCATGAAATATTCCCACAAGAGTGCAACACCTTCGAACTACTGGCCGATAACCCACCTCTCCACAGCATGGAAGTTCCTCTCAGGCATTATGGCAGCTAAGCTGAGTAGGCACATGAGTCAATACAAGAGCAAAGCTCAGAAGGGCATAGGAAATAACACCAGAGGGCCGAAGCACCAGCTACTGGTCAATGGAGCAGTCACCCAAGACTCTAAAAGTAGGCAGCTCAACCTGAGCATATACCAAGGTTATGCACTGTCCCCGCTGCTATTCTGCATAGGCCTGAATCCCTTCAGTCATCAGTCATCTCTAAGAGTGGCTATGGATACAGAAATGGAGCAACCATCAGCCACCTCCTGTACATGGATGACATCATGCTGTATGCCAGGAGAGGACGAGACATCGACTCACTGATCACCCTCACTAGGATCTACAGCAAGGACATCAGGATGCCATTCGAACTGGATAAGTGTGGCCGCATGGTGGCAAAGAGAGGGAAGGTGATCAGAGCTGAGGGGGTGCAGCTACCAGGACAGCTACAAGTACCTGGGTATCCCACAGGTCAGTGGAAGCCAGGATGAGGACGCACGGAGGTCAGCCACAGCCAAATACCTGTAAGACAGGTGCTAAGAGGGCAGCTCAGTGGGAGGAATAAGATCCAAGCCATCAACATATATGCCCTACAAGTCATCAGATATCTAGCTGAAATACTGAGCTGGCCACAGGAGGATGGATACTGCTGATGTCAAGACTCCTCACAATGCATGGAGGGTTCCACTCAAAGTCCAGCACCCTGAGACTGTACAAGTTGCAAAAAGAGGGAGGCTGAGGATAAGTGAGTGTCAGAGCCTCAATTCAGGATGAAAAAAGGAGCATCCAAGAAGACATCAGGAATATGGCCCCCTGCTCAGAGAGTGACTCTGGTGCCAGAAGACAGAGGTTGATGAAGAGCAAGATGAAATTTCGTGGAAGACCAAACCCCACCATGGGATGTACCATTCGCAGATAGAGGAATTGGCTGACATCAAGAAATCCTACCACTGGCTAGAAAAGGCCGGCCTGAAGGACAGCACGGAGGTCTTGATCATGGCAGCACAAGAGCACCAGATCCATAGAGGCACGCTGTTCAAAGAGGCCTCTGAGACAGTCCAGCATCCAGTGGCAGGATGTAAGATGCAAGCTGGGTCAGCATACACTGAGAGGCACAACCAACTGGTTGGCTTAGTGTATACGAACGTTTGTGCCAAGTATGGAATAGAAGTTCCCAAGTCTTAATGGGACACACCACAGAGAGTAGTTGAGAACAACAGGGCTAACATCCTGCGGGACTTCAAGTTCCAGACTGACAAGCAGCTGGTAGCTAACTAACCAGACATAGTGGTGGTTGACAAGAAGCAGAAGAGAACAGTTGTGGTAGATGTGGCTGACAGTAACATCAGGAAGAAAGAGCATGAAAAGACTAAGAAGTACCAGGGTCTGAAGGAACAGCTGGAACAGATGTGGAAGGTGAGGTACTAAGTGGTCCCAGTGGTAATAGGAGCAGCAGGGCCTGTGATCCCAGACTGGGAGAGTGGCTCCAGCAAATTCCAGGTACAACATCTGAGGTCTCTGTCCAGAAGACTGCAGTCCTAGGAACAGCTACGATATGCGCAGAACCCTCAAACTCCTAGGCCTCTTTTTTTAAAATCCAACATAAGGGAAAAATGAACTAAAATTCTATTACTAACAGTCGGTCTGTAGGGGTACAACCTGTAGTCCTGCAGTTTATCTTAATGTTTTCAGTATGTGTTAAGAGCATTGATAGATAGATGTGGTGGAGTAGAGTGAAAATAAAGATCCATCCGGGGCTTAATACAAAATAACAAACATGACATTTGCAAATTTGCACATACCGTATTCTTTTATTGTTTGTTACTGATTATTAGGTAGTTATTTGTGTTGACATCTCATTAGCTCGTTCTTGTTTGTAATAAACACAAAGAATATACTATATAATAACACTTACCTAAAAATACTTGCCTAGGGTGCCGAATTTGTCAGGTACAGCACTGCTGCAACATAAGCTATGTCCAAACATAATATTCCTATTCCTTTGGACAATGCATAGACCTCACTTTAAACATTTTTATTTGAACTACTTCTTACCTGAAGCAATAGTCCCTGTGAAACCAGTTGACTAAGTGACATCGTTCCGGGGAGGTCATGTTACTGTTGAATGCTTTTATTTTAATTTTAATAATGCTTTGAGCACCACAAACAAAACTCCATTCCACTCCAGGTGGAAGCAGAATTCTTTAAATTAATACCTCAAATCTTGGACAAATAAAATCTACATTAGTTTTTTGTACATCTGGTGAACTGACCCTTAAAGACCCCTTGATGGCCAAACTTGTGCAACATTATGGTCCATAATTTCACCCCAATCAAAATTCATTCTGACACTGACTGCAGAGAGACAATTTTAAGATGCTCTATACCCTATAACAACATGACACACAAACTACCAAGTTGCAGAGCAAATGTTTAATCATGAAAAGAACTGTAATTTCAATTCAGAACAATTAGCTGTCCTTTATCACTGGGAGAGGAGCTTTTCTGCTCTACCAGGCATGAAATTAATTACTGGTTTAATGATGCCCTGATGGGTCTTAAAGCAACATTTCAGCTTTTGCTCAATGCATAGTGTTACTTTACAGTGTACTCTGTATGTCTCGTGATAGCAGACAGACATAGGTTACTGCACTTTCACTGACCTCCCTCTCACTGCTGTTTCTGTCGTTCCTGTGTCCTTAAAATACCCAGAAACAAAATAACAGTTACATGAAGTGAGTGCTTCCACTCTGCTTTATGAGTTACAAGAACACAATTGTTTCTTTAATTACTCTTATTTCAACCCTTTGGCAGAGGCTGTTAATGCAATCCTGCAGCACAGCACTGAGAGTAGAACATGTTCCTGACTGTATATAGAACAATGTGGCAGCACCAGTGACCAGGGTCAAGTTTGAAGTCCCGCTTGAATTTAAACGTTTGCTTATGAGAGAACAAGAACTCTGGATTAAATGTATGTGTGCTACTTTCTACTTTTCAGGTTTTGTTGAACAATATAAGGGTTAGTTGATTGGATGAAAAATAAATTATTAATAAATATTATGATTTTGGCAAGATTATAAACAGTCTCGATGCTGACAGAACATAATCCTTCAACTCAATCATCTCATCTCAAAATGAGGATGGGGTGCCAGTGCTGACTGGTTTCAGTGACAATACTGTTTGTCTTAAATCACTTCATTTTTTACTGAGAAATAATTTTAATATTCCTTCATCAAGGGCATCGCAGAGTAAATAAAACCTGATACAAGTGTCCACTGCCTAATTTATCACGTGGTAATTCTTCCTGCTTACAAATGCTTTCATTAGTATGCTAAGGGCTGTAAAATATATAGATGTCTATATCATCCCTGAAAATATGGTTAACCTGATGTTCACTGTTTGACATTTATGATGATGTGTACATTCACCCAGAATCGTTGCATAATAATGGTCTCACTTAAATTTTATGACCATATCGTTTCTAATTATCTCCATTACTGGCTTTTAATGTCTGGACAGGAACTAATTTGCAAAAGTAATCAATGTATCTCACTTTAATTTGGATGCTGAGAGCTGAAGAAAAAAGCATGAAGGCTGTGGCTGAGTTCATGAGTCATCCAGGTTGTGTTTGTACAGCCAACAGTATTTTGCAGTCTATGATGAAAAATACACACCACCAGGTTTCTTGTTTTTGTCCCCACCCTGTGGCAGCATTTACTACTTACACTGTATTTTTATCCATTTGACTTCTTGCTTGAGAAAGTTGTTTGTAACACACCATTGGGTTCTGTCTTTTTACAAGTGTGAGCTCCCCTTGTATGTATTGTTTACATTTAAAAATACAGTTTTATGAATATCCATGTGCACAAAAATTCTTTTTTAATAGTCTTTATTACATTTAATTCTGATTACAGTGTGTAAACATATTCCCTCTTCAGGTTTACGCTGCCCCGCTGAGTTCAGTGGGACTCTACCTGTTGTTTTTACCTTCACTAACTTTTGTGTTTTACATTGTTTACATTAAAATACATTTTGTTTTACTCTCATTTCATCTCTTAATGTATGCCTTTTAAAAACAAAGTGTATCATACATTTTTTGTGCAGTAACTAAGATCAGTTTTCAAGCACTGATTCATGTCCTTACTTCTCACCTTTGTTTTGGCAGAAGGGAATCTACTCAGCCTGACATTAAACAGTACAGCAAAGACAATGTGTTTAAACTGGGGCTGCACTATATGCAAAAAAACAAAACAAAACCTTATTGCAATTATTGTGACAGATACTACGATTGAGATATGAGTTGCAATTTTAGTGGAAATGGTAATTTTTGCATTTCATTTTCACTTAAAAAATTAAAAATATAAGTGATGATGAGGTCATTTTTGCTGGGGTCAGTACCACCAAATCAGCATGTTCCCTTGTGCCTGGAATGTGATTTATAGGCCGGGGCATCTCTGTAGCACCGCTATGCTTCATTTGTAATGCACTGTTGTGACACAGTTTCACTTTATCAAAAAACTGCAATTTGGATATTGCACTTGGCCATTTTGCCATTTTGACACTATTCCCATTAAATGTACAGCCCTAGTTTAAACAGAGTTTAACAGTATTTGAACGTGACAGAGACAAAATCATCAGTCACATCATTTACACACTGTCACATTGGGTGCTCTAAGGTCTGAGGGTCCAACGTGCCAGCTGCAGCTTTCCCTTTTTTAATCATCCTGTCTGCACAGTCTCCATCCTGATTCATCACTGCTTGTCCTGCTGAGCCTCCAGGTGTCTTTGTGCTGCTCTCAGTGTGTCCTGCAGGTCTTTGTACTGTGCCAGAGCGCAGGCTTCCTCCAGCCGGGCCCAGCGGTAGTCCTGGTGCTCGTCCGACAAAGTCACAGCTGTCTCTGGGTCCCTCAGCTCGGCCAGCCAGTACAGCACTTCTTTGGGTCTTCCTCGCACCTCGTAGCGCAGCTCCCGTAAAAAGCCATCGATCACCCGCAGTTGCTCCGCCCCCAGCCCCGCCTCCTCTTTTGTTTCCCTCAGAGCTGTGGTGAGGTCATCCTCACCTGGATCCACATGACCTGATGGTGAACAGGTTAGATGTAAGTGGAACAAAGAACAACTTAAAGCTATTTCAGTAGAATTTAGCTCATTAGTGTTTATTATCAACTACGTGACACATTTTGAACTTGTGAACACCTTTGGGTGGGGTCCAGTGGTGCGTCCCATATGAGGTCTGCAAGAGGAGGTACTCGATGTTGTCTGGTGGAGGGATACAACTGGCCAGACGACGAAAAATTATGAAGCCACAAGCACGCAGCGCCATCTCTCCTGCACACACCAACACATTTGACATTACACTGTGTTACAGATTTGCACTGTAGAAAACAAAAGGCTGCAGCGTGTGTGGTCGAGCCAACTGTACATTACAGCTAAGGTCAGCTTTAAATGATGAAATACAGGACCACTGCTCTTCATACTTTTCAGGGTGAAACTGTTATCCTAGGTTACAAACTATTTTAAATGAAGAAGTACTTGTATAGCAGGAAAAGTTTTGAAACTTTGATGTCATTAAATTTGTCTTGGTAAAGGCTATGTGTACAGAAAGGTTCCAGATGCTGTTTTGCAAGTAAAAGCACAATAGTTAAATGTGTATTTGACTGGTAGGGTCCATGCATGTACACACAGACCTGCAAAATAGTTCTGTTGACTAACACATACACTAAACATCCAGCCATCCATTGTTGTAACTGCTTATCCTCTTGATGTCTGTGGGGGGGCTGGAGCCTATCCCAGCTGACATTGGGCGAGAGGCAGGGTACACCCTGGACAGGTCGCCAGACTATCGCAGGGCTGACACATAGAGACAGACAACCATTCACACTCACATTCACACCTACGGGCAATTTAGAGTCACCAATTAACCTGCATGTCTTTGGACTGTGGGAGGAAGCTGGAGTACCTGGAGAAAACCCACTGACATGGGGGAGGACATGCAAACTCCACAAAGAACCAGGAACCCTCTTGCTGTGAGGCAACAATGCTAACCATTATACCACCATGCCACCTATACACTAAATACGATTTTAAAAATAAAAAATAAAAATCAGCACTACTCTTTTTACCCCCATTTTTCACAAATTTAAATAAAAGATCTAAATGCTATTTGTATGCACACAAAAGGCTTAGCTCAAATTTTGTCACAAATTTGTTAAAATTCATGTCAGTGAGCACTTTGCCAATACAATCCATAATCCATAACCCTAACAGGTGTGGCATATCAAGATGCTGACTACACAGTATGATTATTATGCAGATGTGCCCTGGACTGGTCACAGTAAAAGGCCACTCTAAAATGTGCAGGTTTAATCACAAACACAAACCCTTAGACACTGTGATCTGAATGTTCATTTCACCACTATAAGCCATCTACGATGTTGTTTCCATGAATTTGTCAGCACATCCAACCAGCCTCACAACCACGGACCACGTGTAACCCCACCAACCCAGCACCCAGGGTTTTTTTTAATCAACTACTGAAAAATGGGAGCAAAAACAAAAGTTTTTTCAGTTCTATTTTTGTTCAGTGTACAAACTGCTATGATGTTAACTTTTAAGGTTAATGTAACTGTTTGAAATCAGTTTATATGAAATTTTGAAAAAGGAATTTCCTTTTATTTAAGGGGGATACATCCACACAGGAAAGACTGGAAATATCATCATTCCCCTTATTCTATTAAATTAAACCTTTTAGGAGCAGGGTTTCTTGATCAACATACTAGCCTTATTTGAGCCTTTCCTGCTAGATAGTAACTGTAATATATGTGAAAATATATATTAAAAAAACACTGCTGTCTGAAATGGCCGTAAGCAAAGCCAATTTTTTCAATAATTATAAAGAAACTTAATAAATTGCCAATATTATTACTATCAGTTCCAATGTTACGGTATAGGACAGTTCTGCATGTGGTGTGTGCAAGTGGCGTTACCCAGCTAAAGAAGTTGCTCGACTGCTGTTGGTAGGTACAATCAATGTCAAACACTTTACGGTCTCGATTTAATTACTTTTAAATGTATTAAAAAGTGTACAACTTGAATTATATAGGTTATATGTAACATAAGCTGCATCAGTGTCGACTGTTGTAGTTTTTATTTCATGTTAGTACATCATAATAAATGTTATTAAAAAGTTATAGTATAGTATGGCATTAAAAAAAAAAGTCATAGTGTGTGCACTTTTCCTGTCCGGCCCCTCAGTCACATGCTGGCTCTCTAAAACTGTCAAGAACCCCTGATCTAAGACTACTGTTTCAAAATGCTCTGACATGGTCAGTTTAGCTGTTAAGTTTCTAAAAGTTTCTCCTAGAGGGAATTCACCCCTGACCCCACTCCAGGGTTGGGTTGTTGTTACATAGGTGACCACAGCTCTGCTTTGCTGGGCCAGTCAGGACAGTTAACCTGAGCCTGCCAAGCAAAGACTGTGACTTTGACCATATTACTATGAGTTCAATCTGTGGAGAGTCAAGTAACTCCTGCATCACTAAAGCTGACAGGCACTTTCATTAGCTAGCCTGGCACACAGCAGCTTGTCCTGATGTGTGACAGATTCTGCAGGTCTACAGACCCACTGACAGACAACACTGCTGCAACATTAGGATTATTACCACAATAAAGAAGTCTGTTAGCATTTAGCATGTTAGCTGTCTTACCTCTCTGCTTGCACAGATCAGATGTCAAACTGAATAAGTTACTCAGTGTAAAATGCTTTCTGCTCTCACTGTACAGAACATGGTGGCTGTTATTTCCGTTATCGACACACACTGCAGTTTCGACTAATAGCTACCTATGTTAGCAGCTTACTTACGGTCTGGTCACAGTCACAAGATTTGACTGGGCGCTGTTTGTTTCTCACCGGCCGAGAGCACTGCGGAGCTCAGCGGTGCTCTAAGAAATGAGTCCGGTCCTCTTTGAGGAAGGAAATAAACCGTTCCGCTTTGTGAAATTGCTCTGACAGTACTGGTAGCTGCTGCCAGTAGTGACAGAGGGTATCAAATTACTTAGAGGGACCGTTCACCCCCAAATCAAAAATACTTCTTGTTCCTCTCACCTGCAGAGCTATTTATCAGTCTATATTGTTTTGGTGTGAGTTGCTGCGTGGAGATATCCGCTGTAGAGATGTCTGCCTTTTCTGGAACACAATGGAACTAGATGGCACTGGGCTTGTGGTGCTCAAAACACCAAAATAAAAAAGAAAAGCACATTAAAAAAACCAAACAGTTATGTCTCCTTCCAGAAATTATGACCTGGTTACTCAAGATAATCCACAGACCTTGCTCTTTCATGTAGGAACTATTTGCTGTCTACCGAACCACACCCGCCAACTGTATCACCACGCAAAAGGAAGTGTGCATCAACTCAGGGGTGTAAATATAGACAGAGCAAGCAATGCAATTGCACTTGGGCCTGTGGGGCGGGGAGAGAAAACGGGCCCTCCAACAATGTGTTGGGCCCTGGCAAGTGATTCAGATTGCCACTTCAGTAATACACTTAAGTTCAAAGAATAACTCACACAGATATGCAGTGATGATTATTGAATTATGTGTCTGATGTTGTCTAATGTCAAGACTCTATTTGATTGTGTGACAAGTAACTAGCGTGCACTGGGGCCCATCATAACCACCTTACGCCACTGCATCACCTAGCACCACTGAGCTAGCTAATGCTACAGCTAACCGATGGACAACATTAATTTTTACACTTCGGGCTGTCATGAGCATGAGCCTCTCATCCATAAGTACATGCACACTTCCCTCTGTGCAGTGATATGCTTAATGGGTGTAGTTCAATCTATATTTATTAACAGCACTACATGTAAGAGTAAAAAAGTGCATTTTTGACTTTGCAGTGAACTGTCCCTTTATAATAAAACGTAAAAGTACTCTTTATGCAGAACTGTCATATTCAAATATATCATTTTATTTTGATGGTATATGATTGGGCGGCGCCATAGTGCAGTACGGAGTTTGCAGGTACTCCAGCTTCCTCCCACAGTCCAAAGACATGCAGGTTAACTGGTGACTCTAAATTGTCCGTAGGTGTGAATGTGTGCATGAATGGTTGTCTGTCTCTATGTGTCAGCCCTGCGATAGTCTGGTGACCTGTCCAGGGTGTACCCTGCCTCTCGCCCAGTGTCAGCTATGATAGGCTCCAGCCCCCCTGCGGCCCCTAACAGGATAAGTAGTTACAGAAAATGAATGAATGATATATGATTAACATATTATACACAATTTTATAGGTTTTTATGTTGCTTCTTTTTTATTGTCAATTATTGTTTTGACATAGAATTATTTTATTATATAATTATAACAGCAGTTCATACTATTGGGTAAGTTGGATATGTATCTATAATGAGGTATTATTTTATAAATTGATATTTTGCATTTACAGAGTACCTGGTCGCTGTAGCTGCACTGCTACTAAATGTAGCAGAAATTAACATATTCAAGTAAAGTACAAGTACCGCAAAACTGTACTTAGGTATGTAATGTACTTAGGTTCTTTCCCCTGCTTCTACCACTACAGCACTACTACAACTGCAGATGTTAATGGTGACAGGAATTTAAATAATTTAGGGACTTAAAAATGATGAACTGATGAGACAAAATGCCATGATAAATAGTAACATATATTTTTTAAAATAATTTGATTCAAATAGATTCATCCGGTTGTAAACTCTTGCGCTGACAGATTAAACAAATGTTTCATGATAAACTTACATATTTCCTCATAATCGTATTGCGCCTGTGGGAGACAGATAAGAAATGTACCCAGTGTAGATAGGGCCAACTGAAGACAGCTTGTGTCTGAAGATAATAGAGATGGGGCCTCCTTCCCACGCGAGCCGAACTGTCAGCAGTACAGTTGTTCGGCTTGACAGAGGAGACACCGCTGCAGAGTTTCAAGGTAAAGACAAGAACTCACCCAAAATACATGTTTTTGTTATTTTCAAGTAAAAATACATGGGGAGAGAGAGAGAGTGAGGCTGACAGACAGGCAGGCAGGAGGCATACACAGGATTTGTATAAATACATCCTACAGTCCCTTAGGGCTCGCTTAAAGAAAATGTATCATTTCCCTGACATAAACAATTATTTTGCTTCTCTGTACATCCATCTTTCATAGCATGTAGCTGTCTGTGGTTTCGCCAGATGCCTCAGGACATGTGACTTTCACTGCCACTACTACTGTGTTTACTCAGCCTGCACTGAAGTGCTCATTATTCCACTCCGCTATACACGAATCACACTTGGGGTCAGGTTCCCCTGCATCCAGACATTTTCTGTATATACTGGCTGTCACAGAGATTACACATGGATGTAGGACTGTGGTCTCTTGATGGCCACTGCTTTTGTACAATGATAACATTCATGTAGGTCATACATGTGATCATTAGGTAGTTGATTGGTCTGTTATTTTGTACTTAAGGAACACACAAAAAAAAATCCTTTAACTCTGGATAGATACAGTTCAACTTGTGATCTGCTAAAGGCTCCCAGATATTAGGGATTAATATTACAGGTCTGAGCATGTTTGTAGCAGAGCTGATCAGTGCCAAGAGATGTCCTTACATGGATACTTCAGGCTGAATCTTCTGGAGGTGTTGTGGACTTAATTTAAGCTGACAACTGTGATGGGAGGCGCCAACACGATAATCCTGGTGACAAATCCAAAAGCCACACTTTTCATGTGTAGTTAAGATTTCAGTTGATGTTCTAACCCAGACATACCGCCACATGACATCGACTGCACGACCAATCTTGTGATTTGATGAAGAAAAATAACAGGCTTCTCTATCATTAATGCTAAACTGTGATATTTCCTGTTTGCCTTCTACACATTATTTCACAGAGCCATGGAGGAGCCTACAGGAGAGCCTCAGTTTGTGGGGAAGAAGGATGAACTTATGAAAGCAAAGCGTTCTTTCAGGACAATAGAGGGTCGGGATATACTGATCATCTACCACCAGGACACCTTCTATGCTATGGACTCTTACTGCTATCGTGAGTACAGTTCCTCATGCATTTAACTCATATTAGTGGCAGTTAGCGGGAGTGGGGGACTCGGGTCACATAGCTTGACTTGAGTCAGACTTGGGTCACAAAATTGAAGACTTGAGACTTGAGACTTGACTCTGACTTGATATTCATGACTTGAGATTTGACCTATACTTGAGACAGATGACTCAAAAAGCTCTGAATTTATATCAAATATCTGCATTTTACTAGATTTTAAAGGGGAACACCACCTAAATTCAGAATTCCAATATGTTATTTCTATGGTCTATGAAAGTTCTATCAATATTTGTGAACATGAGCCACTTTGTCTCAAACCCAGAATCCAGACAAATAAGTCTTAAACTTGTGATGTCATCAAGTATTAAGTCTGAAGCTGCTCCATAAAGACAATGAATAGGAGCCTTATTTTGTGAACCCACAGTATGGTTTTCTTTTTTTATACCCAAATGAGCTTTATGCTATTGTCATGTTCTCACTTCTGGCACAGTTCCAGACTTTATACCCTATGACATCACAAATTTGAGTTTTGGCACTCCAACTTTTGGATTTGAGAGACCGTTGTTCATGTTTACTATTATTTTTTGGACTTTTTTAGAGCATAGAAATAACATATGAATTTTGCAAATGGGTGTAGTTCCCCTTTAAAAGGTTACTCTTGTTATTGAAACATGATGATTTATAGTGCAATATGCGCAAACCTGGCAACCTACAAGGAGACGGCATACCAGCAGAGGTTATCAGGCAGCTATCATAGAGAGGAGCTAGTCCAAAAATGATGCGTTTGGGGCTCAATTATTTTGTTGTCAATGATGGTAGTGAGAAGAGAATAGCAGTATGGAACATCTGAAGCTCAGAAATCAGTGACATGACCCCCACAGCATCCAACTTGTTTTGGTTGTACTTCACTGTAGAGCCCTTTAGAGCTACAGGACAATATTATAATTTTAGAGCCCCACTCTCAATTGCTGTCCATTTAGAGGGCTTATTATTGCGTCCCACAAGATGTCATATATAATTTTATAAGATTGATAAGGTGTAAGCAGGCTGCAACATTAATTGTTAATGTTGAAAATAAAAATCAACTTTTCATGACCGTTGTCTTTTTAACTGATGTAAAAATGGAAAACAGGGCAGTTCATCAGAATTTCACGACTTAACTTGTGACTTGCTTGACTTAAAGCAGGGACTCGACTTCACTTGCTTGATTCTCATCACAGTTACTTGGAACTTGAAGGCTAAGACTTGAGACGTGCTATTGACTCACCCATGTGTGACTCGTTCCCACCTCTGGCAATTAGACTTCACCAACAGTGTGTATTCTCATCTGGATCAAGGGTGTTGTCAACAAATGCTTACTTCCACTGAACCTATTTAAAAAGAAGGTGCTGCTGATAGACATCCTGCTATGGGACGTTTAACAGTAAGCTGCTTTACTTTGTTATCCATAGTACAGTTTAGCACATATCACCTCTAAAGCGTGTCCAGTCAGCAGAAGGTTAGTGTGCTGTAAACTGTTTGCTTATTCGGCAATACACTGATCCCCTACCCTCTCGACAGATGCTGGGACGCTGCTGCAGGATGGAGACATTGAGGTGAGGTTTGTATTTTACTTGAGAGATTACGGGTTGTTTTTGTGTCTGACCCAGGGCAAAGAAAACAAAATGCCATTTAAGTTAAAGTACTGGACTGTACTTTAGTGTTTTACTACAATCATGCTTTCATATTCCATTTGTACTAAAAACCTTACAGGGCACTGAGGCCTCGAGGAACACTGTAATTAAGATACCAATCCTGAATCACATTAATATAATGTTATGCTAATGATGAAGGGCCTGAGTGACCTACACTTATCCCACATAAGGTTGTTTACCTGCTTTCTTTCAACACATTCACAGGAAATCTCCGGCAAGCTGTGCATAATTTGTCCAAACCACAAGTACAAGATCTCTCTTGCCGAAGGGGAGGGCTTATACAAGGGCACTGACCCCAGGGAAAAGACGCCTGTGCCCAGATGGTACTCCAAGGGTGTGAAGCAGCGCGTCCACACGGTCACTGAGACCGATGGGGATGTCTATGTCAAGCTCTCTGAGGAAAGGTGCTGGCTCGACTCAGACTTCTACCAGGGAGAGAAGGGCAAGGTGGAAAGGGCCAAAGCTGCAGAAGCTGACAAGAAGACAGACAAAAAGTAGTATAATAGATGGATGAGTATGGCTTCGCTATGGTCCCCTCTTGACTCCCCTGATCTCCTCTATGATTGGATGATGACTGTGGAGAGGATTTCAGTTCATGCTCTATGTGAAGTAACCAGTAGGGCCTTAAACTGGTCTTGTTTTTAATGAGTTTGGGAGTGTTTAGAATTTTAAATTGCTTTATTTATGGCTTGCTGGTTGTTTACATGATATTAAAATGTTGTACTAAAAGAATCAGGTCGGATGTTGCCATGTTAGGTGGACATGTGCATCTCAAAACAATCATGCAGTTTGCTAAATAAACGTTTTTTATGAATGAATTTTGAATTCTGATTCTCTGTTCTGAAACTGGTGTACCCTGCCTCTCCAGCACCCCTGCGACCCTGAATTGGATAAGTGGTTGCAGATAATGGATTGATGGATGATGTTCTCAAATTGGGCGGTGGCATGAGGTGGCTAAATGCAGAACCCACACTGCTGTGTCCACCTGCATTCCAATATTCCTCATGCATTATGCATTGTGAAAGAATCAATAGGATAAAAAGGCTTATGATCGATGATGTCCTAAAGTGGATAATCACAGATGTAAAATATAAAGATCATACTCACAATACTGGCCACTTTTGTATTATCCATGTCTGACTCCCTTAGATAACATCAGAATGCGTGAATGTCACACGCTGCATAGACTCCAACTTTTGGGATTTGTGTTGTAACATGTTTCATGTCCATTGGCAAAAAATTCCTCCAGCAACTGTGAAAAAAAACACTTTGCTGAGGACTGAAGATTGTTAAAAGGTGAGTTGACAGCAGCCTCAGACAGGTACTGTGGCTGGCTGTGGCTGTCTCCCACTCCTGCCCCTCATGGGCCCCCTGGTGCATATTCTGTACAGAGATTCAGGGTTTTGTTTTGAACATTCAGCATTCCATGTTTCTCAACTCTCAGTAGTAAAAGGAATAGGTGTATTTCCCAAAATGTCAAACTATTCCTTAAATATTCATGATGTCACCAGTATCTCTAAGCCTAACTTTGTTGCATTTTGCGATGTTATAACAATCAGAGCATTAATATAGCAGCAAACCACTGTTTGCTATGTAAAGATATAGCAGCGTAATGGTGTCCTGTGCAGGGAATGAAGTCACACCTTCTCTGTGTGTTGTAATACGAACCTCTCTGTTCTTTGTAGATGGTCTGGACATGCGTACATGTCAGTGCATGTGAGTGCATGTGGGTCCCTGTATATGCATCCCACTGGTTCAACACATTCTCACTCTGAGCTCCTCACATGTCCTCGACATATGTCGAAATGGAAATGTCGACATATGACATGCAAGGTGCCCTGGGTGTGTTGGTTCTGGACATTCTGGGATGTCATGTCAACTTCAGCCTGTTACATGCATCGCCTGTTTTCAGAATACACTTCTGTTTTCACAGGAAATGTACAGCTTGCATACAGTCTCTTTCAAAATAAACACACCACGCCGATGCAACACCATGAATTAACTTTTATTTCCTTCAACAACAAATGCACGTGGTTACATTTAGCCAACACACATAGATTTTTGCCCCCTTAACTTTCGTTGTTGTACTGCCATGTTTGCCCCTGACGCCAACAGGGTGCTGTTAAACAATTACAGTGACTGGCTGCACATCATGCCCCACGAAAGAACAGCTTTTTCCGTCAGTGTCTGACACCAGAAGTCACTGCCCAGGCGCCAGCTTTTGATGACTTTGGAGTGTGTGACCAGGTTGATATTGCCATCCCGACCTATGATGTTGGGATGGTGTCATCATGGAAGCATAACGCCAACTTTTAGCTCTGTCAGCACTGTTGCTATTGTTAGCACTTTTCAAGCTGTTAGCACCGTTAGCTTATAGCCTCCTGCTCAGCCACCTCCATGTTGAGAGCCGTGTGCATGCAATCAGGGGTCAGACTCTGAATCATAAGCTTTGCATGTCATGTAGAGTTTCTTTAAAGGAAAATTTTAGCGATTTTAGCACTGCACTTACATAAAAAAGGGGACTTGAAAGAAACCGACTGAATAAAGAGTGGTCAAAACTGGTAAAGCAGCAGCCAAGATATCTTGACTAGCATCCTTTGTTAGGCCTTCTCAGCCTGGAAATATCCCACGTCTTTCAAACTCCAAACCTCCACTTTGTAACAAAGGCTTTCTGCTGCTAATTTTAAGTCTTAAGTCCAGTACAAGTCTGTCATACAATTTTATAATTATTACAAAAAATATGTAAAGGTGAGGTTGTTTATGTGACTTCTAAAAAAAGAATTCTTATTTATTGCATAGCCATCCTATACTTCCTATGCTGTGCAAAATAATTTGCCAATATAATTTAACCGTTTGATGTGAAGAGTCAAGACAGCCTGTCACATTCACATTATTTCTTTGTTCCTGTACCCATCATACAGGCTAACAATGACACAGCCCTATGACTGCAAATGCCATGGGTTGAGAACACAAAGGCTATGGGGTATGATGTTCCTCTGTGCATGAATGATGCTGGTTTCTGTAGCTGGCCTACAGCAAGGAAACCCACAACACAGTCTGAAGCCTCTGCCCATGTGACGCTTTGAATACAGTCAAGAAATGCACAGGGCCCAGGGTTACGTGGAATGAGAGGACTGAGCACTTCAGCAAAGTTACTACGCATGAGATATTAAATCTGTATCAGTGAGAATCTTGATGCTAGGCAGGTACCCTTATGTGCAGGTGGTCATTTGGAATAGGTCAAGTGGAGCGCTCTTTGTCCAGATAAAGAGCAGGCTGTCAGGGGAAACTGCTTAGCAGGGATAGTGCATCTTATTCCAGAGGAAGAGGACTGCACAGTATGTAAGCAGCATGGAAATACAGCGTTGCAGGGCATTCAAACTCAAGGCCTAAATATCTCTGTTGGTTTGATGTGCTGCATTATTCATTATTATTATGAATGACACAGGAGGCTCTGATAAAACCTTTAAGGCTCGAGCGATTCTTCCTCTTAAAAAGCTCTGGAAGCCCTGGAGTTTGACCAAGAGGGACTACCAGATCTCATCATCTTTTTTTTTATCTACTAGTCTACTGAGGGACTGTTCTTTACTTATCAGAGGGGGGGGAGGCTTGGTTGTGACTTTTTTTTTTTATCTTTACCCTACCCAAAAATACAAATGTTTTTCCTTGAGCCTCCCTGTGTGACTGGAGGAAATGCATGACCCTCCCTTCACCAGTAACTCCTGGGTAGAAAATCCTTGCATCACGTACATAAAATCAAGCAGTGCTAATCAAATGCCTTCTCAGATAGTTTTTTAGCCACCCAAAAAGGGCCCACCACAAAACAAAAAAATATTTTCACCCTTTTACCTTGTCCTCAGACAATCCTTTTTCTGATTGGTAACTGAAGCCATTACATCAAAGCCTCATTTTACTGAGCAGAACACTGAGCTGCTGGTCCGCAATTGTTTAGTGTGTAAGGTAAGGCAGACCAAATATTAAAATATACACTTACACTGATGTGGATTTTTTTAAGTGGCTAAAATACATTTTGCTGCGGCCCCTATCCACAGCAGAACATTGCTTAGCTTGTGTGCCAGTATATTTGGTTTATCAAAGATGATAGCAAAGCAACACTCCTACGGTCACCTTTGGGGGTACCCCACCTATAAAGAGGGTTTTCCCGCCTTGCCTCTCCCCTCTTGCGGTTGTACTACATGGGAGAGGTAAGCAACATTGCTCTTGTAGTAATATCCATGTTTTAGCGCTGTTAAGCTATGTTTATGGTTCATTTTATGCTAACATACTCCGGTGTCGCTTAATTTGTGTAGAGGCTCGAGTTATATGGTTGTAATTGATGGAGGATTTTGTTGTTCCCTCTTGCTGTCAGGTATGTTTTCTGTGCTTTATGGTACTTGATTGAATGTAACATGTCCCGCCCCTTTTGCTGTTGTACTCCATAGGAGAGGGGCTCGAGTTAATATGGTTGCTCTTGCTGTAAGTTGTCAGTTAGACAACACTAGACTCCACCGGTTACATTTATTATAAATACAAAATACAGCCATTTTAAGTTGTATGTCCTTTCTCTAAACCAAAATAAAAAGCACAAGTTATTCCCTAGTGTTTAAAAAGTTATTCAACATGCCTCCCCTGTTTTGCACCACTCCGCCCCCCCTCATAAGTAACGAACAGTCCCTAACTGACTCCCACAGCAAAACACCTCTAAAGCCTGTTAAAGTATTTCATATTTTCTGGCTACATCAGCAGGTAATCTCCTTACTGCTCATTATGGCTGTCATTATTATGACAATCATTAACATTGCACCCCATGCTTGTACCTTTTGGCAGCTCCTGTAGTGCCTGTTCATGTGGTGCGTTCAGTGTGTGTGACATGTGCTCATCAGAGGATGAGATTGTTTAGAGGTGAAACTGTACCCGCTCTGTGAAACTATGTCTGACTGGACAAAACATCATTGTGATTTCCTGCATGTTTACAGCATGGTCCTGTGTGTGTGTGTGTGTGTGTGTTGGCGCGCGCCGCTTCTACGCGTGTATGCCCGCGTGCGTGTTGCTGAGTCAGGCGCGACCACTCTCTGCTCAGTCCGCTGCTCCCTCGCGCTCTCTCTCTCTCTCTCTCTCTCTCTCCAGTTGTTTTTTGCCGCTGAGACTTTGTTTTATCCACCGACGTCATTCATATGGTCTGGACGCCGAGGCGCGAGGCTGCCCTCTCCTCGCCGCTAATTGTGTTTCCTACCGACTGACAACTTGTTTGTCTGTTAGCGCATTGGCTGCCCATGGGCGCTGCTGCTGTACACACACTCTGCTCTGCCTCTCCGCCGGCTGGGCTGTCCGGTGCGCCTCTGCGGTCGGTTCGGGACGGTATCGGGCTCCGCTTTTATGAATGAATAACGAGACGGGGAAATGCGAGTGACTGCGAAACTCCCCAGCAGCCGTGCTCCCGGGGGGCCAGCCACCGATGAGAGGGATTAACGACGGAGCGGAGCCGCGGCTCATTGCGGAAAAGCCGAGTCTGACTGCTGCAGACTGGCGTGGAAACGCACCGTGAGGGAAACGGGCTCCATAGCGAACAGCAGCGGAACAAAACCGCGGTGACCACAATGTAAGTTGCTCTGAAGCTGCAACTCATTAAGGCATGAGAGGAGAGGGGCTTCCTGTAGGGCTGCATGCTTTATTTATTTTCCTGTCAATATATCACTGCTTTATATAAACACATCACCGAACATATTTCTCAAAGTGTCTGATTTACTGAAGCACAATAATCCCCTGTCAGATAAATTAAGGGCCTTGGCAAGCTTCTTCTCTGTCATTTTCAGTGACATAACGGTGATGCACTGTCTCCGTGATAGACATGAATAATAAGGACCAGAGCAAAAGTGCCTCCTCTCCCTCAGTTCTACCTCTGGATCATCATCTGCTTGTGTGCAGCTGTATTCAAGTCACTTCCAACCCCGAGTTGTCTGGCTTACAGGTCCATCCACATCGTGGCTCTGGGCAGCGAGTGCCCCGGAGGAGTCGGGCCCGGGGAGGAGATCATGGGGCAGGGGCAGCTGCAGGGAGGCCTGCTGTGGAGCTACCTGGGTCACGGAGCGCTGGTGGGACCCTGCGACCTGGAGAGCAGCATCCACAACCCGGCCTTCATGGAGTACACCTCACGTGTGTTTGGAGATGTCACTGTGGTGGTTCGGGATTGCCCCAGCTGGGTAAGACACTGGTGTGTTTGTGTGCAGAGCAGGATGAGAAAAGATGGACTTGCATTGGTGTGCATCTTTGCTTTGCTCATTAATGTGTCCATCCTCAATTTGCACATTAAAGAGGACCCTTAAGAGTCATTTTCAGGTGTTGCTTTGGCTCTTTCCCCTGCACCTCTCTGCTTGTAATTCAGACTCGATCTGCGCAGAAAGGTTAGGGCAGGCCAAGATGGCAAAACATGCCAGCAAAAAGGGAGGTGTAATTTTTCCATGGCACTGTAACTGTGTGTCACTCCACTGATGTGCTGTTTACTTTCTCACTCTGCTTCTGTTTCTCACCAGACCTACAACATTTCAAATTCCAAGGCCACTTGCCTTCCAGCGCTGATTGCAGGCTTTATAAAAATGTCTCTATTCTTAGGAGGACGCTATTTTAACATGCACAGCACTCGAAAAAATAATGAAAGAACTTTTGTTCTTAATAGCATATGAATTTGAAATGAAAGCGCTGTTGTTGTGATTTTGTAGCAGCACTCTGTGCGTCCTATTATAGGGCTGTCTAACTATGTCAGGGGTGGTGCTGCGGAAAGTCTGTCAGTCTAATTCTATGGCTCTTTGTCCTTGTTTTTATTCAAATTGCTCAAAGCTTTCTGAAGTGTTTTTTCCTGCCTAATGAGTTGAATCAGGTTGGTTTAGAGTGAGCAGCTAGCCTCACACAGGTCCTTGGGGGTAAAGTCCCAAGTGCCACACTGAGGTATTTATACTTAGAGAGACTCAGAGGGGAAGGGTTAGGGTCATCTAAGGTAAGATTGATGGTACAGGTTGGAGATTCAGACACTTCTGTATATTGCCTCTCTCACTTCTGTCCTCCTCTGACCTCCTCCTGTTTATAGTTGTTGCCCTGTTCTTGCCTCTGCAGGACTTGTTGGACAGCGATTGGGCCAGCGTACGGAAAGTTCTTGAGCAGGCAGACATCCTGGTCATTAAATATTCAGTCACTGACAAGCTGGCCTTCCAGCAGGTCAGGAATGGCTACGCCCCGAGACTCCGCCCGCTGCTGAGGCACTGGGGTGTGCCTGTCATCCTGGTCGCCGTTGGAGCGCGGCTGAACGGTGAGGATGCTTTTGTCCTGTGTTCCTCTTTGAGTCAGAGTGAGTTTAGTTTTTCCTACAATACCTTGACAACTGATGATTCCTCAGTTTGTCACTGCTGTGCAGGAACAATGGAGTTTGAGAGGCAGCAAATATAAAACGTGTTATCTCTCAGCCATTGTTCTTGATATCCTTGTATTTCAGGCTTGATTTTACTGCTGCCTCAGTTGCTGAGTTTGATTGCGGGACAATATCATGTTCTTCTGGTTGGGCCAGTGAGATCACTGTCTGAGCCTTTTGTCCTCTAATGTGTCCTCTCAGCGATGAGGAGGATGCTGGTGATTAAATCTCCTCTTGGCTGCCTTCAGGCGGTCAGTTCACATGCTTCCCTGCAGGAGACACAAAGCGACACTAACTTTACATTGTTTTGGTCATTATAGGCCTTGCAAGCAGATAAGAGCTCACACAGCTCTTAAATATACGCCGTCATGGCTCAAAAGTGCACCACAGCAGCAGCCTGTCTTATAAGTAGGACTAAGAAACTTGACTGTAGCTTTAGTGGAGGCTGCTTAACGCATCAGGAATTAACATACGTGTATTTTGGTAGCTCAGTGTGTCTGGATGTGTTTTTTTGCAGACACACTGACCCTTGTTGAATCAAAATTCTGTAAAGATGCTCATCAAATGCACCGGGTTGTATTTTTAGCTTGTCTGCACGACATACTTTGAGATCCTGTCAGAGCTCCGCTGCAGAATGATCACAGTATAAGTCAAGTCTTTGCCAGAGAGAGAGAGAGAGAGAGAGAGAGAGAGGGAGAGAGGAGAGGAGGAGAGGGAGTGGGGAGCTGTAGACCAGAGCCTTTGTTTGTGTTTTTGTTTGCGGCTGCTGTGAGTATTTTCATGCTATCCCCTCATGATTGCAGAGAATGACGGCTGAGCTCTGAGCGCTTCCTGCTGCTCGACTTTAGACCACCTAAGGCACAGCTGTGACAGAGAGCGCTGCCGTATACGTGCATTAACACAGCCATTAAACCAATGCTGAACACAGGAGCGCAGACAGATTTATCCAAGGGCACACACACACACACCCTCACGCACACAAACATACCACTGATATGCCAAGTCACCGCCTGTCAGACGCTCACACTCACTCTGCTTTACCTCTCTCTCTCTCTCTCTCTCTCTCTCTCTCACACACACACACACACACACACTCTGCCTAGCTCAGTCTCTATGTCATGCCTGCAGGTTATTAGCAGTATGATTTATCAAATGCCTCAGCACTTAGCTGTATGTCGCGCTCATTCTCTCTTTTATCCCCGGCTCTCTCCTCCTTTGTGCAGTCTTTTTTCTCCTGTGAGCTAATCCCTCCAAATTTTCTGTCTGATTCTGTCTCTTTGGTCCCTGTGCACACATGCCACAGTGTCACTGGTCCAAGTGCAAGTGTGCTGATCCATCTTTTCTGTTGTTGCGAGATAATTCTGTTGGGGTTTTTTTGGACTTTGTGAAAATGAAAATGAGGGCGTAGAAGTCAAAACACATCAGTATTAAAAGGACAGTTCACCCCAAAATCAAAAATACATGTTTCTCTTCGTACCTGTAGTGTTATTTATCAGTTTGTATTGATTTGGTGTGAGTTGTATCACTGCACAGAAGTAAGTGTGCATCTACTGCTAGCTCACCTAGCACCACTGAGCTAGCTAATGTTACAGCTCAGCCATTAATGTTTACATTTTGTGCTGTCATGAACACAAGCCTCTCATCCATAAGTAGATGCATGCTTCCCTCTGCGTGGTGATACAGTTGGCGGGTGTACTTCAGTAAAAGAAAATAGTTCCTACATGAAACTGCTCACAACAAGGTCTGTGGATTATCTTGAGTATCTGGATCATGATTTCTGGAAAGAGACATTGCTGTTGAGTTTTTTAAATGTATCTTTTTTGTGCTTTGAGTACCACAAGCTGAGCGTCATTTAGTTCCATTATACTTGAGAGAAGGCAGACATCTCTGCAGTCGATATGTCAGACACTCAGCATCTCACACCAAAACAGTCTAGACTGATAAATATCACCACAGATAAGAGGCGAAATATGTATTTTAGATTTTGGAGTGAACTGTCCCTTTAAATTTGAGACAATCAAATGCCTGATGACATTTTAAGAATCAGTAAAACAAAACAATCTTTCACAAAAGTCCTTATTGGTTGTCCACATCGTCACTCTGAATGGACGAGTGATTTGGAAGTAGGGCAAATCCACATACTGGAAGCACATGTGGCTGTGGCATCTGGTTTTTATGTTCTGATACGCAAGATATGTTTTCTAATTTGGTGTGGGAAATATTGTGGTTCATGTTGGGTTCATCACACAAAGCAGCTTTTAGTTTGTTTCTTTTTTTTCCCACTTTTTTTTGCCTCGTCTATAAAGACAATTTAATAAGCACTGAAATATACAGACTAGTGTATTGGATTTTTCTGTGTGTATTTTTTGTGATGTAGTAGATCCATATTTTGTAACCATTTTGCTGCATTTTAAACTGTCAGTATTGGCTTACTTTGTCCTCTCAGGGAGAGTCACTTGTTACCCTGCTCTGCTCTGATTGGCCCAGTCTGGAAGTAGATTGATTCTTAATAATGCAGATCACAACCACCTGAGTGATGGGTGTGACTTTACTATACAGTATAACACTGCACTGTGGTGTTACCTTGACAATGCCTGACAAAGAGCTCTGTTAAATTCAAACATTTATCGGCTGAATTTATTGAGAGCTATCAGTACAGTGTGTGGATTTTTTTTTTTTTGTCTGACTGCGGTCTTCAAATCATCCTTGTCTGCTGTGGACATTCTGGAAGAAAATGTTGTGCTTGAAGGCACATATGGCAGTTAATTTCTTGAATATTTTATGAATAGTATGATAGCCCTTTTTATGGACAGTATATCACGGCACAGTGCAGCTCATTCTGTAAAACATGAGACAAGCATCTCTAGCTCTGGCTGCTCAATTCGTACAAGGTTCATGCATCCTCAAAAGCACAATGTAATATCCGTGATTCATGTATTGCCTCTCATATACCCTCATTAACTATTTATCACATCCAGTTATTTATAAGTTTGAATGATTTCTTCTTAGAACTAAATTCTACTCTCTGTTTTAAGATGAAGGCCCTCCCTGTACGTGTCCGCTGTGTGCGTCCGACTGGAGCAGCTGTGTGCCTCACAGTGAAGGTCTGCAGCTGTCCCGGGACCTGGGGGCCACCTACCTGGAGCTGCCCTCTCTCAACCACGTCTTTGTGGGTCGCTACTTTGGCAGCGTGGTAAGTGGTCACGTCAGACAGGAAGTAAATTGTCAAAATAAGAATTTAATGATAACAGTGGAATCAGATGCCGCATCAGCCTTTAAAGGGTAACCAGTATTTTAGAACCTGTCCCCTATTTCCCCATGTTTCTCTGTCTAAGTGACTAATGGAGACATCAGTTTTTAAACTGGTTCAGTATTGAGCAAGAGCATTAAAGCTGGCTAAACAGGCTGCGTTGTAACCGCATGTCTATTTAAATCCACTAGAAGTGCTTGTTTTTGCCGCTGATAGGCTCAGATTATTATTTTAAGTATCTAACAACATTATGGTATGTCAGTGTGTATGGAGCCAGAATAATTTTACATCTAGCTGGGTGAATTAAGGGTTAATTTCAACCAATGAAACAATGGAAAGATGAACCAAAATGGTTTTTGTTAGTTTAATTTTGAATGAAGTGTGTCTGAAGATGATAAAATGACTGTTTATTCAGATGTAGTCTGGTGAGTTTGTTGATGGCGATTTCAGGAAGAAACAGATCTTACTGCTTAACCAAAAGGTCTGTGTCTGTAGGGATCCTTTCCATGATGTTGTCAGACACTTAAAAAACAAGCATTTTTAGTTGACGTAAATCGACACAGTGAACATGCCTCCAGTGGTTACACTGCAGCCTGTTTAGCCAGCATTAATGCTCAGTACTGGACCAATTTAAAACATAGTTGGCTCCATCAGTCACTTCGACACAAAAACATGGGGAGATATGGTCCAGGTTGAAAAATGACCCTTAATTACCCTTTAAATTAACTTTTTGTTGCATCATGATTCTCATGCTTGAAGTGTGTTTGCATGATCACTAATGTGCTGAGTAACTGTCTTAACTAAGTATCCCTTGCTGAAATTCTTCCTGTTTTCTCACACACTGTCTGTCTATTAGCTCTGCATTTCACATAGGTGCAATAGTAGAAGAGACAAGGACAGGTGGCTACGCTGGTCTTCTCAGAAAGCTGTTTCCAAAGCAAAGAATCAATGATGTAGCATCACTATTTTGGTACCTCCAGTTTGTACTAACGTGTGTATTTCTGTTCTGTACAGCTGGAGTACTTCATGATTCAGTGTCTGAAACACAAAGCCAAAGAGCGGCCCGAGAAGAGGCGAGGAAATAAAGTGAACGAGCTTCGTCCCCCTCACTTGGAACAACCAGGTCAGAGGAGTACTATGGTATCTAAAAACTAATACTGCTTTATTTTAAGTGGCGTTTATTTGTGTCCTGTGAGTGTTAACTATTTTAAGCAAATTTTAAATCGTTTTGTTTAATGAATTGCAATTATTATTTCTATTTAGTAATACATGTGGTCATTTTCACAATATTTTGTAATAATTGTCGCTTTAAATGGCTCTTTTTATGGTGTATAGACACGTGCAGTTGGATTGACTGGATTGTTGCTTCTTACAGCTTACATAGCCATAAAAAAAGCTTAGCACAAAGGTTTTTATACAGATCAATATTCTCTGTTCCAAACTGGAAAGGAGAAGAGAGACAAAGAGCTAGGTAGACTGCTTTTATTCAATGACGTTTGAATCAATTTTAGACTGAGCTCTTTTCAGCATCAGACACAGCAACAACTGAGTGTTTAGTGCCTTGTTCTGAGGCAGCTCGGGGATTGTAGTTGTGGAACAGAAGAGGATTAATTATTCACCTTGTGTTTTACCAGATGTTCTTGATCAGTTGAGGCATTTAGGCACCCAAAAACCCACTTGTCCAGCCAGCAGCATGCCTAACGCAGTTTCATTGTGTTTTGTGTTGTTAACTTTTGTGCATACTTTGAAATTTATGCCTCAGCTTTGCAAGACATAGTTTAGGGCTGTAAGATCACATTTAAAAATAGCTTCTTGTGTCCGATGAGTTAAAAACTCAAGGATATCACGGACACACTCTAACATATCTTTTCTCTTTGAGAAGCTGGAACCAGACAATGTTTGGCTTTTTTGCCTGAAAAATGGTCAATAGATAATCAAAATGTTAATCAGTTAATCATCAACTCATTGTTTAAACTCTAATTTAGTTTTAATCTGCTTATTTAAAATCCAGAATTTCAGATTACATTTTAATTAAGCTTCAAAACAAACCACATTGAACTTGTGTCAAAAGCATTTAGTTTGCAGCAGATTGTAGCTTTATTCTGGACTTAATGAAACTGCCACAAAACCTTAATTAATAGAGGAGATAAATGACCAGTGGACAATGATCAAAAGAGGCTAAGATTGTTGCTTATTGTAGCGAAACTTAAAGGGATACTTTGATGTTTCTTATCCAGCTTTGTATCATATCAGTCAATCATTTATCTGTCACAGGGAATTATACAACTCCAGTGAGATGTGATCCCATCAGCTCCTTCAGCTTGTGCGCTGTAATTTAGTCCTTTTTTTGCGTCTTCTTACATCATTGCCTGCTGCTTTATAAACGTCCATGTTTCCAGATGGTTCTGATAATCCATGGTTTCTGGTTGTGGAATGATTTAACTGTCAACACATCCTGAATCCAACAAGATAGCTGCAAGTATGGGAAGTCCCAGTTGACGTCCCAGTCCCACATTGTAACAACGTGGAAAGTATGTGTAAACGAACTGTAGTGAACGTCCCTTCCTCTTAACAGCAGCCTGACCTCCCTGCTCATCTCTGCTGGCTGTAGGGCCGTTGCTTGAGCTGAAGATTGCACTGTACCATGTTAATGTTTGCCTGCCACCAACACCCATGACCACCACAGACACAAAGACTATAGTAACTCTCTCGCTTAAACTCAGGTCAAACTGTACAACTATTCAGCGCTGATCAAATATAAACCAATATTCTGTTACTGTATTGCTTCTCTGATTCACCAGGTGTAGACTGTGGCCATGAGCCTGCCATTGTGTGGCTGATTTTGGCCGGCATTCTCTTTTCCTTCCACTGTGCATGGTACCGTTTCCAAAACCCCCCCGCTCAAGAAACAGCAACAACAACCTTCCAACTAACAGTTTACACACTGAAAATGGAAAGATTTGATGAAGATTTGGAACATATAATGACAGAGGCCTGCTTTGTTGTTCTGGTGATTTTTCTGTAAAGATCTACACCGAATAAAACATCTTGTGAATGCACATCTTTTAACACTGGCAGCAGCATGTGCCAGTGACACTGACTTCACTAATGTACCAATCCGTTCCACTTCACACAAGCCTCTGAGATATTGTTGTAATAATGTTCTGCTAGAGCGACATACCACCAGCAAATCATCTGGGGTTTTAACAGGTCCAGTGAGCTCCTCCAGAGCTGAAGTACAGTCATGCTTTACCTCTAGGGCACTGATTATCAAATCATGTTTTTCTTTTCTATCACTAAAAGTTACATCCATGGCTTAGTGCCGCTCAAGACGATTGTGATTAGTTTAAAGAACCCCAAACCAGCCAGTGTTTTTTTCCCCTGTAGCAGAAAGATAAACGGTGATTCCAGACCTTTCACTGGCTCTAGGTCTGTCCACAGGAAACCACTGTATTGCCAATGCGTGAAATGTTTTTAAAAACACATTTTAGTTCACTGTTTAGCTGTATTATGAGAATTTGTGAACAGAAAGTGACTGTACTGTTTCCTGAATGGTAAAAATGGAGGCTGAAAATACTGAAATCAAACGGTAAAATTAAGCAGTGCAGATTAAATATGAGCCAATATTTGGTTACTGCGTTACTTATTTCTTGCTTCAGAAACATATTTTGGCTTACTGTTTCATTGTAATTGTAGAAAGTTTGTTACCAGCCAGCCAACATATTGTGTTCTGTGTCAAAACGGCCATTACATCACCCCCCAGCGCGAGTGTTTATTGGTTTATTGGTGCAGCGCATTCTAGTAGTTGTAGGTTATCTACCTCTGGAGCAAAAGCGGATGTTGTAGCCCTTTTCCTCTGATTTCTCTGGTCATACAGCACCAATTTTAAAAGTATTTGCATCTTTCTACTGCATAGACAGCCTAGTTTTATTTAAAAAAATCTTCCAGCAGTGAAATATATAATATAAAAATATTTGATATTCTTAACAAAAACAAGCCAAGCTAGAATAATTTGAATTTGCAGTGAATTACAATTAATTTAGAAGCCCAGCTCCCACACTACACATAGATCTTTAAGTGGTGCTGATTTCATTGCTACTACTTCTCCTATTACTGCTGTTTCAGTATTTTTCCACGCACAGTTAATTTTTACAAAATAAAACCCTGGGAAATATTTAACACAAACTACGTCGTCAAACTTGCGTTAAATATTGATTCGGACACTTTGCTGCTCAATCTGATGCAATGACTGACAGCTTTAAGTCCAGCCAAAAAGGGCATCAAGCGCTGGCGGATTTATTGGTGCCCGTCCAGCACTGCTTAACTGTACTTATGGTGTAGCTTGCATTAAATATGATGTGCACTGATTCAGTAACAGCACAGTTTTCACAGCTAAATCTGAGCAGCCATAAAAAAGGAGATGAGATCCGCAGAGGAGCGGTTTGTATTAAGCATGAATAGGGATATAACAGGAAGATGATTTGTGAAGCCCCCTCCCCCCAATTTTATGTTCCTGCTCGGTGCTTTTTCACTTTTATTAATTTGAATTCATGAGTACATGCATCACAAAGCTCTGTTTTTAATCCTTTTTCCCTATGAATTACACTTTCTTCATTGCAGTATTTTTCTTGAGTTCACTGTTTTTACAGCTACGCTCACTTCACTGCAAATCATTTATCTATGGCTGCTGTTCGCCCAGTTTTTTTCCATATCTTCTTTAAACATTAACCTTATTTAAAATAAGCTTTTGGACACGCTTTGCGTTGACGTCTATTTATCACCAAAATAATCTAAAACAACCAGTG
The DNA here is from genome assembly GCA_019142605.1 of Cephalopholis sonnerati. Taxonomy (NCBI): domain Eukaryota; kingdom Metazoa; phylum Chordata; class Actinopteri; order Perciformes; family Serranidae; genus Cephalopholis; species Cephalopholis sonnerati. The sequence continues at coordinate 33,613,470 of JAGQAX010000002.1, forward strand.
GAAGTCAACTTTCTGTCTTACTTACTGTCCCTCAAGATTAAAATAAGCAGCAGGGACAAATCCACTGCTGAACAGACACACATGACAATTTCTCTGTTCCTTCAACACACCAGATTCCAGTAAAGCTGCCTCGGTTTGCATCTTCACAGGTCTGTTGTTGGTGCAAAGACAAACATATCTGGAAGGGTTTTTTATTTTTCTTACCAGAGTGACAGGGCAGGGCACAGCATGACATTGGTCTTTCTTCTTGCTCTCTATCTAGACTAAAAGATCTCACTACACTGTGGCTGTCACTGTTACTCTCTCCACAAACCCGTATACACCCCATTTATCTCAGTTGTCAAAAGTCATTGTCAAAAAAAGGGGAAATCACTAGTAGAAGAAGACACGGTAGATTGAGGAAAAATGAGTACAAATTACAAAGCTTCTGGGGTGCTTTGAACATAACAAATCATGTGGATTTACCCTTTTATCTTTTGAAAGTACAGGCGAGCTGAATTTCAGCAGTGATTGTTCATTAACACAACTCATCCTATCGATCCTCCCCTCTCTACCTCCCTCTGTTTAGCACGTCTTCCCCCCATCCGAGTAGAGGAGTCCAGCTTCTCCCAGGACATGCAGTGGTTGCTGGAGCGTGGCGTGCAGTTTGCCGATGTGGCTTTCTACGCCGGGGACTCTGGGAAAGAGCTGGGGTGGGCGCACGCGGCCGTGCTCTGTGCTGTCAGTCCATACTTCAGACAGCTGCTCCTGGGACCTAAGACCAGGTAGGAGAGATATTAGCTTGTTCATATGATAAAGCTTAACAAGCTATTTTACCACCTGAGCCTGTAGCCAGCAGGAGCCAAGCTCTCTCTGCAGACTCCTCATCTGCATCACTGTGAAGGATTTCGTGCTGAGTCTCGTCTCTGGTTGGACAGGGAACGTCCCCAGTCACGGTGTGTTTGCAGAGAGCGGGATGGAGGCCCACATTCGCTGCTCTCCACCTGGGACGGGGGGATTATTGATGACATGCCACGATCAGAGGGGCACCTGACAGGACGCCTCTCTCGTCTGGTGGTGAAGGATCCCCTCCTGTGTATGTGCCTGTGGGAGACTCTCATGTTCATTTACAGAGGTAAAAACCATCAGTTCCAGTTCAGTTCATGTTACTTGTTTGTGGGGGGCAGTTTGCAGAGGCACATGGAGAGATAGAGTAACGAAATACAAGACAGATTTAAAAAAACATGTGAAAAAGCAAGGACTACTGTAGCTGTACACATAATCATACTGGTATGATACATAAATTCAAAAATATGCTGTTGAACACAGCACACTCAGATGATCGAGAAAAACAGAAATCTGCTGTTTTGTCTTTTCCATAAAATTCTGTAATTTCTGTGTAATCATTTTAACACCCCACCGCTTGTGAGACTCTAACACTATGTAGAGCTTTCACTGATGAAAAGTTCCATGAATATCAACATTACTTCCTTAATTAACTGATTGTTTGGTCTAGAAAATGTCAGAAGCTAACAGTGAAAAATGTTACGCAATTCCCCAAATTATAATTTCCCAGCCGAGAGATGACATAATGAAAATGCTTGTTCTTTCTGATCAACAACCCCCCAAAATTAATTGTAGAATACTAAGACAACCAGCAAATTCTCTCATTTAAAAAGCTGAAGTCATGCTAGCAACTCAAATAAATGCGAACATCAATATGCTAACATACCCACCATTGTTATTATTATTATTTTTTTAATTTAACCATCATCTAACTAGAACCAAGACAGGCAGCAACATAGGTTACAGACAAACAACACAGAACAAAAATACAAAATCAAAAATATGCGACTCCAAAACAAACAATATAAAACACAAAATGAGATTACCTCAAAGAAAACTAAAAAGTATGATAATATATGTTATAAGTGAACCATTAAAAAAAGAAAAACAAGGATAACTATTAACAAAAAGGCCAGCTAAAACTACACCCTGACATTGGTGTACATATATGATTGCCAAACTCCATGCATTCTTAAGGTACAGACAATAAGAACATGTTTTGTAAATGGAGAGCATAGCCATTTCTTTTTTTTGGCTAACATTGGCATTGCTTATGGCGTTGCTCCTTGTTTAGGAGGTGTAATGTTTACCATGTTTACCATCTTAATTGAATGCGTTAGCATGCTAACATTAGCTAATTAGCACTTAGTAGAGCTGATGGGAGTGTCTGTGGTTATGTTCCTAAACCAACCTTTGACCTGATGGTGGCGCTCGATGAAATGTCAAGGGATCATCAAAGTAAGGGATAACATGCAGCGAGCGGGTCATTATTGTGAAATAAACCCCGACAGGATGATGCAGAAGGGGTCTTGAAGTAGGTCTGAAGTAGGGCTGCGCAGTATATCAATATTATAACGATATCATGACATGAGATTTGATATGTCTTAGATTTTGTATGTCAAGTGTTGTCTGGTTTTCCTGCTTTTAAAGGCTGCAGTGAAGTGATGTAGTTTTCTGAGCTTACCAGACTGTTCTAGCTGTTCTATGATTTGCCCACTTAGTCATTGTATCCACATTACTTATGATTATACAAAAATCTACAAAAAAGTATCAATTGTCAACCCACAATATCGTCACCATGTCCATATTTTATTTTCTGGATATCTTCCCTCCCTACCCTGAAGGGGTTTATATACCACTACTCGCTGTACGTTATCACTTTTATTACACAGCTAATTTAGATATAAATAATGTGACAGAAAACAATTTATTTAAAAATGATTATGTAAGTGTCTATGATCGGAGCTGTGTCCATAGCAACAGTCTCTTGTTTATAGCAGCAATTTGCTATTCAGAAATATCAGACTATTGAAAGCCGTAATTGACCAGTCAGAATCAAGTATTCAATAAAGCCGTGTAATAAGTGATTACAGTCCATGTCAAATTTCATGGCAGTTTAATACCCTGCGCCTTTGTGACTATGGGTCTGAGCTAATCAGAGGTGAATTGTACTGAATGCTGCCAGTTTTATTTCTGTATTAAAAGTTGCACCAACCTAAATCACAACAACACAGAGGAGCATCCCATTCCCACTAGAAGTTGCCCAAACTGACATTCTGGCATCAGGATCAGTTGCAGAGGCTGTGCCAAATAGAAAGTGGAGATCAGAATACAAAACTGTCTCCAAAACAGCGGCCAACACTCGCTTTGTCCAGAGAAATCTGGACTCAGCAAGGATGGCTCAATCAGTTTATTCCCATCACACTACATGATTTCATGAAACATTTCCTGCTCCTCAGTGCGACAAACAGCTCAGTGTATTGTATAGCATCCATTAATATAACCTAGTTTCGGCGATAGCGTTTTTGTGTGTTGCTGATGCCGAGGCTTGTGTTTCAGCCTCGATGCTCCCTGTTTGTTGCCATGTTAGACCCGCTCTGCACATTACATTAGAGTTAAAATGCAGCTAACAGAGCTGGACTGGCATTCACAGCAAGGGAACTCCATTCCCCAAAAGCAGTTACTCTTTTTCCAATAATTTAGATGTGATGATTAATGTCCCCTGGCAGCAGAAGGCAGTTTGCCTGCTATTGGATCTTGTCCAGTGTTCCATTATGTTGAGGAACAGAAATCAGTCAAAGTGAAAGTGCTTGATAGTAAGCGACTGTAGTATTTTAATCCAGTACCTGATCATTCATCGTGTAATACTGTGATCTCACGTTGCTTTCTTAACCTGTATTTGTACTCAGACGCCCCAGGGCACTCGTGTTTCCTTTACTCAGTTCTATCAAACATTATGGACACATGGTTTGGCACACTGAGCGACATCACAACGATAGCTAATGGGATTCGTTGACAGAATCTGACACAGTTACAGTGCCTCACATTAACATCAGCTCTGTGAAGAAACTGTCATGTAAAATGAACAGTATCTTACATTAACTTCACCCAGGAAGGATGCAGGCACACGCAGGCATAAAACATGCAACCCAAACATTATGCCGATTGTGGCACTCGCGTCCCAAATGTTCTCCAGCCCGCGTATGAACCCTAGTTAAACAGCCACGTGATATTCTCTGCAACATCAGTGCCGTAATGAAAATCTTCTGAGTCTGAGGCTCACAGGCTGCAGTGCTGTGCTTGCTGCATGTTAGATGCACGCCAGCGCTTCATCGCAGCCTGCATGTCATGCAGGAGCCCTTATGGCAAAAAGCTGTGTGAACATCTGATTCATAGCTCGCCTGTTAACATGTATGTGAGCAGCGCTGATGGTCTGACGCACATATACACCAGGGGCAGACACACGAACACATGAGCTGAGTGCGTATGTGCGCTGGTGAAGGGAGGAAAATTATAGGGTTAGACTGAGTCTCTGTAAGTGACTGTGTGAATAAGAATAAGAAAGCCAGTGGTTGAAAGACGGAGGGTGCAGTATGTATCTTCTCGCACGCAAATACATGTCCTTGGGTGGTTTTTTTTTTCTGTTTTTTTTTTTGAGTGAGAATGAAGGAATATGGGAAAGTAAGAAGTGGAAATTTGTGAGTAGGGTGATAAACAAAGGTGGCAGGACGTGAGGGTGATCGAGGGGGATGGAGTGTTTAAGGTGCTGGTGGAGAGTGTTTGGGTGATGGGAGAGCTGGGCACTAGAGCATGCTGCTAATGTGTGTGTGGGGCTTGGAGAGAAGAGCTGAAAGAGGGAAATGTGTTCATGTGCAGAGCAGAATACGAATGTCACGTTTCCATAAAACACTGCAGGGAGACGGTGTTGACTCTTGCGTGTAAAATGACCACCGTTAACCTTCAAAATTGTGGGTCTGATTGTGCGTTTAAAGCGGCTGACCTCACATACAGCGTGTGTATTTCTCTATTATTGTGTTGTCTTGAGTTGGCCGATCAGACGTGAATGTGTGCCTCCTTTACTCACAGAAACATCGAAAGCACAGTGAGCCAATGCTTGATGTTCATTTGCAGTAAATCCACAACAAGCTGTACTTTGCATTCCTAGAGATGGAATATCTCACACTCGCAATTCAACTCATTTGTCATTTGTAGCTCATTTTATTGGCTTAGCAGACCTAATTTCCATAACAATATCATGTCTCTTTAAAACGCACAGCGCCGCACTCGTGGTATTATTCCAATCCACGCTTGGGGTTTTTATCACTTGAGTGTGTGCGGACAGTCGCAGAGGCCGTGACTTTGCTTGTGTGATGTTAACACTGTGAGACTCTGTCTCCTTGTGTAGTGTGCTGCTGAATTATTGAGTTTGTCACTCGGTTGCTTTTGTGTGTGTGTGCATGTTTAGCGCATGTACGACACGGGTGAATTGCGTGTGTTTGTGATCATTGTTGCCTTATTTGGGGTCAGATTTTAGACCACAGACCAGTTGGTTTTGGGACGACATGTCTCACTGGGGAAAAATTGTTGTAATATGCTTTCCCTGCTGTTTTTCTTTGCAGGGCTGCACTGCTTTTTGTCTCTGATGGTCTGGTTTAGGTTTGGTTAAGATTTAGAGTCAGGAATGTAGTATAGAAGAGGTTAAAGAAAGCCTCCAGGAAATTTGTGCTAATCTGTGCAACTTGCATCCTATCTCAGCATTTGTGTGTGTTTGTGTAGGTGGGTGAGAAGAAGTACGCCAACTCCAGAACTTATTTATGAGATTATGTAGAAGTGATTTAAGCATTTTGGAGCTTTTGCTTTTACCTTAAATATGAGGTTATGTTTTTGGATCGGTTTGTTTTAGGGCTGTACTGAATACCAGTTTTGGGACATTGAAGATTTGTTGAGGAATATTCACGATTAATTGAAGCTTCAGGGGAGGACATCAGTTTTCGGTCGTTGCACCTAAAATAACATGACAATTTGTCACTTTGTTGGGCTGCAGTAACATTAGTCACGTAGCTAGACAGCTAAACTGTTACTTGGAGTTTTCAGGTGATTTGCCAAGCTGGCTGTAGATTTGTGACATGCCAGTTTCCTTTGGCACATCAAGCACTCGACTTTTTGGGGGTTATCTCTCTCGGTTTTTAAGCTATTCCAGATGCCTGACTTTCTTGACATCTTACAAGCGCATCTGTAAGCCTGTCAGGTGTGGTCAAACTGTTGGAGTCACAAACTTTTGAGTGGATCTGAATCACAGGGTGGATACACAAATTATTTTTCACTTACGTTAACACTGAGAGATAGGGCATTTGGCCTTGGTAGAGGTCTACTCACATTTATTGCAGTTCCTTCAGTCCCACATATGACAGCATTTACCAGTGCACCCAGTCTTGTTTTCTGGAGTTTGGCTGCGTCATATGTCAGCACCACAGCTCCTGAGCTAATCTCTCACCCTGCCTCTGAGGTGTCTGTGCCATGCAGTGTTATTATCCGGCACCGTGTGTTGAGGTAATCCCTCTATCAGCCCAAATACCATCATTATGAACTAATGATGAGATAAATCCTGCCCAGTCCAGCTCCCTTCTTCCCTCAACAGTCTGTTTATGTCCCAGTGAGATGGAGTGCGCCACCCCAATCAAGCTGCAAGGCTGTGCAGGCTTTGTAAAGGAGTGTACCACTGAAGTGAATAAATACAGCGTAGATGCAGGTGAAGAGTTTTACTTTGTCAGTTTTGTTTTCCAAGTTTAGCTAATTTATTTTTATCACAATTACCCTGTTTGTTTACTGATATCTGTCATTTTAAACCATGCTTGTGGCATCCATGATCCCCAGAGGATGAATCCTACTGACTTTGGTGATCTTCCAGCTTTACCTCTAACACTACCATGATGTTCACATTTGTTGTTCTTGATCCACATGATCCCTTACTTGCATCATCAGGACAAAATTTCAGTTTGTTTACTACTTTGTTTATGACCAAATACCTGCAAACTAACAACATTCCCAACATCTTTACTCTGTGTTTAGAGCTAATTAGCAAATATTAGCAGGCCAACCCACAGAACTAAGATGCTGAACATGGTAAACATTATATCTGCGACACATCAGTATTGTAGCATTTTCAATGTGAGCATACTGACATTAGCATTTAGCTCAAATCACCGCAGTGCTTAAATACAGCATTATTGAGCTAATAGCATGGCTATAGACTCATGTAAACTTATTTCTTTATGAAACCTAAGTTATGTAATTAATGTCATCTAATGAACACTTTTTAGGATAGTTTAAGTTAAGTTACAATTGGTTGAATCTGAACGTCATTTTACCTCAGGAAGAGCAATATTTAGGGTCGTTGACAGCTTATGAGGAAATCTGTCTGTCTCCTTCAAAATGACTGACAGAGTACCCCTACCCACTCTGACAGTGTGTGATACTTTAAATCAGGACCCTTTGCAAACATTAACTCAATACACACTTCCATTTATTAAATCTGCAGAGGTGTAATTTGGTACTTTTGGCAGGAGTCCCCCAGGACCCCAATACATAGTAACTGTAACCATAGTTACTGAGGACATCATATTTTTGAGTTATTTTAGTTCATTGAGTCACCATGCTAATTTATGTTGTTATGCTGTGTTTGTCAGCCAATAAACTGGTCTAAATTTTCAATGTGATCTGAAGAGAAACAACTAAAATTCAGACGCTCCATTTATAAGTCAAATTATTTAATGACACGTGTCTACATGTGGAATTTGAATTGTGTAAATATGGATAAAAGCTTTAAATATCTCAGTGCTATATTTGTTTAAAATACATTTGATATGTTTGATTTGTATTGAGTAGCATTATTAGCCAGCAACCAGCTGGAAAAAGAATGAACAATAAGAATAAATTGACCTAAATCCAAGTAAAATACATTTAAATAAAAGCTATTAACCAGCTGTCTTGAAGGCAGGTGTATTATAGCCACAAGTGTTTTTTGCAAAGGCCTCTGGATCACTGTTTCTGATATTTGTGGAATCTGGACTGGCTGTCCCGCCTTTAAACACCATGGATTATATAAGCAGACAGATTTTTAGAACAAGCCAACTTTGTCAAAAACAGGCCCTGTGTGTTCAGAGTAAGGGATGTGGGTGTTTTGGAACATGGTGCCAACTAGAAAAGAGTTTGCCTGCTGTGTGTTTCTGTAAACTGTACTATTGTGGGTCCAAAGAATCGGTGTGTTTGTGGATGTTTTAGGAGCGTGGGAGTGGGAGCACCTCCAGGAGGCCCTGGAAGAGAAGTTGAAGAATTCACTAGCTGTGGCTCAGCTTATGGAGCGCATACGATCCCTCATTGGCAGAGACCGGGTGAGCTCTTTAATGTTTAAAAAAAACAATCCTCTCACATAATCTTGTTTAAGACTGGAATATCTTATGGAAGGTGCGGATGCTATAACAGCCCTCCCCAACAAAAGAAGGTTAAATATCTACAGTGTGTCAAATCTTCTCTTTGAAGGTATAAACACATGTTTTTGTAGTTGCAGACTAACAGTGCCTTAATTAGCAAGACCTTGTTTAGAAACAGCGCAGTAATAATGTGACTATAATTAGCATATTTACATAATTACTGCCCGTATCAGCCCTCAGATACTGTGGGGTTTAGCACAACATAAACAAGAGATGCTCTCAAAGGAGCTGAAGCACAACACAAGATCTGTAAGGAGACCACACTGGACATCGGCCACGAGATCAGACACCATGTTAAAAACTGCAGCGTCACATCTGCAATGTATTGTGCCTATCTGGAAACATGAGGTGGCTCCGTGTAATAGGCAGCAGACTTTAACATTCAGAGAGAGATCAGGAGATATGACTGCGACTGACAAGCCCTTGGCACCACCACGCATGGCCCACCAGCCCATCTGGATAGAACTAGGTCTTCTACCTGAGGCGGCGTTAAGTCGACATGACACACCAAGAGACGGGCTGGGCTACTTTAACGCGATGAGACACCCTAATGTCCTGTCGTGATTTGATCTCGTCCTCTGCAGACACCTCCGGGTCGTCTCACTCTGTGAGACCGGCTGAAATTTGCTTTCCATAAGCTTTCCATTGATTTATAAAATCAAAGAGGCTTGATTCTGTTGCTGCCTCTACTGAAGACTCTCTGTGTGCTGAGCGCTCCCTCTGCAGCAGAGCAGCACGAGAATATGAAGTTCTTTGTGCTTCAGTTGACTGAGAAAGGTCACGGAATGGTAATAGGATGCTTTGACGGCACTCATTTGAGGACTTAACACAACCACGTGTGCACATAGACTCCGAAAAGACACACTGGCATCCGTTTTCATACGACTGATTTCACCTGCTGTGCACTGCAGTACACTTTATACACATAAATTGCTTTCTGCATCCTTTAAATGTCTACAATCAGCAGGAATGTGTTAATAAATAGACAGTTTGGACGAGCGTGTGGTTCCCAGTCTGTTTTCAGTGTTAGCCCGAGCTGTCGTGTCGTTCTTGGCATTGCAGTTCAAGTATGTTTGGGTAGCGCTAAGCAAGACTGGCAGAAAGGCCATTTGTATTCCACAGGGGAGGTGAGATGGATGCACAGAATGGCAATTGTGCTGGTAACTAGTACCTGACATCCACCAAAGGAATGTTAACTCTCTGTCCGCATCTCTTGGCCTCTTCTGTTTGTGTGTGTGTGTGCAGGGCCCCAGGGACACCCCGAGTGCCCGGGCAGCTCAGCTCGGCCCCCAGACTCTTGTCAACCTCTTCAATTCTCCTCTTTACTCTGATGTCATCTTCATGGTGCAAGGTGGGTCCGTGCTTATCTGTTTTGACGTACACACATTTACAAATGCACCGTCACACAGCAGAGGAAGGTCACACTTAATTAGCCGTGATTGAATCATGATCTCAGTCCCGGGCCTGGACATCCATTTGGAAGCAAAATAAGATAAAGCGGTTGGAGGGACGGGCTGCCTTCCGTTCCTGTCATGTTTCATCTCACCAGCAGCTCATCCATGAGCTGCATTTAGCCGATTGTCTATTAAAGGATCAAACTGAGAAATCCAGAAATAATGCCCCGAAGCCTCTCCTAATCAATATTTATCTCATAAAAAGTGCAGTGAGCTTTTCTTGTCCTTGCACCTCTGAGCTGTGAGTTAAACTCTTTGAGGTCACGGAGAAAATGTCTACAAGAATATTTTGTGCATTTCTGTTTTGTTTTTCTTTACGCTAACGCGCTGACGGACTGTGGCGAGAGCTGTCACTGGCTGTTAGCGGCACTTAATGACAGCGATTATGTCACCGCATGTGCCCTGGCTTTACATGTCATGTTTTTTCCTGCTAATTTAAATGTCCCATTATGACACATCATCACTCATAGCAAGCCAGATTTAATTAGGTTTCCCCTTTACACGTCTGTGATGAAGCTGAAGAGACATGTCGGTGATATTAGAAGCCTTTGAAAATTATTCAAAATTTGTTCACGTTTGTGATCGGCTCCAAACATTTTTAGATCAAAGATGTGTTCTTTTTTGTTTTCATTAATTTTTTATTGAGAAAGGTACAAAAGAGGAACATTATACATAATGCATTTTATCCCTTTTTCACCCCCCCCCCGCCCACACCCATACACACACATAAACATACAGTGTTTATCAGTGCAAGCCTTATACAAACCCCTGTATTCACACAGTTGAGAGATATAATGATCTTTATAGAAGGGGTAAGGAACATCTAAATTTGATATATATTAATTGATGATATCAAAGATGTACTCTGTTACCACCAGTCAAGATAATAATACTAATAATACCTTTATTAGTAGAGCACTCATTTTTAGAGCACATTTCCTGCACATTGGAAAGCACAAAATACAAAACAAAAGTGATACTAATAAAACATAATCATATACATACGACTACACCAACATATACACTTAAACACATGTATACCTGTAAGCATGCATACATACACACATGGCTGCATACATACATACATACGCTCCCATACACACAATAAGTCTATCAACTGTCAATAAAGGCCGATCTGTAAAGGTCAGATGAGCTTTAAAGATGTGAACAGAGTCAGCTGATCTGATGCTCAGTGGGAAGCTGTTCCAAAGCCGCTGAGCAAGAACTGAAAAGGCTCAGTCACCCTTTGTCTTTACCCTGGACTCTGGAACAATTAGAGGACCCAGACCAGCAGACCTGAGGGGCCTGTTTGGGTGGTACGGTGTGGGAAGCTCAGTCATATTCTCCAGTGCCAGATCATTGAGAGCCTTGCATGTGATTAAAAGCACTTTAAATCGGATTCTAAAAGAGACTGGAAGCCAACATAGGTGCGATGTGTGGGGATCGTTTTGTTTTGGTCAAAAATCTAGCTGCTGAATTTTGAACAATTTGGAGCTGATGCATAGGTTGATTGCTTCGGCAGGTGGATAAGGCATTACAGTAATCAAGGCGGGAGGATATAAGAGCATGTATGACTTTCTCTGTGTTACTGAAGGATAGAAGTGACCTACATTTGGAGATATTCCTCAGCTGGTAAAAACAAGACTGGACTACATTCTTTACATGTTGCTGCAGGGTCAAATTACCGTCCACAATAACACCCAGATTATTTATGTTCAGATTGATGGGGCTGATGAGTGGCCAAATTTGTTTGGAGATGTGTTCAGGGCCAATGATGAGAACCTCTGTCTCTTCAGAGTTAAAGTTTTGGGACATTTTGCTTTTTATGTAATATAGGCAACTATGAAGAGAAGCTAAATAACTGGTGTCAGAGGGTTTGAAGGAACAGGTACAGCTGTGTATCATCTGCGTAGCTATGGAAAGAGACGCTGTGATGACGTATTATCTGTCCCAGGGGTGGCAATTAGAGGGTGAACAGAACAGGTCCCAAAACTGATCCTTGGGGTACTCCATGTTTTGACTGAGCAGTTCTTGAGGACTGCGATGACAAAACATTTCCTGTTGGTTATATATGAAGAAAACCAGTCCAGAGTGGTTCCAGTAAAACTGCCCTCTGTTTCAGTCTCTCTATGAGAGTGGAGTAGTCGGTTTTGTCAGATGCTCCACTATAGTCAAGCTATATTAAGAACATGTACTGGAGTCTGCAATTATAAACACTTTATAACCTCAGGCATTTCATTTCACAGCTCTTTGGGACTTTCATAGATGCTACTCTGAAATTCTGAACCTAGATGTTAATTTTTCATGTCTCTGTGTGTGTGTGTGTGTGTGTGTGTGTTGTCAAGGGAGTGTATTGCCAGCCCACCGAGCAGTACTGGTGGCACGCTGTGACGTCATGGCAGCCATGTTCAGTGGGAAGTATGCAGAGGCCCGGAGCCGAGTTGTGCCAATCCACGGTGTCTCCTCAGATACCTTCCTGTCTTTCCTGGAGTACCTCTACACTGACTCCTGCTGTCCTGGTGAGTTTACTGCACACAACCCAGACGTGCATTCAAGTACACCACTGTGCCCACTGCTGTGTTACAGTAAAATTAAAGGTGCCTAAATGGCACGTAAAACTGCAAACACATCTCCAATGGGAGGCCTAAATATAATAAGGAAATGGCCTTCCTCTTTATTTTGTGGGCTAATTAAACCCTGTGGCTGAGTTGGTATGGTGTTGAGATTGATTGCAGTGGGCAACCCTCAGTCAGCGTGTAACCCATTCACTCGTCTATAACTGCTCTCTGTGGCTGCTGCTGTAAATAAAAACAGAGTTTGCTTTGTTGAGTAAGAGTTACAACTCTAAAGAGACGGTCGGTTGATTTGTGACGGGAAGTTGCTTTAGATGCCGTGGATCTAACCAACAAAATGACACAGAAGGACAATGGACCTTTGATGTGATTTTAATGCACTGCAGAAATAAGCACCATAACCAAACACTTGAGAGAGGTGCAGTGGTGTTTTCCTCTTGGCCTCGCTCACTAAACGCAGCACAAAACAAAAGCGCAGATGACAAGTCCCATCAACCATCTGTGTGACTGCGACATGCTGCCAGTGTCAGTCTCGGGAGGCTGGCGGAGAACAGCACTGAGCTTAAAATTAAATTAGATTTAGTGATGATAAAATCAACCCGTGGCATCATTGCTTCATCTGCTTTTAATGGTGCCAACTCACGGCCCCAAACGCGTTGTTGTTGTTGTCCTGTGTCACTATCAGTCACATTGTGTGCTGTGTTTTCAAAGCAATTAGTGCAGATAATTCTCTCTGATGATGGCAGTGACATTACATTTTTTGAAGTGTTTCTATAACCTTAAAGGTTCTGTACATAAGTTTCAGAAAATCCTCTAGTTATTGTTAGTGACACCTTCCTCTGAGGCCGTTAACTGAACTGCAGTCTGCACCCTGTTGCTCACACGTAGGCACATGTGAGCACCTGGGCATCGGCAAAAACAGAGAGCTGACAAACACGAGACTGATTTACAGGCATCATGTTGATAGAATTCTGGAGAATAAATTAATCACATTTCATTACTGTTACTACTCACACACTTGTTAACAACATCTACTGCCACATATTGATTTTTTATTTTTTGGAGCTGGACCGTTCATTAGGAGCGCGACCATTTCTTTTTTTATTGCACCATACCCTAGGCGCAGTGAAAGCGAAACTTAACCATTCATTGCGCCGGGTCTAAAATTTTGCATTCACTCGCCTCTGCAGCAGCCGCTCCTCCCATCCATTGATCTGATCAGCTCTGACTGGACTGGACTCCACACACTACTGCTGAGATAAAAAAGAACTCTTGAAGAGTTACGCGCTGCGTTCAGGGACCAGCATAAACCTCCAAATATAGAGAGGGGACAGAGGTTAAAACAAAGGGACACACACACACACACACACACACACACACACACACAAAACAGAAAGTTTGCTGACCCCAGAGATGGACTTTGAATCCATGGCTGTAGCAGCTCAAATTCAGCCTGTGCAAACCCCAGCTGTAAGTTAAGCTGCATCTCTCAGCCACTGCCTCAAAATATACATCACAGAAACACAGCATCTGTGCTGTGGTGGGTGCTGGTCCTTGTTGACAATACGAACTCTATTCCTAAGCTAACGTTAGTGACTGTTGCACACTGAAGTGATTCAAGGCACTCGGGAGTATACATAATGTCATGTCCTTTGGATTTTCCCAGAAAAATTAATTTCGAGTTACATAGGAGTCAGTCCACAGGCTGCCTGAGCCAACCCAGAAAGTCATGGAAGGTCTCAATTTATTACAGTCTGTTCACCCGTTGGCAATGAAAATGATTAATACCTACATATAGTACAGAGCCTTCAAGTTACATGAATCAGTTTTATTTATTTTAACATGTGATTCCCTGTAATGTGAAAGCTCAGCTGATACTGCTGATCCCACTGAAAATACAGCAGCTTTGAGCCTCTTTTAGCCCCTTGTTTTGGTTTGCAGCCAGACAAACCTAATAATGCCACTTCATTCAAAACTGTCGGCTGTTCTCAGTGACAAACGTGCTTAGAGTCAAGGTTAAAGACTGGTGAACACAGTCAAACATTTAGAAAGAGACCCAGATACTTTTTTCAGGCGTAGAGCGAGTGGCCCAAACACCACCAGAAATGCCAGTGGATGTTGTCCAGATGGACCCCAGGGTAATTTTCATGTCGCTCTGGGTCTGCTAACTATTTGCTAACAGGTTAGCCAAAACAACTGGATGAGCTGCACTGCAAAGACGGCTTCTTGCTGTGTTTATGTTTGAGTTTTTCTGCCCCCTAGTGCTAAGAGATTACTTCATACAGCTTTGAATGATGGGCTTTTGCAGTCATGAGGGAGCTTGACAGTCATGTGTATGTGTGTGTGTGTGTGTGTGTGTTTGTTTGTGTTTGTATTTTCATGATATCCATGGTGACATGACAAGTCACAAACAATACATAAGGTCCCTTAATTAATAGATAATGGCATTTAACAGTAACTTACAGTTGCAGAATAACAGAGTTAATTACAACACTGGCTGTCATCTTCCCTTCTAGTATTGTTATATAACAAAGCTGCTGAATAGACAATATAAAGGCTCAGAATAATCCGTCCTGAATATCCAGCTACTGAGAGCTGACAATCCCCTTATTTTGTGGCATGAGATGTTTTGATGAAAAAATCATGAAAAGCCTCAACAAGCAACACTTAAGATCCAGCTTAGGTATGAGGAGGGCTGTTTCCAGAGATACAGCTTCAGGTTGAGTCATGGGAACAGGAAATTAAAGCCACGAAACGACTCCAGAGGCTGCAGCCGCTGCACTGTTATATAAGAGCTCAGCACTCAAGGTCAAAACAAGGTAACTCCACCAGAAGCGACAAAAACTAAGGGTGTGAAATCAAAGGAGGAGTGCTATCAGAGTGTTTCACTCAGATAAATATTGTATGCTGTACATACTGTATGATAGTGAAATACATTTTTTACAGGCTCATTTCTGTGTTTAGATGATTGTGCAGCTGAACAGAACAAACCCTCTGTGCGGCTGCTGCTCAGCTCACCGGGCATCAGCCTGTCAGAGACGCATGCACAGAATCAGTGTTTGTAGGAGGGAATGAAGGACGGTGAGGGTGGTGTTTGACTGAATCAAGTTACATCAGGAGTCATTTGATTTGACATTTTGACATTACATAATAGGATCGACATTAGTTGTTTGACGTTTGTTGCATGAGTGCATGAACTGTAAGACATCACTTGACAGCTTGGAAGGAGCACTGGGAAATGATTATTTGTTGTATCCAAGGTGATTTGCAAACCGTAACGGAGTTTGCATTTTTCAGTGGTGATCCAGAATAATATTCAGCAGAATTCTTTGAAAGTTTTTTTCCTTAATCTGTCGAAAATCAGTGGAGACGTTGTTGGGTGTGGATTCCATGTGGGCTTGTGATTTGATTATGTTATAGGGCTTGGTTAGAACAGATATAAGTCTGGTTCATCTTCTTTTTTTTTCTTTAAAAGTCCTTTTAAACACTGAAGAAAAGTGCTCTTAGAAAATAATTATTCTGCAGACGTGGAACAATATTTGGAGCTGTGTTTCTGGCCACATTACAAATAAAAGTTTAATATTTACTGTCATTCTAGCTCAGTTTTGATCTCCACCTTCTACTCACATGAATATTAGGCTCTTGTGTGAAGGTCTCGTGTGTCATCGTGTGAAACTAGGCAACCTATAAGACAGCCAATGGTACCAACCGTGTCAGCACAGCTTTTGGAGGAAAGAGGCTAATCAACATTCCAGAGTTTTGGCAGTGCAACAGCTGGCACGGCCATTTTTTAAAGAGGTCCCTTGAACTCTCACCTAAAGATATTTGAATGAAAATGGGTTGCATGGGTACCAACGAGTCTCCCCTAAACTTTAGAAGCCTTGTTCCCAGTAAATGTTTTGTTCCTTACAATCAAAGTACTCCTTCAAATTAAAACTGTGTATTTGTTTTTTAAGGGAAAGGGCTACCAGCCTACTCAAAGAACACTGACTCAGCTAATACATGTATATATAGATAGACAACACATTAAACAGGGGTGCTGAGTAACTCAAAGTGTAAACTGTAACAGCATAAGTCTGTGCACGTCACATAATTAGTAACAATAAATGCAAAATAAGAGACCAAAGTAAATCAGTATGTGATTTGCTAACTCTCATATTGACATGGTTAACAGCAAATCTGAATCCCCTAAATTCAGTTATAGCTTTTGGTTTTGGTGTGCCATCCTTAGATTTTTAGTGACCTCATCCAACCACTGTCTTTAGATGCAAAATGTTTTACTGTGTTCACTAGCTCATCTCTAACTGTGTCTGTCTGCTGTTTGGTGTTGGGAATGTTGATGAGAGCGATGAGAGTAAATCAAAACTGTAAAGCTGTGGGCTGTAAAACCAAAACACTGAGCAGCAGGGAGCTGTTGATTATTTTATCCATTGTTAATACAGTGTAAAAGTATTCATGAGTGCAGCTTTTTGGGGATTTGTAGTATTTTTCACTCTGTTAGATGTCACATTTTTACACTGAGAGAGCCCAGCATTCAGCTTCGTCACTGTGCTTGTTACCCTGTTTCTCTACTCTGTGTGCTGTGCAAATAACTCAGCCTGAAGTTTATTGTCAAATAATGTTAAGTTTAATATTCTGCTGGATGTGGCTTTGACTGACTTCTAATTTTGTGTGAAGTAGACACACACAGTCCTTTTGTTATTATGTGGTTGTTTAAAGCTTCCTGGGGCAATCCTGGTGTGGCTCAGTTCCAATTTCATTTTTGGACCAGTAATCATAAAAACACTTTCTTTTTACTTCAGGGAGCGTTTTTAAGCCTTTGATTTCCTCCGGAGGCTGACACGTTTAAAAAGGTGTCCAGCTATTGTAGAAAGCTGGAATAAAATGTAATTTACACGACGTAATAACAATGCATGTGTTATACTCTGTACAGTGTATGAGACGTTGCTGTGTGTGTTTGTGTGTCCAGCCAGTGTGCTGCAGGCCATGGCCGTGCTGGTCTGCGCTGAGATGTACCAGGTGAAACGTCTGCAGCATCTCTGTGAAGTGTGTGTGTGCGCCTACCTTCAGAGCATGCCCAGTAGAGAGCTGTCGTCCACAGGTATCAGCGTGATTCGACTACTGCGCCGAGCAAAGGTCAGTGCAACTTTGAGTGTGTAAGAGAGATGGATTGCGAGCATGAACAGACCTGCAGGAGATGGCTTGTCTGTGTAAACGGATTACTGCTTCATTATGATGTGACATTTCCTTCAGCCACCAAAATGCAAATGCTGTATAGCTGTTTGTCAAATGCAATGTTTTTTTCTGGGGCAAGCTCAGTCTTTTAACTTGCGAGGCCTCCGTCTGCAACAGATGTTCATGGTTATGCGTCAAAAAGCATGAATTCTTGAGAAAATCATTGTTTGACATAATGTAATTGTCAATTTGACATAATGTCTGTGTTTGAACTCAGTGCCACAACGCAGAGCAGCTGTATGTCTGGCTCCTCCACTTCATCGCCAACAACTACCTGATCTTCAGTCACAAACCTGACTTCCTGGAGCTCTCAGGTCAGTGTGTGATTTCTTCTAAACGTGTAGTAAACGTCAGACAAATTCCATTAAGCTTTTCAAGTGCTGCGCAGAGTGATAGCAAAATCAAACTGCTGATTTCAACTGTTTAGAGGGCTTCAGACGTCGCTTTAAAAATAATTAGTGCCTCCAGGCTTTTGAGGATCTGTTGTTTTCCACACAGTTTATCTAGGTTAGGCTCCCTCTGTCTCAGACGATTGCTGTGAATACTAGGCTGGTTCTCATTTTTTGTCAAATGGCCGTCCGGTTTGTAAAACACGAGGTGTTATCAAGGTGTCCGGCAATAAGTTGTGAATTAAAGGCCCAGTGTGTAGGATTTAGGAGGATATATTGGCAGAAATGGGATATAATAGGTATGTTTTCTTTAGTGTATAATCATCTGAAAATAAGAATCATGTTTTCGTAACCTTAGAATGAGCCGTTAATATCTGGAGCAGGTCCTCATTCTCGTCATGTTGCACTGCCATGTTTCTACAGTAGCCAAGAAAAGACAAACCAAACACTGGCTTTAGACAGGCCATTCACATTTTCATGCTGGCCACCATAGTTAGCCGCCCCTCTGCCATGAACCGAACAGTTTTGGAAAAAACTGATTTTTAATGCTGCTTTAATCGATGTTTTTTATGTGTTTGTTTTGGAGAAGAGACCTCTGCACACATAGGAATTCTGAGAGAAATTTCATTTGGTTGCATCCTCCAATCCTCACTGCTATATGCCACTAAATCCCCTTAAATCAGGTGTGGGCAACCTGTAGCTCTGGAGCCATATGCCATGCGGCTCTTTAGCTCCCCTCTAGTGCCTCTCTGTGGCTTTGACACACAAAAAAAAAAACGGTTATTTATTTATTTAAATTTTCATTTTTATTCGTCGTTATAGGCATAAAGAAATTCTTACATACTCCAATTGTAAAATGTGTCGCCTATGCACTGAATTTAAACAAAAAGTTTTAACATTTCGTTAACTAAAATGTGCTTCATATGTCTATGGCCTAGCACCTTTAGCTCTCAATTTTGCCAAACCTCTTAAGCTGCTCTAGCTAGGCCAGGAATGGATTCCAAATCCATGAAAATAAAAGTCTCAGAGG
This sequence comes from Cephalopholis sonnerati, assembly GCA_019142605.1. Lineage (NCBI taxonomy): Eukaryota > Metazoa > Chordata > Actinopteri > Perciformes > Serranidae > Cephalopholis > Cephalopholis sonnerati. Next base: position 33,632,466 of record JAGQAX010000002.1, read on the forward strand.
AAAATACAGGATTTAATAGTGGGTGGACAGATTCATTTGCTTTCAGCACCAACACTGCAAAGGTAATGTGCCAAATAATCATAAATAAGCCACTGCAGAGGAGCCATCTTGTGGTAAAACAGATTTTGGAACTTCTTTTTAATGTCGATAGGCTAATTTAGACTTAATTCACAGTGTTACCATAAAGCTCAGGCTGATTTTTTAAAATTAATTTTTGGCAAAAATGTCTCTTTTGATTGTTAAGGTTGCTGACCCCTGCCCTAAATCTTACCTAAAACTGTTCATTTAAAATGAAATACTAGTAACCATTTTGTCACTTTAGGAATTTGGAGACTATAAAGTGAGATTATCACTTTATATTTTTGAGTTTTGAGAATCCATCATAGACTTAGACACCTGTGAAAACCTCTGTATTTCATGCTTTACTGCCGTAGAGCACATACAGCAGTATTTATGTATTAGATTGTGGGCCCTCGAGAGTAATGCATCCTTATAGTATGCTCAATACTATAAGTTTATGGGAGTTTTATATCACAACCTCGATTGCTTCTCAGTTATTATATGCATTTAATAGGCAGATAAACGCAGTTAAAGATTAACAGCAACACTGCTCAGGTTAGTAGCAGTAGCACATTTTATTGTCATCATTACTCACATGCACAAGAATCATTTAAGGTCACTGGACGGGTACTTAAGGGCACAAGCAGAGTCAAAGGCCAGAATAAGGAGACAGCACATGATGGATCACCGTTGGTCTTCTGCTGCTTGTTGGTGTAAACAAAATCATATCAGATATTTCAGCCTTGTTGGCCGTGTCAATGGCAACAATCCAAGGAGTTATTACTGTATGTGTGTGTGTGTGCCAAGTACAGTAAATCTTGCCGTAGATGTTCAGTTGTGTTTGCAGTAGATTACAGTATATATGTTTTTATGTTGCAGAGGAGGAGCGTGAGCAGGTGGAGAGGCTACGCTGGCCGTCCAGAGGCTACCTGCAGGAGCTCAGCGAGTACCAGCAGCGGAGACGCAAACTACGCAAGTCCCGCTGCATAGTCATGTGACCCCACCTGGATGCCTAAAGCCTGTGGGAAACAGGGGAGGGAGGAAATAACGACAAGGAGTGAGACTAGTCATCAACACGTGGAGAAAACAAGCGGAAGAAATAGTTTGTTCTGTTGGATGATCGGCTGATTCTGAGAGACACTGTTGCAGAAGTCATAAGACTCTTTACCCAATGGGACAACATTGTCGAGCAGTGACACGCCTCTCTTCCCCTGGAGGAATGACTGTGCATCCTTTGCGTAATGACTATTCCATCATGGGCAATACAAAATGACTGATCCTTGAAACTCAATCTGAATTTAAAATGACCAGCTGGCCACTGACCAGGAGCTCTGTGAAAGATTATATTTATACTGGCTGATGCAAGTGGTGGATTTTGACGATGAACAGTGACACAAAATGGCTCCATTACGAGTGCATATATATCAAATGATCACACATCTGTTGGAAAACAGGCCGGGATCATGTGCAGACTGTTTCAAGCTGCAGTAATGTGACTTCAGTTTGAATAAACAGGAAGGAAACTGTGCTGAAGTGTTTTCTTCTGTAATCGACACCTGAGGATGTCTGAGTATATTCTGGATACAGGACCGCTCCATCTTAAATTAAACCTTGGCCACTGATGCGTCTGTGTCCTGTTGGATCTAAAAATTGTGAGCGTGTGCTCATGCAGCATTGCTTCAGCTGAAATAGCTCTTGAGCCTCTAACTTCTTTGCGGCTCGATCAGTATTTCAGCCGAGCGGTGACCTACATTATCACCGAGAGCAGAGTGGTAATGCTGCTGGTAGCGCAGTCATGCTCGTTTTCATCTGTAGTCTGTCAGAAACTCGGTTTAACAGACGAGCAGAGCCAATTTAATTCCAGTTCTCTCATTAGATTCTTTCAGATCTATGATGCAACGTGAGCGAGAGTCTCACTGTCAGACTGATTTTATTAACGCGTGAGATGGAATACATTTTGGTCGTTGTCTGTGTCAAACGAGGCCGTCTCACTCTCATTCAGAAATGGCTTGAAATTAAATCGTCAAATTAAACTACACATTGCCTGTATCAAAAAATCCAGTCCTCTGTACACCAAATCCAGAACAATAATCAATGTGTTTAAAAAAAAATTCATTTCAAGCCTGTGAGCTGGACTTGTACACCGTTTCCTTTGCAGGTTAATATGAAACAACGTTGAAACTATTCCTTATCTATTTGCAATAACAAATAATAATGGTCGTTCTCTGTCCGTCACATGAAAGGCAGAAGCCTTTTGTAGCATTTACGTGTACAGAAGTGATATACAGATTTAGGAAAAACGACCATATCATGAACATGAGTTGGTACACTAAAAACTGCAATGCAATGCCTCTGGGTGGATACACGGTATTTATTTTATCCTATTTTTTTAATTTGGAGAAGTTTTTTTTTAATCATAACAAGATTATGATTTATTGGTGCTGCAATTATTTTTGTAAACTATACTGTAAGTGGACATGATTATGACATTTCTTTTTTTTTTTTTACATTCGGAGTAGAGACAACTGGGTCACACTGTTTTACAGTCTACTGTTTCACTGGTATTTACTTAAAAGGTGATGTACGAAAACAAACAAACAGGTACGGGAAGACAGAGCGACTTATTTTGCCAGATAAACAGTCAACAGAATGAAAGCAAAAAAGATCAATGGTGACATATTGCAGCTATTTTTTATTCAGTGTGACAGCGTCAGTCGTTAACAGTCAACACACACTATGTAACTGTGTTTGTATCCAGTTCTTGCAGTACTTTAGCAGCAGGTTGTGTATATAGTACAAGAAAGCTACCACTGTGCGACTGTGACAGCGAACAGGTGATTATCAGTCGGTACCTTTAACCACTGTGGTGTATATTTAACCTGCTGTTGCATCACATCAGTCAGTGTGTGTATCTCTTCTCATGAATCCAAATCTGCTCTTAAAAAGAAAATGAGTAAATAGCAGCTGAAAAACTAGACTGTGAAACAAAGTGTACTCCAGTGCTGCATCCACACCCAGTGTGTGTGGAGACACACGTGTGGCTCCACTGGGCCGGTGTTGTACAGACTGTAGATAACATGACGTCTGACTTTAAATAAAGACATGTTTTAGAATGAACAAACCACAGACTGAATGAGTGTCTGCCCTCTGCTCTGTCCGTGCATTACTGTACAGCATTCGTTTATTATGGGGAGACGCTACCTGTGAGGAGGGTAACAGATATTGCCATTTAACTTCAATCTGCACTAATTTGCATACATTTCCAGAACAGAAATCTGACCATTGGATAAATTCTTCTTTAACTTTGCTGACAAATAAGTCAGAGTTTCTCACAGTGGAGATTTTGGATATCATTTTTTATCACTCCATAAAATCAGAAAATGCTATCAACAACCATAAAAAAAAATCAATTTTTGCCATGTTTTTCTAGAAATAAAACGTTAGATAAATCAGGCTATGACTCATGAATGAAAGCATCCCTCGGTAAAAACCTTCAGAATATAAATAGGAATAAATGTGGAAAGTTTGGTGTGTGTAAGTGACAGTGAAGTGGAGAAAATGGCCTTTAAAGATATGTACTGTAAATTCCCGTACTGAAGGTAAACAGTAAAAACATTAACTGATATCACCATGAAATTTCCCCTGCTCAGTATGTACATTAAGACAATTATTTTTGTATTATACATTTTTTTAAATTGTATGTTTAAAATATGCAAATGGTGCATTATTTAATTAAACATGCGCTTTTTGCATACATTTTAACAACTGAAATTTAACCTAAAAAAAATACTTAAATGTGGATTTTGGATGTTTTCTGTCCACTAGTCTGAAAGAAGACATGAAAGTGATACAGCCTAAAACTGTGTTTTCACCTGTAGTGTCTCCCCTTATGTTTCCAAATGTTGCTTCTTCCTCCCCTTCCCTCTGGAAAATTGTCCTGTTTTATAGTTAAATGGGTAACAGAGAAAAACCCAGCACAGGGAGTCAATGTGGGCCTCCACAACAGCTTCAGTGCTCCATGGCATGGATTCTCCTCTGAAACTCTACTGGAGGGACGAACTTGATTCTACTGAAACACATTCCCTGTTGGTTTGATGATGCTGGTGGAGAATGCTGTTCCAGGATCAGACTGCACATTTATATTTGTCTTCCAAACTCTTCATTACAGCCCTGTTTCCACCAAGCACGGTACGGTTCAGTTCGATACGCTTTTTTTCTGTTTCCACGGTAAAAAGTTGTGGATGATGCCAGTGGAACCGTTTTGTACCGTCTCCATTTTTGGTCCCCCCTCTGTTGGGGTACCTAGCACACAGATCTGGTACTAAAAGGTGGAGCTGTGAACACTGCAGTCTGTTGATTGGTCAGTCACAGACGGTCACTCTGCTCAGGGCTGAGTTGTGGCTGGTTTAGTAGGTTAAGTAACCACTGCTCATACCGTGGAGAGTTTTATTAGTAAACTGTAACTATAACATGAAAGGATGTTTTGCTGCCTCTCACAGCAGCTGGAGACGGAGTAAGAAACAACTCAATTCACCAGGCTGACTGCCAGCGACTTTTAGTTGAGTTGACGACGTGAATAAATCAGCACAACTTAAATTTCACTTCAACTTTGACCATTACTTTAGTTTTATATGACATACGCTTTCAGTAACGAGTGGATCTGCAAGTGTTTATATACAGTATATTCATTTTGGCCAGGTTATGTGAACTGCATATATTCTAATCCTCACTTGGAGAAAAAAAAAAGCATTGCGGAGCGTTGTTCCTGTGGGCTACAGCAACACTAAACCCCTGAGCTTGCCTGAGAAGGACTAAATGCACAAACCGCTATTTTTAAATATCCCATGGAGAGAGACTCTCACTGCAGCCTGTTATATTTGGTTTTATTCTGAAAATGTCTGCGTGCAGCCTCGTTCTGTGGATAAACAAGGTTCAGACTTCCATCTGTGTCACCGTTAATGAGGAAATACAGTGAGTGCTGGACGGAGCAGTGAGTGACAACAACCCCGCCCACATTTACAGGTATTATTTACAGTAGAAACACTAGGGTCTAGGTGCCATGTGTGAAGGGTTACCTTTTGTAAGCCTTGGTAAAGCCAACTTGTAATGCATTAGTAATAAGCAACACCACAAGGTGATTAACGGACTAACAGAGCCACTAGTGCCTGACAGACTGTGCACAATTAACTGTCAAGCTGAGGTTGGCACCATGAGGGCGTTCACATTTCACTGGAGCTGGACGGGGGGAAGATGCACACGGTACACACTGTCTTTGTTTACAAGGAAGATTAAGTGTTTCTATGGGTGATGAAACAAGAGAGCTCTCTCAAGCCCTTTTTATACAGCCTGTTGAAGGCGGGACTGTTGGGTGATTATTCCGCCTCGCCATTTTGGATGAAACATGAACACATAATGGAGGGGCATTGTTGTTCCACCATTAGGACAGCAGCAAAGAAGTAACAGAGCCGAGTGTACATGCAAAATAACTGTGAGAGTCATGACACATTGGCTACATGTACGCGACTTCATGGCACTAGAGACTGGTGGGAGTAGTATTTAAAACCAAATCTGTTAGATTTGAATATGGACATTCTCATATACTCCACTGTGAGCTAGGACTGGGACACTTTAATTATGACAATAATCAATGAGAATGAAAGGACATCAATTTCATAGTTACTTGTCAGTGAATGGTTCAAATATTGTTGTCTATTAAAGTATTTGACTCAAGTGCAACATCTAGTAGTAAAATTCTGTATACAGGTCCAGTCTGGTGTTTGGCTTCATGTCAAACAGATTTGAACGTTTTTACATCAGCCTAACTCGAGGTGTTTCCATCAATTTGTCATCCATCTGTACACTTCCATCAGGATGTGATACAGTGTGGGCCTAGAGCAGGTTTTACTCCCGTCTTTACCACCGTGCAATTACTTCTTATCTCTCTGAGCACCACCTCGGGCATCTTATTTCCTTTAATTTATTTATTTCAACACTAATGAGAGCTTACTGTTACTAATTTATGCACTTAATGACTTGCTCTGGGTCTTCTTGGGGGCAACACCCTCCTCCTTTCCTTGCCTGCTATTACAAAGGCTTCCCCTTTTTCACTCTTTTTCCCCACAGTCAGACACTCGATCTGTCACTTTAAATTAGTGTGTGAGTGTGTGTGCAGTGTCCTGTACCTGCAGGTCTGGAGCAGGTCACTGCAGGGCTCCAAGAGACTCCAGCATGCCCGCCAGTTTACCACTCTCATCCAGGTCCACCACGTCAGTGCCGCCTCCAACACACTTCCCACCAATGAACACTCGTGGGACCTACATTAAAATCAATGCAAGAGAAACAGGGATTGCAGCTGGTGAATAGGCAGTCATCAGTTTTCAGTGTTGTGCATAGACTGGGGTGATATGACGACCTATACCATGAGACAATCCCCATTTGTCTGCCATACTGTTGATACCATGGTAACCATACTGTTAACATCTCCAGCTGTAAAATGATGCGTTCAAATGTTGTCGTGTTTCGACAACATCCCTCGATATCGAGGTATTTGGTCAAAAATATTGTTATATTTGATTTTATACATACAACACAGCCCTATTGTCAAGTTACTACGTTGGGCTCGTGGTGATTGTAAAGGGCAGTTGCCACTATTTTCTGAATCTCTGCACACCTAACGGTCAGCTGATTAATGAAGAAAATAATTAGCAGATTAATACACAAAGAAATAATCAATAGCTGCAATTTGATACAAAACAGTTTAAAACTAGCTCCACCTCGACCAACAATCAAATGCTGCGTTTATGTTAATAGAGGGTGAGGGTAGACTGTCATGGTGAAGGTGAAGCTTTCGAGTTACTGGTCCATCTACGTCCCAACCCTCACCTATGGTCATGAGCTCTGGGTAGTGACTGGAAGAACGAGACTGCAGATACAAGCAGCCAAATGAGTTTCCTCCGTGGGGCGTCTGGGCTCAGCCTTAGAGATAGAGTAAGGTGCTCGGACATGTGGAGGGAGCTCAGAGTAGAGCCGCTGCTCCTTCGCGTTGAAAGGAGACAGTTGAGGTGGTCGGGCATCTGATCAGGATGCCTCCTGGGCGCCTCCAGTAAGAGGTGTTCTGGGCACATCCAACTGGTAGGAGGCCCCGGGGCAGACCCAGAACACACTGGAGGGACTACATATCTCATCTGGCCTGGGAACACCTTGGGGTCCACCAGGAGGAGCTGGAAAGCGTTGCTGGGGAGAGGGATGGGTGCTTTACTTGGCCTGCTGCCCCCAAATGGATGGATGGACATTAATTTATGAGTGGTAATAATCTACTAATATATAAAAGTAAACGGTCACTGGGTCCATTTTGTTCTTCACTGAGTTATTTTACTGAAGCATTTTTTACAGTGTACTTAAATGGTCTGAGTACTTCCTCCACCACTGCATTACACACACGCACACACACACACACACACACACACACACACACACACACACACAATAAGTGAGACAAGTGCATGCGCAGTTCTTCCTGGAGACTCCCTTTTTAATTACTGAACACTGATTTCATGGGAGTGAAAGAATAACAACCAGCACATCAGTCTGAGCTGTTTATATAAGAGTATTCATCATAGCTGTTACAGCTAACAGTGCTACAACTTCTTTTAGGTTTACACAAACCTCATTAAAAACTAAACTTCCGGCAGGTAATATAGAACCGTTAATTTATTATCTCTGTGTCTAAATGGGTAAAATTAACTTCTTTTTTTTTTTATCTCTAAAGGCACAGCATGCTTTCATCATATAAACACATGTACAGTGTTTAGTTAACAGGTTGTTCAAAGTGACACTAATGTTTATACTGTGAAGAAGCATCTTTACCGTGCGGGCTCCCGTCAGCTCCAGGAAGTACTCCTGCATGCTGCTCATGTCGCTGCGTCCACTAATATCAATACACTCCAGATGTCCTGGCTTCAACTTGTATTTAGACAACACGTCTTGGGCCATTTTGCAGTACGGGCACGTGGACTTAACGAACAGCACCACTTTGTCTCCTTGGATTTTAGACTGTACAAACTGCTGCGCCATTTCCAATCGCGTGGTGAGGTAACAGGTCTGGAGATGAGACGGCGGGAGAACAAAGATGATGCTCCGTCTGCGCTTTGTCAATTATGTTAATGAGATGACGTAACAGTCAGCGCCCCCCTGACTTCTTAAAGAGATACTACACACTTCTAGTCTTGGTGCATGTTAGCGCGTGTATGAACTGCAGCATTTCAGAGGGAGTTTGCGCTGAAAATGGGGTCCAGTTAAGTGGGATTTATACTTGTGCGCCCTACGCCGTAGCATACGCCGTTGTGAGCATTTATACTTGTGCGGTGGTGTGTCTGTGTCACTCTGCAGTTACACCTCCACAACACTAGTTGGCGGCAGAGGTTTATGTGACGTGTTGTAAAATTTAGTTGATTCAAAATACACCCACAACACACATTAAACATGGTTTAAGAGAGACACTTTCAAACACAAGTACACATCAGCTTCACTATAACTCGCAGCATTCACAGACAAAGCATTTGCCCTGCACTAAACACGTTTTCCAAACAAATATAACATGCTAACGTTATGTAACGTTACTCGATTCTGATTGGCTGCAGGGTGTCCGTTAAAAAGTGTTGTAAGACAGGTTCTGTGGCCAGAGCCGGTTACCTTGGCAACGCGTCACAACGAGAGATATTAAATAGTCCACTCGGCCGCTTCTTGTGAAAAACGTACGTTTTTAACGGTAAAAAAACAACATTAATGTATTAATAACTAATTTAATATTTATTTCTTTCGTAAGTGACCATGGTATAAGCGGGATAATTCCCTTCGACGGTTCACGCCCCCGCGTTGTCCATTCATATCTGATAACGGACACCTCGTCGGGCATTATCCCTTACTTAATTTTGCATTTTATCTTTATTGTTTCTTTTAATATTGTGTCTGTTTTTATGATTGATGGTGTAAGGTGACCTTGAGTGTCAAGAAAGGCGCCTATAAATAAAATGTATTATTATTATTATTATTATTATTATTATTAATTAGCCTAGCAGCTAGCGGGCTTTTCCTCTACTCATATAAAGCCAGGGACAACAGCATCATTTAACAAAGATAGCTGCACATTATCTGGCTCCATTACAACTCCCAAGGTTCACCGACAAAACAACTGTCCTGTACTAAACATGTTTTCCAAACAAATATAACATGCTAACATTATAAGTACAAGCCAATGGCATTTTACATTGTATTAATTAGCCTAGCAGCCAGCGGACTTTTCCTCTACTCATATAAAGTCAGGGACAACAGCATCATTTAACAGAGATAGCTGCACATTATCTGGCTTATACTAAACAATTTTCCAAACAAATATAAGATGCTAATGTTATTAGCACAAGCCTATGGCGTTTAACATTGTATAGAGTCCAGAGGACAGAGGGATGTTGTATGCTGTAAAACCCTCTGAGGCAAATTGTGATTTGTGATACTGGGCTTTATAAATGAAATTGAATTGAATTGAATAAATTAGCCTAGCAACGAGCTAAGACTTCCTCTACTCATATGAAGCCAGGATAAATCACACTCAAGATTTAAAATGCTATTTTTGTGGAGGGTTTATTGTCTTCATAATTTATTGTTTCTTATCTGTGAAATTAAAGTAAATAAATGCTTCATTTCCCCTGAGGGAAATGGTTCAGCTTACAAAAATAGACAGCAGGTCTGTATCACCATGACATGGGGAGGTACATGTCAGGCTATGACGTAGGCTCTACGTCAATGAAGAGCTTACACTGTAAGTGTAAATTTTGCCTAGAGTGATGAATTAAGATACTAAATAACAGGCTACACCTATAGAGCTCAGTATGACAGGTATGGCTGGACTAACCTCTTAATGAGTCCAGGGCAGTGTCATTAGGCTTTAATCTATAGTCCAGGGGTGTAAATAAAAGCTGTTGGACCCCTATTGGCCCCCACACTCCCCTCCTCCCACCTACTTTCCAGCCTACGTGCATATTAGCCCTGAGGCATCTAAGTCCCCATTAAGGACAGTGCACACAGCTGATTCATTATTTGCCCAGAGACCACAAGCTCCCAAAATATTCAGCTGTGCTAGAGTATAATACCACAAGACTCCAGCTTTCTGAATTAAAATGAAATTAATGTTATTTTGACTATACACACAAAATTGAGAACACTATACTTAATTAGGAATAAATTCAACACAGAGCTGCTCTATAAGAGAGAGTCACAAAATTAGCTGATAAAGCAGGATTAGTTAAACCTGGGACTTTCAGGGGGTTTGGCGCCCTGAGGTATTCATCAGCTTTTGGTAATACAGTCTTGAAGTTAAGTTCATTTACTTTACTGCAACTTAAGTTGGTATTAATGCTAGTCCAGGTAAGGAAGAGAGAAGTATTACACTCTGTAGTTTCCTTGTGTTGCTGACTGGTTTTGCAGGTTGATCCTGTCCTGGTTGACCATGACAGTAAAGTCTAGTGTGGGGAGGCTACACTGACAGCAGAGTTTTGCAAGTTATCTGTTACTTCAGACTGGAAGAAGATAAACAGGAGCAAAGCTACCCGAGGGAGAAACCTAGTTTGGTTGACTGAAGCAAAGACAAAGTAGTTAAAACTATAAAAAAAAATTATAAAATTGACCATGTACATGTGACATGAAATTATAACAAAATATAATACAAAAAAGTCTCATGGCAGAAAATAGTAATAATTATAATGATACATTAAAAAAAGAAGAAAATAAAATACCCCACCATCCATGGGAAATGCTAAACTATAGTAGAGAAGCAATGGTAAAATAAGAGTACCAATATACAGATATGAATGTAGTTGAACTTCCAGCAAGCTGCTGCAAAATGTAGTTTACCGTCTAGTTTAATTACACATAGCTGCTGCTCTCTAACACTAATGAAATATGTTTAAAAGACGATATAACATGTTTCAAATTCCATGTTTAGCAGCGGCTGAGTCAAACAGCAGGCTTTAACAACTCTGCCATCTGCTGTCATTCCAGCATCACTTAACTTACCTCTGACTGCAGCAAAGGACAACCAAGACAATTATTATTTAACTCAGCAATATGTTTAATAATGAGAGCAGCATTATCATAACCAAAGCCGTGCTCTGAAAGTCAGAAACACTCTACAGTCGCCCATTTAAACCAGTCTCACCAGTTTTTCTCAGACACAAAGGTAAACTACATGAAACCTGGAGGCATATTTTAAATGCAGCTCTCCTGTCATTTTTCCCTGTCTAGAGGATAGAAATTAAGTTTATTATCCATATTCAGTATTACTGTTATATGAATCATTTCATCCTTTAGAGATACCTATATCAAACAACTCATCTTATCTTCAGATGTTGCTCTTATAAAAACCAGAGTTTGGATTTTGGATAACAGTAACTAGGCTCACACTGTGTTTCAATAACTAATCTACATTTCACTGGGAATAACATCATGAGAAACATGAGCATATACTGGACCAATGTGGTGCTGTGCACCTTACAGTAGTTGGCTCAAAACTGTCATAGACTACAGACGGAGTTAAATGTTTTTAGGGCCGGAGCTCTGACCGGTGCGAAGGCCTTGATGGAATTGCTACGTTTATTTTATTCTTCACAATGAATCCATTTTCTGAGGAACTAAAGGTGCTCACAAACTCAAACCTGGGCTCAGGTATGATAAAATGGCTACGCAGTGCACCCTAACAGTTTTTAAGTAAAAGCTCCCACCTTTAAATTTGTTAAATTTGGCATAGATGAACAAAATCTGGGAGGCAGGAGCATCATGTGCAGACTTTAAAAAAGCATCGCAGAGCCACACAACAAACCCAACAGGAAGTCAGCTATTTTTAACTTTCTGTGCAATTTCAGGGGATTTTTGGCCATTTACAGGCACCGTACTTTAACAAACTCCTCCTACAGATTCAATGAATTTACATCAAACTGGTATTAACCAGTGAAAGAGCAGTCCCAAATGTTTCAGCAGTGGATATATAAATGTTTTCATGTCATAGACTGATAGCAGGTGGTGCTCTGTTCTGTACATCTAACAATTTCAACTGGTTAAAAAGGAATCACAAAGAACATACAACAATAGACATTTTCCAGGTAAAACTAAATTGATTTTTATTGAAATGTCTTGTACATTTTCAGCTGGGCAGGATCAGATTTCACCCAAAATTCACTTAATTTTCAGTGGTTTCTCATATCTAAACCATACGAGGGCATTTTTCACTTTGCCACTTCCTCATTAAGACTCTTAATCAAAACTCTTCCCTCCTTCCTCCCACCAAAACCAGTCACATAAGTCATGTTGATCAGACCCAATTAATGTAAATCTGTTTATTTGATGAAGACAGATATGTTCAGAGGGCTGAGAAGAGCATGTGATGGAAGGCGGCATGTAAAGCCCCGGCTTCCATCATGGTGGGATTTTCTGAGCCTAAATTCTGGGACCATTACAAGGGCAAACAGGAGAAAATAAACCAAAGCACTGACCCTGTAGTCCACGGACGTAGTAAGTGTAATTCTAAAGCAGAGCCTAAACTCTTGGGCATATTTTGTATCTGCTGTTGTGACACGTCCAAGATACAAGTGCTGATTTTCTGTCCGAAATAACTTGAGAGACAACAAGTGAGTTAAGTCAGGTCTGTAATTACGTTAAATTGATTCCGACAGCCGAACAAAACAGCCAGTCTGCTGCAGAGACTGACTACTTGATAGAGTGCCACAACCAAAATATATGTAAAATAAAATTGGCCGATATTTACTCAGATCTCCATTTCTGGGGGAAAAAAAAGGGGCTACATTTTTTTCCCCAACACAGGACACGGACTCTTCCATGTCCTCACTAGCTGAATATAACCAGACCGGACTGCTGAGAAGGGGCCGACCATCTCAGTTGTTGATCTTTCTGAGGGAACAGTGGCTCAGTTCCTCGTCACATCCCCAAGTGTAATGGTGTTTTTCTTCATTGAATGACAAACATATTCCAGTGTTTATTTCTACTAAAATTAAGCCCCAATCAGAAATTTTACTCCATGGATGCAGTACCAGAAAAGTATTTAATTTTTGGCAAACATTCTAACACAGGTTTGTAAACAAATTTTCCCTTGTTGAAATAAAGACTTTTCATAGAAGCCATTCATCCATCCGTTTAACTAATCCGTATCAATGTTGGAAAAAAAAAAAAAGCTACTCTGAAATCTTTCACTGCTCGGCAGAACTCAAACTGAGAAATACATTTGAAATCATAATACAGATTTGTCCTCTGGTGGATGATGGTTTTTTTTTTTGCTTCTTTCTAAAACAGAAACACAGGCTGTTTGCCGCTGGATAAAGCTGAAGAGGTGGGCGCAGTCCTTTCCAGGCTCTAGAGATGAACCACTCTGGAAAATAAGGATCTTCTATTTCTCTTCAATTAAGATCAGGTACTGTTACTCCAGCCAGGTTGATCCTGAGTGCTCTGGCTGGTCAAACACTATAGCAGCTTTTTTTGTTTGTTTTTCATATTTCTCACTTTTTTCTCCACATTTCTTGTTTTATTTTTATACACCTGTCACTCCACATAATGCACAACCATACATACACGAACACACTCATACGCTTTGTAACACTCCTTCCAGACTTAACATCCTTTCCTTCTTTAACAACTCAGACATGCACACACACACACACACACCCATACATACACACACACACAACCTGTTTCCAGGCAGTTATAGTTCCTTTGTGTTGCCTGTGGACCCTAAGGGTCGGCCCAACTCGACATTTCTGAGTGTAAACACCTTAAGGCACCCATAATGCACCGTGAACACTAAACACTTTTGGTGCAGGGAATATTGCCCCCTACTGACGGGGGATTATATTCCTTTCGTTACCCCACCCTCACCACCCCACGTGGCCATTACAACTAAATTTACAATCCATGCACACATACTGTTGTTGCTTCTCATTCAGCTCAGGTGATTTCTCCTGCTCGTCTCATTTCCTTTCAATTCAGCCTCAAACGCAGCGACGTGTTGAAGCAAGGTTATCCAGTACAGTTTCTATGAAAGGAGAGGAAATGAGGCAGGAGAGACATCTTCGCTAAATGAGACGACATAATGGATCTTGCGTGCAAAATGGCTTCACAAAGTCAAAACACATAAGGCCCGCGGTAAATTTTTTTGCATTGTTTTCAACAAAAGTTAAACAATATATCATCTGCGGACTCTTCTTTGCACTACGAGTCCCAAAATAAATAGATCTCCCTCTTTCTTTTTTTTTTTTACTTAAATACAAGTTAATATTTTCTGATGCTCAAAAATACTTTTTTTGTTCTTTTTTTTGCCTGAAGATGAAGTCCTTCAAAGGTTAGAAGAGTTGAAGTTTTTTCCCCAAACCCCTTCACACATGCAGGCAGCCCCTGCCACTGGTCCAGTGGTATGAAATTCCACAGGAGCTCATTGAGAGGAAACAGAAAGCAAAAGAAGGGGGAAAAGTCAAAGTGAGATTTTCAAGGTTGCAGGCAACAATGAAGCCAGTGGAATCAAAGATCGGAAAAGAAGCAAGGAATGAAAAAGGATGATGGGAGAAGGGAAGGAGGAGAGGTGGGGGGGAGGGGTGCTGTTGCGGAGGCAGTAACTGAAGGGGTGTTAATAAATAACAGCCAGTTGGACACCCCCTCCTGGTTCGACACTCCTTTCTCAATACTGATCAGTGAGGATGTTGTGTGCTGTGCTCTCAGCACCAGGACTGAGCCCTGCGCTGGTCAAAATCAGCTATTAGCCGCTTGATGTGGGCCAACTTGTTGTGCAGGTACTCGCAGCGCTGTTTCTCCTCGTGGTAGTTGGGGCTGTGCTGTAAAACAAACACACACACATAATATCAGACAGCAGCTATCGCCCCAGCAGCAATTCCTGCTGTGTTTGAGAAAAAACAACAACAAAAAACTAGAATTATCGCCCCGCGGTTGTATGCCTCTGCACACCAGTCAAGATTCTCTCACAGTTTACATCCATGTCTTTGAAAACATGGACGCTTCACACTCATTGTCCCCTCAACAGCACAGAAGATATATACAATCGGGATAGGGAACCCAAGACAAGCGTCACCAATTAAGTATCTGACCAGCTGCTGCTGAGATATGATGTTGAGAAATGGCAGGAAAAACATTTTATGCAGAACACTATGATGTCACAGTGAAGTTGACCTTTAACCTTTTGGATATAAAATGTTACCACTTCATAATTGTATCCTCTTAAACATTTGCACAAGGTAGCTTATGCATTCCTGAGTTATGGTTGAAAACATATTTTGTGAGGTCACACTGACCTTGACCTTTGACCTTCGAACACAAAATTCTTATCAGTTTACTCTTTACTGGACATTTGTGTCAAATTTTGAAGAAATCCCCTTACGGTGTTCTTGAGATATTGTGCTCACGAGAATAAGACAGATCCAAGATCACACTGACCTTGACCTTTAACCACTAAAATCCTATCGGTTCTTTGTTGAGTCAAAGTGAACGTTTGTGCCAAATTTAAAGAAATTCCCTCGAGTTGTCCTTGAGATATCGTGTTCACAAGAATGAGAGGGATGAAGTCACATAGACTTGACCTTTGACCACTGAATTCTAATCAGCTCATCACTGAGTCCAAGTGGATGTGACGGACATGGATGGACAACCCAAAAAAACATAGTGCCTACGGCCACGGTTATCACCGAAGCAGAGGCACAAAAAAAACCAACAGCAAACATATTGAACATTGAGAAACAACAAGCTAAGTTTCAGTGGTCTATAGAAAAAGCATCCTCATCAGACAAACGTCTGGCACTACTTACTTGTTTCATCTTTTTGTACTCTTTCAAGACCTCTTCTTGCACCTTCTGTAAAAAAGAAAAAAAAAAAAGATCACTTTAAATGAAAATCATCAGAATTTCTAAATATCACAAATTTATTCTGATGATTTCTGTTAATTATAAACCTTAAAAATATGAATACAAAATGAATCTCTTCCTGCCTCCTGTGTATTAGTAGGTAGTTCTATAATCATCATTAATAGTATTAAGCCTCAACCAGGCGTAAGCCAAGAGGAAATCATATGTGCGGTTGGGCTAATCTCGCATACTAATGGACCAATTAGCCTGATGTTTTTGGTGCAGAGTAATGACTGTATGCTCAGGGACCTCTGGTGGTTGCAGTGATTCACAATTGTTGAAAAACCTGTTTTATTTATACATAAGGCATCTCCTACAATTGGCTAGGCTAGAAACAAGCCTGACTTCATTCTCTGCTCTGGACATCATTACTCCACCATATCTTTACAAAGCAAATAGTCTGCTGCTATATTGATGCTCTGAATGTCATTTACAGAGCCTTAAATTGTGACAGTTAGGTGAACCCAGGATGCTTGGTTACAATACCATTACACTGTTCTACCCATCTTTCGACTACTGCCATCCATACAGGCACAGCACACTACTGAGCGCACTTTTCTAGTTGTCTGTACTTTGTATTAACTGCTACATACAAGAAATGGACAAAAAATAGGAACACCACTATAAAGACTCAGTGATACTATCTCTGTGAACAGACCAGAATCATACAAGGATTACAATCTGAAACTAATATGATCTGTAACCAGCTACTGTTCTTATAGAATATGTTGTATGTGATGAAAAATCCACCACAAATGCTCAGTCAGGATTATACAGTAAGTGGCTTTAGAAGATGAGCATGTGAAAATGGCAACATCAACATAAGTACAGTGTATTCATGCTAACTGATATGACCTGGTATTCTTTGGTGCCTGGTGTCAGTTTCCGACACTGGGCATCCAGCTGGGTAAAGCGGCGGGTGATGCTCTCCACGCGGGCGTGTAGCAGGCGATACTCATCATACTCTGCATTGAAGTCATCCTTGTAGTTTTGTCGCTGGTCCATGGACACCAACGGCATGTACTTCCTGTAACCACAGGAAAGTAAATTTAACTCAATTTTTCTTTTAAAAAGGTGATTACACTCATAAAAACTCAGAAAAAAGATGTTTTGTCACGTTAAAGATCAAAACCAGCACTCCACCGTGAATTAACTTTCCCCTCACTTTCCTTGTTTTGAATACACCTCACTAAAGGTCATGATCTTTAAAGAATGGTAGGAATCCTGTTTATCATCTGTTGAGCCTCTCTATTTGTGCAATAGCTAACATGCTCCCTGCACTCATTACCAATCACATAGAAAGAGCAAAACAGTTCCAGTGCAGCAAAGACAGAAAAATGCCAGACTGCACAAATGAAACACATCTGTGTTTACTGCTGCATTTCCCGTGTCCTAATTCTCAAGCATGTCCTGTTTAGTCAAATGTTTCAAATTATGAAATGACAGAGGTAAAGAGAGCCATGCTCTGCGACAACAGGAACTTCAAGGTATTTCAAGGTAACTCACACTACATAGTCAGGCATCTCAATCGTGGAGGAGAATTCAGTGGACTGGACTGGCTTCTCTTTAGCTGAAGAGTCTGAGGAGAAGGACGAGAGTGTAGAAATGTAAAGTCTGCTTTGAAATTCCAAAACACACCAACTTAACACCATCAAGGATGGGCTACCATATTTAGCAGCACAATAAAAACAAAACAAATTAAAACAAACAATAAAGGGCCAAAAGTATAAAACCTAAAATTCACAGTGCCATGTTTTAAGTTTCGCAAGTGACCTTTGGAGGTCTGTTTAAATGACAATTTAAAATTTCAGATTTAAAACAATAGGTCTATTCTCCCATTTGTTTTGGGTCTGCTATATTTGTCCAATATGCTGACAACCAAAGGTACAGATGGTAAACGATACATTCCTGTACTGAAAATACATAAAATAAGACCCTCTGCATTATTAGCAGTTATTAAACCTAGCAATAGAATATCCTTGAGGGAGAAGAAAGACTCTCAAACTACAACCACAACATTTACAACATCAGATAAACCAGGACTAAAGACCACAGAGTGAAAAAGAGCTCAGATCAATGCCTCAGCGTGTTCAGACAACATCTAGTGTGTCAGTGTAATCAAAGATCAAACTGTCTGTGGTTGGGTGGGCTGTAACACACATAAACAGAGATAAACACTAGAAACATGGAGAGCAACAATCCAAAGTCTGAAAGATAAACTGGCTGGAAACTAGGACTGAGGAGGCTTGTCAGTCACAAGACTCGTCAATGCTGCCTGAATTACTTAGTCCACACACACAAGCTGGATCTAAGTATTTGCCATTGTTTTCTATTACACTGTATTACATGATATTTTTTTTTACGAAATCTGATGTATTCATTTTTGTTAATAATAGATTTTGTTCTCTAACATGTTTTACTTTAAGAATATGACTGCCTGTTAGCTTATTCTCTATTCCAGGGATGTTCAACTTGCTTTGAATGGGAGCCACTTGAGCAAAATGACAAGAGGCCAAGGGTCACTTAACAAACAAACAAACAAGGAGAACAGTTTGTTTCAACCTCTTTATGTTTACTGTCCTCACTCATCTTTGCCAAACGGCAAATCCAGCAGCAGCCCCGCACAGGTTAGATCTATGTAGGCGCATTTCTAGGATTTGAGTATATTTGAGGCTTAGCCTGAGCACCTGTCAGGGCATCTGGGGGATCGTCACCTGGCACTTTTTTTTGATAAACAGCTCTATTTCTATGTGTTTTTATATACTTTGGCATCTTATTTACATTAAAAAGTACAAAAAAAATTCTGACTTAAAGTTAACTATCACTGCTTTGTTTGATGTCTCAATAAACATTTTAAAAGGGGAACTTCATCCATTTTCCAAAGTCTATAACTCAAATGTGTGATGTCATAGGGTATAAAGTCTGAAGCTGCTCCATAGACAATAAATTGGGAAAAATGTTCTAGATGACGCTGGGAGCACCCAGAGGAATGTTCTGAGTACATGAGTACATTTTCTGTTTCAGGACTGACAACACTACAATACAATAAAACTCATGTGGGTATAAAATAGAAGACAAACATTCTCTGGATCCACAAAGTCCGATTTCCTTTCATTGTCTAAGGAGCAGCTCCAGACTTTGTAGTTTATGACATCACAAGTTTGAGACTTACTTCTCTGGTTTCTGGGTTTGAAAGAGAGAAGCTCATGTGTACAAATATTAATTTAACCTTCCTTAGCCATGGAAAAAAACATATTGGACTTCTGAATACAGGTTGTACTACCTTTTAAACATGTGCATGGCTACACTCACAAGGTAAACTCTCACTAGGTAAAGGCAGCACTCCTTTAAGACTTTTCTTGACAACATTAAAGCTGTATTCAATTGATTTATGGACACTGGGTCTCAGAGGACCTGTTTTTTTTTTTTATTTTTTTTTTTTTATGGCTAACATTTTTGCAAACCATTACCAGCATCTAGCGGTCTCAGGCTAATATTATCATCTCATACTCCTCTTTAACAACAGACATTTTAACTTGTCATGGTGGGAAAAGCACAGGTGTTACTAATAACACCAATGATAGTTCTATCCAAGTGTCCACGTAAGCCATAACAGTGTGACAATAAACCAGAGTGTACAATTCTAGGGCCCTAAAACTGTCGCAACAGTGATTGTTCATTTCATTATTTGCGCCTGTGCTGTTCCTACTGTTACATGTTAAAATGTCTTTTGTGAGAAAGGCCTTTTGAAAAAATGTGAGTTCAGTCTTCACTAAGCAGAAAATATCTCTTTGACAGTGTTTATCAAAGCTTGTTTGCTAACAACAGTTGTCTGCTGCTATAGAAACGTGTCTGCTTTTATTTTAACTAACATCTAACTAAGAGCTAAAATCCTAAGCAGCTGCTCATTCTCTGTGGGTTTGACACAATGGACAACCCCTTTTCCATCACATGTACTTAATTCAATTGAGTGTTACTAAAAGAATGTGATTAACACCTTTAAAGATGCCCCCAACTTAACCTCAACTTAAATTACCACACACTGATGAAGTAATAGACTAAATAAACCTTGTAATGGGTGAAATGAATGAGAATAAAGTGACACCTAAGAGTGTGGGAAAGCAGATACTTAAATACTAAAAAATGTGATGTGCAAACTGGAAAATATTTGACAGTAATTTGAGATGTACTGATATGACTGTTACAACAACTGGTACAGTCATTTAAGTATTGAAACGTGGTTCAGTGATGCAGAGTATTAATATTTAATTAAGACAGAAACGCACCTTGGTCTTTGTGAGGATTCTTGTTGATTACTTCACTGTTCTCTTCCTCAGCACTGCGCTTCTTTTTGGCTCTACGAGTCTCTTCAGCCTGCACTGCTACGCTGGGAGGGCTTTTGCTAGCTTTTTCCGTCTGTTTCCCTTTCTCCCTCTCTCGATCCTTATCTTTGTGCTTCTTGGATTTCTTTTTCAACTTCTTGTTGGTACTGCTGGACAAGGGAGGGCTGGTGATGACAGTGGAGGTAACTGTGAGTGAGGTGCAAGGAGGAGGAGGAGGGGTGGGGGAGGCGGCTGGTCTGGGGACGGGGACAGGATGCCGATAGCGGTCCTGCAGGGACCTATCAGATGAGAACGGGCTGGGTGAAGGGTCCCTGCAGGAGGAACTCTGGTCCATGGGAAGGTCCTGCGTGCCACAGCCCTCTGGCGTGCTGGGTGAGTTGGAGTTTGAGGCTGGGCTGGGCTGCTGGTGAGAGGGTGCAGGAGGGTGGGACGAGATGGGGAGATGGCTGGGAGGGCCCGAGGTGACGTTGGAGGGTAGGGACGAGCGTTTAGAGCTGGGGCTGCCCTCGTCCTCGTGGCGGTCAGAGGAGGAGGATGAAGACGTTGCTGGCCCTCGATTGCTGAGGTGGGAGATGCGGGCTTTCTTGGGCGCCAAAGGATCGATGAAGTCAAAGTCTGGCTGGCGCTTCTGTGAGACAACACCCAGAATTGAGCTGAAAAATTGCATACTTCACTGTGGTGGTGTGTGTATGTGTGTGTTTTCCTCAGATACCTGGGGGGATGTGGGGACACTCTCTTTGGGAGAACTGCTTGATGAGAGGGTCTCACTAGGAAGACCTAATTTGCTGTTAATGACAGGAAAGAGTTGTGTCAGTGGGGAATGGTGTGACAGAAAAGAAAGGGCACTTTAGTGTCCAGCACTCAACTATCATTACACTAGGACCTGCTGAAGTAATCACACTTCTGTTAAAACAACTGTGTCCTTTTTAGAGACTCACAGGTCATGTACTACACTAGAAGTTATTATTTTTACAGCCGTCTATATTTTCCTACTAAGGGTCCCCACACACCAAGCCATTGCTCGATCGACGGTCAATGTCAGGCCATCATGAGTAGGTGTCGCCCTAGATTAGTACCGTTGGCACTAGTCAGCTTTTGTTGGCTATTTTTTGGCCAACTCAGCATGTTGAATCGGTGTCAGACCTGGCAGAGCCCCTCAGTGAATGAAATCACTCTGATTAGCAGTCATAAAAGGTAAGATTACTGTTTTAGCCACTGAGCTCTTAAGCAGAAATGGTTTGCAATAGGGATGCACATGGTTAACCGTTTAACCGTTAACTGATAACAGGAACTTTGACCGATTAATACTATCGGTTAATTTTGTCTTTTAGCTACGTAAGTCAATCAACTCATGGGGGCGTGTCGACAGGTGCAACACATGCCATCACGTGCTTTCCGCCACAGTCCACTTTACAGCGAAGATGAAGAGAGCAAAAAGGAGTTCTGTGTGGGCAATGACAATGACGTGCGTCTTCATGCACGCTGGCATCATATGCAACATTAATATTACAGATATCAATGACGGCGCTGCAGATGACACCTTAAGTCGCTGATTAATTCCAGTTGCCTTCATGTTGTACAGTAGGGGAGAGTGTGTATCTTTGTGCGCATTTACGCATGTGGCACAAAACCGGCGTTACATTGAATATTATTTTTTATCTCCAGACACGCCGCGGGTCGTCCAGGTTTACAGTGAAATGGTTCGGTATGAAGCCGCATCATCCAGAAAAACATTAAGCTCCATCAGAACTGTTTAGAAATCGGATTTCAGAAGCTAAAACTTTATTTTGGAAATTAATCAGAACATACAATTAAAGAAATCACCAGCGCGCTCGCTCTCGACATAATTTAAAAAGCAATAGGAGACGATTGAAGCCTACAGTACTGTTAATTATATCTAAATCTTGTAGCTTTTTTTACATTTTAGATGAGTAATCTAACTATTTGCTGTCATTGTAAATCTGCAGTTCAGCAACGGACAGCGCCGAGTAAGTGACTCACTCGGAGTAACGCACATTTCCTTACATGGAAAGCCTTGTCGGAATGGTGGGACGTTTGCGTGTCGGAATAGCGGAATGGCGGAGTGGCAGCATGTAACCACTCAACAGGGCATTTAAATCTTATCGGTTAACGGTTATTAATCAGTTAAAGGGCGTCGGTTATCGGTCATAAAAAAAATTTAAAATGTGCATCCCTAGTTTGCAATTGTCTGTGTTATTGTTTGCTAGCACACGGTAAATATCATTTGTTCTTTCAACATGACGTTGCGTTGTTAAAATGCTAACTGGCTGACTACGTCTTGAATTTGTCATATCAGTTTTCCAGTTTCCCTTTTTGAATGATGAATATAGGCTACCAACTTTTTAGCAGATGCACAGGTGATACAACATTCGGCCTTTGTAACCACTAGCTCTTTGATGTTGGATTGGTGTTTCTGGGCTTCAAGAGGCAGCTGCTGCAGCTAGACATGTGCCAACAAAGGAGACCAAGAAGTGTGCAAGATAGCACATACTGTATGTTTGTAAATATTGCAGGATTAAAAATGATTTAGAATCTGCTTTATAAAAGGTTTAATGGGTTAGGAAATATATTCAACATGTTTGTCAGGACTGAAGGACGCCCACATTGTTAGTTGGTGAGGGTAAACATAACTTTTGATTGTTTAAGAATAAATTATCACAAAATCTTTAAAAACTTTCTAACAGCTCTTATGACACTAATCTCACATATTGACCTATGGCCATTTTGTCCTTTCTACTTATAGCTTAGACCATATAACATGAATGCCTAACAACATGACTGCATTAAACTGTATAGTTGTTATTTTTTCCCCCACCCCATCTCATATCTAACATAAGGAACATAAGAAATTTATTTTCTTAATTTATTACCTGTAAAAAAAATTGCTTGTGTATTACATGGGCTCCTAATAGATTTTAAAATGCTGAACTATTCCTTTAACGTTATCATTAAGTAATCACCCCCTGAAGGACTGAGAGGTTGCAGAGGTTGCTAGTGTTGTCCTTTTACAGGGAACAACAGCTGTGGTCACAGCTGTGGTGAATTCATGTGAGTTACACTATGCTCCAATGACAACATGTTTTTCCACACAGACCACTCTGGGAAAAATATTAATTCATTCAAAAAATCTCAAACAAACATGGGGATCCATTGTAACCTACATCAGTTGTCCCTTTTGTCCTTCACACAGTACAGTGACTGTTAAATTAACCTCACCTTAAATCCTCAGGGGGCAGGCTACCACTTTAAACTACTACTTAGTTACGCACCATAAAATGTAAATACTTTATTAGTTCAAGTATGTATTTAAGCTCAGTGTTAAATTAAAAAAGCTTTATAGGCCGTTTCTGTACCGAGCCAGGATCCGCTCAACCTGGGTCTTCTCATCTTCAGAGTAGCCAGGCCAGTCTCGCTGGACATCACGATAAATAAAGTCCTTCAATGAGTACGTGTTGTCTTTGGGGTTCAGGTTGGCCACCTGGTTTGGACACACAGACACACACACACACACACACACACACACACACACACACACACACACACACACACACACACAGACACACACACACACAGACACACAGACACTTTTAAAGTTAAACTGACGGCATGAAAAGTATATATGAACAGAAACTTCACATTTCCTGTGCTGGCCAAACATCTGTGTATGCAAATAACGTTTAATCTTTAGGTAGCTTGTTACATATCAAAGTGAACGAAGCCTTTATCCTGAGAGCTGGATTTCCTCAGGCAGATCTGTGTACCCTGATCTCATGTTTACGAAGGGTAAGGCCCTGATCAGTTAGAGCACATTTTAGCAACATCTGGAGCTTTACTTAATTGTTTTCTATGAAGTGAAGCATTTTTCTGTCTGCTTTTGTATCGCTGAACGCCTCACCCTTATCCACTCTATGCACCTCATGTTTTTGCAGGAGCCCCCTGAATGCCTCTAGTTGAAAAAAAAAAATTCAATTCAGAGTGGAAAAGTGCCTGCTGTCACTGGCATTTTACCCCACTGTCCAATCCAATGAATTGAGAGGCGTGCCTTCAGGTACATGGGTTGTGTCAAGCAAATGTTAGCTCACCTTCATTGTTGCCCCAGGCAAGCTGCAAGACATACCTGAGCAAACTGTAGTCTCAACTACTTTCTAACATTTTACAAACAGTAATTTAGCCCGACAATTGACAGCAGACTGTCAAACTGTCTCAAAGTCATCCTTAAATAGGCCTTAAAGCAGCCATCACTGAGGCAAGGCTCCTGCACCAGCTGATGGTACTCCCAGTGATTTCTCCTCTTTCTGAGGGTCTTATGTACCCACAGCGATCTCCATTCCCCTGTGTTCAGTCCTTATGTGCCCTTTCTACAATATTTGAGGTACAAATCTGTAAATTTTCTTCACAGCAAAATACAGATTAAATAAGTGATTCTGTGGTTGCCTAGCAACAATTAAAAAAGACGCAGAAGTGCTCTGTCTGAGTGGGGCTGGCTTCAACAAAAAAGGCAGTGCAGTGCTCCTCACGCTTTGCAACCATCAAAACGCACTCTGTCTGATCAGGGCCTTAGGGGATCTTCTGGATCAAATCAGACACTTGAAGAACACAGAACTTGGTGTGAAATACCTAGAGTTACTACTGCTGGATTTTTTGTATAACGGAGGGGGTGTAAATACTAATAACAAGGTCACTTCCATTTTAATGTACTCTCAATATTGACAAGGCATTTCATGTTATTTAAAAAACAAACACTTTACACACACCTGTTGCAGGGTGGTCCCCAGTGAGTTTCGGTCCTTCTGGTTGATGCCGTCCCGCTGCAAACGGGCAAGCACTTCCAGCTTCTTGTAGGACCTCAGCGCCAGGAGGTGAATTATGCGGTCCCTGAATGGCCGCTGGGACACGGGGTTATTGGAAAGGCACTTACGAATAGTGTTGGCTGGGTTGATGGGTGTAGAGCGTTTGCGCTCGGGAGCCACCTCTGGGGCTGATAGCGCCGGCTTACGTATATGGACTTGCTTTCCTAGAAAAAGAAGGAAGACACAATGATGAAAGCTTCTCTTTGCTACAGGGAAGTTTATCATCATACATTTTGATGTTATCATATATTTGCTCACCAACAGTCCTGCCTACCCTCTTCAACTCACTTACTGAAGGTCTCATGTGTACCTACAAACATCACCACCCATCCAACTCAATAAAAGGAGGAGTTGGGCACATGTGGAGTTTGATTCTGCCCATTGACTCTGTGGCACTAACTTTAAAGCACAGAAATTTCCATTTACTTTACAATGGCCACAAATATTGCATATCTGAAAAGAAGCCGATGAGATGGGACTGTTTCACTTAAACGTGAGGGAATGAAAGATACAGAATATCTGATAGGCTGAGGAGGTTGAATGGGCAAATTAAACCCAATTTGAAGGAAACTGGGTTTGAGGGTTACAGAAGATGAAACTATGAGTAATTCCTCGTGTGTGTTTTGGGGCACAAACTGCCTGCTTTTGTGGTGCCAATAATGATTACTTTTTCAGTTTTTGAAGCAAGGAGGCCCGAGTTGTGCTTCTGTTAATGCCAATAACCATTAGAGAGTCAGTCACAAGAAGACTGGCCACCACTAAATGTCTTGGTGATTAAAACCCAGGACACCTATGCTTTGAGTTGCTGAGCCATGTGCTTAGTCAGGGTGCCTGCACAGTCTCCTATACTGCTTCATGGACATTATGAAATTCTAAAGCTCTTTAAGAGATTAAGGTTAAAGAGATGAACAAAAAAGGATCCCCCTCCCTCATGGTCAAAAAGCAGAGACTAGCGGCAATGTGAGGAGGTGTAGGCTTCTACACTTTGTGTTGTCTAATGACAAATTGCTATCAGTGAAATGTTCGTGTTAGAAAGTTTCCTCCTTCTGAAATAATCATTCTGTACTATTTGTACAGAACAAGACTACATTAAGATAGAACATTAAACGCCACTGATTTCCAATGACAAGGGTTGTTCAGCTCTCATTAGAAGACATAGGGTACAGACAAAGATAAAAATACAAGTTACAGACTGCTACCTGAAATTAACAGCCTGTGAAAACCAGAAGCTAAAGGCCCCTTTTGCATTAGTAAATAGGGTGCTCACTCCAAACCAGCTGCTACAAGCTCCTGTCCCACCCCTTTTCTCTGCTGCTCCTCTCGTTTCCCAGTTTCTATCTGGGCCAATGAATGCAAATTTAGGGCCCAGAAAAACAGGCCTGAGGAGGTTGTAACTCACAAAAAAGTGTGTGCACTTAGCAAGACTTTTGATTCTGGTTTAAACAACTAAATCTTTGACAAAGACTTTAAACTACTAGTTCTGACTCTGAAGAAGGTTCAGTGTATTGTGAATAAAAATGATTATTCAAACTGAAAAATGGCTGACTGCGCCCAAGTACCTGTTTGTAGGACACACCTGTTTGATGACAATGACTGACCACCAAAGCAATTACAAAAATCAATGGCGCTAGAGCCGTGAGAACGAGCATCAAGACAAACTATGATTCATAAATAAAAAGAAAAGGAAATAATCTATAGCATGATATTTTGACTTTCGATTCTGTTTAATAAATCTTAAACAGAATGCCTAAATGTTATATTTACCAATCAAGATAATTACATTGACACTATGACATGGGACATGTGAAAATGACGATAAATGGAGACACCTGTCACCTGTATCCAAAATAGGGAGGATCTGCTGAGCATTTTTTCTACTTAAGTACATATCCAAATAAGGTTGAAATTTCAGTTTCATGTCTCTTACTTGCAGTTTCTCGTTCATGATTTCTCTCGTTGTCATTATGAGGTTTTTCATTTTTTCTAACAATAGCCAGGGCGTTGGCTGCTGTCATTTTAACATCAACAGTAATTAAAGTTAAGAATTAAATTATTGTTAGTTCCCAGTTGTAATATTGACACTAGAGACAGCCAGTGCCTGTTTGCATGTGAGTAAATAGAAACCTCAGCCCCGAGGTTTTTGTGTGACCAGCCAGTAACATTCAATACTCAACTGTGACAGTTCCTGACCAACAGAAACGCACCACCTCAGGAGCAGGGACTTTTGGGGGACAGGATATATGCCCCAGAAACTACAGTTTTATAGTATTTTTTTTAGATCAGTTCCACAATTTTTTCGCAAATAATAATTAATTCTTGTACCTTGTCCATCAGTGAAAAGCTTGAGATTTAATTAGGTTTTATCCAGGAATTAAAATCACCTTTCAAACCACCAAACATTAAAATGGCACAGTGTGTATGCAGTGCGTCTGTCCATGTTTGAGGCCAGCCTAAGGAAGTCTGGCCCTACCATACCATAACAACTTTGCCTAAAACCTTCTTCTTTACTGTAGATATAGGGTTACATTTAGGCTACCACTGCTATAATGCTTCAGAGACATTTTAAAGGATAAAGATAAAAAGGTATTGCTTTCAAACCAGCCAGAGGACAGAAACAAAAAAAGTGTAACATATTTTTTTTTAACGCATTTTGCATGTGTGTTAAAACACTTTTTTTTTAAAGCCATGAGTCTGGAGAAGAACTGACAGTACCTCCATTTTAATAGGCGTCCATTCCAATTCCAATCAGTTTTAATTCACAGTAAGCTATTACTCATTATATAATAAATGCATCCCTAGTAGGGACCATCACAGCGTGTTGCATCCACTGTGGTGTGTTAGACCTTAGATAGCCAAACTATTTCCACATGATAAGAGACTGAGTGACGCTACTCTGTCTTTGTGGTTTCCTTTACCATAACGCTTTTTTTTTTTTTTTCATTTTCATCGTATAATCGTGGTCTGAAACTGAAAAAGCATAGTTAGCAGTCATTGTGAACAGGTGTATACACCTCAGCAATGCATGGGCTTTTCTTTCCTTCCTGGCAGTTGGTGTTAAGTTTGTCTGTCTGTGCCTTAAGCCTGTATTTGTTTTGTAATTTGGATTTTGTACAACAAGTTTCTGCTAAGACTAAAAAAAGGAATGCTGAAAATAAGGCAGGGGAAGGAATAAGGAAGGGGGAAAAAACAAAACAAATTTAGCAGAAGCCGTTATATCAGCAAGTTGTTTGGTTGCAGATCCCTTGCCCTACCTGCTCTGAGTTGGATAAGACATATGAATAAGGCTGGAGAGAGTGACAAGCCAAATTAGATTATAAAAGATTACTTTTTCTGTTCAGCTTGTACAACTCAATTCCAGGCACTGGGTGGCACAGTTGACAGTGTATGTTCATAGAGTGTAAGGGAGACAGGAAAAGTCCTGCTTGGTTGCAAATGATAGGTGCTAAACACAGGGAGCACATCGGTGACTGCACCGTACACTTTCAGTATAATTTTGGCAGGCTGTGTGTCAATAAACCAGAAATAGCTTCACCTGCAACCTTTGGCCCTTATCGGTCAGACTGCTAATCTGGAAAAGACTGAGACGGCATAATGGCTTAGTCAGTCCCAATAATGGCTTTGAATGGAGCCCGGCAGTCAGCTTTCACCTATTCAGTCCCTCAAAAGGGGTGAAGTTTGAAAAGAGAAGAGAGGTGTGGATGGGACGTAGAGCCATGCTGGTGTTCAGGATCCAACCTGGCATCTGACATGTGCAGAGGCGAGACTGTAGTGAGGGCCTTACCTCTGTACTGGCCCCCAGGCTTGATGACTTTGGTCCCGCGTTCACGTGTGTCCTCCGCGGCCTGGGTCATGCGTTCCCGGGTCACCTGGTAGGAGTCATTAGTGGCACACACTGTGACTTTGTCCTGTACCGTCGCCAACAATGCCAGGTGTGAGGCCCCTGAGCTGGAGACAAAGAGGGAGTATGAGAGAGAAATGTGAGGCAGAGAGGGATTACCTTCTAGCAATGTGTGGTAAGACAGAAGCAGTTGATTCAGCTGACCAGTGATTACCATTACCTCGACACATACTGATGGATGCACTCAAAGCTTCCCTGAGGGTTGTCCTTGCCCACATTAGACAGGTAGAAATCAAAATTGTGGAAGGTGTCTGAGGATGAATTATTCTTGGGAATTTTAATGCGCTGTAAAAATTCACACAGAAAGGGAAAATAACATAAGTTATAGTATCTTAACCACAACATAAGCCTAAATTGCCTACACGTGGTCCAAAATACTGCTCCAGGCTTTTGACCAAGTCCAAGTTAAAATGTGTGGACACTTTTGAAAAGCAGCTCAAGACCAATTCATTTAGAAATATTCAGTGTCTTTTGTGTTTTTAGTTTAATGTCTGCATTTTCACAGTTTGGTCTTTTGTTCTTGTTGTGAACCATTTTGTGACATCTTTGGAAAAGTGCTGTATAATATAATAACAACAATAATAACAACATCTATTCACATCTAAGTATCTGATATAATTCATTGAGGTGGAATGGACAGCCAAATGCATGTGGTTAATATATCACAACTGCCATATGCCAAGCTACTTTCAAATCTTGCCTGGCTTTTCACCTTATAGTTAAGTGTGTGTATGCACATATTGTACAAAGGCAGTAGAAGTTAGCATGAGACAGGAAGCTCTCTGATGTCTTAGCTGCTAAGGAGGCTGAAGGCTGTATGTGAGTCATGTGCATCATGGACTACAAGCAGTGCAAACAGTGTTTAAAGACTTCAGAAGGGTCTGAAATGTGTGCCTCTCTCAACAGTTCAGTGGACAGTGTGCATAGAGGACACAGCTTATATTACCAAACCACAACCACAAATGAATTACCACATCAAAACTAGCTCAAAAGATTTACTACTTTTGCATTAAAACGCTGTGTACAGCACTACTATAATGCCAACTACTAATAGTCATCATTACACCAGTGATGTGCAATACTGGTGACATAGATAAGTGTAAACTGAGCAGTAGTTGAGTAGCTGAATAACTTCACAAAGTCAGAGAGTCAATGGTTTTATTGGCTCTAAAACACCGATGTGGGGCAATCTCAATGAATGCAACCCAGCACATGCAAGCAAAAACAGTAAATGAAGGTATTAAAGGTTCTGTAGGCGACATTCGGAGCATTAGTATGACAAACACTATTTGCTATGTTAAGATATAGTGGAATAAATATGTCCTGAGCAGAGAGTAAAGTAATGCTGCCTCCATGTGTGCTGTATTTGAAACTTCTCTGTAGTTTGTTGTGGTAAGCCGGTCCAGCCAGCGTGCATGTTAGTGCATGTGTGTATCCCACTGGCGAGCTTACTGTCATCGCTTTGCACTGCACTCATGTGACATTTACCACTGATATCTGAATGGTGTTGTCGCAAAAGCGTAATGCCCATCCTCTGGTTCCCCCTGGTTAACACTGTTAGGTCTGTTAGCACTGTTGCTGTTGTTATGCGCTGTTTATCGTGCTAGCACTGTAAGCTGCTAGCCGCCAGTTTAGCCATCGCTATGTTGAGAACCACAGCCAGACAACTCGTTCTGAATTTTGCATACAGTCCCTTTAATAAATTACTATATAATAACTTGTCATTAATAGCGGCAAAATTAAACCTGCTGACAACCTAGACAAAACTAGGGTTTTATTTATTACACACTGTGAATTTACAATCTGTGATGCAATGACTCATCTGACCCCTGTGTTACGGAGGAAAGTACTTACCCCTTGGAGTCCCTTGAATTGTATCGTTGGCTGCAAAGAAGGTACATTCTGAAAGAGAAGAGAGACAAAAGTTTATCCACTACCAACCATTTGGAAATGTAAAGCATTATTGGGAGAGCATTACCAGTTGGGTCAATAACAGAGAGCAGCTAGACTGAAAAAATACTGTTAGAGAACCTGCAGAATATGTCACACTATTTGACTGACACTACAGAGCTCTAGATATTTGGTGGTAGAGACAGCAGAGCCTTGGGGTCCTGTCACACCAAGCATACTTCAAACCTAAGACTGACAATATATATTCTCTTAAATGCTGCACTTAAACATGGAGTAAATACTACAGCCAACAGCTAAGTAATAGCTGACATGCACATGTCTTCTGTGCCTGTGTGAGAGAAAAATACCTTGGGAGTGATCTGTATTCATAATGCAAAGGAGAAAACCTGAAGAGCCAGCA
Source organism: Cephalopholis sonnerati (assembly GCA_019142605.1). Lineage (NCBI taxonomy): Eukaryota > Metazoa > Chordata > Actinopteri > Perciformes > Serranidae > Cephalopholis > Cephalopholis sonnerati. The sequence goes on from JAGQAX010000002.1 coordinate 33,663,911, forward strand.
TTGCAGCAAGACAATCTCTCTCATTTTCATGCGACTGTGAATACATTAGCAGTTTGTGCTATGCCAGTAATATGAATAAAGAATAAGATGGCTGCAGGACTGCAGCAAAATTTTTTTTTAATCACTTATTAATCTGCAGATCATTTTATCAATTAATGGATTATGTTTTGGGCAATAATATGTCAGAAAATAAAAGTAAATATAGTTTTTAAAAAAATGCTCATCAGAACAATTTTCTAAAGCCCATGGTAAAATCAAACTGCTCCTTATGTCTGACAACCTGTCTAAAAACCTAAATATATTCAGTTTCCAATCACACAAAACAAAAAGCAGCAATACATCACATCTGAAAAGCTTAAGCTAAGGAATGTTCGGCATTTTTGCTTAAACGATTAGTCAATTATCAAAATAGTTGCAGGGTTTTTTTCTGTTGATCATCTGGCACTAGCAGTCTGGCACATGCTGCAGAAACAATGGGTGACTGTCAGCCGCAAATACTTGATGGCAGTCCACTGGCAGCCAACATTCAACTTGGTGTCTCAGAGCTCTAAAGTTTAAATCTACAGAGAGACCATATCTTCTTTTATGTGAGGTCAGTGGTAAGTAAAATTGTTTGGCTTCATCTGAACACAAGCAGTGGAACTTGGATAACACTCAAATACAGCAAATATTTTTAAGAAGATATTTCTGGAATGTCTTTGTTTTGTGTAGGTTTGCAGGTTTGTGTTGGTGGCTACTTGAAATGGAGATGACAGCCACAAATATGCAGTGGCTGCTCTCAGTGCAGCACAGGTTAGGATGGGAAAGCACAGGACCTGCTTTTTCACACGGCTGAGGCTAAGGAACCAGCTGGCTATATCAGAACATCAACTGGTTTGAGTGGAATGTGCATTTTATGAGCAACAGCTTCTCTGCATTCTTGGACATCACAATATGCTTGCTGACTCATACATGGAACAAGATGCAGATCATCTTGGATAAAATGTGTACTTTTTTCAGACTGAAAGAACCATGTCATGGTTGTTAGAGCTAAGCTACTCCAAGCCACTGACTGACTCCCTCCCCCCACCCTCCATACACTCACTCACACCAACGAGTCCTCACACACACACACACAGTTCTGATCACATTTCACATCACCACAGAAAGACAAAGATAGCCAGCTTCCATAGTTCGATGACTGGTTGAGCTACAACACACATTACCGAGAGGGAGAGAGAAACAAAAAGCAGGCAGTTTTGGCTGCTCAGTCAGCAAGAGATGGCAGGCTGCCGTTCAATGCAGCGTACAGACCAACATTACCACATCCAATAAGGTTGTAGCATGGGCTGTCACAAAAGAATTCCTTCAACTTAGTGATGACTCGGTGTGCCAGTTGTCAGAAACTAATTAAAGAATCACTTTAAAACTAGCTATTGATCCACATTTAAATTCATCATATGGGGCTGACAGTAAACAAAGGTTTCATATGGGGTGTGAGTAGTGTGTGGCATACATACAGACACAAACCATGTGCCATAAAAAGCAGTCACAGAGACCTCTGAACACCACAGCCCCATGCTAAGCTACAGTGCATCAGTCCTGAGCAGAGACCTAGGCCCAGCCAGTGTGTTATGTAACAGCGTTGTTGTTGGCAGATTTAAGGTCAGGTAACTTGGCTTCAGGCCTCCGCAACCCAAGACTGCATGCGTCCAGAATAGTTCACCTGTGTGGCACCTCAACAAGATTACACCATTTGTACAGTTCAAGATTAACAAGTTATATTTAATCTGCACAGGTATGCAGTGACCTATTAGCAAACTCAGTTTCAAAAGCTTCGCAACGGCTGGTGGTGTCAAGCTCTGAGGTGAAATGCAGTACATTCATTCAGGTAGTAAGCTGAGAGCTAGAAAGTTAAATAGTAAAACATATTATTAAAAAAAAAAAAAAAATAAATTGCTATTCTCCTATTATCTTTTTAAGGAGGTTTTGTTGCTATCAGATACCATATATTGTAACTGCTGGCCAACTGCTCTCATGCAGCTTGAGGTATATGGGAGTGTGCAAAAAAAAAATGAACAATTTTGCAAACAAACCTAAATTAAATATTTATTCAACGTATACCTTTAAGGCACTTGCTCACAGTGTAGCTAGCACTGAACATCCTGCAGCTACAGTGTGACTGCTCATCTGAATGCAGCACTTCATGATTAAGTTAATAGTTGAATATCTGTAAAGGGATGAGTCTGACTGTGAGCTATTCCCCTGCCAGGTTCTGCTGTGACGTTTTCCAGCTAGCTAAAACTTGTAACCATATGGTAAGCTGACCAGTCACTGACATGCCTGAAACGCCACTAACTTGTTATCAAGTTACATTAACGTACGCCTTAATTTATCTGTATGTTTCCACCCTGCTACTGACGCAAATAACACTATTCATCGAATGAAAGTTCGTGTTAGTTAACCAAGTTAAGCTTTTACGTTAAACTCACAGTTTAAGAAACTTGTCTGGTGACGAATGTATTAGTCAAAATGAAATGACTAGTTTCCTAATTTGGTCAAAGTAACGTTAGTTTGGCAAGAAAAAAATGGACTTGGCTGGCCAGCACAGCACAGGGGATTCATACTAACCTAGCTAGAGCTAACGCTGGCTAATCAGAGTGTCTAACTTTGCCAACAGGTTTTCTACGTTAAATAAGAGTTGTCATTTATTAAAACCTGACCAGAGCGTATGACAAAAGCCTCGTTTATCGTCTTCAGTTGGTTAATTTAATGACACAAGACTAATAAAGTCAAAAAACGAGCAGAAAGTCGCTCTGTCAACAGCTTAGCTAACTTTGTAGCTTTAGCTGTGCGTGGCAGTTGGGCTTCCCAGCTGAGACAAGCTGTGTCAGCCCGACAGTCCTGGCTCTTTTTTTACTGAAATAAATGCCCGTTTCACTCACCTTACAATTTTGGTGGCTCTCTATTGCTCTCAGCGCTGTCTCGGTCAATTTGACGTGCAATACGGTGACTCTATCTGCGCTCTGTTGGCCACAATTTAATCCGTACCTCCCATCCTCGGAGAGCGCCGCCATCTTTACCAGCCCTCCACCATCGTCCCTTTGAGGCTGGAGCATTTAGCAGCCCAGGCTCCCTGTGCTCTCACTCTGGCCCGGGGAGGGACTACAGCTGCTGCCTACAGGGCTGACAGCACTGGATTGGTCTTGACATGCTAGCTTGTTAGTTTTTCACTTCCCAACCACAGTGAACTCTCAGTGTGGCATGTATTATTGTGCATTAGACTGAAGTGAAAAGTTATTAAGAACATTTTCATAACTGCTGTACTCAAGTACAGTTTACAGTGACCTGTGCTTTAGTTTAGTAGGTTTCTTTTAGTGTAGGCTATGTCATGAGTGCCTGATTATGTTTTAAAATGGGGGAGCACACTTGAAAAAAACATACATAATTGGCACGGGGTTGCTCCCCTTAAAAAAAAAGTAATTTAAAACACAGTTCCTGCATTTCTACAATACCTGCACTAGTCTGGATTAGTTAGATTGAGGGTAAAAATTGAGTGGGCCCTGTAAGAGAAAATGTAAGAATAATCATAATAATCAGGGGTTTTACTTTATCATTAGGCCCCCAGCTAAAAGGGCCCAAACAGTTACACTTATTTTGATGTTTAGATATGAAAATACTGAATTATATTACTATTTTAAGTCATTGTACCCCAAAATATCTTACACAAGGTCCCCAAAGCTTCCTTAAAAAACAACACCAAAAAACAACTGTATACTTCTACTTCAGAGGAAAACATTGTACCATTACATTTGCCTGACAGCTAAATGTTACTGGTTATGCTGCAGATTCAGATTTTCACTCACTAAATGATACATTATTATTTATTAAAATATCCAGCATCATATAAGAATTAAAAGCTCCACCTTGAAGTGAGTTTAAATTTATTGTGCTTATAATAATCTACCTCTTTGCTGTTTGCTATTAATAGTATAACTCAGTTTTGAGTACTTCCTCTACAGCGGCCAATAGCCTGCCAATATTCTTAGTAAGAGAAAGGGTGAAAATAAAGCAAGGCAACTTGTCTCGGGTCCGGGGCCCACAGATCACTAAATATGCCCCTGTTAACAATAATAATAGTGAAAGCACAATGCAGATCAACCAGATGAAAGGTGAGACAAAGAGTGATGCTCTTCTTGTTTATGAATAATTCCATGTAAAGTGACACTTAAACAAAGTAGTATACAGAAGCCCAAATAAGTTACATGCCACTGCTGAACATTTGTTTGTCTGCCTCTCACTGCACTGCACTCCGATCGATTGATCAGCTGTGTGATCAGTGATCAGGGTGATCCAAAAATGGAATATTTTTTTATCAGGCCTACTTGTTTTTGTTAGTTGCTGAAAACATAAAAAAATATATATTATTGATACGAGCTGCTTAAATATAATCACCTGATTGCAGGGACTATATGGTGACGTTTTCTTTTTCTCTGTGAGCCCATAGCCTTTCTCTCAAACACACACATGAAGTTACCTCCTGGCAAAACTGCCTCTGCCTGCTGTGTTTCTGCTGACATGCTAAAACTAATTCTAGCCTACTGAAACTGTTAAAGGTAGCTTTTGTGGACTATACTTCAGTGTGATCTCAAGTACAGTTTAGCAGGCATTGTAATAAATATCATTATAATCTCAATATGTAAGATTTGGAACTACCTTGCCTATATTTGCTTACACACATGCACATATCTCCTTAGTTTTAAACTAAGAAGATGTGTGCATGTATGTTTTAAACTAATAAACTGCCACACAACAAGCACATTGTTCGATGAATAAAATAATTAGTAGTAGTGCCTTAATTTGCCATCTTAAAGACAGTGCTGGAGATACAGAAACCAATCTCGAATGGCTCATCTTATATCTCTCAGACAGACAGTTTACAGTCACTCTTGGTTACTTCTCTTCTCATTTACTGCCATTGTGTGCTATGGAGTACCTCAAGGCTTTGTGCTAGGTCCTCTTCTCTTCTGTATGCATGCGTCATCTGGGCGGGTTAATGCTCAATTATAACATCTCTTTCCAGTGTTATGCCAAAGACACTCAACTCTGTGTCCATAGAACCAGGAAGCCCCAACAGACTGACTTCCTTGTAAAAAAAAGTAAGTAAGTAACTAAGTATTATTTGTGCCACTAGTCACTATTTTTTTTAATTTTTCTTCCCCCTAACCTTGTGCCTCCCTCTAAAGTCTAATGCTAAAAATCTAGAAGTTATCTTTGATTTCAATAACCTTCAAGTATCATATCAGTAAGGTAGTTCCTTGCATTTATCAACTTAAAATGTGTGGAGGTGTATTGTTTTAACCCTATTTTGAAAGGTGCTATATAAACAAAGTTAATATGATTATCATTCTTATTATTATGCTTTTGAAAGTGAACACATCCATACCAACTAATTCTTATGATGCTGCAGTGTCAGCCAGGACATTTTTTTTCAAAGCCAACTTTGCCTAAATGCTGGCCTATAATCATCTTTCATGTGGTGCCCTGTAATGACATGGGATATAATGTGACATCAGCACAATGGGCAGTAGTGTGTCCCCCTGTGAGCTGCACCTCCACTATCTCTAAGTGTCAGTCCCCTTGACCTGGTGATTAGGACAGCATGTTTTGGTGTGGAGTAGCCTCTGGCAGGGTGGGGAAAGGCCTGCGTGAATCCAACAGATTACCATGGCTCTTCACCCCACCCATTCCCCCTGATGAGTCACACATACACAGTCGGGCACACGTTTGAGACATCTTGCACATTATCCTGTCAATAAATTAGTTCTTCCTATTTCTCAAAATAAACTGCCCACGAAGATATGCAGTCAATTTAAATATTAACACATGTACTTTTCATCCTCTCAACAAAGGGTAAACACAACCCTGACTGTGCTGACAAATTTGCCTCAGAGCGTTACATTTTCTGTGTTGAGCCTTTTCTTGATTTGAATACATGCAGATTTTAAAAACGAAGCGTGTTTAATTTAGGCTCTCTGGTTTGTCAGACAGGTTGCCTGCTGTGCAAACAATTAAATAGAGCCTTTGGGGTGGATAGGACTCATTGATTTTAGAGCTTCGGTGTTTACAGAGGCCCTGAAGGTGTCGCTTCATGGAAGCTGAGGAGGACAGTGTGAAGACCTTAAAATGACACACCCTTTGTTTAAGGCTAAACATGAGACACAGGGAGACTATGGGTTTCTTAACTGTGAAGTGCTTATCTGATTGTATTATCAGTTTGCAATGAAGATTGACAACTGCCATTTATCCTTCAAATGTGGCTAGAGTAATTACCTAACATAAAGGAAATGTCAGATGCTCATTTGTCACATATGCGTTTCTTTTCTGAATTACTCTTCATCGTAGCTCTTTGTAACACCATGGATATCCTTCTGTTTTACAAGCAATTCTGAACTAAGGAGGTTAATAATTAATAGGTGTATTATTTGGCCAGGCTCCGATTTTGGTGCTAATCAGAGGCACGTGTTTTAAGGGCAGGAGTCTGGAGCCTGAAATCAGTAGCAGTGATAAAGATGCCTCTTTTCTGTTGCTAGATTAAAGGGTTTACATTTGAAGTTGCTTTTTTCAGAATTGGTTTTCGCCTTATCATGTGAGCCCTCACTAATGAAGTAAACTCTAACCAGTAGTGCAACCCACACTCACTACAGAAATCTTATGCATCATATACAAAAGTTCTTTATGCATAGACTCCAATGATGAACAATATTTTCTTTCTTGCTGAAGCGTTAAACTGAGTTTTGTTTGTTACACATGCTGCTCTCTTTCTGTTGGATGAAGAAACATTTAATGCAGATATTGCTAATGACTGGAGTAAATTATTGTATTTTTTTTTCTATCTACATTCGCAGTCAAGTAGTTTGCTGAATCTGTGTTTGCAAAACGAGTCTGTCTTTAAAACATCCTATACAAGGTTTGGCTAACTATTGTCGCAGAGATACAGACCGAACACATTCAATGCAGGTCATTCAGTGGCAGCTCACTTGATCAGTCAGATGCTACATCACACTGACATAACACTGTGTAACTTACTTCTAATTAAACTAATTAAAGGATCTCTGATTTACCAGATAGGAAACGAGTACGCTCACCTCAATATGTACAATATTTTCAATGCTGAAGCATAGCTTAATTATTGTGTATAGTTAAACACAGCTACAGTAAAGGGGAATTAAATGGTCAACACCTTATCGTGACTGAGTAATTGCACCATCATCAAAACGTCTCAAGCAGTTTAACTTATCTGAAAGTGACCTGTAATTGACACTAATAAGCAGGCACGGCTGTAGCACAGTGGCTCATTAGCTAGCATTCATGCCTCACAGCAACATCCTGGGCTGGATTTTATCCAGATGCTCCAGCTTCTTCCCTCAGCACAAACACATGCAGGACAGGTGGTTTGAAGGGTGAATGTATATGGTAATTTTGCCAGTCTGTGGATGAAGATAAAGGACACAACTGAACTTGTACGTTGATTTACTGTATGTTTTTCCTCTGTGTGTTCATTGTTAACAGGTAGTCCCCATGTGTATTGACTTTAAGGAATACTTAATCCCCCAAATGATCATTATCAATAACTCACCCTGTGTTGGTTGAATTTGTAAAGAAAAGTATTTTCCTCACATGCCTTCAGTGAACGAAGAATCCAAAAATGAAGAAAAATGTTGATGAATTGAAGTAAGTAGTAGTTTGTTTGTGCTGTTGGTGGCTGTGGACCAGCACCTCCCGTGTTCAGCGAGGTAAAATTACTCTTTTTGCCAGTGGAAACTGACTTTGAAGGGGACATAAGTTTCACTTTCAGTTCAGCTCCCTGTCAGAAACAGCTGTCTGTTTGGGAAGTACTGAGCATACGACTGGATAAATGAGACTTGGATTATACTACATGAGTTGTGTGACAGTTTGTAAATGGATGTTTTGACATAGTTTTGATGTAATTAAACGCAGACCCCCTATGACTTCAATTCATTAAGAATTTTCTCAGTTTTTGGATTCTTCGTTCATCATGAACGCATGTGAGAGAAACAAATTCAATGTAACACAAGGTGAGTAACAGATATACAAATGATAACTTTGGGGGAGGAGGTACTCTTAAAGAGGGGAAAAGTGGGCTCACCTTGACTTGATCTTCTTGTTTGTGCAGTCACAAATGTATACTCCCTTGCTAGGTGTGCGGCATCAACATATACAGTACTATGGTACAGTATGTCAGTCATGGAACAATCAGAATAACCTCATTATTGTTGTTGAAAATCCACCTTACCATATGGCTGTGTTCTTTAGAGCAGCCACTTAGCCACAGCGTTTCATTTGCATCACTCAAACTTAAAGACTTACACATCTGTTTGGCAATTTAAACTGCTTTGCTTACGTAATCACTCATAAAGTACTATAATATTCACTATCTTAATGTTATGTGGATAAGCTAATGTCACAGCGTCAGCATGAAGGCCAACAGCAAATGGCTGTGGATAATATGTTGTCTGTGTATTTAGAAAAGATGCTAAATCACGACCACACACCAGGTGCACTTACATGAAGCACAAAACTTGAAGAGTCAACTTGAAATCCATCTTTTAACTCTTTGCATTATGACAGTGTCACATCATCACTTAGCTACACATGGGCCTGTTTGTCCTCTTCATCGGCACAAGGGACATGTATATTGTCTTTCAACACATTAAAAATTAATAGCTGCTAATCATAGAAATACAGGCTTACATGTGCATAGGTTTTAATGTTAAGGATTTCTATACCACCTCTTCCTCTGCCTTAGGTTATACTGCTGCACATAGGCTCCTTGATCACCAGTAAACCACATGACAGGGATTAAACCAATAATTCTTTAAACTGCTTTGCATTATGACATGAAAAGGGGTACTCAGCATGGATCAGGTAGCCTATGTAAAAAAGCTTTTATGCATAGAGGATTGAGGCATTCGTAACAAAACCAAAGCAAACATATATTCAGGAGCACCTGCAGATCCTGTTGTGTGTCGTATATGTGCATGTTGCTAAGCACATTGTTATGGACAGAAGGCTTCAATATATAACACAATTTAGATCAAATTTGAATAGAATTTATAATCTGAATTTATGTGAATACTGCTCATGAGCCCACATAAACACGCCTGTGTGGCAGGCAGTGGAAATTTTTAACTTGGTTAAAAAAAAACCTGAAAATAATTTTCAAAGGATTATCTGAAGTTTACCTCCAACTTCACTCCACGTGGCGATCTGGCCCTGAGGACAGATTCTGTTGGCAGTGAGAAAAAGCCATCTGCTGCTGTTTAACCCTCCCATTAAAACCCAGAACACAAGGAGGAGAAAGCTGAGTGTGAACGTGGGAGCACGTTTGTGTGTGTGGGAGAAAGATAGACAGACTCACAGCAACATCGGGTCATTTAAGTTTACCTTTTACTCCAGCTCATACAGGGGGAAAATAACAGTTTTTAACGGAAAATTACTTCAATACATACTGAACCAATCACCAGTTTCAAAACTATTTTGGCTTTTGCTTAATGGTATGCGTCTATCCACGTGTAACCTGGAGAAACAGCATCCTGCTGTATCCATTTTCCCCCCACCTGGTATTTAAAGACCTTGAAACAGCAGCTCTTCCAGTTAATGATTGGCCACTGCGGGGAAAGTGTGCACTTACACTGTTGACTCTTATCACTGCTGACCACAAAGCCGCTGGAGCAGTATCTCCGAGGCTGACATTAATGGAGAGCACAGTGCTTCGTTTAAAGAGACAGGTCAATTTCTTTTTTGTCTGCTGTGGAAGAGATAGCAGGCAGAGACGCTGTTCACATAAATGGGTCTTTAATTGAGAGCAGATTGTGCAGTTTGCTTCTGTGTGATTGCAGGCTGTATTTATTGGCAAAATAGAACAGAAAATGTAATGGAAATTATGAATTCAATAAAGATGGAATATGTGCTCTCTCTTCATCTTCACCGTTCATCTACTGTCCGCTCATAATACTATATGCTAATTTTTGAGGGGAGACCTTCTCCAAAAGGAAATTTCACACCAAAACGTAGTTCTTCATGTGGGAGTGAGATTTACATCCATATTTCAATGGGTTCGGCCAGCAGAACCCTCCCGTCCTTATTTTCAAATTGATTCTCTTTTATCTTAAGCCTCACGTTGCCTTCCCAAAGAGACCAGCCTCTGTACAGGCACATCTGGAGTCAGGGCTGAGTCCCACCAGTTGTACTCTGGGGACAGCACACAGGTCGGCCTGTGGTCGATCAGGTAGCGGTTCAGGTAGCTCTCCTCGAGGCCCCTAGCCATTATCCCATTAGCCTGGTCCTGCAGAATGAGCAAAGAACAGGCTTGAGCCAGTCTGTACATCTCAGAAACCAACCCTCCGTACAACTCAGAAGTGTAGTAGTAGTCTCCTTCATCCTCCTCCACACATGCTGATGAGACCTCTTCGACTTCGTAAGGAAATGCATTTCTTGGCATCCCATAGAGCTCTGGGTGCAACGTGGCCACCAGGTTTCCTAGGATTTCCTCTCCCACAGGGGCCACAAACTCCTGATCGATGTCAGCACAGAAGATGTATTCCACCTCCCCGCTGATTGGGTTTTTGATAGCATCAGTAAGCAGGGCCATCCGACGGCGGGCCAACCTTTCCCACCCAGGTAGCTCTGCAATAGGAACCACCTTCAGCTGTCGGTCAGGGCCCAGCTCGATGGGGGGATCCAGAGTGCGGGGATTGTCCGTGAGAATGTAGTAGGTGACCATCTGGCCAGGGAGAAAGTGGGTTTCAGCCGAGGAGAGGAAACGTCGTACGAACTGGGCGTAAGTTCCCACCACAAATGCCAGTAGACCCGTACGGATTTCCCGTTGTGCGAATTTAGCCCTGCGCCGAGCTGACTTACGGGTGTCACCCCACACTAAAGGAGCACCCCATGGTGTCTCCAGAGGAGTTTGTGGTGCCGCTTCCTTAAAGACGTCGATCACGTCTGTCTTCACTTTTTCTTTCTCGATTCCCAATGCATGAGAGACAGGATGAGGTGACTCCACACTGACAGCCGCTTTACGTCCATTGAGGAAGTCTGAGGGAGAAAAACATGGATTTTCTTTTTATTCCAACACCAATTTAATTTTCTGAGTGAGAAATGGTGGCTCTTTTTGTGAAGTACACAAATACACTTTTGTAAAGTTAAAGAAAAGTCACTTAGTTTAATCCAATTGATCACAATTCACCTTACTTTTTCACAAATTTTTCTATGTGCACTTAGTGTCCCTGAGCAAAGTGTTAGAGTAGAACAAATTCTTCTGTACACTTACATATGATAAGAGACAGGAGAAAACAGTACAGGACCAATTGTATTCTGGCCACTCTGACTGGTCCTGTTTGAAGGACAAACACACACATGTACATGCAATAAAATGAAACCAGTACAAGTTGCAATGCTCTCCCAGTTAGCACATTTTACTTACAAATGTTTCTTTAAGCCCTGACAGGTAAAAAGACCCAAGCTCATAGGAATGACAAGAATGTGCTGACCTCCTTTTGGAAGTGAGGCAACCTGTGAGTGCAAGAATAATATAATCTGTAAAGCATATGCAATACTTACACATTAGGTGTACTATAGCCCATATAATATCTACGACATCTCTAACGAACCACACCCTCCAACCACATCACTGTACAGAAGCAAGTGTGCATATTTGGACGAGAGTCTCGTGCTTGTGACAGTGCAGGATACTGCCATCATTACTGCCGTCCTCCTTGGCTGAGCAGCAATGTTAGCTAGCTCAGTGGTGCTAGGTGAGCAAGCAATAGATGCAGGCTCCGTCTTCTGTGCAGTGACACAGTTGATGGGTGTAGAAAGAAAATAGTTCCTACATGAAACTGCTCACAACAAGGTCTGTGGATTATCTTAAGTGACTGAATCATGATTTCTGGAAAGAGACATTGCTGTTTAGTTTTTTAAAATGTGATTTTTGTGGCACATAGAGCACCACAAGCTGAGTGCCATCTAGTTCCATTATAGTGGAGAGAACGCAGACATCTCTACAGCTGATATGTCCAACACACAGGGAGTCACACTAAAACAATCTAAACTGTTAAACAGCATTACAGGTACGAGGGACTTTACATGCAATGACATGCAATGAAATAATCAGAGTGCATAAAGTCTTGTTCTGATTCTGAGGAAGTTTAGTAAGAAGACAAGATAAGCAGCACAATATACGTCAAATGAACATGCAGTTACACCTGGTATATACTAATAAAGTAGTATAACTATGTCATCTATAACTGTGCGTGTGCGGGCAGACTGGCGTGATGGCTGTTTAAGATTTGGGAGAAGAGATTGGTATGGAACCAAAAGTTACACATTGCATGAGATAGAGCTTAAGTCAAAGCACATGTGAGTGAATTCAGATATTCATCTTCATTTTCTCCACAAACATCCATCTAATGTGCGTGGCCTTTCACCAGCCAAGAGATGTTGGACATATGTACAGAAGTTCTTGAATTAATCAAGGACTTATTTTGCCTTCCTGGACATATTTGCAGGATCAGATAACCCATGAAAAGCTGAAGAAAAAAGAGAGCTGAAAAAAGCTTTAAAAAGCTTTTGTCAGAGGATAGATAGATAACTGAGCATGTACAAGCACAGCAGTCACAAATCAATGACAACAACCAGATATGACACGAGCAGAAGAGGTGGAGTAGTGGCTGAGGTTGTACTGACCTGCGGGCGTCTTGCAGAACTGAAACAGCGCCATATATGTGACCTGCTGGTGGATAAGCACACAAACTTTGTCTGAGGTCACTATTTATACCACAAAAAATCTCCCCTACTGTTTCTCTTCGGCTCACTGTCTCTTCCTGGAAATGTGCTGTTTAACTCACTGTTTTCCACCAGTGATTATTTTCTTACCGTGCTCCCTCGTTCTCTCTCTTGTCCTTGCTTTTATAATATTTTCCACTCCCTTTTCTTCACATATCTTCTTTCCTTTTCTCCCCCTTCACTTTCCCCCTCAGGCTTTTGCAGTGTTCAGTTTTGGAGAAAAACCAAAGCAGCCAGATGTGTGGGGAGTCTGGGCTAATGGGAGGAGCTGAGGAGTGGAGAATAAGACATGGTGGAATTATATATACAGTCAAGAGAGAAGTGGATTTTTAACATTCTTTCCTTCTGCTCACGTTGGAAGTATGACGATAAAGGTTAGATGAGGGGCGGTCGCTCAGAAACTCTGTAGGGGAACCTCAATAGAAGCTCATACTTTCTTCAAATTCATTTTTTCTGACATAAAATCCCACTCTACACATCTCAAGTGTTTCATTATCCTACATAGAGGTGGGTTAGTGCCAAGTATACAGACATAACACCACATTATAATCCAGGCTGCAGTTCACGTCAGCAGGGTGTTGTATTCTTTCTGTCCACAAGGTGGAGGCACTCAAAAGGAAATACAATGAAAGAAGCTGTTGCACGTCAACAATAAAGAGACAATCTACTTCAAAAAGGTTGTAATGTCTGTTATCAAGCCATGATTCCAGGTAAAATTATCATTAAAAATTAGATGTTGAAAGACAATGTGGGAAATAGTGTCAAACATATTATCAATAAAAAGCCCTCAAAGGGATCCCTGAACTCTGTGTGATGACATTTCAGATTCTGAGTGTTGTGTTTCATTTGTGCCATATGGGGCAAATGTTAAAGGGACAGTTTACCCCCAAATCAATCAACTGAGTGTTGGTATATCAGCCATGGAGAGGTCTGCCTTCTCTCCAATATAATGGAACTAGATGACACTTATGGTGCTTTCATTATATTGGAGAGATGGCAGACATCTCTGCAGCCAGTATCTCCAACACTCAGCAACTCACGCCAAAACAATCTAGACTGATAAGAAGCACCACAGGTAGCAGGTAAAATATGTATTTTTAGGGATGATTCACAGTTTTTAACTTGAAAGGCTGTGATGCATATGTAAACAAGAGTCTACCACCATGCTAACACCTACTTGATAACATGTTCAATGACAATGCTAGCATGCCACAGGTGTAGGCCTAATGTTTGCCATGTTCGCCACCTTATTTTTGCATGTTAGCACGCTAATAATTTGATAGTTGTTTTAATTTTGTCCTTTGTACTGTGCCTTACTAGACAGACAGAAGTGACTGCAGCATATTAGTTTTGCAGATCATAAACCAAAGCACTGGGTAAATTAAAAATTTGTCCTGATGTTTCATCATCAGGAGATCACGGATGTCTACAAAATTCCACAGCAATCCATGCAGTAGTTCTTGAGATATTCCAGTCATCAACTACACCGACATTGTCATCCATTTACACGCATTGTCAGCACCACTAGTTTCCATTAAGATGAAGACAGACCTTCATTTTGATCTTTAGGACTGAAGAAAGCTGAAATATTACCTTTGTATTCACATTAAACATAGCTTATGTATTTTATTGAGTTGGCTCTGTAGTACAGCAATGTGCAGGAAGTATATTTCAAATTAATTTGATTTGTTCAATTTCTCACCAAGCCCTATATTCTCGTTTATTTACCCAGGATGACTCAACTCTCAGGACTGTTGTGCTGCCAGAGACTCAAACAGACTCCAGAGATCACTTTGCAATTTATTACGATAAATTTCATATTTTTTTGTACATCCATACAGAAATTGCAACATAATATTTGTCTGTGTAAACAACTTTGGACTGAAGCGTCAGTCAAAAACAAAAACATAAAGGAAACAGCACGGGCTACACTAAAGAATGGATAAATTACAGGGTGCATGTGAAGCGTTGTCCCAAACATCTTCTTTCTCCTGTCACCTTGTTGGCAGAGAAGCGGGGCAGGCAGTTCCAAGCTGGAGGATAGAGACTCTGCATAGAGGATTCATAACTATTCATGTCATAAACACTTACACTAGCATCTCTAAATTGATCTACACCATGTGGAGATGAGTATGCACATTTATTACAGCGTATATTAAGGCGTTCGAGATGAATGTGCTTGAAGGTTGCAGTGCAGAGCCTCTATTCTACAGTTTCTGGCCAGTTTCTGGAGTGTGATAAATCCATTAATATCAAATAAATAATACCAGAGAAGTAATGCAGTAATCTGTCCAGGATTCAAGGAACTGTTTGAAGTTGGCATATTGCAGATGATGAACAAACAACATGTTAGCCATTTGCACATTCACTGAAATACACGGAAGCTTTTTGACAGCAAAGATTTTGGCAGTGTTCATTTGTAGTCATGGTAACTACACTGACTTTGCAGTTATTGAGTGAACTACGCCACAAGAAAATAAACTGTTCAAGGGTTCGATACTGTATATATTATTTCCATAAACTATGAGGATCCTTAGAAAAATATTTCCTTTAATGCAGCATTGTACTTATACAAAATTAAACAAATAGCACAAGAAGATTATTCTGTTATTTTTTCACTTTGAGTGTGTCGCTACTTTCACTGAAAGACCTCCCAGTGCTCCATCTGTTGTTAATTATCACCAGAGGTTATGTTTTCTCCTTTTTAATAGTGTATTGGTACAACTTAACTGTCTCATCTGCATACTTTAATAATATATATTTCGCATACTCTCTTTATATTTCTTTTAATACTTAGAGTCCAGAATATAATTTTGTTACTCTCTTGAGCTTTGTTGACACCCTGAGAATAAATCTTTTGTCAACACAGTTCAAACCTTTCTAATTTCTCATCAATTTAGAATTTTTCTTCATTTTGGATGTATGCTGGCTCTAATTTCATGACTTCACGTCAGTTTTTTAAGGATCAATGTGTCCTCTAAAGTGATTAAAGTGAGCATGTGTCCCATTACAGCGTGAAACCTTTTGAAAATAAAACTGTGTAGGACATGAAATATAAATAGGAACAAAAAGGATTTTAGATATCAAGTGTTTTCAAAACCATATTACAATCATCGTCTTTGTATAATATATACTGTAGATAATATATAGATACTAATACAAAACTTATATGTCTAAAGGTGGCATGCTTGAGCAGGCAGTGAAGAGAAGAGAGACAAGGCATACCCCTCCTGTCTTATGATTTAAATGCTTTCACTTTTACTACGTGGAGACACAGTTTGTAGCAGAGAGGCCCTAAACAAGTCCGTGTTTTGAGTCACGTGTGGACTGGAACTTTTACATGACTAAATGAAAGAATTAATCAATGAATGGTGATTGGCAAACAAAAGTAAAGAGATTAAATATGCAGCATTTTTTGGGGGACAAACAGAACTGAGTGAAAGAGTTCTCTTTCCTTGTATTTCTTCTTCACTCCTCCAGTGCCCGTTCCCATCCCTCTGCTTTCTCTCCTCTCTTTGCCTTGTTCCTCTGCTCCCCAACCAACACATAATCATGCTTCCCCCTAATCTTATATCTTTCCTTCTCCTCCTCCCTCCGCTCTCTTCCGGGCCTTCACTTGCGGTCATCATCTATCATCTCAAACAGGGCCTGCAGCAGTCGGTCATCTCGGTGCCTGTACGGCTTGGTGCTGTAGAAGCCATCAGTGTAGTCACTGTAGACACTGTCCTCGGGCCCTCGGTACTTGTTGATCATGTCCAGAGCCTGGTACAACATCTGAGGGGGGAGCCTTGTCGCAGGAGGTGAGAGGCTCCGGCCCGGCTGCTGCTTCTTCCAGACTGAGGAGGACCTGGCTATGGACTGGGGCCGCTGCAAGGTGGGGGTCTGCCTGTTGAAAGCTGTCTGAAGGAGACGCAGCAGGGCCAGGGAGGGAGAGTACGGTGGATTGGAGGGCTTTTTGGGCTCCTTCTCTGGGCTGGAGGGAAGGGAGCTTTGTGCAGTCTCAGTCTTTGGAGGTGGATAGGCCTGTGTGGGCTCCTGTGTCACCAGACAGACAGAGAGGAGACAGGTTGTTGGTGTGTGACGCAAATCGTTACATAAAAGTGACACACAGAGTGTGCATCTAAAGATAGACAACATAAGTGTTCTGTTTATTTTGGTATCTATTACAGCTTTATGATATGCATGAAAAAAAATCCATGCAGTCCCAAAGCACCTGGGCAGTGACCTATTTTTATTTTAATTGCGTTGGCTCTGTAGGCTGGCACAATGGATCTAAAACTGAACAATTAAGCAAAACATGGATGAAAACACTCTAAAATTTAACCTGACAGTGAGTGCTTTAACCTCATAGTCATTGTTAGAGTTCAAATGTCCTGGAGAGCACAGATTAAACAGCTATATGTCCACATACTAACACTACATAGTATATACCATTAACGTGTCATATACCTGCCACTTCAATTCAAACATATCATAATTAATTTGCGTTTGTAAGAGGGCCATAGAGGTTGCTATTATGTACTACTCTTATGTTATTCAGTAGTTCATAATATTCCTCTGTCCTTTGAGCCCTGCAAAGGATGAGGTCCCACCGAGATTTGAACTCGGATCGCTGGATTCAAAGTCCAGAGTGCTAACCATTACACCATGGGACCTGTCTGTTTGCTTGTGTAACAGATCAGGTTCAGTTCATATCTTTGTAATCTGCAATATTCATCTGACTACATAACGACGCCCACTGATTGATGATGTCTGTGGATTTTACGTTAGGTTCTTGTAAGTGTGCTATTGTGAGTCATATAAGTCACCATTGTGGTCAGAATGTGTTCTTCGTTGCACCTGTAACCACACCCAGGAGTGATGTCACACAGTGCTGAGACACCAAGAAGTATGCTGCTGCATGACTCCAGCACAGTGAGAAGTTAAACCACAAAAACTAGATTTTCAGGTTTTGAAATCGCTGAGTCCACAGCTTTGTTGGAAACGAGGCTCAACAACTGTTTGATAAAAACATGAAGTTTTGTGCGTCTGTCTCCAGATAAATTCCATCCACTTTGGTGATCCTGTGACTTATCCTGAAGCGCCATCATCAGGTCACAATTTCAGATTGTCTGATGACTAATTTTACATGACAAACCCATATGTTACACTGACACAACATGTACCTACTCCCTTCCCGTACATCTAAACTAGGTTCTTATGTTATAGGGAAAGAGATGACTGACTGTTCCTTATAATTATACGTACATCAAAAAAGTGTTTATAGGTGCTCTTGGAAAAGGGGGGAAACAGGAGAAACAGGAGGGCACTTCCATATACCCCTGAAAGCCTTTACTGCAATGTTTAAATCATCAAAAAGCACAATGACATGTTTCAACCACCATGGGTCTCTTTGCCAGGGCTTTGGGTTTTTACTCACCTCCATCATGTCATCCATATGTTCCACGCCCCGGCGGTCATTCTGCACAGCGTTGTAGGGAATGTACACTCTAGGTTTCTTCATGTGCTCTGGCTTCTCTGACGTCCCATGAAGAATCAGCTTCCAGTTCAAAATCCGACCCTCGTTCTGCATACGGCCCGACTGTGAGGGGAAATTATGTCAGTTAGATCTCAGGGAGAACCAGCAGAAGCTCAGCGATCACAAAAACCAGGCAAATCTGTGTGAAACTCACTGTATCTGTGATCTTTAGGGTCCATGTACCGGCAGGATCCTCTCCCCATGTATGGACAGACATGAAGTCCCAGTTTCTGAAGCCATTAGAGGACGTGTCCCTCTCCCGCTCAGCCAGCAGCACTGTACTGGTACCTGATGGAAAATTCAAAGGGATCGATGAGCTGAGACTTTAGGTTATTTTACTCAAATGTGTGTGTTTGTGCATGTATGTGCACGTCTCTAACCGGCTGGAGAGGTGAGTGTTATGTGCAGATCCCCTCTCCTGGTGTATTCGATGCTGGCTTCCACCTGCACATGCTCTAATGAACGGACTGCGTTCTCCTGCCCAGCGCAGGCTTTGGTTGGAATCTCTATAGTGATCTCCCCCGCTGCTTTCATCTCCCTGTGGGATACATTAAAATAGCAGGGAATGAGACACACAAACAGCTCTCCCTGTAGTTCCCTGACATGTTGTCATTACTGTTCGTAGGTTCGTAGGCAGGGTGGAAACATATTACTGCTGCACCGACTGATTCTTGTTAGATAGTTCAGTGACAACTTTGGGAAATATTTAGCACGTCACAAGCAAACATAAGATGCACGGACAGATTTGTTCATTCATTTGCAAAAACAGTTAATCCCCATCTCTCCCAGACATGAATGAAAGGATTTCCGTGTTCAAGCTGGCATAAAGCTGGAGGGGGTAGTAGACCACTAAGCATTGACGGAAATGTAGAGCCAAATCCTCGGGATTAGAAAGGGATGTAGCAAGGTAATGGGGAAACTGGGTGTCAGTGCTATTGAGTCTCATAATCCAAAGCAAATTTCAAAATGGACACTTAAAGGAAGACAGAACTCAGTTAGCTTAAGCTGCTGTCTACAGGCGGAAGGATGTGAAATCAAGAGGTTGTTCCAAGGACAAAGTATAGCAGCTGAGCTCTAGCTCTCCATCTTCTCGGGTCATTAATCCATAAAGGAGTGCAAACAGAACATCTGTTGAGACAACAGAAGGGGGGATTATTTCCTTAGAGTATCTGTCCGTGCTTGGCAGCTTTTGGATTTAGATATTTAATCCCATTTTTTAACAATTAGCATTTATGAGTGTTCACAGTTGATGATTGACCTCAAATTAAAATGCTCTCAGCTGTCATCATGAAGAATCATGATTTTTTTTTTTTTTATTAATTCATTTTTGATTCATTTTAATGGCACAGGAAGCCCTCCCAGGCTTAAGACTCGTTATCGTCATGACTCACTCAAAATGCAGCAGATGTGTCTTTAATAACACAGATAGTTTCATCTTTTTTTCTTTGCAGGACCCAAAATGTCAGGACAAAAGGAAATAAAGCTCTATTTCTGTCTCTCAGGGGCGGAGCCAGATGCTGTGAACATTTGGGGCTCAGCCCAAACCCTGGGGAGTCCAGGGGCCCCAGGGAGAATTTTTTTTTGGCAGCTATACGCACTATCTTTCAAGCCCTTTGAGATAATACAATGCCAGTGATGATAGTTGCCAAAGAAAAAATCATCTTGTATAGAGCCTACATCCTATTTTGTTTCTAATTGTTTTTTAACTGTCTTCATCAGCCTGAAACCAAAACACAACAAATATTAAGGAAGACTCACTCCACTCCTGTCACAGAAAAACTGTCTGATGTTACTATTTTGAAGTTACATAACAAATGTAGGTTAGGAATTTGGCATAAACAGCATTTGAATGTATATATGTACATATTTTCTTATTCTTATTACTACTAATGTATATATTGTTTTGTATGTTGTAGCTTTATACACATACTTTTCAAGTATTTCTGATTCAGATTCCAAACCTATTTCTCTTTTACTATGCTGAAATACAGTTTACACAATCTATCAGACAAATCTGCTACATTTGAATCCATCCCATAATAATCTGAGCTACTCTAGTTGTAAATCAAGGATCCCCAACAATGCGAACTAAGTGTGGTCTTCAGTACTCTGAATTCAATATTATTATCTCAAAATTTGAGATGTTTTGTTAACAACAACAGTGAATTCAAAATTTTGCATTGGGTCACAAATGTAACTGTAATTATGCAGACAAGATTCAACCCCATAAATGAGATCTACACTGCATCGTGCAGCTGCGTGTCTCACATAAAAAACAGCGGCCAAAAAACCTGGGCCACTGGCACAGCAACAAACAAAACTCAAGAGACAGATGAGAGCAGCTGCGAGACATTCACATACCTGGGCTGGAAAGAATCATCCCTGACGATGCATTGCTTCTTCTCAGGCACATGCTTCCAGGTGGCCGGGTCAGCGAGGTCCACCAGGGCTTTAGCGTTAAGAAGGCCAAAGCCGAAGCGACTGTTGACCATCAGCTCTGCACCGTTCCTCTTCCAGCCTGGGTTATTGGCCAAAGGATCGAACTCTGAAGTCCAGACCACGATGTGCTGCAGGTCTCTCCAGGTAAGATCTGGACTGAGGGGGGGAGATAGACAGGGAGGCAAACCAGTGAGAGTTTACTGATATTGATATAGTGAAATGCATTAAGAATAGCACACTGTGAGCAACAGGTGTTCGTTTTGTGGCGCTGCATACTTTTGTTCCAGTGCCAGGGCAAATATTCCAGCAGCCAGGGGAGCAGACGCCTGACGTTCCCGTGTGAGTCTGGGTACACTCATTGTGCAGATCAGCGCTCGTCTGAAAGCAAGCAGGCAGAGTGTAACATGAGAACTTGATAATCTTGAATACAGAAGAGTATTAGGGCCAGGCAGTGGGGGAAAAATGAGAGGGGGAAGTTTTTTGTTTTTATTATTTTGCATTTTGAAAATTAAGTTGAAATGTTGAGGAAAAAAGTCAAACTTTCAGTATTAGTGCCAGGCATAATAAAACAGAAATTAGAAGAGGAAGATTTATTTGTTTCCATTTAGAAAATGAAGTCAAAACATCGATAATAAAATCAACAACTCTCATCCATCAAATTGTGCCTTGTGATACAACATATCCTCTCTCATATCCTCCCTTGCATCTGTCCATCACCAGCTATTTCAGTTTGCATGAATGCGGCCACCTCTTCCAAATTTGTGCGCCATCTCTTTCTGAACAGACGCAGGTTTTGGCATAAGTCCTAGTACTTAACGCCACACTGTGTTCATGCGCTAAAAGAGAAATAATTTCATTGTTACTAAAACCAAATCAGAACTACAATTTCTCCAGTTCATCTACAGATGGCTGGTAGTTTGATTTATTCCCAAAAGTTTGACTTTAATCTTAAAATGTCCATTTTATTCTCGACATTTCGACTTTATTCTTGTAATGCAAAATAAAATAAGTCCTTTCTCTGATTTTTCCGCTTCTGCCTGACCCTAATACACCTCTGTTCTTAAATAACATGACATGTCAACAACAAAACGACTTAACTCTACTTAACATGATGTAATGTAACATAATATGACCTAACATAAAAAACAGGCACAGTTGCTTACAATCCTCTGGTCGGTGTAGTCTCCGCTGCTGTATGCTGTAGCCAGAGTGGAGGAGCACTTCTCTGCGTACCACGGGGACAGGCCCTGCTGGGAGGCGCTGCTGATTGAGATGGTGTAGATGCTGTCTGTGTAACCGTCGCAGTCACAGTTATCGCCCTGGCGCCCACCATTACCTGATGCCCAAACAAAGATAGAGCCTTTCCCACCACGGCCCTGCAGAAGACAAGACACAGAGAGAGCTGAAGACAACAAGAAATAATAGATATATTGCATACAAACATACTGCTGCTGCCAGAATACTGTTACAGAAATGAAAAATAGAAGGAAAATCGTTTAATGGTATTTGTTGTAATACTACAGCATAACATGTCTGCTGTCCAATGTAAATCTTTGCTGTCCGTATTGATTCTGTCCTATCTGATTCCCATCACTGCTGCAGATAATAGCTCCCATTGGGAACCTCCGACTGAGATCACACCAGCTGACTGTAACTAAAAACCGCCTGTCTTATCATTTACCTTCTGGATACCGTATTCAAAAGCCTTCTGGGCCAGGCGGCCGGGGCCCTCCACTGTCTTGCCATCATCGTTGGGTCCCCAGCTGGCGCTGTAGATGTCCACATGGTCTGGGTTGAACCCAATAGAGCTGGCCTCGATGGCATCAGTCACAATCCCATCCAGCATACGAATCCCTGAGCAGAGAGATACAGAAATATTAGTGGCCAGCAACCAATTTGGTTATTCATCATGAACTGGTTTTTAAACTCATGGACATTTCCTTCATTTATGGCCACATCTTAGGAATGTGTCTCACTAACTCATCACAGTAAATAAAGAGAAAATGACTTAATAAACTGTACTGACGCTCATATTTAAAGGTTAAGAATATAATGTTTCTAATCAGAGCATTTGCTCAAGTAAAAGTACTAATACCACAGAGTAAAAATACCCTGTCTTGGAGTAAAAATCCTGCATTCTTAAGTAAAAGTATTAGCATCAAAATGTTGAAGCACTCATTATACAAAAAGGCCCATTTAAGAATCACATATATTATATTATGAATTATAATTATTGATGCATTAATGTGTTCATCACTTAAATGTCACAGCTGGTAGAGGTGGAGCTCATTTGAGTTACTCTATATGCTAATGGAAAGCTTAATCTATAATAATATAATAATAATAATAATAATAATAATATCATAACTGATTATATTTTGGATTATCAAACTGAATCTGAAAAGTAACTAAAGCTCACAGATTAATGTAAAAAGTACAATGTTTTGCTTTGAGATGAGATGTGGTGGAGTAGCAGTATGAAAATGCTCAAGTACAGTACAAGCACCTGAAAATTGTATTTGAGTAAATGTACTTAGTTACTTTCCACCATTGGTTTTAGTGCAGCAGAATTTGTGATGTTTATATTTTAAGATGCACTAAGACCCAGCTGGCCTCCCTGGCCCTTCAGATGTTGCAGCTCTTACATTACAAAGCATTGTTGGGATGGATTGGAGCTCAGCAATTTTAGAGAGTGACATTATGCAACTCAAAATCAGATCTCCATCACAAAATCTTCCTTCACTACTGGCTATAAATAAAATGAATAAAATCCAGGGATGTGCAGGGATGTGGTATCTAAAGGCAGCGCTCAGAATGAAAGTACTTGGTTAATGCTCTTTTTGTCTGATTTTTTTTGTGGTCTGTTGAAAAAGTAACAACCAAACATGTCTTCACTGTATCTACTGGACAATACTAGATTGCTTTCTGTTTTCCCCAGAGCTGAGCAAGTTACTTTGTTTACTTTTGGTTGTTCCACCATCCGCCATTTCCGGCACTGGGGGTAGTAATTGATAAAATGTACACTGATGCTCTTTGGCGCTATCCTCCTCCTGTTTTAGTTGTGTAATGGTTGACATGACTTTGTGCCAAAAATTTAGCTTTCATTTCCTGGGACATCGTACCCGTTGGCACACAGAATGCATAGTGACAGTGAGGCTTATAGGGAACCAAACTAAACACAGATGGTATCATTATTTTATGGTCATTACATTGTGTGGTGAACATTTACTTAATAGTGATATGCTGAAGAAAAAAACTGGTCTATTTCTACTTCAACTGAAATTACTTGGTGAAATAAATAACCATTCAAATGCCACACAGGGGTGACAGCAAACTAGACCTATAACTATTTTACTCTCAGTCACACGTCTCACACATTGAGACATTAAAAAAGACATTTAAAACAATAGATATTCATACAAAAAAGCTCTTACCTCCAACTTTGGAGTTGAATGCCACTCCAACACCGCACTTGTTGTTGTCTGCCTGCATAGCAATCTCCCCAGCACACCTGGTCCCATGTCTGAGAACAAAACATAGTCAATACACACCTAATTAAAACATTCACTTGTGTTTTTATCACTAATCCTGCACAAGTCCCATCCATTCATAAAGTCAGAGCTCTATTATTGGGTGTGATTTTGTAGAATATATTACATGTTGTACAATAAACATATGCATGGTCCCGTAGCTAAGAAATTGTCTTGTTCGTGTGCTGCTTGTGGAGGAATCTCACTGCACTGTGTTCCCTAATGGTTATTTTGAGGTGTTTTACCTGCCCTGACTTATACATAGCATGCAAAACTCATCACAAGTGGCCACTATATTGTCTGATTACATAGCTTCTCTCATAGAAGGTCATGTTTGGAGCAGAGAATATCGATTCATGGAGGTTCTGTGGCACTGCAGTTATTCATCTGGAAGAATAGGCTTTGAATCTGTTGAGTATACTGATAACAAAAGAGCACAGGGCTGTTGGCGGAGTGGAGTGTGTGTGTGTGTGTGTGTGTGTGTGTGTGTGTGTGTGTGTGTGTGTGTGTGTGTGTGTGTGTGGCAGCTAGCAGTGGGTGAGTCATTAACTTCAGGTATGGTCTGAGAAACACTCAGAGAGGAGAAGCAGGAGAGGCAGTGAACTAAAGTCCTCTAATCTTTGTGTCAGCTTAATGCTTATTTATTATGACATTGAGATGCACCTTGAAATAACCAAGCTCCAGCAATGTCAGAATGTCACTCCTCAGCAGTTCACTCACTTGTTTTCATTAGTGGAGTCGTATCTGGGGAAAGGGTCCGGGTCGTTGTCGTTGAAGTCGTAGCTGGCTGCTGCATCCTTTAAAAACAACAGACAGAAAATGATCGGGGTTGACGTCAGTGTACATCAGTGACGAAGGCTTCAAACACATATTTGCCAGGGCCTATCTGCTGTCATGGCGACACATATGATAGGTGACAAGAGGAGAGAGAGCAATAGTGAAATGACACGTATTGAATAAGTCTGAGCATGAAGCTTGTCAACAACTATCTTTTAAAACATTCAGTTTGCATAAAAACATTGTTTTTGCCCGAGGGTTGTGTCCACACTTGACAAACTGCGGGGGCTGAGATGTTACACTGTGTGTGAATCATGTCTGTCCCTCTGTCTGTTTCTGTCTTTGTCATCCTTTTCCTGTTGCACTAAAAAATGTAATTAAATGTCCAAATTATGTTTTTATTAAAGATGAAATCAAAATGAATGATTCCTTTCAGCTACTGGTTCACAGTAACAGCTTTAATATGAGATTGAAATCAGATGCCTGTGACTGTCATTTGAGAATTACTGCCATTAAGTTATGCAAATGCACGCCGCTCATATGCCTTGATTGTTAAGGCCGAGCGTCTCGGGTGATTGAGCCTCTTTGATTAATCAGCGTTAACTTAATTACAGTGGGAGTTGTTTCCATCAGCCCTTGTTGTCATACATTATTTCCTTCACTCCCTCCTTCAGTCCCTTTCTTCCTCTTCCGTTCTTTTGCTCTGGCGAGGCAGCAGCTTCTAAGAGCAACAGCACTGTTTGAAACCAAACCACAGATGGGGCTTTTCAAGGCTTTTAGAGTTCCTCTCAACAGAGGAAACTGTGCCAAAACGAGGTCTCGTTCAGCTCCACTTCAGTCATCGCCTTGTAATTATCTGCGTCTCCCCTTCAGACTGTCAAAAAATATTTTCAATTTCTGCATCCCTAAAATGCAGGGAGCCAAATTTGCATCCCAGCAAAAAAAAAAAAAAAAAAAAAGCCCAATTTGCATTCAGGAGTTACAAACCACAAAAGCTCTTTGGAGGCAGACATTATCATATAGAAGATCTATTACTGTCTTTATGAATCGCCTTGTAAGGTGTCACCAGCAGCGTTGCTATGGCAACGGCAGACCCAGACGACGGAGGCTGTCTCCATGGAAACGGTGTCTTACGTAGTTGGAGTAGATGTCTGTGTGGTTCCACTCCAGCCCGTCATCCAGAACGGTGATGACCACTCCTTTTCCTGTGATGCCTTTCTGCCACACGGGGATCACATGCAGGTCCAGCTTCGGCAGCGAGGAGGACGTCCGCGTGTCTTGCTGGAATATAAAATGACACATGTGTAATTAGAGCTCATCATATAAACAGGCTCTTTAAGTATCATATATGTCAAAAAGGTCAGTCAAAGTCTTCCACTTGACTCCTGATTGCCTGTTCTTTCTCTGACCTTTGCAGGACATTGTGACTTGATTGTTGGCGTGTTGGAGTCCACTCCTATGGCCACTTGTGGACAGATTGTTGCCAGAGGGTTCATAATAATACAAGCTTTTGTGTTCATACAGCAACTCCACTGATTCATTTAACCCACAAAGTGCCTACAGATGTGCTGTGTTTCAACCCACACTTCTTCTGGTGCGACTCACATTCAATCCCCCTGTTGGATTATTCAGAAATCCCTGCTCAGAGGCTATAGAATATCACACATAGCGAGTGGGGGGGGGCGCTGAGCCTGTTTTAAATGGAAAATCAGCAAAGAGAGAGGGACAGTGAGCAGGGCCGATGCCTGCCTGCTCGGGGAAATGCATGATTCAGAGCTGGAGACAGCTAAGACTAAAAAAAGAACTCACTTTGCTCTTTCGCTCTCTGCGCATTATGCACAGACACTGCAGAACGCCACCCTAAGACGTGACTCATCCCTGTGATGTATCGCCCTTTCTCCCCTCTCCTTGGCTCCCTGTTTTCACCCCATCCTCTCACTAGCATCCTGTCTTTACCTCTCTTTCTCTCCGGACGGCAGCAGCTCCAGCCGACACTGAGCAGAATGCAAATCTAAATGTAAATACGCAGCAGATGTCGTACTTTCACACAATGTGTTTCAATAGCAATTTGCTAGAGAGGATTTCACTCCCGAGCAGCTCATAGCTACAGCTTGTCTGTTTTGGTGTAACACCAAATGACTCACTTGTTGATGCTGGCAGCAGCTGAGTGGCCTGGCGTGCATAGATTTTAATGGTACACAGGCAAACACACGCACACAGCAGCTTATGCGGGTCACTCTACGGCTTTTGCATATAAAATGAGCAAGTGGACACACACGCCACAGCACAATGAGATCCCTCCATGCACAATTAACACAGGTTGACACTTGCACAGCCATGGATGCTTTCTCTCTCTCTCTCTCTCACACACACGCACACACACACACACACTGAGCCATGCAGGCAGGAGGAATTTCAAGCTACAAGTATGAGTCACTCCCTGATTAAATTATCAGGCTCTCACTCGTGATAGATAAAGACACTCATCCTGTTCTGGGGCCCAGCTCTCGCCCCCTCTGCCATGCCCCCGCCACACAGCTCTGCCCTCACTCTGATGTCATCAGCCAACGTCACTGTCCTTAACCTCTACCCCTTCCCCTCATTATCACATCTCCATCTGCAAACACCAGAGGTGAGAAAATGACACCATCACAGCATCGTGGCTGATGTCACAAAGGGGTAACCTGAAACCTCTTTCCTTTCCAGTGTTTTACTTATTTCTACATACCGTAGCTTTGTCCTTGATGATTAGGCAAGCAGAATGAATCATGATGCTCTAGATGAACTATAACGTGACCCTCGCTGTGACACAGACACGGGCTGATGTGGAAATACAATAAGCGGCACTTTAAGGCCAATTCCATTAGAGTCATCATCCCTCATCGGTAAAAATGATTCATCTCAATTTGTTTTCTTATTCCCCCACAAGCGCGTGACTCATGTTCGGTTAGCGCAGGTGCAGAGAAGTGGAAGCTGAGGGAATGTAATGTGAAGCTCCCTCTCTTTCCCGCATGCACACACAAACACTGATGCAGCACACATTTACACACACTGCATTATTTTCTGTAAAATCAGGTTCCAGCCTGATGATTTAATAACTGGTCAGGCTGACATGGTTAACCCATTAATCCCAGTGATGTGAGGTGATATATAATAGCAGAGATCATATCTGTTTTCTGCAGCTCAGCAGATTGAAGCGAATAGGTTGTGATCTCTCTCTCAGGCCTGCAGTTTGACACATGAGCTTTGCAGTGAGATTTTAGTTTGAATTTGCTTAATTTGCTAATTAAATCAGATGACTGGTCACTGTTACATGTTTGGAAATATATTGCTGTTGTTTATGTTACAGCAACAAATTATCATACTTATAATACAGTCAGAATTACATTTATTATGGTGTTTAAAGGTGAAATGGTGAAACAGTTAGTCAATCAACAGGAAATCAGCATCTTTTTTGATAAGTGATTAATTATTTGACTCGTTTTTTAGCCGATTTTTTCCAGTTTATGTCATGTGTATTTGGTATCTCCTTAAGAACTGAATGATGTCACTTCTTAACACTTTCCTGTGATCCCTTCTATGTAACATTTCCTGTGTATATGTACTTAACCTGTGTCAGGAGATTGGTTTTGTGTATGCTTTTTTAATTAATTAATTGATTTTTTTTACTTTACACCACCAGACAGTCCTGAATACGTATGAATATGTATATGTATTATTGGGTTCATTTAACAATGCAACTTATTGACTGTGTCCATTTATATATGTATGCGGTAATGCTGCATCAATTATTGGAGGCATCAGTGTCTTTTGTATTCATATATTATACTGTAAAACTTAAATTAAAAGCATAGTCTCTTTTACTGGCCTGGTGCAGCTACACATTTTGACAAATAAATGGCTGTTTCAATCAGATACACAGCCTGGATGCCAAGTAGTTAATTTTTTTTTTTTTCCCAATCTTTGCTGAGCAGCAGTTTGGTGTGAAAGGAAGTACAGGCCTGTCCCATATAGATGCCTCTCTCAAATATAAGGCCATTGATTTCAGTGATTCAAGCAAATACTAGCCCAGGCTACTAATTGAAATTTTAAGGTATTTAATATTGTAGAAGGTTTAAAAACATGTATTATTGGTGTTAACTTTTTCTGTATGCTATGTTGGGTTCATCCACAAATTAAACCTGCATAGCCTTTAAGGCTTCAAGCATTTACTTTAAAGGAATCTACCTGTATAATGTAAACATTCTGGGGTGCATTTATGATTGTGACTATACAAAGGTGTTTTACTTTTCCAGCTCCATGTATGATAATGTAAACTGTTTCAAAGTAAATGATGTTATTAGCACCTTCCTACTGCACCTGAAGAATGTGTCTGATTGCAGCTTACAGCCACTCCCCACCTAAGATGGCTTCTCACTGTCACAAAGCTATTTGCCTGATGAAGGTCTAATACTGAAAAGTCATTATAATTTTTTTTTTTTTGCAAGTCAGACAGTGTTCAGGAGATTGTCTGCATATTTGGTCAGATAAAGCAAGAAATCTGAAGATGTCACATTGGATCTGTTTCCTCATTTCCTTGACTATTTTGACAGGTTTCTGACATGTTAGGAACCAAACGATTAATTAGTTGATTAAAAACATGAGCAGATCCATGTATAATGAACATAAATGTTAGTTGCAGCCCCAACAGAATAACCTGTGGTTTCATTTATTTGGTTTGATCTGGCATGTTGAACAGCATCCACAATAATCACTCCATCTCCCCCCAAATGCATTCAACACTTATATGTGCTGTAGTATGTGTGTGCTGTCAGTGGGACAGTCGCTAAGTTCATTCTAAGCTTATGGATCATAATCAGTAAAGATGTCATTCAAAGTGGTATATGTCGGGGTCAGCCTTGGGTCAGGATAAAGTGAATGTGTTAGTAATGGATCTGGAAGGGCAGGCACAGCTGTGACAATCTACTGTTCTCTGCTACTACTTGGCCTCAATGGGCTAAACCATCCCATTCAGGACAAATTGGGACTTAATGCACGGCGCTTCTACTCTACTCCATTCTGCTGGATTATAGCCTCTCCACCCCTCTCATCTCCACACGGACTGTTACCAATTAAGCAAATGGCTCTTTTGGCTAGAGCTGCTTCATAGCATGCTATTGTTTCATTGTTTTCATATTTTTTTTGGGGATGGGAGAGGGTGTGTGTGTGTGTGGGGGGGGGGTGTAGTGGTTCTGAGAAAGTAATATGTGTTTGCTGCATTTCTAGTAGTTGCATTTTTGCACACAAACTTCCTGATACAGCCCTGTGCACGTGCAAATGCACATACATTGCTAACACACATACACATACTGCACACACACTCAATGGCTTCCCGCTACAGGCACAAGGTCTCTGTGAGGACAAAACTGCGTGGAGCTGTCCAGCACTAGCAGAGCTGCACAGAGTCTCGGGGGAGAACAGACCAGCTGCATGCAAACAGAAGGCTCAACCAGACACAACAGAAGCACACAACATTTGACCAGTAGGCTGGACGTCAGCTGAAATCTGTGGTTTATAGAGCTCTGGACAAAGTACACAGTGTTCAAATATTTTCTAAACTGTTTACAGACATCTTTAAACCAGCAAGATTAATTGCTGAGCCACTTATTGAATTTCTCAGGGCTGTGGTGGACAATCTGCTGCTGCATGTTCATGGATGGATTACTGAATGGGCCCACTGAGCACAAAGCCAGGGGCCCAAAGCGTCAGGGGCCCCTATACCTTCAAAATGTCACTCAGATTAACACGTGCCAACCATGAGGAGACTCAAAATGACTGCAAGGGAGCTGCAAAGAGACACAAAATAACTACAAGAATTGGCAAAACAAACCCAAATCCTACATCAAAATGACGTCAGAAAGACACTGGACTCTTACATTGGACAGATGTTGAACTTTGGTAGGAAGGAAAATCGGGTTGACGATATTTTAAATGTCAAACGATGTCAGAATTTCATATTGTGTGGAATTTAACATCATGATGTTTTGCAGACGTTGAGTTTTGTTCTTCTTACTTTACAATTAAATGTCTTTATTTTATGTCCAGATGACATGGGCATGAGACATTTTACTTTCTTAACAACACAACTTATAACCAAGAAAATATCAACGTAATCTCACAACCAAAATTCAACTGAATATCAACGCCAAAAGGCGTTGGTGGCGAGCTGATAAAGAGACACAAAATGACCTCAAAGAGACACAAAACCACATATAGGAAAGGTGGTGAGACCTTTTGGATATCTGTGCCCAGGGCCCCATTGTCCTATAACAAGCATATGTTCATGTTGTGTGTGTTTGTGTGATATTCAGCCTTACTGGACACTCACCAGGTACCACTGCTGGTTCCACATGGGATCGTCAAACAGCTTATCCACTGGGCAGTCCCTGCACCCCCCGAGGGACGCTCGCTTGCTGCGACGTTTCTCATACTGCTGCTCTGCCCACAGCACCTGCACACAGACAGGAGGAGACGTTTCTTTAATCTTTTAAAACGAGACAAACATGATTGTACACAGAGCACCGAGCAGGCGGTGGTGGAGGTAATAGGCGGTGGCCACTCACTCGATCATCCTCCGACAGCCGCCTGGTGATGTGGCTGGCACTCCGTTTCATTCTGCTAGGATGAGTGCGGTGTTTGAACAAGAAATGGTCTTCCAGGGCCCCGATCTGCAGAGAGGAAGGCATGAGACGGGCTGAATATTTGATAGGAAATGACATAATACCAGCCATCTGGTCGCTGAAGCCTGTCGCACAGGTCTAGAAACATTATTATCTCTCACAAAAAAAGCCTCCAGAATTCAGCTTTGTGGGAGAGCAAGAAAACAGATTGCTCATTCAGACAGTAAATGGTTTATCACTACAGTGGTACGTCTACATTTCTGCCTTTTATTGAATCTGCGATACAGTGTGTGGTGTTTTTTATTATGTTGGTGGTGAACTAGGAGGAATTCCTATACATATAATACATAACAGCTCTATTTCTATTAATTCCAATTAAAACTAAGCACAGTGCACAGGGCCTACACATGTGTATGCTTTTCTGTGGATGCTTTACAAGCATCTTTTGGGGAAAGTAAAGCATCATATCTATATTCCTGCTACAGGACTGATGCTAAACAGTTAGGTCACAGTGTTTTTATTTCACAGTTGACATTTTTGATGACATCCAGCTCTTGTTCTTTCAGAGGCTGATGCTTTTATTGTAGATCCATTTGTGCAGATGCCTCTTCTAAATGATTGTAATGTAATATAAAAACTGATATTTGACTTATAATGGCTCTGACACAGGAGGATGACAGCATACAGTGTGCCTCAGTATCCATGACAGCTCAGTTTATCATTGGCCGCTGCTGTCCAGAGCCACAGGTTTCATCCAAATTAATGAGCAGCTCCTATGATTCAGACTGAGCACTAATGTATTTGTATAGAAGAAGACAGCATTAGTCAGTCTGTAATGGAGGAAAAAACAGATATACAGAAGAGGGAAATGACGGCCAGAGTTATCAGAAGTGTGTAAACAGTGAGTCACAGATTGATTAAAAAACCCTCCTTTAATTTAGCAAGGTGCTGAGAATGCATTGTGTGCTTTTGGGCTATCATAAAAGCAATGAGTTTCCAATCTAATGGCCTTATCAAGCTAAGCAGAATAATTGTTAGAGCTATTGCCTGGCTCCACAGCTGACACTGTAGGCTGTGGGTTTCATTAACATTTCATGATTCATTTTGCTTTGATGGTTTCTGTTAAATTATCTGATTGATATTAAAATGAGATATTATCAGCTCCCAGTTTGCTTTGATATCACGCCAAATATATCATATCCACTGAAACTGCCAGCACACGCCTCATTTTAGAACATTAATGAGCTTTTTTGTTAAGTCTGAGCTGGTGCTGTGCGTTTTGGAGCCGCTCCGGGACGCTGGGTTGGTGCCTACCTGTCGGACCAGTTTGTAGTCCAGCTCTCTGGCGATCGCCTCTGCAGCAGCCAGTCCGCCTGGGATCTCCACTGCCCACTCGTTCAGGTACTGTCTGTCCCCGTAAGAGGACTCCAGCGAGCCGGGAACCACGGAGAAGAGGATGGCGAAAACACAACACATCACCGCTGGACGACATCTCACTTCCATCTCAGGAGGAAATTCAACCACAGGAGAAAAATATATATATATATGTACAAACAGCTCAGACGCTCCCAAAGAAAGCAGCCCAAAACTCAAAGATATAAATAATTAGTAGTGTTAATAAATAAATCTCCTTGTTTTGTGTTTATTCCTTAAGAAACAGCTGGCTGAGATGGAGGGAACGAGAAACTGCGCGTTATTGGTCCGCCAAGGAGAGGAAATACTGCCGATGGGGAGGGCTGGTTTGTGCGCTCTGTGCGCGTGTGTGTGTGTGTGTGGTCGCGATGGGGGGTGTATACACGTCAAATTACGGGTGCTCTGACGTCAGTTTGGCGTCTACCTTTGGTAAGATGTGAGTTCGAGTCCCTAAGGGAGAAAGTCTGAACGGGGCGGAGATCCGACTATAAATATCCCACTGTTTGTCCCTTAAGGATGAGGATGAGGAGGAGACACAGGGAAGAAACACAACAATAAAATGAATCCCAACAGTGCTTAGCCTACTAATACATGTTTATCATTACAGGGCGGGTCGATGTACTGCATCATCAATCCACTGTTAATGTGCGCGAGACAATCTGTGTAACCTCACCCTGTGTCACCAAAGCTCGACTGCTCCTTTGTTTTGTGCCAAAGCTTATCGATTAAAGAAATCTGTCTCCATCATAGTACATTTCTCTGCCTCTGTCTCTGGCCTCAGGCTCACGTGTTCAAGTCACAGTGATAGAGGAAGAGGGAGGAGGAGGAGGAGGAGGAGGAGGAGGAGGGAGAGGTTTCAGCACCGCGGACAGCTCCTCTCACACCACAGATTCTCATCAGGTGATGAAACTGGAACCAAACACCAGGGTGTGAGGAGACATGGGCTACTGCTCCAGCAGCTGAGGAGACTGCTGCAAAAATACAGAATAAAACACGGTTCATTTGTTGTTCTAATGCAGCTCACTTCATTATAGGGTCAGGTTATTATGGACACATTTTGGTAGATCACCAAAAAAGAAGAAGAAGAAAAAAAAAAACACCCACAGCTCTGAAGACATTGAGCATTGATTTTATAACTTGTTATGGATCTCATCTATATTTATATAAAGAAAATTAGTTGCTAAGTAAAATAATTTAGAAACTCTGGACCTTTAAACACATCAACAACCCCTACCTCACTCTTGTGAGTTCGGTTCAGGTAAAATGGGAAAGTTGTGTTTATTTATTTTTATTTCTTTATGGCTAAATCCATTTATCAGTCAATATTCATTAAGTTATCAATTTAATCTCTGCGTATGTGCCTGTTTGTGCGTAACAATGATGAGTAATTCTGAACTACTGTGGCTCACTGCATCATCTTTAATATTTTTAAGTGACAAAAATACTAAAATATAATATTACATGGTGACATGCAATAGCATAAGTCATGATTTATGGCACCTGGTAACCTAAAAAAAATCCTGATTTCACTTTAGAAAAATGTCACATTTTAGCTTAATCTTTTGTCCAATTTTACCTAAATGCATGAAGCACTCACTCAAAACCCTGTCCTTTCAAAAAGTAAAGTGTATTGTGAAAATATTTTGATTATACATCATACATTTAATTAAATGCAACATCCTACAAGCATTTACAGCCTTATTGTTTTAGCTGTAGCACTCTTATTTCCAGAAAAGAGAAAATCAACATGCCACATGGTTTATATTACAAGTTCTGGGACCAGTGGATTTTTGGATCTTTGGTGTGCCCACACTAGTTATCTCAGACCAATCAAAATTATTGTTTTATGTCAAGAACATTTGTAGTAATGATGCAACAGCATGTTTGGTGACGGTCGGAAAAATATATAAAGAGTCCAAGATGTAAAACTCAATTTACCTGATGTCCCAAATTACATATTTCACCCTATTACAAGTATATTTAAATCACAGACAATCAGTGAAGTAGCCCATTCACATACTTTACTAGAATAGAAATAGGCCTAATAGTGCAGAAGAAATTCAACATGCATTGAAAATAATACCTAAGTAAAACTACCATTATCAGTCGTAGCCTACTCAAAGAAACAAAAGTAAAATAACTCAGTTGCATAGTTTACCAATAAGCTAAAAATGTTTTAAAGAACTTAGAAAAAATACAGTGAACTCGTAAGGTTGATGTATCCAACACAACATTAACCCACTATTTGCTATGTGAAAATATAGTGTAATAATGGTGTCCTGAGCAGAGAATGAGGTCAACTGCCTCTGCTTGTTGTAATCTGAGCCTCTCTGTTCTTTGTTGTCGCAGACAGCATGTAAGTGCATCTGTGTCATCGCCGCTGCTCTGCACTGTAACCATTACAGTCGCTGCTCTGACTGACAATTTTTTTCCCTATATGGTGAGGGCATGACCCGCCTTGTTAGCACTGTTCATGCTGTTAGTACCACTAGCTGTTAGCCTGCTTAGCCACCTCCATGTTGAGAGCCATGTGCAGACAATCCCCTCTCACACTCTGAGTCACAGATATGATCTGAATGTCACATACAGCTCCTTTAAATGGCTTCATTGTCACAGTAGACATTCGAACGACAGCAGAAAAGGCACTGGTGTAAAAAATAAACTGCACAACTGCTAAATTACATTTGGCTGTTTCAGTTTCAGGGTCCTGGTTCTGTACACGCTGGCTCACTGTCACACTGTCATGGCTTACTTGGACATCTGGACAGAACAGAGCCATCCTTAATGTTATCCCTACGACTCAAAATGTAGTCCGTTTCAAAGACTAGCTGTACACTGATTCAGAAGAATGGTGCTAATAGCGACTAGCAATTTTAATTTAGTTTGACTTGAAAATTGCACGAGGCTTTTTTTTTTTTTACACTGTGAGCTACCCGCATTATCAGATACTGATGGCTATATCAAATGGATGTGACACATGCTGGAAAATATGCAATATCTGTAGATGTGAAAAATAATTTACAAGTGAAAATGGACAAATTGCAGACAAAAATGTGTAACACACTCTTTCATTTTAAAATGTATGTAAGTAGTAGTCCCAAAAATATCAATATACTGTGTATGAAATGGGAGTAAGAATGAACACATGAGAGAATTATGCAGCACTGGGAAGTTATAGATTGTTGTTTTTCTTGTTCCCTAATGAAAAAAATAGTATGGACTGACCCCAAACTAAAATGCTGGAGGTTAGCACATCTCCAATGGCATGTAGTTAAATCAAGTGTGGTGGGTTTATGAGGAGTACAATTCTCAGTTTGACAAAATTATGTTAACAAACATTGTTTTGTTGAATGTAGAATACGTCCTGATGTTATTTCAAACAGGGTTTGCAGGCAGTTGTTCAAAGGTTTTTATGACAGGTATATTGCCAGCGTCAGATGCTGTTTAAAATGTTTAGTGATGGAAACAGCAGGTCATCGTGCTCTCGTTTCACAGGTGTGTAATGATCCAGAGATAAAGGTGTTGTAAGAGTGGATGTTTGTTCTCCTCTCTGACACAATGGAGGTTGTGTAGGTGCAGTTCATGTCAGACAAACACAACAGTATGAGTACTGTTGTATAAAAGGACTCCAGTTTGATTCAGATGTACAATATTTGTCTAAAAATAGGATGAGCTTGTTACTCATTGTGAGTTAAACTTGTCAGAACTGATAATGAGCGATACCTTTGGTCATCTGGCCATGTGCAAACAGCTCTGCAGTATAATCCACGTTTACCTAGCAACAGCTGTTTGCTTTGACCAAGGCACTCACTCAGGCGCACAGAAACACACAGCTGACAAGCCACAGAAATATTAGCAAGATATTTGTTGCAGGAGTTCACGGTTTCATTACAGGGAAGTGAAGCTTTGACTTTGCTTTCATCGATTCTCGGCAGCCTCTGTCCTTATCGCTGAGCTGTGAGGGTGTGTATTTCACCACAGTGCACTGAGATCATTCATCCGGCCTTCCTTATTCCACCGTGAGGACAGATACACACACTAACGCACAAAGGCAGTGCACACATCAATTTAGGTGAATGAGGTCAGAGGTCTAAGCGTGTTTCGTCAGCTAATTATTTTTCCAGCTCCAGGGACAGACGGTGAAGGAAAGCCCCGGCTTTTAGCCGGAGGATGACGCAGATGAAGGTGCATCGACTGCTGCCACCTCAACAGACAGTTACTCAACCAAAATCAATTAGGTCTGACAAATAGATGTGAGGGCTTCAGCTGCACTTCCCACTGATCTCACAGTGTGTTTATGGTTCAGTGACCATTACAGGATTTTGTGACTTGTTAGCAGTTTTCAGTTATATGCTGGTAAGTTATTGTTTGGTTTGACGTTTTGTATTAAGTACATTTTTTGCAAAACATAGTACATTTTCAAATTCCAAATATCAACATAAATTGATTGATACACAGTTGTTTGCCTCCACAAACCTGTCAAGTTGCATTTACAGTTTACATCCATGTCTGTCCAGACTCATATGTAGCTATGGCAGGTGACAATGCCTCAAAAATGGATGTTGCTGTAAAGAAGCTACAAATTCACGTCTTCAACCTGTCAGCGCAGAAGTTTCAAAATGGACACCCAAGGTTAGTGTCACCACTTTAGTATCAAATGTCTTCTGTTTAATTCTGTTCCTGAGGTATAACGCTGAGTAATGACCAGAAAAGTGTTTTTGCAGAACATCATGATGTCACAGTGAGGCTGACCTTTGACCTTTTGGAATACAATGTCATCACCTCATCACTTTATGTTATTGAACATTTGTGTTAAATGTTGTCATAATTGCATATGAATTCCTGAGTTAAGGCCAAATACAGGTGACCTTCGACTGCCTAATTCTGATCAGCTCATCGTTTAGTCAAAGTGGACGTTTGTGCCAAATTTAAAGGAATTCCCACAAGCCGTTCTTGAGATATCATGTTCATGAAAATAGGAAGGATGGAATTCCTCCGGCCACAGCTATCGCCAGCATGGAGGGATAATAAAATCATATTCAAAGTAAATTAAACTGAAGTCTGTCGTGCAGCAACAAACTGTCGTCTAATATGATCATAAAACACATCACTGTGGAGTCAAACAGACACATAGCACCAGTAAATGGGGTTGATATACTCCTGTGTCATCCACCAGCCTGTGAAATCTGCTGCCTGTGACAATCAACAAGGACAAATGGTTGCCATGCCAACCCCCTCCTTTTGTCATCTTTATTGACACCGTGGCTGTCAGAGAGTAAGTGTGTGACAAATTACAAAAACCAAACAAGTGACTGTGAGATCTGAAGAACACTGTTGGTGAATTGTGTCAGAGACACATTTCTGCCATGATGCTCTGATCGGTGCTGAATGGAATACAATTATTAAAATATGCTGTGCAGACAAACACTGATCAAACCCAATGAGTCTAATAAGATATTAAACATTTAAGGATGTTTTTTGTTGGAAGTGTGCATAGAATTTGGTTGTTTATGAATCACAGAATATTCTGTTGTATTTTTTTCATTTTAAAGTAGTTTGAATGAATATTTACTGGTAACACTGAGCACTGTGACAGCAAACAAAAGCAATTTAAAGTATGCAAATAATGGAGCAAAAATAGGCTTAGCTCACAATCACATTTAGCAAAAGACAAAGATCTCTGCTGCTGAAGTTAAAAAATAAGCTTTATGTAGAAAATTTCAAAACAGACACAGACAGTAATAAAGTGTTTTACAAGTGAGTAAATGAATTAAAAAAACCCTCTGTAGAAAAAAAAAAACAGTAAAACAATAAAACAAGGAAATTAATTTTTATTATATGTATGTATTTATACATATTTATACGTTTATATTCATTCATGCCCATTAGCTGGACCATAGCATTGCATCTGACTAGAGTTTTCTTGTTTTTATTTATTTTGCTGATAAATCCATTCAGATTTTTTACTTTTCCAGTGATATGAGTTGCAACAGTGGATTACGACGATTATATCTTTGTATCAGCTGTCCCTAAGAAGTCAGATATTATAGTGAAGAAGCAGCTGGAGATGAATCAGTCTACAACACTGCACTGTCTGTTTAATAACTCACTGTATAAATGTTTCAGCTGTTGCAAACATGAGTAATACCAGATACAAAAATAGCAAAGATTAAAAACTGTTTCATTCATTTATGTCAACAGAGCTCAGCCAGCGCTGTACAAATGTCATGTGTTATCAGAGGGTGCTGTAAAAATGCTGCTCTGGTGTCATCCTGATGGGCATCACTGTGCAGGTGATAGACTGATGATTTCTGCGGGGATGTGATGGGGTTCATGCTGTTATCAGG
Source organism: Cephalopholis sonnerati (assembly GCA_019142605.1). NCBI lineage: Eukaryota > Metazoa > Chordata > Actinopteri > Perciformes > Serranidae > Cephalopholis > Cephalopholis sonnerati. The sequence continues at coordinate 33,703,443 of JAGQAX010000002.1, forward strand.
AAGTGTGAAGGTCAGTCGGAATTTGTTTCTGAAGGGCATCAGAACGATGGACGCTTTCACTCACACATGCAAGTCATTACCTCATCCATCCTGTATCACTGACATCAGGGCGGTCTGTGCTGGAAACAGAGATATATGACAGTGGAAAAGTCCATGTTCTCACAGGAAGCAGATCAGACAGGAAGTGTGCTGATCAGTGTTGAATTTGTTTTGCTTCGGTGCCTTCCTCAGCATCTTCTGCCCCTGTTTCTTTCAACCATAATACAGTATCATTTCACATGTCAGTCAAATCAGTAATGTTGTTCTGACACCTAGTTATCTTTCAGCTGACGACATCACACATAGCTATGTTATTAACCTTTTAGCAAAAATCTCAGAGATCTACTTTACTCATGCTAGTTGTGTTTAAAGTGCTGAAGTTATACTTGTATTGCTGGTAAAAAAAAATAAAACATTTCTGGTCAGAAACAGACAGGGATAACAGAAAAACAACAGAATACAGTGGTCAATATTTTTATACCAATATAATAACCCAATAACCTGTGCGGAAACACTGACACTGCAGAGACATAAACACAACATTACTGAAAAATAAAAACAGTGGGCACGTGCATGTTTGACCTGAACAAAATAAAGTTTCTAAGATGTGGAAGTACATGACTGTAGAACGATGGTGGAAAGTAACTAACTGCCCTTATTACTGTACTTAAATACAACTCTGAGAAACTTGTACTCTACCTGAGTATTTACGGGGATATATTGTACTTTTTACTCTACTACATATATTAGATAACTTAAATTACTAGTTATGTTGTGGATTCAGATTAATATTACAAAATATAATCATTAAAAAACCCCAGTTATTAGAGACTGAAAAACACAAGACTCATTGTTCACTGGGGAAAATGTATACCCAACAGTATACAAAATAATTCAAATGAGCCCCACCTTTACCAGCTGCAACATCACTGTTGTACACATTAATGCAACGATAATTAATGTCCAATAATATAATAGAAATTACTTCAAAATTGGCAGGACTTTTACTTGTAACAGAGTATTTATACACTGTAGCATTGCTACTTTTATTTAGGTAAATATTAAAGAGTAGGCTACTTCTTTCACCAGTGGATGTAATGCATGAATTTGAAAGTCTTTTCCACACCTCCTGCATGAAAATACATTGTGTCAGGCTTATTTATCACTTTTATAATTGTTAATTATCATCAAAGAGAATAAACCTCAACTTAAAGCAGACAGAAATGTGTCAGCAGCATCTATAAAAACAATTACACTGTTAGAGAACATAGGACCAGACTGCAGCTGTGCACCAAATCTGTGTTATATTTAGGGCTACTGCTACTGAATATTTTGGGTTTGCCTGTAAAATGGCAGGAAAGATTAAAAAATGTCAAGATGACATCTCTATATTGCTTTTTTGTCAAATCAAAAGCCCCAAACCTCAAAAATACTCAGTTTCCAATTATGTAAACAGAGAAAAGTATTAAATACTGTACTTGTGAAGCTGGAACCGCAGAATAGTTTGTCAGTGTTTGCTTGAAAAATGACTCAAACAATGTAGCTGCAGATTAAATTTCAGTTGACTGACTAATATAGTGACTAATCCCTTTGGATTTTTAGTATTTTAACAAAATCTCATCATGTCTGCTACTTCGACTTCTCCCCTGAATGTTTGCTAGGCTGGTGGTTCTGAACCTTTTTCATACACATCAGATTATGGGCTCCCATTTTATTAAATTTTGCTGCAGGAACCTCTACCTGAAAGATTTTGGTTGTTAGATATGATTAGGACATGAATCCTATAGTTGTCAACCACAGTTGAGGAAATAACCGTGGAGGAAGTGAAACCCATGATCACTGGGCTCACTTCTATACTGAACTTTACAGTGAAAATACACTATTCCCCATTTTGGAGGGACCCTCTGGAGCTCCCTCAAGGTCCCCTGGGCATCCCTGGATGAACCACTGGGTAAGGCTAGTGTAAGAACATAAGAAAAGCAACTCTCAAGGAGTGGGCCTTGGCCCTCTGCTGGGCCAGCCTCCAGTGCCATCTAGTGGTCCAGGGGGCCGTGGAGCTGGGATGCTGCCAGCTGGTTAGATTATTATCATTATTTTTTAGTAATTTACAAAGCTAGTAATTTTTATATTTATGATTCTAACAGACTAAAAATCATTAACTTATAATGCATAAAATCTGTGGCCACTTGTGTTTGAATGTCCATCAGCTACATCACCAGGGGTATGTTCAATCTCCAAACGGTGTGCACCGTTTTGATACGGTTTCCAGGTTGCAGATGTGAAATGATGCAGCGGGCTTTCCTCTTGTGTGGCGGGTGTGTCAGAGGTGTACTCAATAGGCAGCAACATGTGTGTGAATAAATGTTTAATAGATCTTTACTCATTGTAAGTCTATGTTGTGTTAATGTATTATTATTGCTTTGATAATGTCAACGTGTTTCACATATCAATAAAGCTCCTTTGAATTGAACTGAAATATCTCCCGGAGTCTTTAAACGCAGTGTGCTTTCATAAGGCAACTAAATATCAAGGAACCAGTGTTTCTGTTTACATAGACGTGTTGTTTCGGTTTGTTGAGGCTGAACGCAGCCCGGAAGAGACGGACGTGTTTTGCCTCAGTTAGCTCGCTCACACCAAGCTGGGACACAGTGACTTATTATGGACCGATCTTTGAAACGCAGAAATGACGAAGAGGAGGGAAACAGCCGGTCAGTGAAAGCTCCAAAGCGTGTGGTGAGGAAATATGACCCTGAATAACCTACATTTAATTTATATTCACAGTGGCAGGCAGTGATACAGAGCTGAGAGCACAGGGTGTTGAATGTGATGCAGTCCTGAGAAATGAGAGGCGGAAAATCACTGAGGCTTTAGAGACGGTGCTGCATTCACGTGCTGCTCGGATACTACCACTTCCTGAGTAGGATACTCCTTCATGCGCTTGTAACTTGTAATGTGGAAACAACATGGATGCTGCAAAGATGATGTGTTGTAGTGTATTGCTTAGAGCATGTAACAGGGCTCACTCGGTCACATTCACATTTTCCTGTGATGTGTACGTGAAATTGTTGCAGTAACCTTCCGCAGATAACCAACTACGTCATATAAAATTAACACCAAATAGCTCTCTGTAGCTCTGATATGTCTCTGTGTGACAGGGCTTTGTCTTTCCTCATTTCCTTTCTTGGTCCATCTCTCCCTTCCTGTGTGCCAACCAGCTGAAATTATGTCTGAATAGAGTTTGAATCTGGTATGTTTGAAAAAGACAGGGCAAATGGGTCAAGATTTTTTTTATCATGGGTCCTTGAAAAGTCATGGAGAAGTTTGAAACTTTGTCCATGTAAATGTGTGGGAGCCCTGGTTTAAAAACACGCTGATAACAGGTTGAAGCTTTACATATGTTGAATTTGTCCCAGACATGTCTCTGGACTGGTAGGGTGAAGTCAGGTGATGTGGGACACTTTTTGGGAGATCACTAAGAAAGACTACCTTGAGTGTTACTTTTATAACTTGTTGTGGATCTTAACTGTGTTTCTGTGAAGACAAATTGTTGCCAAGTTAAATAATATAGAAACTGTAGACCTTCAATCACATCAACAACCCTGACCTCTCTCTGATGACATTTTCAGGTAAAATGGGACAGCTGGTAAGGTAAAAAGGGACAGTCATGTTAGTTTGTTTTCTAAATGGTTGAGTCCATGTATCACTTCAGTTATTCATTCATTAAATCATTCATGTAACATGTGGCTATTCATTAAAAAAGATTGTCCAACTTTTCTGCCATGCTCTCCCTGTTCTTTTGCTGCCTGTTTCCTTGGTGCCATGTTGTCCACAGTGTGTGCCTGTGAGGGGTTAATCCTGGACTGTTTTGGCTTAGAGGACTCACTGCATCATATCAAGTATTGTTTAAGTGATCAAAATGCTAAAAATGTATTGCATAATGTAGGGTGGCATTAAGTTATGATTTTATGGGACCCGGTGGGCTAAAAACATGCTGGTTTCACATTTAAAAATGTCCCATTTTAGCTATATTTTTGTCCCCTGAATGCGTCATTCAAAACCCTTTCTCATAAAATGTTAGGTGTATTGAAAAAAACATTTGATTATAAGTCAAATATTTAATAAAACGCAACATCCTGCAACCAATTTGGTTGTTATACCCTTAATGTTTTAACTGCAGCACTCCTATTACCAAAAAGAGCAAATCACATGCCACATGGTTTACCTTACAAGTTCTCTGCAAGGTAAACCATCCAAGTTGCCCGTCGTAGTTAACTCAAACCATTAAAAATTACTGTTTCATGTAAAACATATTTGCATTACCAATGCAAGATGTTTGGTATTTGTCCCACATTACCTGACTTCACCCTCCATAAAACCACTGAAATGTTGCTTTACCTGTCTTGTTATCAGAGTAAGTACTAATTAAGAACTTTTCTAACTAGATAATCCAGGTCACATTAGGTGGACAGCAGCTAAAGTTACAACCTAATACCGTATTATAAATAACTTTGAGGATTGAAATCCAATATGTGGATTAATATAAAGTTTCTTACTAAAACCAAACATTTACTTTCGTCCTCCATGTGTCTGCACAGTATGAAGTCAACTCCTCAAGTCATGTACCAGCATTTTTCCCGACTTGAAGGGGCGTTTTGTGTATTTTCCCAGTTGGAAGCTCTTTTTTTTATTATTATTCCGACACCACATGAATGCAGGGTCAAACACAAAAGTCACAGTAACGTTTCATAAGGAAAAGGGGTGAGCTTCAGGCACAACAGAGAGTGGTCACCAATAGTTGAAATTTTATCTTAACCTTTCCCCCTTTTTGTCACGTTTTTTATCATTTACCTGGGAAGGTGATCCTCAGATTTCAGTAGTGGTCATCAGTAATGGGCTTTGCAGGTTCAGAGCCCCTGCTCTGTAGTTACACCATGGGCCCTGCTGTGACTTTGTGTAGAGTCAGACAGTCCCTGTGTCCCCCGCCAGAGGGCATCATTGTGTTAAATAATAAGGGCCCCAGCTCCATGAGAGGAAAAGGATAACATCAGCGGTGAGTCAACTCTTCCTGGGCTGTAAGGCGGGTCCAGTCATGCCAAAAAAATCCAGTCTGTGGGTTCTTCCTGTGTTGCATGTTAACCATATCAAGCAGAAAAGAAAATATGTATGTAAACATGCACTGAACCACTCAGTTAATGCAGTTTATATGGAGCCATGCCACACTGACACTCTCACCCTGTCATCACTCATGTCATCACGTGTGTCAAATCTGTGTTTATGTATCTGATAGTGGAGAAATCTGATCAAAATACAAGACCTTACTTGCTCTATCTTAAATACACATACACTTACTGCGGAAACATGCTCCTGTGCCAGCTAATACTCTGATCAGCCATCAAAGAGAAGGTTTTCTCAGCGGGAGGGGCAACATATTTTGCTCCAAGGGGGCAGATCAGATCAGTCTGTAGTCTCCAAACTGAGGACTGAGGGAGCAGAAGGAAACTTTGAAAAGTACATCCACCCGTGTTTTAAAGATGCCACACAAGAAGAGAGGCCATGGTCACAATAAAAACTCCAAGGAGGCGAAAGAAGTAAGTTGTTCTCTTTCATTGCGTGGCAGGCGCACAAAATGGATGGATCAACTTCTGGATATGTTTACGCATGCAAATCGGCAGATGTGTTTTGTAAGATAATGCAGAAGTCTACATGACTGCTTTGGGTACATTCTAATGAGTGCAAGCTGGAAATATTTCTGGATGTGTTGGGGTGTGTGTGGTGTGTGTGGTGTGTGTGGCTTGTGTTTGTGCAGGATGGTTGCACTGGGTGTTGCTGCTATGAAGTTCAACTCTGCTGATCGCTGCATCGATTAACCTTGTCTATAATTCACCATCACCGCTCAATCAATACATCAGCTGTCACCATGGCTGTGTTTTCACGTCCATTCTTCCAACCAGTGATCAAACTATGTGACCAACCCGCCCCAGCAGCGCGCGTTAAGCTGGGAACAATCACTTTACGCGTATGAAGTTCCTTCTTTGGAAATATGCAAGCGGTGATGGGAGAGAGTGGGTGGTGGATATATCCAGATTAAAGCTTGATTCTGCTTTGGTTATGCGGAAGAGCCAGAGATCCCGCTGTGAAACAATACCAGCCCATTTTTATTAATCAGCCTGTGTGAGAACACGGCTACGGCACAGACACCTTTGTGTGTTGATTGTCAGAAGTGTGTGGGGAGTGGCTGAGTGTTTAGTAAAGCATGAGAGAGAAGATCTTGCGGTGAAGGACCGGAGAGAGTGGCAGTGCAGCATTGAGCACATTTTATTTCAGGACAGTGTTCTCGCCTCCTGATCCGTCATGGCGTATGGACTGTATTGGTGTATCACTGTGAGTACATCTCCTGCTTTTCAACCCCCTTCACCCTCAGGCAACACACTTAAATTACTCTGAAGTAAAGCCTTGCACCTGGAAAGGCGCTGCATGCATTTATGTACTATAGTAAACCAGCACAACTTGTCTGGAAGTGTAGGAGCTGCTGAAGGCACTGCAGAACTTGGCACAGGCTGCACAAGATAACCTTTGAATTGGATTAAATCATTGTAAAGGCTTTGCCCATATTCTGTCACACACACAGTGTTTAGATATAAGGGTGTGTGATTGTTTAAACTGAGATAGGCTTCAACAAGCACACTTCTGTCAGCTTTGAATGAGTCCCAGTTATTCATAGAGTTTAGGATCAGAAGTGAAACACACTGCAGTATCCTGTTGACTCACTCCAAACTACTTTTGCTGTACCATTTTTGTGTTTTGTACATTTTCCACAATGGAAATGTCACTGAATAACAGTTTATATTGCTTACAGAAATACCTGAATATAATAAAATGCTGACAAATATAGAATTTGACTTTCACAAAAACATTTCAAAAAGCAACATTTGTGCATGGAACATGTTTCATCAGATGTTAAAAGAATAAACCCACCAACACAATAGGTTGAAATCACTGCATCCTGTACAGACGTTCCTGTGAATTTATTGCCAGAAAGTGATTCAGCACGTACGATAACAAGCTGGTGCATGTGTGTGTCTTTGTGTGTGTAGTATGGTGGTGGAAGAACTGCTTACCAACTTCAAGACCATCTGAGTAGCAGCCCGTTTTCACCCAACTATCCCACTGTGGGGTACGCCTATGTCAAGGTACTGACTTCACCTCCTCCTGCTGCGTCAGAGATGCACACTGAAGCCAAGGAGGTCATGGTTTGTTTTTTCCACACTGGCAGACTCTTGCAAGATCTATTTTAAGAGGAGTTATGTTGCACTAAATGTGGGATATCTCCCATTCTGACTAACTATAGTTTTAATTTAAAAAGCTGTTGAGTAAGTTTGAAATGTTAGATCACAAACTTTCAGTTTGCTGTGATCATGAACATTTTAGGACCCAAACTTGAGGCCACAGGTCAGAAATGTAATTTTTGCAACATATCTGCATTCCTGTAGATGAGTACGTATTGTTTTGAGGTAAAAGACCAACCCTGTGTTGCAGTACATGTGTAAAGGAAACTCAAAGTTTGTGTTTGTCTCCCTCTGTCGAGTGCAGTTACACTTGAGCTTGTAAATGCTGATTAGTGAGTTTAGAGCTGCTGTCTGCAAAACCACCGCCTGAGAAAGTAGCTTGTGTTGACACTTGATGATGAGGTGCAGTGAACCCAGAAACTCCTGAGCTACTTTTACCTTTACAAGGAATTTGTTTGTCTTTTTTAGAAAGTGTAGATGTCATTTTCAGACTTTCACTGCAAGAGCCTGTCATGTTTATTTTCTAATGTCTTTTTAAAATGATGTAAAAATTGCAGTTATGTATCTGCAGACGTCAATACAGTTAATCGTTCATACACTTCCTGTCCAACGGATGCAGAAGCCTTGCAGTCTCTCTGGGAACAGAGCCCTGTGTAGGTGAGCCAATGTGTGAAATGGTAATTGGCAGAGTTTATAGGTGTCTGAACCGCTGTGGTGGAGGCAGTGGTGACTGTAGTACGATCTAAATATAAAGTCGACTGCCAGCTTAGCAGTGGAGTCCAGTTACATGTGCACACTAATATTGCACTGGCACTCACGACCACGTTTATGACAACATCTGGCATGTCCTCATTCATTCTCATTCATATTCATACTCATATTTATTCATTCATTCATAACCTATTTTAAATATGGTACTAAAAAGTGATACTACTTCCTGTATTTTTATTTGTTTTGTTTTTTTTGCGAGGTTTCAGTCCAAGACACATTGTTTTGTTTCCCATGGTGCACCATCTAGTTTTACAGGCTGGGCCATTTGACACCTTACATCAGAAAAGGTGTGTTTGTCTGTCAGACAGGGAGTGTGTCATGCTTTGAGGGCCTGTGCAAAAGCCTGTCTGTGCATGTGTACACACATATGTGCAAGCATGAGTGTTTTCAGAAGTGCATGCACAGTGTAATATGTGCAAGTACAGACATGGCCCTGCAGTATGTACCTACTGCATGTGCTGTACATGCTTTGTTTATCTTTTTTTTTTTAACTCATCTGGTACAGAAAAAAGATAGGAAAGCAAACTTGTATGACTTCATTCCTTTTCTGTGTGAACACAGTGGCTGATCAGATGGAATACAGCTGCGGTTTTCAAAGTATGACACTGTGGACCTCCCCTTTGACAAAGCTGCAAGCAGACAACTGCAGATCCCAAACTCACCACCACAGTTTTTAGATTATTGGATTTTTTTGCCTGTATGTCCACAGTTTTCAACACAGAGTTAATATCTGTATGGGAATGAGAGTGCTGGTCTTTAGAAAAGTGACACCATTAAAAGTATACTGAATTAGTCAGGGTGTAAATCACAAGTTTAACCACAGATACAGTTTGACATTGATTCTTTAGGCAACAATGCAATACTGTATGTACTGATATCACTAAGTCTTCAAGTTAGGATTTCGACTCCATTCAATTCAGGGGCCTGCGATGGATATGAGACGATATTAGTAAAGATTCTCATTGTTTTTTCTCGGCTGCTTGCCATTATCCACCTAGTGCTAGGCTGCTAGAACTGTTTGAATGTTTGGGAAGGAGGAGTGCTTGTATGAAAATTGTGACACAGATGTGCCATGGGAAAGGCATATCTTGTAGTTAATGGCATGTATTGATGTTTTCACTTTGCATCAATAATGCTGGATCATTGAATCAATGTATTGATTCAGATCAATGTGTCATTACCCCCGTAGACTGTAAAAATAATGGATGTAGCTGCAGTGACATCCCCTACTGGTCTGTGGGCTCCCATTTTGAAGCCTGTCACCATCTTGGTTTTTTGGAGCCAGAAGTGACCATATTTGGATGAGAGGATGGAGCTGTGGAGGAGCAAGGTTTGAATCTGACTGAGAAGTCGAGGACACTATCGGCAGACAGCCTGTCACTCAAATTGGCCCACCCTTAGTTGCATGTAAATTTAAGCCCTAATAAAATGTGAATGGATGAGTAATATAAAAATTCACCTCACGCACAGTTGTCATGAATGTTGAAATTAGATATAGACACCAAAAACGTGTCTTGTACCAGGCTGTAGACATCTTTATTTCTGCTGTAAAGTTGGGCATTTTAACATGAAGGGCTCTGGGGAATGACTGCCTTCTGGAGTTAGCCTCATGTGGTCATTCGAGGAACTGCAGTTTTTTGGCACTTAGCTGTCGCTAGCTTACACTTCTCCAAATTGGCGACCAGGAGTTCAGTTAAGTAATGTACTCATGGATGTAAAGCCAGCTGTCACGTGATTACTCTGATATTGGAGAAAACTTTAAAAAAGTGAAGATTCTCAGGCAGGTTCTGAAGTCATAAATTGTATCATGATTTCATGTTATTAGCACTTAAATATAAGAGATAATTATAACAGTCTCTTTCACCTCAGACCTTACCTTTGCCTTACATCTCTGCCTCTGCGCCCCCACCCCCAGCTCACCTGTGCAACTCACAGTTGTAAATCCTCTGGAATGCAGTCTGTGACAGTGAAATCTGTAATGTGTGATTTAACTAAAAGCACAGCAGTCATTAGCTTTTAATGATTATATTTGCTTAGTTATTGCCACATTAGTTCTGTGTTATTAAAGGGACAGTTCACCCTAAAATCAAAAATACATATTTTTCCTCTTCCCTGCTGTGGTTTTTATCAGTTTAGATTATTTTGGTGTGAGCTGCTGAGTGTTGGAGATATTGGCTGTAGAGATGTCTGCCTTCTCTCAAGTATAATGGAACTAAATGGCACTCAGGCTTGTGGAGCTCAAAGCACCAAAACCATACACTTAAAAAACTGAGTAGCTGTGTCACTTCCAACAAATAATGACCCAGATACTCAAGATAATCCACAGACCTTGTTGTGGGCAGTTTCATGTAGGAACGATTTTCTTTCATCTGAACTACACCTGCCAGCCGAATCACTGCTCAGAAGAAAGCATGCATCTACTGCTAGCTCACCTAACACCACTGAGCTAGCTAACATGACAGCTTAGCCAAGGAGGACAACATTAATACTCACATCTCTTGCTTTTACAAGCACGAGCCTCTCGTCCACCACACAGAGGAAAAGCATACATCTACTCACGGATGAGAGACTTGTTCTTGTAACAGCAAGAGATGTACACATTAATGTTGTCTTCCTCAGCTAAGCTGTAATGCTAGCTGAGCTTAGTGATGCTAGGTGAGCTAGCAGTAGATGTACACTTCCTTCTGTGCAGTGATACGGTTGGTGGATGTAGTTTGGTAGACAGAAAATAGTTCCTACATGAAACTGTTCACAACAGGTCATTATTTGTAGAAACATTAGTAGGGTTTCCATCCACCTATTCTTATTCGAATTTTCAAAAATAGCGAAAATAAACATTAATGGAAACGCTAGAAATTCTGAAAAAGGCCGAAAATTCGCAAAAATGTTTTTACGCTTGGAGGGGGTGGATTTGTCTGCGTATCGATAAAAGGAAAGTACGACTTTTGCTATGGAAACAGGTTTTGCGGATAAACGATGACTGGACCAGATATCACGTCACACGTATACGTTGTGGTCACAAAAAAATGGCGGCGGACGATAAAGTGACCATAGTTCTTCCAAACGCCGACAGGTCGATCAGGAATCTGTCCATTATCAGTTGCTGACTGTCAGTCGAGTGTGTTGTTTGTTTTGTGGCAGAGAGACGCTCTCTGATGACGTCATCTCATGGCGCACTCTCCTCTCAATAATCGCAAAATAATAACAAATGGAAACGGGCATAAAGTCGCATTTTCTTTTTGCGCATTTTCACTAAATTCGCTCAAAAATTTCGAGACATTCGGATGGAAACCTAACTATTGCTGTGGAGTTTTTCAAATGTATGTTGCTGGCGCTTCATGCGCCACAAGCTGAGTGCCATCTAGTTCCATTGTATTGGAGAGAAGGCAGACATCTCTACGGCTGATATCCTCCAACACTCAGCAGCTCACACCAAAACAATCTAGACTCATAAAAAAGCACCACAGGTAAGAGGAAAATCGTGTATTTTTAATTTTTAAGTGAACTGTCGCTTTAAGACAGAAAACTAACATATTTAATGTATGCAACTGATAAGCCCTCTGTGTGTTTTATTAGTCTTTAATCATCCATGTCATCTGGTATTAATCTATTTGTATATGTCGTAATTCTGTAAAGAAATCCAACATGGTTGCGTTTTCTTACCAGTCAGTCTCAGTGTCATATTGCACCTACAATGTGAATTGTAATTATCATTTTCACACCTTTCACATGTGCCATGGACATTTAATTTTAATGACCATTTAATCAGTTTGCTGCACAGACTGGAGTTTCATGTCTGGCTGGTTTACACCCACTAACAGTAGCATGCATTATTTCCATATTTTGCTGAGGTGTGCTATTAAGACACAATGACTCACTCAAAGATTGTATTGTCTACACACTCCACCCAGAACTGCCCAGCGGGATGCACAATACACCCAAGTCATAGGTGAGCCTCAGGGCTATGACTGGAATTCAGCTGCTTCTTCTATAATTGACATGAAAACAATGGGAACAAGGTCATGGCTTATGTTTTATTTTCCACATTGTCTTTATTTGTGTTTTCATAGTGGTAGCATACAATGCAGTGCTTTCTGTCTGCTTTGTAATTTGCTGAATATGTTAAAGTTCAAAGTAATGTATCTCTCTTAGTTAAAAAGTATTGGAGGTGAAGGTTCAGAAAGCCAACGCCCATGCCTCGAGCTTCAGTAAATCTATTACTCATGTGTGCAGTGGAAACACTCCCTAAATTCTTTTTTCCAAATGAATGTTTTGCTGCCGCCCTGGCTGTTTTGATGCACAGACGTGATGATATAACCTCCATTTGCCACAGATAACAGCCCGTCATTGGCTCTGCCAGTTGCTATCGATTGATAGCTCTGACCTGGTGACCAGATGTTGAAATAATGAGCAGGGTTCAATCAATATCATTCCCTGATATCATCCTCAAGAGGCAATGATGTCAATTTGATATGGGATGGAAGTTTTCAGTTCTGTTTCTCTTGGCAGATAGTTGACGCGATGTATTATAAAACTGTTGCCCCTCCCTGTATTCTCATAGGCAACAAGTGTAGTTGCACAAGCTATCTTTTATTGCTGCGTGTACATAAGAGGTGTGTGCACAAGCACACATGTGTCTCTATGCCTGTGTGTGCTCAGGGCCTATATATCATTACAGATCTAGGTGTGTGCTTGTTGATAAGTGGCTCAGATATTGTCTCAGTACACTGTAAAGAAATTGTTTTACACACCTACCCAGGCATATTTTTATGCATGTGCCCCCTTGTGTGTGTGTGTGTGTGTGTGTGTGTGTGTGTGTGTGTGTGTGTGTGTGTGTTGAAGCGGTATCTGTTTCCCTGAGAAGTAGCTCAGATGTGGCCCCTCATCAGGTGGGTGTCAGTCCACGGTCAGCTCACGTCCCTTTATAGCTCAGGGAATTACAGCCCGGTCTCTTCTGACTTCCACATGTGAGCCTTCCCCTACTTTGCTCCCCAACCACGCCCCCCTTCGGTCCCTCCGCCCTCTCCCTCTCTCTCTCCCTGTGAGTTGGAAACATGCTGCAAGCCGACAGACAAGGCAGAGGCTGACAGACACACACACACACACGCTCGGAGGCATTTTCAGCCAACATGGGCCAAATATTGAGCTGGATCCGAGGCCCACGGGACGGCCAGGCCCTGCAGGATGTGACCGTGGAGGATCAGGTGTGTGCAAATGTGTCTGTGTGTGTGTGTGTGCTGGTGCTATGGTACGTGCCGAGCAACTAATCCACAAGTATCCACGTGTGTTTTGTTTTGTTAATGTAAGTCAGCCTGTATGTTTAAAGCTACATGTATTCACGCTCAGTTAGTCCAGTTTGTACTGTGTGTTTAACAAAGGACTTATAGGGGAAACGCACATGAGGAGGAAAACTGTCTTGGCTGCATTCCAAGTCAGACCTCCCTCTCTCTCTCTCTCTCTCTCTCTCCGTCTGTCTGTCTCTCTCTCACTGCTGGAATGCGAGGCTCCCGGTCAGCCTCTGCAAGTCCAGAGCTGGAGTGTGAGTTTTGCAGTGGTGAGATATTAAACCAAGGCTCGGACAAGGCCTGCACTGTTTGCTACCTGTTGCCACAAGCACTGCCCACAGGGGAAAGTCATAGAACCATGTTAGTTATGGTTGTTTAAAGGAGATAGCTGTCCTGATTTTATTTTCACAAAGAAAAACATTGAGTTTGGTAGTTTTCAGGACAGGTTTTTGAGTTTGTAAGGTCTCGCCCAAATAGCATTCTCCTGTGATAATCTGCAGCAGCAGATGGAGCAGTAAGAAAGGGTGTGTAACTGGAATAAGGGATCTTTATTCTTTTCTTTTTTTTCTTTGTACAACTTGGAATTGCACGCACTGTAGGTCATATCCTGTAACCTCAGTGACAGTATCTCTTGTTACACTTTCAAAGTGGCTGTGATATGTGACGGGTCCACACTGACAGTCATGATGTCAGTACTTCGTTATCAAGGCTGTGTTAGTTTGCTCTGAGTCACTTAATGTGTTAAAGGTTAAAATGTGTCCTGGGAGGAGGACTGTGCACTGCTAGCCTTCAGATTTTTGGTGGGATGTTTTTTTTTTTGTTGTGTTTTGGGCCAACTATCCCTAGCCCTGGGCTGCTGCAGGCTTCCTCCCCCACAACTCACCGTGGACAGTCTTAGACTGACAGGAAATGACCACTGGGAAAACACATCTTGGCTGGACATGCAGAGCAAAGTCTAAATGGATGATGACGTCTATGTGGATGCTGTACACATCAGTCTTGTGATTTGACACTTGTGTTTCCATGTTGTCATACAGTTGACAGCTACTGTATTTCAACACATGAGATTTATAGTTCCTTTGAATTATCCTCATGTCATTACAGCATTATTCAGCACCTACTGAAAACAAATGTGTAGGAGAACTACAGTGGCTGATTTAAATGCAAATGGCCCTAACTGGAGCCAGTGTTTGATTTGTCTGTTCTGAGCTTCTGTAGAGACAACATGCCCTCCTCCTTGGAAGAGGCCCCACTCTGTATGTAGATGTAAATGGCTCATTCTAAGGTAACAAAAACACAACAATTCTTAGTTTCAAACATAGTTATGGACATTATGTACCATTTCTGAACCTTTAAAGTCCTTTACATAAGTAAAAGTAGCATTTCTACAACTTAAAATGGCTCCTCTACAAGTACAAATTGCACATTCAGAATTAAAGAACTTAGAGCAGTTATAATAGTTTTATCATAACAGTACGACAATGTGAAAACAATGCGACAGGTGTCACTGGTAGTGATGGACCTACAAGAAATCATCACCAGAATCTACACTTCTACATTATAAATATTATTGGTTTGTCATGATATTTAGATAAATGTGTCAGCGGCATTTTATTGTTGCAGCTGGTTGAGATGAAGCTAATTCTAACTACTTTATATGCCTTCAGGTCGTCACATGTTTTGGTGTAAAATATGGTGCTAGTAAGGCAGTCGAATAAATGTTGTTGTGTAAAAAGCACAGTATTTGTCTTTGAAACATACTGACCTAGTGGTATAAATAAGTACAAGATGGAAATATTAAAGTAAAGTACCATAAACCTACACTTAAACACAGAAGTTGAGAATTAATCTGGCAGTAGTTGTTTTAACTGTGTCTGCCAAAAGCACAAAGTAGGCCTTGAGTGCAAAGCAGACTCTGCTGACTCATTTGACCAAATGAAAGTGTGACGTGGAGCATGTACACGTTTCCATTGTCAGGACATGTCAAATGAAAACTTGAATTTCCCTCTGTTATCCCATGATAAAAAAACCCACAGACCAGCTGGATTGGTTAGCAGGAGCGTGTGTCATGTGACATCATGTCACAAGGTTTCTGGATACTGAAGTTCAAATGTCATAAACAGCCATTTACGATAACTGTCTCTGCTTGTCTGAAGTCATAGTCAGAGAGAGTCTGCAGGCAGGAGAGCATCAGCTGTATCGATGAGATGCTTCATTATGTGATGCTCTCTAATAACCCCTCAGGCTGTGTGTGTGTTTGTCCCAGAAAGAGAGAGCACGTTGTGTACTTGTGAGCATAAATACACAGACATTTTTGTTGACACATATCCTGCGCAGCTAAATATTATCCTTCCATTTCCTGTTGTGTTTTTGAATGTCTGTGTTGATCCTGTTGCCACCCTGCGTGTTATTTCCCAGCACTCATCAGGACTTGTTGGATTTCTCACTTCACCGTCAGTTTGGCTTTGCTTTTGTCATCATGTCAGTTACATAAAAGCAACTCTGGGAGAGTTTCCAGGCGTCCGGGCTCACCTGAGAATGCGCTTAAGCGACGTGTTGTTGTAGCACCAAATACTTTATGAATATTTGCTCTGCTGTCTGTTTACATCTGCTATGCTTGAGGAAAAGCTGGTGCTCATAGCCACATAATGTTTGTCCCAACAAGTAAGGCTTGGTAATGAAGACCCAGCAGCCTGATGCTTACTGGAAAGTGTAATGTGATATAATGACTGAGATTCTTGGTATTATTGCTTCACATAGCAGATGACAAGTTCAAGTTGATGATGACACGTTCGCAAGCTTGTGATTATCATGAGGTAAAATTGCTGACAAGTCCCAACAATATCCTGATAATGATGATGGAGCGTGTCAATTTATTCCATCCCATCCTGTAATGTGAGACACAGAGTTTGGGGTTTATTTATTATCTGCAGATGTACGACATAGGCCTTTTCTAACATATACTGGCAGTAGATACTGTAAGTTGGTAGAGACAGGCCCTAAATTTTCGGTGTGCTTTTCTAGTGTGGGATGAAATATGGGTCAACAAACCAGGGGGAAAGTGCAGTGCAGTGCTAAATTTAGAGATGGTACGAGGACATCCAGCAGAGCAAATAACAGCTATAGTTTACCGTACGTGTGGGGGATATGGATGGGCGCAGGATTACGCTAGAAGGAGGTTCACAGGGGTCTTGTTGTTTATGATATTAATGCACTGAAGTCACTGCCCTCTGTAACTTTTCAATAAATTGAGCTACAAATTTCATTCTTCATCTTCTTATACCCAATGTTTGAATTCTTTAGGTTTGTTTTTGGTGATGCAGCCATCGCTGTTCACCAGCCAACTCTCATATCTTATATTTCCGACCATCTTGAACACACCATAAGTCAATATCCCACACCTTAAAATGCATCCGTAACCAATGATATGGCACCCTTAATGACAATGAATAAAGATGTTTGAATCCCTGGCTCAAGCACGTATCAAGCCTTATCAAGTTGCCTTACACACAGTGGAAGCTGCTCAGACAATGGGAGAAACACACAGGACAATACCACTATTGTTCGTTCGGCGATGTTCAGCAGTGATGTAAAGAATATGCGATGAGGGCGAAAGCATTTGTTTGGTCTGTGTTTTCCTGTAGACTACAGTCATGTCTTTGTTAGCACTCCAAAAATAATACCAAAAGTGAGAGAGGACAAATTGTTTTTAATAAAATGTATTATTAATGTTTTGCCAAATATAGAATATTATTTAGGAACATCCCTTGCAGGATTTATAGTGACGGAAAACAAGCTTGTGTGAGAAATGTACATTTAGACAGTCTGTTGTCCTCATTATTTACAGAGATTTTTGTATAAAGATGTGTAATCACCAGCACTGACTGATATCCTTAAGCTATAAGTGTGTGAGAGTGAACTCTGTGGATACTTGCCAGTGGTTGAGTCAAACCAGTAGCATGGCTTAAGGCATGGTGATGTAGGCTGGATGAGCAGTCTATTGCTCCAACATTTAAGATCAGAGTGGATTATCTGCACGTGGAAGGGTATCCTGTTTGACTTAAATAATAAAATTACTTTGACAGCTGTGGTTACGAACAGACAGTTGGAGGCTTATCCTCCATGTGTTGGAATTTAACAGTTCTTTATGTTAGACAACATTTTATGATGATTCATATGATGCCTTTCGCATGTCAATTTAAGGGAAGTCAGCAGAGGACTGAAAATTACTGTGTTGCTGTTATTGTTGCTTTTATGGACCAAATAAGTAAAAGCTGCAATATTTAATTTGTTTGTCCACAGAAGAACTCTGAACCCAACAGGTGCATAGCTCAACAACATTGGCATACATTTGGAGTCTTGTATCTGGACACCTGATTATTCAGTCTCCTTTTAGCTTTATTTTTGTCTCCATCAACTCCTAAAGGAAATATCTGGCTCTGTAGTTGACTAGGTGTTTTATCTGCTTCTTCAACATCTAGTTGCCGACATTGTGTGCTTGTCGTGGTGCTGCAAAAGCTTCGTATAGTATTTTTTAAGAGCTCATTTGCTGAAAACAGCCTGCTGCTGCTGGAAACAGGGCTGGTGAGAGCTGGTCTCAACCACACTGTAAATGGACCTGCACTTGTGTAGCTGCCTTTCTAGTCTTCGAGTCCACTCAGAGCGCTTTTTTACACTACGAGTCCCATTCACCAATACAGTGGTGGCCAAGGCTACCATACAAGGTGCCACCTGCCACTCCTTTTTTAACACACAGCCATCTGGAGCAATTCGGGGTTCAGTGTCTTTCCCAAGGATACTTAAACAGGCGGACTGGACGAGCTCAGGGATTGAACTGCTGATCTAGCAGATTAGTGGACGACCTGCTCTACCTCTGAGCCGCAGCTGCCCCAGTGAACCAAAACAAAAGCTAAAACAGGCTAAAAAGCTCCATAGAGTTGATAATTCTCTGCAGGATTTCACTGCCAGTGACCTTCAGACTGACTAACATCACAGGTTAAATCCATGTCGCTGTGTTTCTTACAGGAGCACTAGTAGTCTGGTTTGACAAGTTATCCAGGCTGCCCCTCTCCTCCGCATTATTCTCGGTTCTTGCACAGTCACTGCACTTGTTGACAACAAGTTTTTCATTTGCATTAAAGGCTTCCTTGTAACAAGTTCATTTGGAGTACACAGAGTCCTTCTGGCAGCTACTGTCCTCAACCAGACACTCCTTAGTAACATTCAGAACTTCTTGGCAAAACACACTTGTATCCCTCTATCTAAGTTCTACCACTTTGTTTCAATGTGAAATCTTTTTCACTGTGATCACTTGCCAGTAAAAGTATACAACATCAGCTCTGTGTTTTCCCACAGACCTCATTTAAGAAACACAATATCTCACTGCCTCCCACTTAGAGTTTGCCTGTGAGCTCCCAGAAACAGAATCAGAGATTCAGATTAGAAACCCCCCATTTCCAGCTTCACAGCTCTGACTGGCCAACCCCTCTGGATGGGTGTGTCCAAGGTCTGCTTTAGCTCATTAGCTGTCAACAAAGATAAGTGTTACCAGGGGTTACCAAGCAAGACGTTTGGATCCAGTCTAAGCATGCATGAAACATACCAGCTCTGTCTCACACACACATAAACACTCACACAGTCAAAGACACAAAAGCAGGGGGCAGGCTCTGTTGTGTTTTTGGAGTCAGTCGGGGCAAAGCTGTTAGAGAAGATTTATTTTGAAAGGGCTCAAAGTGGACACAAATATTTCGGCCAGTGAGATGCCAGGGCAGGGATTGTGCAACATGTTGAGAAGATTTACCTGTTTGTCCTTTTAAAGATATTTTTAGTCAAAGAATAAGATCAGAAGAATTTAGAAACAATGCAGACAAGGCCATGGATTTCATTTCAGCAGTGGGACGACACATGAAACGGGGGGTTTGGGGTCCTCCATCAGAAAATTTTGAGCATCAAACACACCATTTCCAACATTCTTGTGAATTTTTCTGCACCAATTTGTGCCTTTTTCTATACCAAATTATAGTTTAAATGTCTTTAAATCTGTGTAATAGCAAAAGCCCTCTGCTACTCTCATGTTTTTATTGGGGGGGGGGGTCTGTATTCAAGGTGATAACCCTGTGTCCTTGCCATGGCTGTTGTTTAAGTGAGTCTATTCATGTTCACAAATGCTTCCAAGAAGAACAAATGTTTCTCTTACAGTAGCTACAGTTCATTGTGGGGTGATGTAAATCGTAATTGTCATGTTAAATTCTCTGCTTAAGGGGGAACAGTATTTATGAACATGGGATACTCTCCCTCAAAGCCAGAAACCAGAGAGTCTCAAACTGATGATGTCATCAAGTATACAGCCTGCTATTGAGCCCGCTGTCTGTAGTCTGTGTTTATTTAGTTTGTGTTTGTGCACATTTTTTGAAAGCTTACTGACACAGATGGAACAGAGCAATTCCACTGGAGAGCATGGGGGCAGCATAGCTTCATTCAAATGAGATGCAACTGTAGGAGATGACGAAGACATTTAAAAAATGGCTGAACAGAAAGAGAGCGGTAATGTAGTGAAAAGCAGTGCTGGCCTGTGACATAGGCAGTATAGGCAAATGCCAAGGGCGCTGTCATCCATAGGGGGCGCCACAGATGGGAAAGGAAAAACAAATTAATTGCTCATCTTTTACTATTTTTTATTATTACCACTATCATTTTGAAATATTCCATAAAGCCACATGAACATAACTGCATGGCAAAGCCTAGTAAATAATAGAGAGGCCTGTTTTCTGAGTTCCTGCTGCCCCCCAGCTCCTTACACTTCACCTGCTTTCTGGGGCAGATGGGTGAGTTATCCGATGTCATGTGAACCCCGAAACATGCTGTATCGTTATCACGTCAAAACAAAAGACAAAGAAAATGAAATAATAAAACTGAACAAATCCGTGTAGAACTCTACAAGAGGAGAGCTAGGTATCATTACCTCTAAGTAGACAGTGGTCGCAATGAACAGCTCATGGAAGTTGCATTAATTTACATTGTGAAATGTTCAAGCTCTACTCAGTAAAAATGAGTACTGAGTGAATGTTTTTCACGTGAAAGAAGGTTTCACTCGCCTAAGGCACCAAATGTGCTGGGACTGCCACTGTCGAAAACCACGTCGCAATGTACTCTATGGCCTCACAGACACAACTGTCTACAACACTTCCTCCACCTTCCACTGTCGCCTCTTTTGTTTTTGTGTGAAACTTTTGACTCTGCCCTTTAGTGACATCTACTGGCTGTGTCTATGTCAATGGAAAGGATGCAAGGAGGTATAAGGGCAGTGACGTTTGCAACCTTTGAAATGGAGGTATCTATATTTGTAAGTAAAGGGAAAACAAATAAGGCCTTAAATAATATAATCAAGTACTACTACTACTACAATATGCCTTTTGAAAATGGCCGGACCTCCCCTTTAACAGAAAGCAATAAACACCAAACAACACTAAAACCCTTTTCTCTTTTCTGTTTTTCTTTGCTTAGAAAAGCATCAAATTTAAAACCAAGAACAGTTTTCATATTCACTGCAAAGATCTACATTTTGCTTTGCATTAGTTTATGCTGTATTATAGTACATAGACAAAACACACATGGAACACATGCAGTATATGCCCATCTTGTGCCCACTCAGCATAAAACAACACACTGATACATATGCTGACTGACACAGTGAGCCTACACAGCACTTTCACACAACAATGCTCCATTCCTTTTCATTTAAGTGCTGTGAGTATTCTAAGACACAGGGCGGCGCTGTTGTCTGAGTGCTCCCCATTTAACATGTTTGACATGTTTTGTGAAGTCGAGTGCTTCATCTGAGAGGTAGTTAAGAGTATTTGGATTAACTCAAGTAGGTGCCAAGTTATTAACTAATTAATATCCTGAGTGCTCAAAGCGTGTGTGTACAGAGAGGAAAACTGCTGTATTTTCCTAAAATTCTTACATAACATCTGGCTGCTGTCCAGAGGCTGTGTTTCCTGTCAGTTCCTGTGTTCAGGGGCTACTTTAAACCGCGGTAAAGGCCAGCAAGAACATGGCTCAACATGTATTGATCGCCCACCTCGTTTACTGAGTATTTGTCCAACTGTGTCTGTCCTGAATTTACAGTTCTTCTTTTTTCTCTGTTCTGTCTTGGGGTGTGGTTTGGACTACATGTGATGTGATCCCCCTCCCTCTGTTCTTTTCTTTCCAACCACACACACACACACACACACTGTGTCTTGTTTGAGTGCTCTGCAGCCTAGATTCCTAAGCAGTGAGTCTCTCAGACACACCCAGACTTTGCCCAACAACACTGCTGCAGCAAATCCACTTCTGCCTCATCATCACTCCTTCATCCTCAGCTCCTGCCTCCACTACAACTCTTCCAGCCGATATCTTGATGTAGGCATTCGTTTCTGTTATCAAACTGCAACATCCCTCCTCTTCACAGCCCGCCTCGACCCAGCCCAAAGTTTCCCTGAAGCAGACTTAGGTCTATTTATTTTTGCTGGCAGCAAAAGAACAGTGGGTGTGTCTTTGTGCGTCCGACTGTCCAATCTGACTGAGCCTGCTCTGCTGCCTTGTGGCTGAGGAGGTGGAGCCACAGCAGCACAGGCTTGTTGTGTTGCTTCCATGAAGGCGGAGCAGCAAGTTTTTCAGTGCTGGGCGTGTGTGACCGTATGTGTGTTTACATATGTGTGTGTGTGTGTGCATGTGTGTCTGACATACAGTGCTTCCTCAGCGGGAATCTAAGGTGAATCAGCCTCAAGAGATACACACTCAAAGTCAAACTTATGGTAGGTACACTTCTTGCTGGTTTTTTATGCAGATGTCTGTGTGTTGAAGGGTTTCCTGTTTGACTGATACCTGTTGAATCATTTTGACGGCTGTGGTTACGATCAGACAGTTAGAGGCTTATGGTTGATGTGTTGACAGCCATGTTGTGTTTGTGTGCAGTTTGTGGGGATCTAGTTTGCTGCCTTTTGCATGCCAAGTTAAGGACAGTCAGCAGAGGAGTGAAGATTACTGTGTTGCTGTTATTCTTACTTTTATGGACCCCGAGGGCAGTTGTCGCCAAGGTAACAATGAAATAAACAGTAAATAGTCAACTGTGTAGACAGAGGGATACTGCATTTATGTTTAATAGTAATCAATGTGGTCAGGGCCAAACAACAGGCCTTAAACAGAGTGATCTAACAGTATCCAGACTCCTGTAAACCAGGGTTTGTTGCTTATTGTTGATTAAAAAGAGTATGAGTCAGTGTGGACATGATGGACAAATATAGAACAAATACAGCAAAACAGAAGACCAGTGCTTCTCCTCTTGGTTCTCAGTTGCAGCCAGGTAAAGTTCATGTCAGTTTGCAATGAAGGGCGGATGAGTACAAAGCAAACAGAGAAGTTACATACGTATATTCACCCTGCACAAAATGTAGCAGAGTACACTGTGATATATGAAACTAGCACAGTGCTGTTAAAGTACGTTGATGTGACGATAAAGTGTATTAACAGCACAAATAGCCTATTAAAGTAGGTTTGACTGGTGACCTCACTCTTGAGTTTACCCAGCTGTCTGTTT
Organism: Cephalopholis sonnerati; assembly: GCA_019142605.1. Classification (NCBI taxonomy): domain Eukaryota; kingdom Metazoa; phylum Chordata; class Actinopteri; order Perciformes; family Serranidae; genus Cephalopholis; species Cephalopholis sonnerati. The sequence continues at coordinate 33,726,404 of JAGQAX010000002.1, forward strand.
GCTCTTGAAATCCTCCCTACAGCAATGACATTCATCATCACACAGCTCTGCACTCAAACTCAAATCTTTTACTCTTCTGCTTCACGTTTTTTCCTTCTAACACTGACTGCAGCTTTCGTCATTTCCCCCTCCGAGCCGAGGCGATCGGCGTTATCACCACTGACCATTTAGACAAGTTGCCAGTGCTATTTTGAAGTCGTAGCTGTTAGCTAAGAAGCTACTTCCAGCCATTTTCACATGTGCGTGTCTGTGGTTTGTTGGGTGGGGCCCAGCATTAGTCATCATTTTTCATTACAGGCACAAGCTGCTGCTATAATCGCTGTTGTTGGGTGAGCCCTGGATATACTGCATTGTTTCGTCACTCCTGACAGAACAAATACATTGCGAGTTACATGCGTCATGCAGAGAGCAGCACCCCAGATGCTCTGAAGTTTAAGAGGACTCAAACCTCGAGCACACTGACAGTTTCCGTCTGAGATGATGTGTCAAACTGAATGGATGCCAGTTTGAAATGAGCAGCGGTTTCAAATGGCACTCTGCTGCCATCACCCATGCTCTAAAATCTTGTGTCTATTTTGATCACACTCACCGCAGCTCTCCCAGAATGACCATGTTGTTCATATCAGTGTCCTGTTCCTGACTACGTCAGCCAGTGTTGTCCTCACCGGTTGCTGCTACAGTACCTAAAGCTCTGTGGTTCTGTCTGTGTGCATGCAGAGTGTGTGGGTGTCATGTGTCTCACCACCGGAGACATGGTCAAGCAGCAACCTGAGTGCTCTCTAATAAAGTGGGGCTTGGTTTGTAGGATTTTGTCTCACTGTTACACTTTTTTTACCAGTGTGGCCTCTCTCAGTTTTTGATGAACGGGTGTTGACAGTTTGCTGTGTTGGGATTACTGTGTCCACCAGTGTCATAGTTGAAACAAATGACCACATGCTTTATTGTAGGTCTGTATGAGCACATGAACAGACTGGCACTGACAAAGATTATATGATGGGCTTTATGTGAATATATGTTTGTGTTGGTGTTTATCTTTGTCTGTCAGCAACAATCTTCTGTTTAACAGCTGTTTATATGTCCCTTGTGAAACAGATACGGGGGACCTATCGGCCCCTTCCCTTACCCCGTCAAAATTTCTACCAGGTACAACTGTGTGACATTTTACCGTCTGCACCCTTTTATTTTGCCTGTGTACATGGCCGCTGGATATCATAACAGGAACACCCTACTGCTCACAGTGCTGTGTAACACAGTCACATCACAATCTGCAGTGTTGAATCAACTGTCACTGTCTTAACAAAAATGTCATGGGCTCATAAAGGTAGTATTTGCTGCAGGGCTTTTAGAGAGGAAACATTACATTGTAAGGTGTTCCTGTTACATTGTCCACCCCATGTGTTATCTTTGCTGTGTGAGAAATAGTCCTGCATAAGTCCTGTATGTAAAGTCAAAGTTATGCTGGCCTACCAAGCGGCAACCTCAGGGGCTGAAAAATGAAGCCAAAAAGAAATGAAGAGCCAAAAACTGCAGTTCCTGAACAGCCACTTGAGGCTGGCTCCAGAAGTCTGTCAATCCCCATAGACACCCATGTTAATATGTCCAACTTAACAGCAGAAATAAACATGTTTACAGGCTGGTACAAAAAACGGTTTTGGTCTCTAGAGCTAATTTCTCCCTTCGTGACAACCGTACGGGGGTAAATGTTCATATAACTCACCGGTTTACATTTATTGAGGCCCTAGGTTATGTATAATTGAGGGCGGGCAGCTTTAAGTGACAGGCTCTCTGCCGATAGTTGCTGTGTTCAAATGGTGTCGTGACTTGCCATGTCGTTAATATCAGCTTATGAGTTCCATTTCAACACAGCAAGTATCCTCAGGCTCAGTCAGATCCACCCCTGGCTTAGTGACAGTGTCAGCCTCTTGAACTAATATAGTCACTTCTGACTCCAAAGAATCAAGATGGCGACGGCCGAAATGCCAGACTTGAGGCTTCAAAACAGGGTTCGACAAACCAATGGGTGATGTCAAGGTAGCTACTTCCATTATTAGCTCCGCTAGCTTAAAGTTTCCTCAGTGTGGGAGGGGCAAATGATGATGATAAATGCTAACTGTTTTTCTGTCCAAAAGCAAAGGTCAGTTGGTATTTATTAATGTACTTACTTAATGTACTTAAACGTCTTCTCTAGCTTTAGACATACTGGAACTCGGGGATGAATTAAGCAATAGATATTAAATACTTAACCAAAACTTGATCACAGTATGTTTTGCTTGCTAATGCTACAGCTAGCATGACATTTTGACAGCATAGCTCAGGCCCCCAGGAACGCTTGCAGCATTGACCACTTGCAGCATTGCTGCGAAAAAACTCGCCTGCAGCCCAAAAGGCATTTTCCCCATAGGCCAACATTATAAAAGACACATCTGTAAAACTGTTGACAGGACACCTCAAACTGCAAACAAGGTCAATTATGACTCCTCCTATTATGAATTTTTGATCCATGTGGGGTTTATATTTGTGAAACTTTCTTTAACCTGAGAATAGCGTTTTCAAAATTGTCCCAATCTAAGTCTATGTGCTGAGCAGGAACTCATGGGTAGGACTAGCGGAAGAAAAACTACTGTGCATATCCAGTGGGCTGCATACCGTGGAAATACACCCAGAAGCTAGACATTTTTTTGGCGTATGCACCAGGTGAGCAGCAACATCCAACATCCATTGGAATGTATAAGCACCATCTTGGTATCTAGGTATTATTATAGATCTATTATAGCTACTGTAGGCTATGGCTAAGCCTCACGTGTAGGGCTGATGATCAAACCCAATACTTTTTTTGGCGATGTTACAAACCTAAATGTTTCCATAGAACCAAGTATCGAAAAATGAAAGAAGATAAAAAAAATGAAAACAGCTACTGAAAGCAAGTATTGAATTAATGGTGAGATTTGTTGCGTTGTTTAATTCTTTGATTCATTTTTTTCTACATTGAAATGAAAATGTTTTGCTGAGGCAAAGTTCTAACATATGATAATATGAGAGCTTTGGCTTCTCTTGTTCAATTAAAACATATTTTTGTAGGAAAACTGTCTCGTAAACATCCTCAAATTAAGGTGGGGCCCATAAACTATATAAAGTAGGTAGGGCCTACTCATTTTGGTGTCCGTACCTTAACTTAGATGTTGTACTAGGCAGAAGTATTTAAAAACTTTGACTTATGCCTACACTTTGCTCTGGGGGGCTGTAGTTGCTAAATGGTAATGAAATAACTGCAGTTGTTTGGCAGCCCATGTGGAGTTCATATTTTACTGTGTAGCTATCCATTTGCTTTATAATATGGTTGGAAAACTCAAGTGACATGTGTCAGCTTTTCCAGAAGAACAAAAACAGACAGCAGATGTTTTCAGCCTGGAGGTAGGGCCAGACATTTTTAAGTCTCCCAGAGGTTACCTATGCCTCACATGTAAGAAATCATAATAGCCTAATGTGTGAGGCATGTGCTAAAAGTATCTTAAACATTATGTATACTGTTTGTCTTGTGTTGTATATGTACAGTGTGTTTAAGCAGAGAGAAGTCTGCATGAGGAATGTAGGAATGCTACAGTGTGGAGTCTCAGCAGACAAAAAGAGCTCAAAGCATTTGGGTGGGTCTCAGGTGAGCACACAGAGTTCAGTCTGGTGATATAACTAACCTCTGTTTTAGCTTAAGACAACTGAGGATTCCAGCACACTGATATCACCCTCTATTTCAGTGTGGGGAGGAGACCTTTGTGCCGCAGTCTTTAGCGTGTTCATGTATTATTGATCCTTTTGATTGAAATCTGACCCTGGCATTGGGAGTCATCTTGTAAACTTGTTATGTAGTGCCCCTCCTGTCTGTTATATAGTGCATTGTGTCACTTAATTGGCTGTGAATGCAATGAGCTGCCTGTTTGCCTGTTGGACTGGTATCTGGGTGGTTCGCTGTATGTGCTGCCTAACCTGTCTGTGTGAACTGGCATCTGTCACACACAGAGAAGGCAGGGCAGGTGGCAGACTTGTTCAGTGGTTTTGATGTCAGGACAAGCCTTGAGGGGACACTCTTTGTTTGTGTATGGTTCTGAAATGGATCCCTACTCTGTTAGCAATGCAAATGCATGTGGATGTTGACTCATGCATTTGTTCAGTACAACTTAATAAATGTGAATGAGGGGGCAAAGAGTTAAAAACCACTGTCATGTTACCATAAGATCAGCAAGTAAACATATGCTTCCATGGTTTTGGTCTTGCACTGTTGTTTGTGGACTCATATGACAAAAAGGCAAATTAGTCACCAAATCTTGGCCAACTTCCTTTAATTTCAACAGACGGATCCTCTTTGAGAGCTGTGGGTTTGCCATAATGTGTATTTCTGTAAGGGAAAGTATAAAGCACAGTAATGATGTCATACCTTTGGATCTGCGCGTCTCTTGATAAACTAAATTGGCCACAGTACACTGAGTGTACCTTACCTGGTAGCGTTGTGTGTCCACCAAAGTGTTCTTTTTCCTGTCACAGGGCTCGACATGAACACTTGCTCAAGGCACGTAAACTCTGTTAAGGCAAATCGATGCCTCCAGTGAAAGCTAAATGTGATCTCCACTTTAATATTATCTGAAAATAAACTGTGCACTGTAACGCTTTTCTCCTGAGCTGTGTGTGCAAGTTTGTCTCACCACTAAGTGTTGAACAGGATTGATGAGAAAAATCTGACATACTAGACACTGCGGAAGTTAACTTTGGAGTTGACAGTGTCATAAACAACATAACATTACTTACTTGAAATATCTCTGTAACGCTGCATGCAACAGAGAGACCTACTATTTTTAGCCCAGAAGCTAACTTTAGCCATCATGCTGCCCCAACGAGGGCTCTGGTGTGATCCTATTCCTTTCAGAAGCTTTATGGTCCAGCCTTAAACAGCAGTGTGTTTTTGGAGAGTTAGTAAAATAAATCCATAGTGATAAAATCCAACTTTAAATGTCTTTTGTAATGTTTATCCATTTTCTGATTAAACATGAGAGTTGAAAAATGCTCAGCTTTGGGCAAACGCTGTGTTTGTTACTATCACCAGCCATCAATTACAGTGGAGAAGAGGCAGGACAAATACCACAAAGACCAGCCATCACATAGGACATCTACAAGTGCTGAATAGCAACAGCTGGCATTTTCAGCTGGGAAAAGAGATACTTTGTTAAAGTAACACCAGCGATTGTCAGATCAGTGAGGATTGGACATTGGTCATTAAAACATGTTGGTGTTGTGCTCAAGGCAGGGTAACCAGGCTAGCTGGTACCCCTTGTTTCCACTCTTTGCTAAGCTAAGCTAATTGCTAACTCTCAGACACTGAAGAAGAAAGCAGCATTCTCCAAAATCTTGCACTCTTCCTTAAACTAAAAACAATAAAAAGTTTACTGTAGAAACAAATGTTTATATCATCAGTGTCAGCGTCAATGTTTTGGTATCAGCACTGAAATCAAGGTATATTAACACCAGTATCAAATTTTCAGCAGTACCCAGGACTACTTTTATCACATGAACTTTAGAACAATTCAAAACATTTCCCGCATGACTGAGTTTGATAATTTTGTAATGAAAATATCTGGTGCATTTCAGTTTAATGTGCACACACACATCTGACACTTGATGCATTATCACCCAGCATGCAGCACAACTCTGCTTCCTTTTGTCAGTTATTTAAGATTTTTGTGGTAACTAAGCAACAGTACAATATTTCCTGCAGTTAACAGGAGCAACATGACTTCCCCTGTGGCAGGGGGGGATACCCTAGCTGCTTGTGACCTCACTTCCTCCTTTGTGCCACTTCCTCCTTATTTCTAAACAGCCTTATGATGACTCTTCCAACGCTCAGTGAATTAATTAAAATGTTAATTCTAATCAGAAAAATATGTAAAAAATGAAGTAATATAGGACATGTGAAGGACATGTTCTAGGTTGGACTTATTTGCTTAATTTCAGTGCTCTTCACACTCTTTCTCCATCTATATTTAGCAGGTGTATGAGGTCTAAAGGTAAGAAGACAGGCATCTTTTCTTAGAATTAGATTGTCCAAATAAGTATTAAGGGTTTGAAAAAACATTTGAGCCTCCACTATGCCCTTTAGTTGATGCCAGGCTAGAGTAAACACTGCATGTGATTCACATGCACTAACCCTGAGCTGGGTCGTGACCTTATATGTGTTAAATGTGCCACTGGTGTGTGAGGCAGTCTTTTCCCTGCAATCATGTCTAAATCAAAGGTCCCAGATTGCAGAGAGTTCAGAGTGATGCAACTCACAATGCGCTCTGTCTTTCTGTGTCTCTGCCCTCCTCTTGTTAATCTGTGTTTCCGCTCACTCACTGTAGTCATTCAGACATTTACAATCTGGCTTTACCCTCCATCCTGCCGGCTCAGTGTAACTAAAAGGTGGTGCACAGCTGGCTTGACAGGTTGACTTGCTTAGAGGCTTACAGGTGAGTAGACATGGGATAATGATAGTTGGTAGACATAAATAGCTTCTTGTCGCGGGACTTGACGGCACCTGTCAAGAATACTAAACTTATGATAAGCACACAAAACCATGTAAAAACTGTAATCTGTGACCACGCATGGCATACATAGCCTGTAAAGTAAATTACAGTCTGATGAACAGACAGAGAAGCAGAGTAATGTTCACTAACTGGCTTGGTTAGATCTGACAGTACAATGATACCACACAATGCCCTGGGTTGGATGTGAAAGTAGCTGCAGTAATTCTGACCTGGTGTCAGTTGGGTGGAGGCTCTGTGTTCTTTATTCACACCACCTGAAAGAATTGGGCTGGGCTCTGCAGCATTCTGGGCTCCACCTGGAGACCAGTGCAAGCCTCCAAAATACTGCACGCACAGCTGCCTTCTAAAAGGAGTTTACCTAGTACACTCTGTGTGTTCATCATACAAATTAAAAATACATTTCCCTCACTTACCCTGTGGAGCAGAGTACACTCAAGCGTAGGGTGTGTCAGATTTAAGTCGTCCTTTTTTGCCAGTGCTTGCTGAATAACTTAATTTTATTTAGTTTGCAAAAGTGCATAATCACAAGAGGATGAGTGGCACGATCCTTGTTCCCATGATAAAGCTTTAAACTAATAACACCCATCAGATGTGTTCTTACTGATTTACTGACAGAATATCTATGGGATTGTGAAATGATGCTTAATTCAGCTCTTTCCTGCAGGTGGACAGTAACTACTCTTACTCAGGTACTGTAGTACATGTATTAGTTGTACCAGCCTTCATTATGGTATTTCCACTTTTACTTAAACTTCAGGTCTAAGTACTTTTCCCACCTCTGGTTATTGCTGTAGATTAATTCTACAAGTATTTCCTCCAGCAGTGGCTCCATATTATTAGGCAGCTTGTTTTTTGACTTCCACCCTTTTGTGTCTCATAAATCCCCCTAATTCCAGACAAAATCCTCTTTGAGCTGTTCTCTGGCTCTGCTCCAAAATTAAATAGGTAGCATGACAGTCCAGCGTTGAATTTTTTGTCTTTGTAGACCAGTCTACACTGGTCCACAATCCAGTGTTAGGCCGGCTGTACTATAATAAGTATAATGGATGCAAGGATGAACTGAATTAAATGTGCTTTCAGTTAGCAAACATTTGTTGCTGATACTTGATAACGCATGAGCATACATGGACACACAGTGACTGCATTCTCCATGTTTAATGTCTTCTCTGATTGGGTCATTTTTAAATAAAAATCCTGTTTGTTGCAGCAGTGTGATGTCCAGCCCACTTAGCAAAAGATGAACCGATTCTAAAGCGTACACTGTATATATCAACTTAGTCCAAAGGTACAAAAATGAAGCCCATATATAACAAATATGGCCTGCTGCCATCTTGCGCTAGTGATGTCATTTGGAGCTAGAGTCTGTGCAGTAGCAGTCTCTGCAGTACTGAGTTTTCACCTACACACCCGTCCAACCAATCATGAGCAGCTCCATTGATCGCGAGCATACAGATTGGAACACACAGCTGTCAATCATGATGTCAACCTCCTTTTTATAGCATCCATTAGCTGATTAAAACCACACTTATCAGAAAAATAAACTCTTTAACACACATCTGCAGGATAAACACTATCTAAAATGACAGAAACTGTCTTTGGGAAATTTAATTTGACTTGTACTTTGATCTTTTAGTTTGGTCCATGACCTGTCTGCTAACATATAGGGGGTTAGGTTCATGACCTGTACTGCAGCCAGCCACCAGGGGACGATTGCTGTTTTGGCTTCACTTTTGTGGAGCTGTTATGTCACATGATAACATTTGCAACTGAACGGAAAAGAGTATCAGCCACATAAGACAAAGATCACAGCACCATTTGACACTGACACTGTCTGATAGATATGTGAGGAAGTACAGTGCAGCACAGACATCACTGCCTGTGTGTGTGCGAGTGTGAGAAAAATAGCTGCATTTGGTGCACCAATCAAAGGCCAAACTCGTTGGGTCTCTTTGCAGACTGATGTGAATTATCTCAGCGTTAATTTTAGGCTGTATGACGGCAGTCGAAGAGCAACTTGTGAATCCTACATTTCTTGTCACTACTGTAAGTTGCTGAAGCGACCACAGACAATAACACTCGGCCTCTTTGCTGTCTGCTGTCAAACAACAGTCACACCCTTCAGTCTGGAATGTAATGCTTGAATCAACCAACTCTGACTGCAGTGTGACGGACGTGCTTGTGGACACTGTTGTAGATCTTTATCTCTCTGTCTCTCAGTTCTTACCCATCTGTATCTCAGTCTCAAAAAATAAAGTTTGTGGCTGTGTTGACAGGCAGAATGAGCTGCATGGAATGTTTGGTTTCTCCATAAATGTTGGCTCTTGTGAAACTGAGACGCTGCTCTGTGTGAATCTTGAAATGATTACAATGGTTTCATGTTTGATTTTTCACTGCACATGCGTAACTTTTTTTCTCTCTCTGTCTGTTTGTCTCTTTCTGCCTCTAGTCGCAGCCCAGCCAGGCCACACCCAAACCGGCAGCTCAGGTCTCCACTGTGAAGCCTGCACAGTACGAGGTATCAAACATTCCTCTTAAACGCCCTTTAACCTCTTCTTGCCCTGTCTCTCTCTCTGAAGGAACCCATTTTGTCCACTTCCTTCGTTCAATCAGCAGCTGACTGACCTCTGACCTGCTCATTATCTGGACTATGTGTAGTATTGTGACTTCCTTTCCTGTTTCAGCGTCATGATTTTAGCAGTTTGAGGTTGAGTGAGGGAATGCATAAAGCTGTGTCCTCACACAGTAAAGAAAACTTTCCTTTTCCTTCAATTCAAGCACAAAAGAGGTAACACCCAGTTTCTCAGTGGGAAGCAGTTTAACCCTTAATGCTGCCCTCAAACAATGGATCAAAGTAGTTGTCCCGGCATGTTTTGATCATTGGAGCAATTTCCATGTTACAGTAGTTCTTAAATGTTTATTTGAATAGAACTTTAGCAAGTATTTACCAGTGTGTCAGCCTGGACATCGGGACTATAAAGCAGTTATACTGTTTATGACTACATGTCAGTTTTGCATGTTTATTTTTAGGCATCTTTCCTCTTGTTAACATACCAGCATAATGTCTGTTGCTCTAAAACAGTGTTAGCTTTAAACTTTGCTTTATCAAACGTCTGTCCAGTGCAGTCTATAGGAGACAACAACAACAGGACAAAGTGGTCTTCTTGGCCAAAACTCAAAGTCTTTATGTCTTCATTGAAAGTACTGAAAGTCTCCTAATGACTAGCTTTTGTCGTGAAACACCCTCATTTGGCTCCGAAAACAAAGAGCTTTCACCAACTGCCTTTCAGTATTCTCTGTAATGTCTTCAAGGCCAGACAATTCTGACAGGACACATCAACAGGGCCAGCCTGAAGTGTTTTCTCTTGGCCTTCAACAACTGGGCTTTGACATTGTCTATTTTGGTGCCCGGCTTGTAGAGAAAGGCTTTGGTGGGACATTTGAACTCTGAAAGTGGCCCTTAGCAGAAAATAGGTGCACCAGTATTTAAAACACTATAATATGAGACAATGAGAAGTTTTAAACTTACCAAGTTATTTACAGATGAAGCTTGTATTTCTCAGTCATTAACCTTTAGCTATAAGTGACTCTTGTTAGCAGCTGACCTCGGTGCCTCTTTCATGCCTCTTGGTTGACTTCCTACAGCTGCTCATGTATCAGTGGCAGTGTATATGAGCAGTGCTGTGATAGGTGCTATATCATATTAAGCCACAGAAACAGCCACTATGTATGGTGCATCAATACAAGGACTATCTTTACCTCCTTTTTTCGAACTTAAAGGGGCATTCCAGTGATTTAATATTGCTCTTCCATGAAGTTGGAGGACTCATTAGTGACAGTTTAAAAAACAAATGCTCAAAATCTAAAGATATATCCTGACTTTTAGTCTCTAGAATTTTTATGTGGCCTTGTCCATTTCCAGTTTTGTCTCTTAGCTTCTGGTTGCTAACGATAGCTATAGTAAATACAAATAAAAAAAGTCTTCATCCTGATCGTTTCAAACAGACTACCATGGATGTCTCAAAGTTGGGAACACACAACCACAGTTTGGCCTGACACCACCACATACAGCACAGATATCAGGTCAAACAAACAATCCGCAACTAGCTTACTATTAGCTCAACTAGTTTACTGTGTGTTGTAGCAGCAACTCCATGTTTCTTTTTTCTAATTTTGTTGACATTCTAGACAAACAATCACTAAACCAAAGTAATCTTACTATGTGTAATATATATATTATTGTTATGAATAACCATCGTTACACAATAATAAGCACATGCCACGGAAACTGATCACATGATGATTGTCAGATGCTTGTCAGATGCTGTAGAAGAATCACTAGATACTACATTTCCCATAATGCAACCAATAGCGTAATTTCAGTCGATGCTCTCTGGCAAATGTCTGCCTATTTCAAACGTGTTAGCTCCCAGTTTGTAACAGAGGCTTTCAGTTATATGTCTGAAGTGTACAAACGTAAGCCGAGATAATCTGACCCTGATTCCATCACCATGACATCATCAGGGTTATTTTCTCAGCTATCTTTAAAACCACAGAAAACATTATACAGCTGTTTTCACTGCAGAGTAAGCTGAGTAAAATTCCCCATGACAAGTAAACTCACATTTGTTTGTGAAATCAGTGGATTGCCCCTTTAATAATTCATTTAATTTAGTCATGAAACAGTAAACACATTAGCTACTGCCACAAACACATATAATAAAGGTAGATGATCGACTTTTCCACACCTGGTACGTTGCAGAAGGAATCATCAGGATCCGCCATGGCTACAAAGTCTGGGGGGGTTACCCCAGCAACAGGCGGAGCTACAAAAAGTAGCGTCACAGCAGGAGGAGGCGCCTCATTTGGGACAGCAACAAAAACCAAAGCGGAGGTAGACGGACTCTGGATGTCTGAATAAAAGGGGAGGGGGCTTTTGGCTGTTTGGTGTGATGTAACATGAATCGCTGCTTCCTTCTACACTCTGAACGTGTGCTCAAAGTGAGGCAGCTCACGTCTCTTCTTCACTGGCTTCATCTTCTTTTTATCTTTGCAAAACAGTGTTTAGCTCTTCTCTGTATGCGGTGTCTCTCTGGCTCAGCCACCCCAAACATCTTGACCTTTTCAGAGGCTGAACACTTGCTGTATCACATTAATGAGCTTTCACATCATCACGCTTGGGTGAACGCTCATCACCGACTGTGGAGCTGAATAACTTTCACATGACTTTCTTTAAACTCGTGCTCCTTGGTTTGTAGACTAACACTACGCCGGCAAGTGCTACTGTTATTGACATGTCGTCCGCTGGGGCTACCCTTGTTGACATGACATCAGCTGGGGCGAGGGGCGGTCCGAAAGAGATGCCAAAGGTAATGGTGTCATTATGGCAAAAGAGCTTCTTGGTGCTTTTTTATTTACATTACTGCTGATCATTTTACTGAGGTTTTCATAGATTTTCTACCAACGGGGCAGCTTGCAGGTACCAGGAAATTTTATCGACCTTATTTCAAAGCAGGGCATGGTCGATACGCTTATCTCCCGATTCAATACAATACTGGGGTGCCGATTCAATATGTATTGCAATTAAGTACTGTGATTCAATATCAAGATTTATTGCAATCTTTGTTTACTTTTTAACATTAAACATAGGTCAAGATTAAATCATACACTTCTAGAGACTGTATCTCATGAGACATATTTTCAGAAACAGTGCACATAACATGCCAGACAGTCTTTGTAGCTAGTCACCCAGCAGTCTCTCCACCTCTCCCTACTGCTAGGAGACCATTCAAGGAGGGAGTGGACAGAAGCTCCAATGACAGAGCTCACATTAGCAGCTGTAGTACCTCGAATTCAGCTGGCAAACCCCAGAGCCGGGGGTCACAGTAGGCTGGGTCTAATCTGTGTAACTGCAGTATGAGAATGTTTGCTGATCCAACGGGGTGTTCGTGCTGGGCAGACTGAATTTGAGTTGCTATTCAAATTGATATGATAATCTATGATGATCAGATATGATGTCATGTTACTGGTAGATCACCAGAAGAAGATTCGCAATGTATTTCCATCTCTACATTTGAATTATATCCATTCAGGCATTAAACATTTCATTAAAAAAATCATCACACTGAAATGAATCATTTTTTTTATCAATGAGGTTGTGTTGCTGTCAGGCTGTCTCGTGTCTCGTGAGTCCTGGTTGGTGAAGCCATGTGCTTTAGGGAAACTCCAGCATACACAATGTGTATGTCAGCAGCTTAGAACAGCCTTTCTAAATTCACATGATCTTTTTCATAACACTCACGAATGCTTATCATATTGCGTATTGGTAGAGTAATTCTCTTTTGGTTTATTTTAGGTTTGTAGATTTAATTTTCTAATCGCATATCTGGTGAATACAATGCTAAGCAGCTGACCAAACATCCTGTTTGCTGCTGTTTTGTATCTCAAGTAAGTTTTAAAGCCCTCGTGAGCAGCCTGGAAGGCGGAAAATCAATTCAGAGAGTTTAGAAAAGGGTCAGCAGCACTGTAAAGCATACAAATTTTGTTTTAAAAGGACTAACCCATGAAATAGCACCACAATTTAACCATACACACTGATCAGTGGTCAGATTGGTCTCTGTAGAACTTGGTGGTTAATAACTCAGCACTTTTGAGATGTATATTCTTGCTTTAGTGGGACTACAATGGCAGATCTGACCAAAGATCACTGTACATTTTCTCCTGCTCTGTTTCACTAACACTGTTTGAATGTCGTCCACATGTCGTGTCAATGTGTTTGCTGGATTTGCAAATCTTAAATCCTTGTTTGTGAGTAATCATTTGGCTACATGTTTGTAGACTGCTCCTGTTCCCCAAGTCACAGCCACAGCTACAGTTCCTTCTCTTGCTGCCGGAATGGCTCCAAAACCTTACAGCCCCTGCTGTCATCAAACCTAAAGAGTCACCCAAAGACGCAGCCAAGGTAGACTCAACTGCTACAGGCTTCTCAGACTCCTTTCTTGTGACTCTTGCGAGGCTTTCTTTCTGCAACATCTTCTTTGTGTCGCAAAGTCTTATCAGGTTTTTGCTACTCTCTGAGAACACTCAGATCCTTGCTTTGGACATTGCTTGCTTTGGGAGTTTCTTTCTTCTCTTCTTTGAAGTCGACGTGTGGGGAAGTATAAAGGACTTTTGTTCTTCAGCCCTTTGCTGCTCATGCCTATGCTTGTTATTGTATTTGCAAATAGTGCGCACCTGTTCACTTGCAACACCTACACATACATCAGAAATCTAAGTGGAAAACAAACAGGAGGAAACAAATGGAGAGGACAGGATCACAGTTTGTTGGTCTGTCTTAGTTTTATTGCACAACACCTGCTGACACTTTTAAACAAATGACTGTCTTCTAATTGGTGGAGGATTACTTCTGCTGGACTCCTGTGTTTATTTGTTTCTTTGGGTGCGTAATTGACTTCAATCATGGACTGCAGACCTGTAACTTTACTGGACATGTTCTTGGCCTATAATAGATTGAAATTCATTGTATTTTAGAGTGTCACTGCCACCACAACAGTCAAAGCTGAAGTGTCTAAAGTTGATCCAGCTAAAACATCAAAGCCAGCTGCAGGAGCTACGACTGCAGCTGCGGCAGCCACAACTGCAGCTGGAAATGTGTCTGTGCAGGGGAAGAAGGGAGCCGAAACAACACAAACGAAGGTAGATGATCCTGAAACCGACAGGGTTGGAGGCTCTCTGATACTTTCATCCTGTGTACTTCCTGTCTGTGAGATATCAAAGGATATGTTGTGTTGGATATTTTCATGGTGCTCAGACTGAATAGACCAGTTCTGTGCTGCCAGGGCCTGGTGAGAGTTTTCACTGGTGTCAGACTTTGGGGAAATGTCTTTCTGGATTGATATTATCATGACTAAAAGTGAGGTTTGCTCTGGTGCACACTTGTGCAGTTGCTTGAGTTATAGCACATTCACACATACTGTAAATCCCACCACTCTAACAATGTCCGTGTGGTGTGTTTCATGTCGTCGAGGTCTCTTTACTGATCCTGAATCTGTGTTGCAGGTGCAGGTGGAGGTTCTTCCCGCAGCAGCTACAGGAACCAAAGTGGTAAATATTTACTGAAGTCATATTAGTTTGCTTTGAAAAGCATGTTGCTCGCTCCAGTGTGCTGAGTGTGTGTTGCATGCGCAGGAGGATCCATTCGATGCCCTCGCCAACATACTGCCATCGTCTGACATTATTGTACAGCCACAGCCTGAATACACTGGGCCAGAGGTCAAAGAGGTACAACACAGTGTGCACGCATGTGTGTATGAATATAAACACAGCTGTAGCATGGATCTGCTGTGAGTAACCGTGTGCGTTGCATGTGTCACAGCATGACGTCATTGCCGAGGTGGGTGAGAAGTGTGGAGAAAGAGAGAGCACGCTGCCTCCAGGCTACAGACTCGAAGATATGGTCAGTTCTCATCTTGTCTTCATCACCTTTTCATATTCACCAATTAGTTCTGTCACATCGCCAACAGTGTGTTTTTTTTCCCCCCACTGAGAGACCTCGCTGTCAGCACATTTATATAGGGACTGTTTCCTCTGCTTTGCCTCCCCAAGGGAGGGGCAGAGGGGCACATGGCCACTACCTTTTGGTTTTGGCGTGCCACCCCATGACTTTTAGTGGCCCAATGTTGCCACCCCAGGTCCCTAAAAATGCTGCTCAGACTTGCAGCCAATTTTTCCCAGTGGCCACTTGCAGTGTTACAGTGAACAAATTCCACACAGCCCAAAAAGTATTCTCCCCATTGGCCACCATTACACAAGAGGTGTGTGTAAACCTGTTGACAGGACACCTTGAACTGCAAACAAGGACAATATTGACTTCTTCTTTTATGTATGTTTGATCCACTAAGGTTTTATAGTTGTAAAACTTTCCTCGAGCTGAGTAAAGTGATTTAGAAATCCCTAACATCATCACAATGTAAAGTCTACCTGAGCAAGAACTCATGGGCGGGGCCATGAAAGTAGTTCCCATGAAAACACATCTGTGGATATTCTAGAGTAATTGGGAAGTTTTGAAATGCTTCCATTAGGACACATTACCAGTCATTTTAATGGAGTATACTAACACTGTTATGCTGATGACACCCAAATCTACCTGTTCTTTAAGCCAGATAATGTTAGCTGTTTGAGCACTTTAACAGAGTGCTTCACTGCTATTAAGAACGGGTTACTTGTACTTTATTAATAATGTGTGGACCTGATCACCTAGCAAGGAAATTACAACCCTTTATTGGTCCTCTTGCAACTAATATAAAAAATCTACAAGAAATTTAGGCAGCACTTTTAATTCTCAACTGAACTTTGAACCACATGTCAATAATCTCATTAAATCCTGCTACTTCACCTAAGAAATATTATCAAAATCAAATCAGCTGTGTCTTTTCCTGTCCTAGAAAAGCTTAATCATGCTTTAGTATTCTCACACCTTGACTACTGTAATGCACTGTTTACATGCCTCAGTAAATCTTCAGTAGCTTGGCTTCAACCAGTGCAGAATGCTGCAGCTCGCTGGGACAAATCATAGGTCACATATCACCCCAATTCTCGCCTCCATTCATTGGTTGCCATTAACTTCAGAATTGATTTTAAGATTCTTTTAATAACTTTTTTAAAGCTCAACATGGTTTAGTGCTAGGTTATATAGCTGAGCTTCTGACTACCTGTGTTCCAAGTCGTGACCTGAAATCCTCAAGCCCACCCTCATTAGTCGTCCCTAGATCAAGGCTAGTAACGAAAGGTGAGCGGGCTTTTGCCATCAAGGCCCCAAGGCCCTGGTATTCGCTGCTTGAGAAGATTAGGCTTGCTAGCACATTATCCATTTTTTAAATCACTGCTTTAAACATATTTTTATAGGAAAGCTTTCCCTTTTAATGCCTGATATTTTTTGTTTGTGATTTGTAATTTCTGTGTGTTTTGTTCTATTTTTGCCTCCGTACACACTATTTTCCTTAGGTCCTTCATAAATATTGTATTGTTTTGTTGTCTAATTTTTCTGAAGCACTTTGTAACCTTGTTTAGACAAGTGCTATACAAATAAATATTATTATTTTTATTTTGTGATTAATTGCAGTTTTCAATGCTGGTAGCCCCACAAACAAAACTCCATTCACCTCAATTTTATTGGGGAGGAAAAGAGAAGGGCTGAGTGTTCTCGTGCTTTTTCCAAGCTTATAAGTTTGCTGCTGATGTTGTTCTTTGCTTGTTTTATTGCTTTGTTTTAATACCCTGTTTTTATGTAATGCACTATGGCTCCAGGGCACTATATTGTGTTCCTGATTTCTGCATAACCTGTAAGGGAAGGAATGACAATAAACCTGAACTCAAGCTTGTTTTTGCTACCAGCTACCAGCATTTGTTGACTCCTTGAATTATTTCAGCATTTCCACTTTGTTTCTTCCGGTCTAAATGTAATCTCTTTTTTTTCTAGCCTCCAGCTCCTGCAGATTGGAAACCCAAGGATGTTCCTGTAAGTCAGCTTTCACATCCCACGTGTAGTGGAGTCACAGCCTCCTGTGTTCTGCTATTTTTCTCTTTAAACTCACTTACTTAACTTTTTCCAACATGTGTACGGAAATGAGCGTGCACTCATATCACACACACATATTTGGGAAGCACTGTTTCCACTGTTGATCTGGTTCCTCTAGAGTGGGGAATGTAACATTGCACTGGTGGGTGTTGTCTCAGCAAACAGCACACGACCTACCTTCTCTATTCGAGCTCGCTGGCTCTTGTCCGACCAAACCCAAACACACACGACCATGTAGACGCACACCCATGAGTTCACACTGATACATCTGTTACACACTTTTGAAATCCGCCCATTTGTAGATCACTATTTACTCACCCTCAACACACCCACATTTGCATCATAGCCTACTCCCACTTTGTCATCTTGTCTTGCGAGAGTCTTCTTTAGCTTGGTGTGTCATGATCTGCTGCCACCCAGACACTTTCCTCCATTGTGAGTTTCGTGTTTTTAGTTTTGATGTTTATCATATTTTGCTTAATCAAAGAGGCTTTATGTGTCAAATGTGTATTTTAAGTGTTTATTTGTGTTTTTATTGTCTTCATGGAATGTGAAGGGTGTGTCTGTTCTTTCCCTGCACTGGTGGTGAATGCAGTCTGGCTTCCATTATTTTGCCCTTTTGTTTGCCTGTGACTTGTCCAGGCTTGCCCTCTAGTGGAGGATCATGTGGCTGTTCTGAAACATAATTTGGATTAATTCTTTCTAAATTAATAAGATTAGTAATTTAATAAAAGGAGATCATGTGTATGTACTCTGTTTTTCAACCCAGAAACCACTGAGCACAGACGAGGCCCTGGATTCTCTTTCAGCTGGATTCATGAGTTCAGCTGGTCCACCTGCAACCAAACAGCAAGAGGTCAGAGTCTTCAAGCATGTAGCACTCAGCTGCTAGTCCATCCTCCACCTTTGCACCCACGTACCCTCTTAAAATTCTCTTGTAGACACTATCAGCACTGAATACACACATGCATTCTTGTATGAAATGAAGGCATAGCTTTGTGCTTTTTTAGTAGTCTAACAGATTCCCGTCTTGTTTTCTTTATAAAATACGTAGAAAAAGGGCAATGTTGACAGTGTCAGTGCCTCATCTGCCGGCCCCACTAACTTTGCACCACCTCCTGTAAAGGTAAAGTAAAGCTAGCTTTCAAGTCTCTGTGATCACAGTGTCACCTGACTGAAGGAGCTAAAACTTTTATATGTAATGGCATGTTTTTGTTGCAGAAATCTCAAACTCCTGCAGCAGCTCCCCCTGTGGCCGCAGGCTCTGCTCCTCCAGTAGATAAAAAAGCCAAGATGGAGAAAGAGTCGGGTGATTTCTCTCTGGAGGCCGGACTTACCTCTGCCACTGCTGCTGCCACGGTAAAGCAAGCTCACACCTCCTTTTTTTTTTCCCTGGGCTGGTCAGAAAAGTTGTTTTTCTTGAACGCTGTCTCTGTTGGCTGTTGTAGAAAGCAGCTTCTCCTGCGGCCGTGCTTCCTCCTGCTGATAAAAAGGCCAAGATGGAAAAAACCGCCACAGTGGACACCAAGCCCAAGACTGCCGGGGTGAGATTTACAGGAGTTGAAGTGGACAAGATATTTTGCTCCCATATCCCAACTGTTCTCTTTTCATATCTGAATAGAGATGAGTAGATTATTAACTTCCTCTCCTGATCTCTCCTCAGGGTGACTCTATGTCTCTGGATGCTCTCAGCGCTCTTGTTGACACGTTGCCAGAAGACAAACCAAAACCCAAACTCCCTGAAGTCAGACCTGAGGACATCGTCTCGGTAGGAGCACAAGCAGCCACACTGTCTCATCCTCATACGTTCTCACAGCCTTTGATTGCCTCTCTAGTGGACAGTGCAGTCAAGAAACAGTTTCATCTCCACCCAGAAACAGTTGGTGACAAATTTACCACCTGACAATGTCTTTTCCTTTTCACAGGAGGACAAACACAAGAAGGAGAAGGGTGTGCGTGTAGGAGAGAGGGAGGACACAATTCATCCAGATTACAGGTTTAATAAGGAAGAACTAGAAAAACTGCCTGCTCCAAAACCTGAGGTGAGACTGGGACAGATTCAGTTCAAAGCTCTTGAAATATCACTGTGACATAAATACAGTAATATCAGTATATTTCACTTTCTTTTCTCTGTGTTCCTCCTCCTGCAGCCCACCATTGGTACTGGTGAGGCTCTGGACATTTTGTCTGGAGACTTTGTGACCTCTTCATCAGCTGCGCCTGGTGTCCAGGCTCCTGCTGCCAAGGTACAATGTAGATCTGTTAACTGAACAGAACAGCTGACAAAAATGTATGAAAATGGCACAAATACAGTATCTATTATCCGTTTAAATTATGTCTCTGTTTGTTGTTGAAATCCCCTGCCGTCCCTCCTGTGGCTGTGCGTCCTCCTGCTGACAAAAGACCAAGAAGGAGAAGGTCTCGGGTGATTTCTCCCTGGACGCTGGAATTACTTCTTCTACTGCCAAGGTACACCTAGCTCACACCATCTTTCCATCAAGTAATCCAGGTGCAAACAGGAAGTGCTAGCCATAAAGCAGCATGCACATCTGCCAAAAATAAAGAGGCAGTGAGGGTGGCATGGTGGTTTAGTGACAGAAAGAGGGTTCCTGGTTTGATCCCGGGTGCGGGAGCCCTTCTGTGCAGAGTTTGCATTTTCTCCTTGTGTCAGCATGGGTTTTCTCCAGGTACTCCGGCTTCCTCCCACAGTCCAAAGACACGCATTTTAGGTTCATTGGTGACTCTAAATTGCCCATAGGTGTCAATGTGAGTGTGTCAGCCCTGTGATAGTCTGGCGACCTTTCCAGGGTGTAACAGGGTGTACCCCGCCTCTCGAACAATGTTGGCCGCAACCCTCAAGAGGATAAACGGTTACAGAAAATGAATGAATAAAATAGGTAGAGAGTGGTCCAGGAAGAGTTCTAAAACCAGGAAATGAGTTAGCATTTTAGCAGTCCTCGATCCTTGTCTCAAAGTCAGTGGGTTTTTGTTTAGATAACCAAAATAAGGTTTTGTTTTATGTCAGTAAATACCCCACGCATGAATTTTGAAGCTTTCATGTATCTTAAAAAAGGTGGTGGCTAACAAGTGGCTAGGTAAGACTACAGAACATCATCACTCTAAACACAGCTTTACAGCCTCATTGTGGTGGCAGTGTTATAGTCATGTGACCAAAGTGTAGTTTGTTTATAGCCTAATGTTAGCTTAAAATATCAGAAAGATGGTGTTCATTTTTGAAGATTATCTTGCTGAACAAAACATGCAAGTATCATAAACGTTTCTTTGCACAAAGCTTATTTTCTGCAATAAACCAAAATCCAGTGGGAAAATCCCATAGGCTTTTTAACCAGGATGATGCTAACTCTTATGTTGGCCCACAGAAAAATGTCACCCCTGCAGCACTCTAGCCATGCCAGCGGCTCTGTGAGGCTGTACTTAGGAGCAGATGCTCTTGGAGCTAAATGCTAACATGAGCATGCTAACATGCTCACAATAACAGTGCTAACATGCTGATGTTCAGCATGCTCACCAGGCATATTCATCATCCTTGTTTAGCATGTCAGCTGCCATATGCTAATCAGCTCTAAGGGCAAAGTAGAGCTGAGGCTGACATGCTGATGATATTAGTGTTCAGTCAGAAATCAAGTATTGGACAATTTCAAATTTGAGTTGATGATGGTCTGGCCTGGGGGCCAATCATGGCTTGTGGACAACAATTGCATTTGTCTCATTTGTATGGGATATTATTTAATAACCTGTATTACGCCAGAAGCAGCTGCCCCCTGTGTACTTTGATATTATGTAATCTGGCCACCATTCACAAAAGTTTGGACACCCCTGGTGCAGAGGAAGGTCAGAGGATCACCAAAGTTATTACAGTTTATCCTGAGAGAAACATATAATGTCTGCAGCGCATGTCGGTCCATCCAATGAGTGCCAACGTTTTTCTCAAAACCATAAATAGCCACCTCTTGATGGTGCTAGAAGAAAAGTCTAGAGATTGTCTGGGAACCATGAAAGTTTATTACAAAATGTTGCGTGTGATGTAGGCCCCACCTGCTCCCAGTATAAATCTGACTACAGATATTTCTGTGGACTAAACAGATGCAGCTACACATAGCCACTGATGTTAAGTTTGATGTCATTTCTGTTGTTTGCTGTAGAAAGTTGAGTCCTCCGCAGTTCCCCCTGTGGCTGTGTGTCAAGCTCCTCTTCCTGTCAAAGAAAAGAAAACTGCTGCTGGAAAGGACGCTGCTGATGGCAAGCTCACAACTGGTCAGGTGAGATATAGGACGTTTTCAGTTTTTTTTCTTTCCCTCTGTGTTTCTCCATGTTGCCTTGATGTTCTTTTGTGCGGGAGAGACCTTTTATATCAGTAGTTGAACTATAAATGTATGAAGGATCAATAGAGCACAATCTGATCTCTCCTCAGGGTGACTCTATGTCTCTGGATGCTCTCAGCGCTCTTGTTGACACGTTGCCAGAAGACAAACCAAAACCCAAACTCCCTGAAGTCAGACCTGAGGACATCGTCTCGGTAGGAGCACAAGCAGCCACACTGTCTCATCCTCATACGTTCTCACAGCCTTTGATTGCCTCTCTAGTGGACAGTGCAGTCAAGAAACAGTTGGTGACAAATGTACCACCAGACAATGTCTTTTCCTTTTCACAGGAGGACAAACACAAGAAGGAGAAGGGTGTGCTTGTAGGAGAGAGGGAGGACTCAATTCATCCAGATTACAGGTTTAATAAGGAAGAACTAGAAAAACTGCCTGCTCCAAAACCTGAGGTGAGACTGGGACAGAGTCAGTTCAAGGCTTTTAAAATTATTCTTAAGGGTGTAACTGCAAGATGTTGATAGCTCTGTCGCTGTTTCTGCTCCTCCTGCAGCCCACCATTGGTACTGGTGAGGCCCTGGACATTTTGTCTGGAGACTTTTTGACCTCTTCATCAGCTCCTGCTGTCCAGGCTCCTGTGGTCACCCCCTCAGCTCGCCCTGCACAGGTACACTGAGGATGTGTTACTGATACCTGTGGTCAAACTCTGCAGGGTGATGTCAGATGAATCATTCCAGCAGATGAAAAATACATACAGAAACAGTAGGGATCGTCGCATTCGGCATTTTGGGGTGCTTAGTGAGATGAGTAGATTTATATCACTCTCATGTCTGTATGCTAAATGAAGCTACCTGCCAGCAGCCAGTTAGCTTAGCGTAGCATAAAGAAAGGAACTGGGAACAAAATTTAAAAAATAAGCCACCTCAAAATCTCGCTGATGAACACCGTTTGTTTAACCCACACAACAACCAAAGTATAAAAAAAAGTGGTATCAATCTCCTCCTTTAACTCTCAGAGAGAAGCTAAATAAATCTATTTCCCAAAATGTCAAAATACTATTTAAAGACATTGTTTAAATCAGGATGTCATGATTTTTTTTAATATCTGGATTTATCTCTAAAAGCTGTTGTCTCTGTTTTCCAGACCAAAGTAGAGGATTTGTCAGCTTTGGATCAACTTTCTACAGATTTTGTGGCTCCAGCTAAAGCTTCTGGAGTTCAGGCATCTGCCCCTCCTTCTACCAAGAAGACACCAGAGGTAACGTTGTGGATGTGTGTGTGTTTATATATCTGTACGTGTCTCCTTACTGAGTTAATAGAATAAATGGAAATTATTTGTATTCTCAGCTGTGCATATTGTTTCGGTCTCTATGGTCCCATGTCTGTTTTCAGCCTTCATGTCCCACTGTACTGTTTGTCCCTGTGTTCTTGCAGAGAACAGTTTGTCCTCTGGAGCAGCCCAATTTCATTGATGTCCTCCCTGGAAAACCACAACAAGCAAAACCTAAGACTGATTCGGTAACCCAGAGGATACAACATGACTTCATTGTCTACTACATTTTTTAAATTCTTGTTTAAGCTGCCTCACTTGAGAAATAAATTGGGCATTTTACTTGTGCTGTACCGATGGTTTGAAGCTTCAATTGTAACGCTGACGTTCAGATTCTAAATCAAACCTTCGAATCCTGTGCAGCTTCTTTTTTTTTTTGCAAGTCTGTTCATTCTATTTAAGGTATTTTTGCACAGGTGCAGATAAAGATTAAGCTGCACTAATATTTTTACATTTCTAGTGGTGGCTGCGCAGGATTGTTTCCGACCCTTGTGACACTTCCAATAACTCCAGAGCGTTGTAGAGTCCAAAAATTGAAATTAATTGAAAAAAGATAGATGTAATCACTTCCAAAACTCACAACATGTTCTTATTTAACAAAATATTCTGCTTTTAAAAACTTTAAATTATAATTTTTTTCACTTTGATCTTAAAACTGTTTGCTCTCCGGCTTGCAACACACAAAGGGAGACATGCACCTGTAAAGAAGCAATATAACAGCACCATAAATAACATTTACTCATCAAGAAAGGTGGATTAAATAAAAACACAAACTAATTAAATCCGATGAATCACTTCATTAAAATTGAGGATTTTGTTCAAGGATTTTTACTTTTTGTGTGCGTGTGTGATGACGTCATATAATGTGATGACAGACATGCAAAGCTTCATTCGAAAACCTCAATAGAAGCTTCAGATATCAACAATTGACATTTGGTACAGCCCTACATTTTACCCTCTCTTGCCTTGTATCTTTTTTTAGCTTTAACACTACCTGTTAAATTATACACTTCCTCTCCTGATCTCTCCTCAGGGTGACTCTATGTCTCTGGATGCTCTCAGCGCTCTTGTTGACACGTTGCCAGAAGACAAACCAAAACCCAAACTCCCTGAAGTCAGACC
Organism: Cephalopholis sonnerati; assembly: GCA_019142605.1. Taxonomy (NCBI): domain Eukaryota; kingdom Metazoa; phylum Chordata; class Actinopteri; order Perciformes; family Serranidae; genus Cephalopholis; species Cephalopholis sonnerati. The sequence continues at coordinate 33,750,331 of JAGQAX010000002.1, forward strand.
TGAGGACATCGTCTCGGTAGGAGCACAAGCAGCCACACTGTCTCATCCTCATACATTCTCACAGCCTTTGATTGCCTCTCTAGTGGACAGTGCAGTCAAGAAACAGTTGGTGACAAATGTACCACCAGACAATGTCTTATTTCCTCCTCTTTTCCTTTTCACAGGAGGACAAACACAAGAAGGAGAAGGGTGTGCTTGTAGGAGAGAGGGAGGACTCAATTCATCCAGATTACAGGTTTAATAAGGAAGAACTAGAAAAACTGCCTGCTCCAAAACCTGAGGTGAGACTGGGACAGATTCAGTTCAAGGCTTTTAAAATTATTCTTAAGGGTGTAACTGCAAGATGTTGATCGCTCTGTTGCTCCTTCTGCTTCTCCTGCAGCCCACCATTGGTACTGGTGAGGCTCTGGACATTTTGTCTGGAGACTTTGTGACCTCTTCATCAGCTTCTGCTGTCCAGGCTCCTGTGGTCACCCCCTCAGCTCCCCCTGCACAGGTACACTGAGGATGTAGTCTTGTTTGCTGCAGCCCTAAATAATATAATATGATGCACAGATGCCTCTGTACAATGGAAAAGTCCTGTAACAGAGGTAATGAGAATTTAATAATTTACATGTTTCTCTGTGACTCCTTCAGTCCTGTGAAGACTTTGCTCTGGATGCCTTAGCGGGAGACTTTGTTGCCCCCACTACTGCTTCAACAGTGCAGTCCGCTGCTTCTGTTCCCACAGAATCTGCCTCAGAGGTAAAAAGATATACACAGTATAACTCAAGCCTTTTTTAAAACTCTCTAAAACCTCACAGTTACATCCAGATCCTTTTGTCTGTGTTTGTGCATAGCTGTCCGCAGGAGCAGACAATGCCCTGGATGCTCTGTCAGACAGCTTGAAGGATATCGCACCCACACCTACCCCGCCTGCCCCAGTTCCTGCCAAAGACATTGTCAAGGTAGCCAGGTTCAAGAGCACAGCCAGCATGGGAGAGAACATTTTCAATCTCATGGTGTTAAGGAAAAAAGTCTCCTACAGCTCTCCTGATGTGTGTGTGTGTGTGTGTGTGGTTGTTGCAGGAGAAAAAGGTCGTTGAAGAGAGGCTGATCAAGATGGGAGAGAGAGACGACACGCTGCCTCCAGAGTACCGACCCACTGAGGAAGATCTTAAGGTAGTATCTGTCCATCATTAGGGTCCAGACCAAAATATCTTAATTACTGTCAGATGGTTTGCCTTGAAATTCTTCACAGACATTCATGTTTCCCAGATGATCCTAATGAATTTGGCAATCCTCTGACATTTCCCCTTAAAAGCTGGAGACTCTTAGCCTTGTTAATGGATCATTTAAATTTTAGTTCGCAGCTGCTGTGAGTTTGTGGGCAAACTATATCAATGTAATGGTTTCCATATTTTTCTTTCAATGCTTATGAAGGAACAACAGTGAAACCTTTTAATTAATGAAATATAAGACGTAACAAAGAAAGGAGACATTGTTCTTCATATGACTGACGCTTATTGTCTTTTAACTTTGAATCTGGAGCAAAAATATAAATTGTGTATTTACAGTATGTAGCAGTAGTGTCAATTTTACTGTGTCTAATGTTCACCTATTTATTTTTAAAGAAAATGGCAGAAGAAAAGGCAAAAGGAGATGCAAAACCCAAGGAGGTAAAAATGCACTCACACACACACACAACATATGACCAGCGAGCATTGTTAAATGATACAAACTGTGTGTAAACGACATGATGACAGTCTGTTTCCTGTCTCTCTGTTGAAGACTATGGATGATAAAACAGCCTTGGATTTGCTGTCCAGTGACTTCGCTACTGCTCCCACGCCCGGTGCACCGGTTGAATCATGTGCTGCCTCATGTGCTGCCACGACAAAGCTGGAATCTTCTGTGCTGGACTCAGATCCCCAGAAGGTAGCACAGAGACATGACCTGCGACACATTTTGACATGTCACAGTGAGCAGAGGCTTACTGAGACACTTAGCCATGATTAGTATTTTTACTTCTGTGTGTGCTTTTCCTTCTATGACAGTCAAAATCTCTGCTGGAACAAGGCCTATTATGGTGCTACTGTATGTGGGGCTCATTGCTGTTGTGTTTTAGCGCAGCACTTCCCAGATATCGCTTCAAACACATGCTTTCTACTGATTTTCTGTTGATAAAAGCAGCTGTATGTCACGTTCAGAACATATTTATGATTCAGAGTCTGAGCCAGAATTTTCTACGCACTTCTCCCAACATGGAGGATGACTGAGCTGGCAGCTAGCAGCTAACGGTGGTAACAGGGCAAACAGTACTAACAACAGCAGCAGTGCTGACAGATCTAACTGTGTTTACCGGGGGAGGGGACCGGAGAGTGAGGGTTACGCTTCTGGGAAGAGGCCATGGGCTGGGACGGCGGATTTAGCCGTAAGTGCTGTATGAGCACAGTGCAGAGCGGCGCCGATTAGCTGGCCAGTGGGATACACACATGCACTGACATGCATACATGAGGACCATCTACCACAGCAAAGAACAGAGAAGCTCGGATAACAACACACACAGAAAGCATGACTTCATTCTCTGCTGCTCGCTGCTATATTTATGCTCTGAATGTCCCGCACTTGACTTCAGATCAGCAATGTAGGGAGTCGTAGGTTTAATAGTTGCTAGTGCTTGATTGTGAGATTCGCAGTTAAAAGTGGCAAGATGGAAATTGATCTATTCTGACTTGTTTCAGTTTCTAACTTAAACAACTGGATTAGTTCAGCACATTAATGCATTATGAGCTAACCCTGTTTTATAAGTTTGTTTATCTTTCATGTCTTTCTTTCCCAGCCAATGCCTGCTCCTGTCCTGGACACCCTGTCTGGCACCCTGCTCCCAGAAGAGCTCAAATCTAAGACAGACAAACCAAAGGTAAAAATCAGGGTCAGGGTGTAAGGTTGCTCTAACAGATGACATAACTCATACAGTACATGTTACAGACTAACAGGAGACCCAAATGCAAAGCTTAACATCTACTGGTAACAGTCTGCTGTTGACTAATGGCGTTCACAAGTACTGATGTGAGAAACCTTTAGTTTTCATTGTTACATGGCGCCCTCTACAGGTTGTTTATTAGCACTTACTGTATCAGTGGGCACCTCCTCATGGAGAAACGAGGAGTGGTTGAGCCTAACCAAGGTGTCGACTTTGTTACAGGGCAAGAGCAAGTCAAAGTCAAAGTCTAAAGTAAGCAAACTGCCTGCTGCATGGAGACAAAATTCAGTTGGACATGCACGATCATGGACAAAACCTGTGCTAAAAATCTTCTAAAACCGAACCAAAGTAAAAATCTCCACCGGTGGAGCCTGAACAAAGCTGCATGTGATGAACTCTCCTGTCTCTGCTTTGGCTGATGTCAATTTCCCTAAATAATCACATCAAATCTATACGGTTTGCATGCATAGGCACGGCTTTTGCTTTTTCTTTACACACTTTTTAAAACTTAAACCTTGTGTTTCAGAAACAACACGCAGAGGTGCCGTCTGCCACTGACCAGCTACCAGCTCAGCAAAGCTCAGACGTTGTGCCAAAATCTACAAAAAAGGGAGGCAGGAGATAGACCACTTGGTATGGTTTGTTCGCATCTTTTGCACAATTTTACCTGATAAAGATGCCCAGAATTAACATGGATCTTTCCACTGACCGCTGCGTGTGTCACGTGTTGCAGGTTGATGGCGCATTTTGTCCTCCTGGCCACAGGGACGCATCAGTGAGGGAGCTGCTCTCTGGATAATGATTCTATTTTTCTAAATCATCGAGAATGTATACTGGATGAAAGACAAACCTAGACACGCCCATAACACTTGCTCAACATACACACACACACACACGCACAAATACACACACACAAACACACCTCTGCATGCAGCGCCTTTTTTTTCTCAGTATCGTGTATTTTTAAGGGTGAGAAGATTTTGGTTTCAGTCTTTGGAGAAAATGGAAAGACTTTTCAAAACAAGATGGAGAGTGAAAGAATGAGTGATGAACAGACAAAGAAAGGAGGGAAACTGTGGGGAATGAGAGGAAATTAAGTCATGTGAGAATCTTTTAGTTTTGTTGGTTGGTGTGTTGAGCGTGCCGAGGAAAGGAAGGCGTTGCCCGTCAGAGTCCTGCATGTGCACGTCTGTTGACAGTTTTCCAGTGATACACTAACATCACAACATACTTGTCTCAGCCTGGTGGTGTTGTGACGTTAGTGTGGGGACTGTCAGCTGGCGTGGGAGCAGTACAGAGTGGGTGTATAGTATCGGGATGTTTGTGCAATCTTGATGTACACAGAAAAGCCAAGTTTTCTATCATGATGTGGTCAGATGCCAATAAGACACTAGTGTACAGCTTAGTTTGCTTATATTTTGGACAACACAGTTTACATAATTAAATGTGTGGAGGATTTCCAGGAGGTGTTCTGCTTAATTCTGTATCCGAGAGCTTTTTGCAAAGGCCATTTACTTTCTGTAGAGAAATATCAATTCAAGAAAAGGGTCTTTTGTATGTATTTGGCCTTGTAGAGAAAAAAAATGCTGGTGTCCACAAGTGCACTTAGTGAACCGAGGTGGTTACAAGCTTTGTCAGCCACCCTTGTTTGTATACTGTAAAAAATAAAAAAAAATAAAAAAGATTTTTGCTCTATATAAAACACTGTATAATTTACAAAGGGCTTTCAGCTGTAAAGTCAAAAATCTATATACTGTCCCCAGGTTTTTGTTTTCCATGTCAGAGGTTTTGTGTGGGTGAGTCAAAAGATATGAGAGGTATTTTAGATGTGGGAATACTAACTAAATAAAAAAATCTAAAAATTGGAATGGTGTAGTTGCGATATGTAGAGTCTGGTTTGTAAGATTTGTGCCTAAAATGAGAAATGAAAACTAACATGAACTGCCATAATATGTGGGGAAAAGGTTAAAAAAAACACCAGTAAATGAATAAAATGAATAAACACTGTTTTCTTAAAGGTGTAAGGGACGTGTGTGTGTATGTATTAAACTGAATGGGGAACAGAATCTTCTCTGAAAATGTCTTTCTCTACTCCGAGCTTCATTGTTTTCCACTCTGCGTACAGTTGTAGCAGCCCACTTCCTTTTGACTCGAGGGGGCTTACAACAAAACAAATATCTCTCGCTCAAGCTTCATGTCAAACTTTATGTTTCTGTACTAAAACCCTGAATGACTGATGGGGATGCAAATGAGTGGGTTTGATGTGCGAAAAAAAAAGGACATACGAAACAAGAATAAATACATAAAATCCATTGTTTTTTGAGTGAAAATTTTTATTTTTTTTATTTTTTTAAAAAACATTTCAAGTTACAAAAACTCAAACAGAGGGAGAATTCTACAAAACTGTACCTCAAACTTTGGAAAAAAAAATTCATATTTCTTTGAAACCGTAGAAATTTGAATTATGAGAATCAAAGCTTAATATAAAAATTCAAATAATAAAAAATTGAATTATCCTGCTGGAAATCATATCATAAGAGAAATGTATTACTTTCTTTTTTTTTTTTTTTTTTTTTTTACTGGTTAATTTTTTTTAAGCTAAAGACAAATGAAGTTTTTGTTTCAATATGTTTACAATACAAAAATAAAGGGCAGTAAATTCATCAAGGTAAAAATTCAATACACGGAGACTGCTGACAGTTTAACATTGGCTTTGGCTCTATACAAAAGCAAAATGAATCATATATAATTTCTGCATAACTTTGAACAAACATAAATCGTGCTTATTTCTAATATCTTTATTCTCAGGTCTTCAGTGGGTTCTGTTTTCATAAACATTCACAGGGACTGTATAAATACATATTTCATATCAAGATCATCAAAAGAGTTTGATCAGAATGTGTTGACGTAGCCACTGACAGTTACCATTTTAAAACACTTCTTATTCTCTCTCACAAACAATGAGAACTCTTTTTTTTTAAGGCGGCAGCAAAATATTCACCATGAATGTGATTAAACTGAATGAGATGAAAAATGATTTCTGCAACAGCAACATGAGACAGTAATGTGTTTGTCATTGAAAGCAGGAGCTGTGAAAGTGCAGCATTTAGATTAAACATGTCTGTTGGTCATCTTTTGTTTTCCAGGAGCCACAACCCGCGGTCTATATGAGAAAAACAAGGTATTTAAAATTCTGATGAATATACTCATACTATTCTTTATAATAATAAATAGTTTATGTCAGTGAGTCAGTTTTCTGCTCACAGTAGAATTACAAAGGAAACGCAGGGCCGTAGCTACAATCGAGGACACTGAGGTTATGTTTTCTGTAATGAGTTTAAATTTGACATGTTTTTCAACTCGTGACATTTCATTTCATAAATAGATTTTAAAAAGTCAGTTTTTTTCCACACAACATCCCTGGCAGTGTGGAAAAGTCTTTGAAACAGCATTTAGAAATAAAACTTTATTTTACAGTCATGTAATTTCTTATATTTACGGAGGAAACGGAAACAATCTCTTTGAGAGATTTGTTATGTTTATGAACTTGTTTTTTTTTTTCAGTCTTATTTCCTTGAAAGGACTTTTAATTAAATCTAAAACTTGCAGAAAATATCGTAAACAACTTAATGAATAAATATGAAAAAGAAGTTTTTTCAGCCCTTTCATTTTGGTGTCCAGGGTGATTTGGCGGGGACTAGTACTATTGACTTTGGTATTCCTAAAATTGTGGCTACGGCCCTAAATGAAAAGATGACATTAGGTTAAAAGACAAATAAATAAATAACCTACTTTCTTTTGTAATGGTGTGGGCATCTCCGTGTCCTTATTCCTACAGGAAATCCAAAGTGTTATTCAGAACATTGCAAATCATTACACACATACTACAGCAAAATCATTCTAGTTTTAAATTAAGATAATAGATAAATAAATATAAATAAACAAATTTCTGGGAAATATTTGCAGAATTTAAAATAAATTGCAGGTTTCCGAAGCACAGACATTTATTGGCTGCATAGTAAACGCACAACAAAATAGGAACTGGCTACATGAAAGCTTTTTTTATAGGTGGAAGATGTCAGTTGAACTTACGGTTGCAGTAGAGTGTGGTGATGATGAGGAGTAAAAGAAGAAGGCCGCAGCCGCCGGCCAGTGGGCCCAGTATGATGAGAGAACAAGATAATTGAGGACTGGTTTCCCCTGCAAAGCACATGCTCTTTTTTACCACCAGCGTCAAACATATGCAGATACTAAGGACTCACCACACACAGATGTGACCCTGAACATTTACCTGGTTTGTTAGTGTGGCTACAAACACACGGCGTGGCAGTTGTGCATAGATTTTGCTGGGTGGTGGTGGTGGCCTGTGGTGCTACTACTGCGACTTCGACTTTCTCTAAAGGGAGATAAAAGATGCAAAGTGATACTAAAAAAGCACCTACCATATCATCAATCAACCAAATGTATGAAAGAAAACTCACCTCCAACCAGTCGGGTTGCTTCGCCAAACTTCAGCTCATTACCTTTGTAGAGAGAGCCACAGTTGTAAACGCCGCTGTCTCTAGCTTTGTTAAACGACTTCAGTGTGAGGATATCTTGCTTGCTGACTGAGTGACTGAAGGTGGAGGTGAGGGACGGAGCGGAATACTTTGGGACGCCATTGATGCTGAAAGATGCGATGAATTCCACAGCAGATGTGTCTAGAACTCGAAACCAGATGACCATAGTAGCGCCCACTGTTTGAGGCTTGCACGTGATATCAACTGTCTGCCCTTCCTTTACGATTACGTCTTCACCAGCTCCTGAAGTCATTTCTACAAGATGTGATAAAATGAGAGCAGTAATATAATTCACCTCTCCGTTTTCAGGTACCTGAAAGTACAAGACTATGAAACAGACCAGAGGATGCTTTAAAGCTGCCAAACGGAAGTGAATAGAAAATTTAAAATTTAAGGTTAAACTTACGTCGACAAATCACCAGAATCACCAGCATGCGAATCCACTTTTGGTCCATTTTTGTGTTGCAGATGACAATAGCTGCGAAACGCGTCTTTGTGGTGTTTGTTAGAGCCTGTTGGGAGATAATTCAGTGAGATAGCAAACCACGCCCCACCTGTAACCTTCTTCTCTGCTGTGTCAAATGGCATCATTGCAGCCGAGCGTTGCAGAGACCTCCTGCAAGCACGGTCGTGGTCTGCAAGATGTTTGAAGTTGAGCCCCCTGATCTGCAGTTCGCACCTCCTGCCTCTGGTTTGAAGCATTGAACAGCACAACTTCATCCACCATACTGACACACAAACGCAGCAGTGCACAGTGTGTAGGCTGAGAAGGACGGGGATAGGAAGTGTAAGTGTCAGCGTAACACCCCACTTTATACAAACACGAATCGACACTTTTTCTGTACAGATAAAATCAATTTCAATAAGTACGGATTTCAAGAGACTCACCTTTATACTCCATGTGGACAAGAATCCGCCGTGCTGAAGTGTCATCAAGCAGCAGGGCCACTGCTTTGTAGCTGACTTTGACCTTTGACCTCCCTCCTGTGTTTAAGGAGCGGTGAAAAGATCAATAATAACTTTTGGTGTGCCAAAAATGACTTTTTGCTAATTTTGCTGGTGAAATTTCTTCTTGTAGTTACAAATACAAAAGATCTGAACAGAGTTAGAGACAAGTAGAAGTCAAAGAGGTCTGATCAGACTCATTCCACTTAAGGTTAATGTCAAGTCACCTTTGTTCAGTAATACAAGCAAAATGCCAGCAAAAATAATCATAAACAAGCAATATTACACCAAAGTAACACCACTAAATAATGTAAAAGGTAAATACATCCTAAACAACGTGCTCTGATCTCACACTGTGTCTGCAGGTAGACACTAGATCTGCTGTGAGGTCCCTGCCTGCCTGCTGTTGTGTGAGGTTTGGTTTCCTGGCTCAGAAGACAAAAGGCGGAGTGGTGTAGGACATCAAGAAATGGTCTACACCTGAGGAGCTTTAAGTGGTTTCTAACCTCACTCTTTTTTGTCTTTTGTTCAGTCCACACAACGCTTCCTTCCACAAGTGATCCTCGTTGGCATTTTGTTCTATTTTAGCGTAAGTGGATTTCATTACGAACCAACTCTTTGTCACTGACAGTTTGTTGGTGTAGTTATGCTGAACCTGTCAAATTGTAGCAATGAAATCAAATTATTTTCACAACAATGTATGACAATGGCTTGCTAAATTAAAGAAAGATTAATCGGTGTTGCACGGCTGACCACACCCGACACCCAGTGTGACGCTGTTATCATACAGTGTGACATCATTGCGGGGAGGTGAACATTTCAACAGCTAGATGGCAGCAAAAGCAGGATTTATAGCTCAGTCATCGATTAATAAATCAATCACTGAATCATGACTCAAAAACCTGCTGCTCTGCTCTGCAAAGGCTGCAGTCTGACAGTGTGTTGCATCACTAGTCACGGCCCACTCAGTGGTGTCACAACAGGTGGGTAGAAAAACTAATGGAAAACATCTGCTGTGAGGAGAAGAGCAATAAATGGCCCTTTAAAAATAACCCTGATGATGTCAACAGGGTTATTTTTAAATGAAATCCTTTGGGCTTGGACTTGACAACAGCAGGGAGCCTGTGTTATAAAGGAGGTGTTGAGTTTGACATGGGCCAGCAACCATGGTCTAAAGAGGTGTTACTGAGTTGCATTATGGGAAAAGCAGGATCCAGCTGCATCCCTTTAAGATTTTGGAGAGCTACTTGTTAGTTTAACTGCTGCTGCTGTAGCTGTGTGTACAATCCTGTGTTTTACATCACAACGTAAGATTTTTTGACAGTTTTTGTGGGTTAATTTTCGGTTTTACTTCCAAATGAATTTATTTCATAACTAGGCTCAGATAAGTGGACATGCTTTTGAACCTTCTGAACCTATCTTATGGCTATGTAAAGTTGTACTAAACAAGTAAAATCTCAGCACAACCGATAAATAAATAAATAAATAAACCCAGGTTGTAAAACAGCATTTTCCATTTTGAACAAAGGACATATAGCCTCTACCCTTTCTTCCTGTGACCCTGCGTCCTCATATAAAGACGTTACATTTTGGGTTTGCTGCACATTATATGTCATTCTGATTAACTTTGACCAGCTGTCCTCGTTCATGGACACTTTTTCGTGCCATCTAGTCATAGCAAAAGCACAATACACTTATCTATGTAAAAACAAGATGGCGCCCATTTCTGCAAAATCTGTTTACAGCCAATCCCAGCACAAAAGTGGACATGGTACAAGACCTGATCAAATGTTATGGTTGAAACTTGTTTATTTTGGAAAGCCCTGTGATAGTCTGGCGACCTGTCCAGGGTGTACCGTGCCTCTCACCCAGTGTCAGCTGGGATAGGCTCCAGCCCCCCCACGAACCCTAACAGGATATGCAGTTACAGAAAATGAACATGGGAAATGAATTAATGAACTTGTTTATTTATGCTTAATAATGTTTTTAGTTTGATATTACAGACAAATATGACAAATTTTAGCAATAATAACAAGCTAAGACACTGTTTAGTTTAAGGACATTAGGACTTTGTTATTGTATTATAGCAGCATTTCACACAGGTCAATTAGGTGTGACAGACTGTGTCTACAGACAAAAAAGACATCTCTGGGTTGGAGTATGGAGAAAAGAAAATTCTCAGCTGACAAATCACATGGCTTTTAGATGTACTGCATTGGTCTCTAATTTTGTTTTTGCACGGCCATGTTCAGGTGTTGAAATGAACAGTTCTGAACAGTTTCAGACTTGAACAGTGACCCCTAACCCACAGAGTTACAAACACTGAGCAAATGTTGCATTGTTTCTAATTTTGTTTTTGCACAACAATGTTCAGGCATTGAAATTAACCTTTAAATACTGTATAACACATGTGAGTATTAAAAATAAACCACTGTCCCCATTTGAGGACATCATGTTTTTAAAAAATTACTTACTGTTTTAAGACAATTCTTATTTTTCCTACTAACCCCCAAAAAGCTAGGAGAAATTCATACCAAACATACATATACCAAGCATACCAAACAAAAGCTTGAGTCTCAGGAGGCCTATGGCAATAATTAACCATCACGTCAGCTGTCACTTCTTGTGAAAGCTCGTCTAACAGGGAAGTGAAACCCCCTTCAGATAAACTGCGAGAGAACTAGAGCAGCGATGGCGCAACCCAGGGCCCGTCCTATTTCCTGTTCAGTGATGGAAAGTAAATGTACCGATTTAGTGATGGTAAGTGGGCGCTTTATCTGTTCCATGGGTGGGAGGAGAGAGACAGAGAGAAACAAACAGAGAGGGAGGATTTAATAATAGAGAGGGCAGAGACATTATTGTGTTATTGTGTTCTTTTCCCTTCCACAGGATCTCCTCAAAATGCAGGTGCTTAACTCTGTCTTTTGCTTTTAATTAACGACTTCGACATTTATTTCAAATGAAACCATGATGAAAACCTGGTTCAGGTTTCAGTAAGAGGGGGATTCTGTTGATGCTGTGTGATAGAGGGAAGACCCAGTCAAAACGCTCTCAGTTAGCCCACCTCACCTTTCCATACCTCTGTTTCACGTTTGAGTCACTCACAATCACACCTGCATGGGCTTCCCTATCTTAGTCACACAGGGGTCTCCAACCTGAAACTTACATCCCACTGTGTGTGTGTGTGTGTGTAGTGGGTGACCAGGGGAAGCCAGTGAGAAGGAGAGTACCCTGTACAGTAGTGCTGCATAGCTTGACATTTAAATGCAGTCAGAAGAGGCGTCTTTACAATCTGAAAATAGCAGCACCCTCGTACCAGTAAATCAACATCAATACCAGTTAGCTTGTTCATCAGTTCATCATCACTTTGGCTCAACTGTCATCACTCAGATGACAGGTGAGATCAGGCAGATCCAGGCATTATGGGATGTGAAGTGAAAAGGAAACCAAGAGCGACGAGAGGAGTAAGTAGAAACGGAGAGCTGGGACATGGAGGAATTGAACTCATGCAGATGCCTGTACACAACTATATTTGCTCATAATTTCTTCTGTTGCATCCTGTTAGAACTGTGTAAGTGGGTTTTGGAAAAAAAAATAACGACCATATTTAAATGTACCTTTTGCTTAGAAAGCTGAATTATTTATAATGTTATTTATTGTTCAGTTTGTGAGTTTGATCATTAAATTAGGTAAAGTGTGACAATTTGACCTTTAAAATATTTGACAATTGATCCTGTAAAGGCTGAGCTGACATATTACATACACATTTTCATTGATCCCACACTGGGGAAATTCACATGTTACAACAGCTCAAATAGCACAGACAGAAAAGCAAGTTGAACAGCAATAGAATACTTATAGAATAAAGATATATATCAGAATTAGAAAAATATAATATATAAAGTACTAAATTTAGACATAACTATAAACTCAATTCTATTTACACGACATACACCTTTCGCTTATGCAAAAGAATATGTACATATGAATATTACAGTACATGTTTTCTGCTGGATTTCATATGTAATGGATTTAAATGCCAACCTATTGCATTTTACAGAGCTAATCAGTGAACACTGACATATCTGATATATTTTTTTTAATATGCAGTATTTGTAGTTATGATCATGTATGATTATAAAGGAGAAATGTTCAATATTAAGTCCCACATTTCACATGGAAACTGTCTGTTATCACATATGCCTATACATGCATGAATTATATGAAATTGTGACAAATTTACAAGCGTATTTTGTAATATATAACTACATATATTTAAATCAAAATTGCTTACAGTAAAATGTAGTTACATGCGATTATGCCTCAGTTCAACATCTGCCTCATCTTTTATTCTCCTGTTTATCTGAGATGTACAGACTGCGTTCAGCTAACATGGTGACAGAAGTTACAGGATACCTCTAGAGAAACGATTGTGCCTTCATGTACAGTTCATTCCTGTCGGGTGTGTTTATTACATTTTAATCTGTTAAGAGATAAGATAAGCTTTTATTGATCCCCAGAGGTGAAATTTGGTTGTTGTAGCAACAAGGACAGAAATAAATACAGGTAAGCAGAGAGTCAAAAATTAGTAGCCAGGGGTATATAAGCTAAATTATAAGCAAAAATAAACACGTAACATTTAAACTCTAATATACCATAACATTAATATTTCTATCTGAAGTCTTAATATTTTGAACAGATAATTCAATTTGACTGTATTTTTATACTTGACATACTATAGGTAGTAACGGTAAAAAATTAAGTGCATGTGGACTAAAGCTGCAGGATTGTACACACACAAATGCTTTACATAATATATTGTGTAGCGTTGACCGTCTTTACACGTATTGTATTGCTACGGTTTCTTGTGTTTTAAATATCTATACCTGTAATTGTCACCAGCAAACAAAAGAGATCAATCCACTGTATCAGATGTCAGATCTGTACTCTAACGTTTCCTGGAACTGATGGCTGTGAAAAAGAAAAAAACTTCTCAAGCGCTGACACAGAATGATAATGATAAACTGTGCATGCAGTTGTTAGGTAATTACTGTAGGTTTACCTGGCTAAAGCGTCTTACACAGCAGCTCTGCAGCTCATGGAGCTTATAATATTCAGCTTTCTTTACACCGTTCTAGAAAGATGTTGATTCAGCTTTATTATCTTCAGAGTCCTTGACCTAGGTGGATTGTGTATGGATGTCACCGGTACGACTTTCCTTTACTGCTTTCCCTTGTGTTGCTTTTATGTATTGTAGGTGTTTTACTGTGTAACAGTTACTTTTTAAATGAAACTGATTATGTTTATGGTGCTGCCGTCTTGAGCAGGACTTCCTGAAAAAAAAAAAAAAAAAATCTTGTCTTATCAGAACTGTCCTGGTTAAATAAAGGATTAATAAATGAATAAATCTTTTTGCAATATTTTTTTTCCATTCAATAACTGTAGCTGGCAACTGAATGTAATCTTGGTCTACTTTGCTTTTACTGTGCATGAGTTACAACCGTAGACTAGGTACAACATGTAGGCAATGGTTTTAAATGAAAACAGTACTGATGCAGCATTTGTCTGATTTTGTTATTTTAACTTAGCTCCTATTAATCAAAGTGTTCCTTTGCTGTCCTTATAATTTATTACAATAGTAAATTATGATTTATAATATATTAAACACCCTGCCCCAACTACACACAAGTAAACACACACACACACACACACACACACACACACACACACACACACACACACACACACACACACACATAACACACATAACTCTGTACTGCTACACTTGTCAGGACATTCACTGACACAATGCACTCCTTAGCCTCTAACCTATATAATCACATCTAAATGCCTAACTCTAACCCTTGCATAAACCAAATTCAGACCTGAAACTTAAAACCAAGTCTGACTTCTCAAAAAGGCATTAAAAGGTCAGTCTGAAGGTGAGGACCCGCCGACATGTCCTTTCCAAAAGGTCTATCATGGTCTAAAACTCAAACTGGATCTCACAAAAACATATGGAAAAGTACACACACATATGCACAGTCAACGATCATGTATCTTGTGTAATGTTGTTTTATATCCAATAAAGCACACTGCAACAAGAAGTGTCTTGAGTTTTTGTCTTTATTTTTTCTTACTGTACTCATTTCAAAACTGTAACGCTCTCTCTGCCATTCGCTGTCTGTCTCTCTCTGTGTCTCTGCCAGTGCTTGTGGTTCGGTCTGTGGTATTTTTGTGGTCTTTTTGTTTCAGAGACTAGATGAAGAGCTCAAAGTTAAGCGAAGCGATAGCATCTCAGTGAACACGGCTCTGCCTCTCCTCTCTCTCCAGCACACAGGAAAGGGTCGCGCACACTCCCTGAGATCCGAACAACCACCAACTCAGTCGTTTCTTCACACTCCTCAATCGCACAGGTGTGCATGTGTGTGTGTGTGTAAGAGAGAGAGAGAGAGAGTAAGAGATACACACACTTTGCTGTAAAACAACTCTGTAGCCTGTATTTCAAGATGGTAACAATAAAGCTTGTTGGCACATACTGTCAGTATTTCAACAGAAACTGGATATGATGCAAGTTTACACATCAAAGGTAAAGAAAGAAACCAAACCCTGTCACTCACCTACTCAACTTCCGCAAAACACAATATTGACAATGAATGTACAACACCCACTTCCAAACCTTTCTCTTCTTTTCCATACACGTGTACTGAATTGACATGACACAACACTACATGACACTATAAACATTTTAAAACAGGAGTTCTTGGCTATCTGCAAAATTTATAGCTGTCAACGGAGACAAACACAGCGATTCGCCTCTATGTTATACCTGTATCATTCCTGCTGTTGCAAAAGTGCCCATGAGCAATGTGTCAAACCCTAACTGTCATTATACTGTGGGTAACTCTGCATTTCGCACATATCTGTATCACAGGAGGCACTAATCCTTTAAAATGATGTTTGAGATGTCATGACAGTTTTTGTATTTGTTACTAAATACAAAAACTGTCATGACCTTTAAAAAGAAGAGAGTCATCTAGGTAAATGGTTTGAAATACACAATTTTATTGATTTGACAGAATTATGCTCACAGAAAAAAATCAACTTGACAGTGCTGTTTTACACAAAATACTCGAAAATACTATGAAAGACAGAAACACAAATAAATACGGAAGACAAAAAAAAAGCAAATGAGCAAACGCTGTATTTCAGTTCATCTGTTTATTGGTCTATGCATTTTGTAAGTAAATAAAAATATGAGGTTTGGGCTTTGATTTTAAAAAAAAAGAACATTGCCCAGCCCCTGTTTGTTCTGATTTAACAATGATCTAAAAAAACCAAAGCTACATATCACAAACCTGCTCTAATGAAAAATCACCTTGATAAATGACGATGTCATCTGCATATTGACAAATCAAAAAGTATTTTAGGTGAAAAGTTTTAGCACAGAGGTCAGACCTGATGACACTGGAGCTATCTTTTAATATATGTAATGAAAAACAGTCAATATATTACAATATGTTACATGGCTACTGCTCTTTAAAACAAAACTCTTGCACATTTTGCTGTTGAAGCGCTGGCAGTTAGCAGAGTTTATCTTCAGGGTCGTCATGTCCTTCATGTGCCACTGGACGTCGGCATAAGTGACGTACTTCTGCCACTGCAATCACAAAGGCAGGTGTTAGTATGTATAAACGATTTTTTAATATTCATACTGCATAAGCTTGTGGTTTAAGTACATATTGTAGCAGTTGTATTTACATTTTGTATGGTCATAAATATTACACAAATAAAGATGTTTATGTTTAAATAAATAAATGACACCCACGGGGTACATACTTTGAGTCAGATATAAGCTGTGGATGCAGTGCTTTGGATCATCTACCTCCTCCTTCATGGTGAAAAACACAAGAAATAGATTAAAGTTTCGAACATATTGTGAAGAATCCAAAAGTTTATATTTTTTTGTTTATACTGGAAAAATAAGAGATCAAAACTACGTACTTCGCAAATTGGTGTCGACATTTTTTGGGTAGCCCTATAAGCAAGAATGTGCACAAACAAAAGAAAACACTTCAGAGATACAACATGGTATTTTTAAACTCCTACATTTCAAAAGTGTTTGACTAGTTTGACAACCATTAGTGAGCAAAATGTGCTGAATCGCTGAACGATTACTCACGGCTGAAATAGTACAGTGTGCAGATAAGAGCTAGTGCCAGACCCGCCAGAAGTCCGACCAACGGCCACAGAACCAGGGAGCCACAGCCATCTGGAACAAACATGTATGGTTTTATTTAGTTGTATGTAACTTGCTGCGTTGTAGCCAGGTGAAACAATCATTTGTTACATGATTATATCTTTAAGCACAATCTGTTATTACAACATATTCTATTGTGTCACAGCAATCTGGTGCAGAGCGCAAGATTTATAAATGTTAAATGGACTGCATTTATATAGCGCTTTTCTAGTCTTAGCGACCACTCACAGTGCCTTACAACACGAGCACCAGTTACCCACTCGCACATATCCCTACACTGGTGGCTGAGGCTACTATACAAGGTGGCACCATCAGATACCATTAACAAGACCTCACACACTGATGCGCATCAAAAGCAATCTGAGGTTCAGTATCTTGCCTAGGGACACTTCAACATGTAGACTGCATGGGCCACGGATCGTCCTTCCAACTGGTATATGGCCGCTCTACCTCCTGAATTTCCGCCAATATTTATATTTATGGACAAAAATGCTTGTATATCATAACACACATATAATGTCAAATTTGTAAGCAGCAGAGAATCATATAAATTACACACTGCCACATGTGCATTATAAAATTTTTTTAATAACTTACCCTGTGGAGAATTCTTAGAACAGCGACAAACTGACTTCACTGGTGGTTTGGGTTTGGGTTTGGGTTTTGGCTTCGGAGGTAATGTTGGAGGGATCACTGTAAGATAAACACCAAACAACCGTAAAGACCAATCGTTATTACACAGCAGTGACAAATGTAAAGCATCTTTCAGGGAGAGATTAAAGGAAAACCCAGTAATTTTTAACCTGCCCCACTTTTACCATCGAGAATTTTCCAACCTGAATCTCATTTTAACAAATCCTCTCTACATATCCTCTCATGTATGCTATTTGTCTGAGTGCAACTCTCCAGCGCAGTCTATCAGGCCAGTGGACAGCTATTCAGATTTTTTTTTCTTTTTCAGCTCTTAGACTTTCACATACTGATGAATAAACTCTACACACACATCTAAGTAGGTAGATCTATTGTGACTATGTAACTTTCTTTTCGTCCAAGATCTGTAAACTTTTTACTATTTCTGTTACTCTACATTAATTCTGCGTCCATGTTAATAAGTGGCACCAGCTGGTCTAAAATAAGTGCTCAACCACAAGCTAAAGTAACACCGAAAGTACAATCATTTTCATGCATGCCTGTTACGTGTAGTCACTATGCTAAGTGCTACTGAGGTTGTCTGGAGTGTCCACTGAGTTTATGTAGCTGTATTGGACCGCCGCGCCCAGATAAGGAAGACAAATTATAAGAAGCTCCAAAAATTTTTTTTATTTAATAACTCTGGAGATAGGGATAAACACATCACATTGTAAACTATTATTAAGGGATGGTAGACAGCGGAGAGTTGTAATGAATGAAACATAAGAAGAGAAGGGGACATGAGACGAACTTAAACTGGGGATGCTGCAGTTGCGTGGTGTGTGATATCATATGAAGTGACGATCTTCATCTTAAAAGAAATTTGTATATATTGAGTTAGATGTGATAATGCACCAGATGTAAATGCAGAGGTTCGGTGCAGATCTGCATTTAGCCCCGTAAATAATTAACTCCACCTGCCACCTGAGTTCAGATACGTACTGACACTCTCACTGCCGTTTGATATGTCACTTGATATTTAATTGCTGTAAATGAAGTGCTTGAGATTTCAGCATACAAACCTCCCGGCCGAAGAAGAATCCCCGACTTCCACATTTCCGTGTTTTTCCTGTCCTTCAGAACACAAGAATAAATCCCAGTGTCTTTCTCTGTCACATTGGTGATTCGAAGCGTAAAGGACACACTGCTTCTCCTGCTTATTTTGAACCGAGCTTTGTCCACATCATCCCCGTAGGTATCACGGTCAGCGTTGTTGCATTTGCCTATGTACTGTACTGTAAGATGGTTGGAAATAGTGCGGAACCAGTAGACGTGGTCACAGGTGATGTTAGTGCAGTCACACTCCATAATCTCTGTACTGCGGATCTGAGGATAAAGAACCTTGACGGGTTCTTGTTGCAGGATCTGGCCTGAACCTAGAGGTAGAAACAAAGGGATGTTCGAGATTTTAACAAACACATGCTTGTAGTACATTTGACAACTTGGACAAACCAGTATGGGAGCTCAGGGTCATATATCGTTAACAGCTGGGGCTCTAAAACACTAAAACAAAGTCAGGGCCAAACTCCTACGAATTGTGTATTATTTCGAAAAGGTTACTCAGTCTCGTTTTAATGTCTCAAGCTGACCTGTCCCTTATTTAGCGTTTAGAAAGCTTGGACGGACAATCCTTAACACCCAATGCATGTACCGTCTCTCCTAACAAAATTAAAACTAATTAAGTAAAAGCACATTCAAGGAGGCCCACTTGTGCTTCAAGCAAGGACGACGAAATCACAAACGTCTCAAACTGGCAGTATGATATAGAAACTCTACAACTATCACCAAAAGTGTTGCAAGAATGGAAATGAAGCAGAACTATGAAGAAACTTCTCGTACATATTTCTAACTCTGTGAAGGTGACATTTTGACATTGCTATATTGGGAGACTGATGTAGTTTTTGGAAGAGCTATTTCATCTAATTTTAGAATCAGTTCTAATGCCTGCTGTGTGTTTCTTTGAGTCAGGTATGTAGGCACATACCTGTTGCAATCACAAGTGTTATGAAATATCTACAGATGAGCAGAGATTTAAAGGATTCCAGTGTGAGAAAGTCTCACTCGTACTCGAGTCTTTGGATGATCATTTCACTCAGCCTAACATGTATGAAATGCACAAATTGCGTGACGTTGCAGAATACACCAATTGTTTTAATTTTGATGGAATGAGTTGCGCCACACAGTACAAATTCATTTCATTGTCTTAAAAGAGCAACAACACATATAAAAAACAAATGTAAATTGATATGGAGCGACCGCAGAGGCCGAACAACTTGTGTATTGTTACCTTCATTTATCATCACTGCACCTAATCCTCATTGTACACATTACATTGCTGTCAATAACTTATACCAGTATAGTTGTTTAATTCTGAGATATACAACTATAGCAAGTTTGACCATCACATTTTCAATGTACAAACTTATGGGTGTATCATTGCACTTGTTCTCTTTAAACCTTCCGTGCCATCTACGAGACTATTAAAAACAAATTTCACTTTTAAGTACAAACTATGGTTAAGACTGTATTTGATGCATGTAGACAAAATTTAAGTTAAACATTAGACCAGCTTCAGTGTGAGTAGACAACAACACATCCCTCGCTACAGGCCCCTGAGTAACGATGTCGTTAACGTCTGAGGCTTACGAGACGACAGAGAAACTTAGTGGTCTTACCTGATGTCCACAGCGATGCTGTCAACAGTGTCCATGCCAGTAGCAGGAGAATCATTTTGTCCGGTCGCCAGTCTGTGTACGCGCCTGTGAATCTTGAGTGGTAGCTGAGATACAGTGCTGATAGTTTCTTTTCCTGCTAACTATCCGACAGTGATGATGAGAGGAACTGAGCTGACAGGGCCCTGTGTCGTCAAGGTAACACCCCAGTGTGACACACACGGGGCCTATCAGAGTGGGCTAAGGTACTAATATGCATGCACACACACACACACACACACACACACACACACACACACACACACACACACACTACTGGAAAAATGCATTATTTGAAATGTGCATAAAACATTACAGACAACTTGCAGTAAAGGTACCGTACGATTTTAAGCATACAAATCGTGTTTCTGACATTCTTTACTCTGTTCACTTAAAAGTATAAAAAGTATATACCCGCCAAATAAAAATTGTTTTCACCTCAAATATTCAGGTTTTTAAAAGAGAAAGATGCAGTTTAACATACATGACACACATACAGTGATCATGAAAAACAGCTGAATATGTGGTGTTGTTTGATCCGAGCTTATCGTATCAAACAATAAAAAAGTTGTGTATTCACAGAGCAGCAGTTTGCAGTGTTGTGGTCTCTGCCCAGGTGCATGACCTAGAGCTCAGCAGAGTTCTACATATGCAGCTTCATGCCTCACTGCAGAGCACGCCGAGGGAATACCGATGTATGGAGCCTTAACTTCAGGTGCATGAAACAAAGGATCAGTGATACAAACCCATGAAACCATGATTCTGTAAATTACTGGTAAATATTCACTGGTGTGTGTTTGTGTAAACAGTTTCTTCAGTTCTGTCTTATAAGTCACTTTTTTTTAAAAACTATGCCTCGAGTACAGGTTATAAAGTGTGTCAAGACACCCATTAAGACAGAGCGACAACAAAACTCTGTAAGATTTGTGCATGAGAAAAGTAACACAAAGCATTTCCGCAAAACAAATCATATACATTCTGAATATTCACAGTTATCTTCTGGGGAGAGGAAAAGTTTGATTCAATTCAAATCAGGAAAAGTGTAGTAAAATAGTGAAATTACTCATTCTCAATTACTGAAACAGACTGAAAATATTTCTCAATTAGGTTAACAAACTAAATATGGCGTTTTTCTGTTCAGCTTAAATTTTAAAGAAACCTCCCTGTGAATTTCTCGAACTTCCCCGACTCATTTCTTTCCTGTTATATAAATCCTTAATAAGATCAGATGGAGACATTTACTTTCTAAATTTCTTCATGGCATAGAACATCCTTTCTGTACAAATCAGTTGAAGACTCCAGCTGTAAAATGTAGCAAACTGTCTTCATTCTGTTCTCAGTGAGAATGCAGGGGCGACGGACCAATGTGTGTGTGCATGTACGTTAAATTTCATCTGGTGTTACAGACACGAGACATGTAAAGAAGACGCGTTTAAAACACCTGGCTTTGGAATATTAGTTAGGGTTCATTATTAAATAATTGCCTAATAATCTAATCTAATTTGTATCAGAAACTAGTGAAAAAATGGACATTAAGGCAAGAGCCTACTGTGATGTCTTCAAATTGTTGCCGAATTATGTAATACCCACAGGCACTTCATTTATGATGATGCAAATCAAAGCTGGAACTAACCATGTACCTGCTGACTGACTTAAACAAGTATCTGATTATTAAAATTGTTGTTACATTTTCTAACAGTTGACTAATCAATAATAAACAAGCTGTTTTACTTCTACATTTCACAATGAAAACTTTTAAATGGATGTTCCCAACACTGAGGCTGATGAGATAGACTCAAGTCTTTTCATGACCCCTGAGTCACACAGACTCTCCCAGGGATATTGTCAATTGTGAGCAACAATGCCTTACAGAGGTACGCTGCATTAGACAGTGTCAGGGAGACACTTAAGATTTCCTTGCAGTTGATATCTTAAGTGAAAACCTAATTTTTACGTTCTTTAGTCCACATTAAAAGTATTATTGCCTATTTTTCTGGCATTTGTATTTTGGGGCATCCATTCAAAGCTTACATCATCTGACTTTTGTCTGTGGATTGTTCGTCTTTGGATTGTGTTGTGTGTGTGTGCGTGTGTGTGAAAGGTTAGGGCGTAGAACGGTCTGGTGGGGGTCTTAAAGTGAGAGGATGTGGGCACCCTATAGCTCTACGGGGGTCGAAGACTCGAGCGAGACAGGGAACGAGACCACAGGATTCTTTGAAAACAGGAGATCTCAGGGGGCTTCAGAGCTGCTCTTTACACAGCGCTGAGCTAGAAAGCCTTTGTTGGTCTCTCTGCTCCAACGCTTTAGTCAAAAGCAGCCTTCATTTCTCTTCTCTGCTGCTCTCATCAGCCAATTTTGTTGAGTATTTTCAGAAAAGACACTGCCTGTATTATTTGTATGTGTTACAGACTGAAGAGTTTGTTTGCTTCTCCTTGGCACTGTTTAAACAAAGTCGATATCTCATGTCAGAAGCTTCTCATCTTACAGGACTTTTGGAGCACACTAACATCAACTATTTTGCCACTTCAAACTTTTCCTTTGCTATCAACACTGCTACCTTAAGCAGTGATCAAGATGTCATCTAAGGATTTCAAACAATTAATCAATTTGAAGACACACTAGCAAGCTGTGTCATGCATGTTTTTGATTTAAAACACCAGGCTTGAATCCTGTGATACAGATTTTCTACTGCTCCAACAAGCAATGTGCACCGAGATCCTAATACAAACATTTGATATACAGCAATGAATCACACAGATCCCAAACTTTAAAGTTAGTCCACAAACTGTGCCTCACTGTACCTTGAACAAATAAGTAGAAAAAATAGGACTTTCTTAAACAATGTTTGATCTGTGAGCCTGTTTGAGCATGTTGTGGAAGTTCTGTCAGGCACTAGCATCAATAGTCAATAGTACCTGCAAACCAAAACCTTCTTCTAGAAACTAACAAAGCCAAACTAGCTGTTGTAATATTTCATAAAACTGCCTGAGAATTACATCTGCATAGCACTTAAAAGGTTACCCCACATTTTCATGTGTAAAATTTCAAAACATCTCCAAGACTGTTTAAGGACCCATGTTAAAACTTCCATGACCATTCACAACTTATAACATGAACACAACTGTATAGTGTACTGTACTCCAAATGTTAATTGTACTATTATAGGCGGTCTGAAGACATGGAGCAGTAGAGCAGTAGAGCGTGGGAGTGACAGTGAACAGTTGGGCCTGTTGCTTAATTTGTTCGAAAAAATGAAAAAGCTCTGTACCTTCAAACTACCAAAGTGCACACTGGCGTTCTGACTGACAGTTGAACGCTCTATGGTGCCCATGTTAATTGCTCCATCTCAAAAATGCTGTACAATTTAAAAGTAGTGGGCATGGCTATGGACATTATTCAAACAGATCAGATTCAAACTTTGAACATAATTCCAACTAGGTGGCATGAATTGTGGGTGAGATGAAAATGAAGAAACATATATGATGGTAAACAAAACGTCATGCATTGATGCATTTAAGAGCTACGTTATGTCAAGGGCTACAGAAAATAAATTTGCTGTAATGTTACATTACCTGGAGGGTTAGTGATTGGAAGATTACTGTAACAATTTCATTACACACAACAAAATTCAATGACTTTTAAAAAAGTTTTTAAGAGTTTCTATTACTTTTCCAGGCCTGGGAAATGAGTTGAGTTGAATTCTCTGACTTTTTAAGTTTTTCCATGACGGTGGGAACTCTGCACTTAATGATTAAGTTTTGAAAGGTGGTCCACAAACCACCCAGCTGATATTAAAAGAAAAAAGAGTTGTGTAAGGACAATGAAGTTTTCTTAGTAATAAAGGTCCACCCATGTACGCAAGGGTCCACAAAGACCCCTATGCAGCCTTTTTTTTGTGACAACTCCGACTGTACACACAGCGAGCGCAGTCTGCGAATGCTCCAATCTCTTGTTCCACAGTCCAATCCAGTCCAAAACACTGTGGTCAAACTTGCCACAGTCACCTCACCGAGGTGAATTTAGCTTTAAGTTGAATATTTGACATGTTTACTCCTGACCTAGCAGCCTCCTCCTGTTTTCAGTTTCCCCCAATGATGGCAGACGATGTAGCACAGCCCTTCTGTTTACTGCTGACATAGGCCTTCAGCTGTAATGAACACAACTTGTACTTTCCACAGATGTTTGATGCATTAAGTGTGTCGGAGCCCTTAGTATGCTGTCAAAAAGATCAAACCGAGTTGCATCCAGCCTATGTATTAGCAGACTGTTAGACCACTTTAGAATCTTTATATCTACATTGTTTGAGTGTATTGTTATGAGTCCAGAGGACGAGTGGAAACTGAAGTGAATCTCAACAACTGCGCCTCTTTTCAGTCACAATAAAGATCTGTAAACTGCCTTTCTTCAATTCATTACAAATTACATTTGAACATGAGTTTTGAGGTTTGTAAAGAGCTGTCCTCATTTGAACTTGCACCTGTCTGACCCCAAACATGAGCTGTTTGGGTGTGCAAATCAACCATAACAAATGCACATGAAGACATTGCAGTGTAGACTGAGTCAATGTCCCAGCATGTCTTCTTTTTTCACTATAATTCTGACATGCAACAGGCACAGAGCTTTTTATATTTTGCATCATTTCATTTCTGATAGCCTTCTTTCAGCCTGATGTGACTCTAGCTGAAGGCACACAGAGCCTCAAAAGAAACGAAACAACTAAGCTTCTGATATCTATGTGCTTTTATTTCCTCTACTGATGCTCTGAATGAAGCTCAACAGCGCCAACCACAGGCTGCTAAAGGGATCACAGTCTATTAAATCCTCGTCAGAAGCACAGATACAGAAACATACTGATGTCTTAAGAGGTCAAGAGGACTTCTTAAACATTTCAAATAATAGGCAAAAAAAAGAGATCTTAAATATTACAGCCAACAAATTATAACAATGTGCAAATAAATTCAAAGACATTAAGTGTCATAGTGAAAAATAAAGCTATTATAGTTGTTAAAGAGTGAGAAGCTCCTCCAAACACACTGAAAAGAGAGGAATTCATTCATTCATTACCAACACAAATTAACTAAACATGGCTAGCCAGCTAGCACACCTATGGAGAACACTTTTGGGCTTTCAGAGCAGAGAGTAAAAACTGCTTTGTTAACTGCTATAAAGATCATTTTAATATAGACAGTTTGTAGGATGTTTAATGTCATGCTCTTGATAACTTCATGTTGCCTAAATGTCAGCAGTTCAACAGACACAGTCAAACTGGGCCTTTTGAGTTTAACAGCCCAGAATGGAGTCATCCCACAGTTTCTCCTCCTCTGTTC
Organism: Cephalopholis sonnerati; assembly: GCA_019142605.1. Lineage (NCBI taxonomy): Eukaryota > Metazoa > Chordata > Actinopteri > Perciformes > Serranidae > Cephalopholis > Cephalopholis sonnerati. The sequence goes on from JAGQAX010000002.1 coordinate 33,775,789, forward strand.
TAGTGTCTACTTTTTCTTTCGTTTTCTTCTTCTCTTTCTTGTATTTAGGTTTTGCTGACTCATCCTGTCCGCCCTCCCTCTGCTCAACATTCATGTCAGCCTGAAAGTGCACTTCAGTGTCTTTTCTATTTTCCGTCATGTCATCTGGCATTAAATTGTCCATCACCCTTTCCCCTCCTTCCACCTCAAAGTCCTTGTCCCGGGATTTCTTTTCTCGTCTTCTACGCTTGCCGTGATTCTTTTGCCTTTTTCTCCTCCTCCCCTCCTCTGATTCTCCAGATCCCTCTCTTCTCCTCTCCTCTGAGTCGTTATCTCTTTCCCTCCTCCGCCGCTTCCTCCTCTTCTCCTCCTTGTCTGAGTCCTCATCTCTTGCCCTCCTGTCTCTCTCCCTCCTGGATCTCTGAATCCTCCTCTTTTCTCTGCGCCTGTATTCACTGTCACTGTCACTACTGCTATGGGAGGAGGAATACGAGGAGTAAGATGATGTAGAAGTATACGAGGAGGAGCTCGACTGCTTTCTGGGCCTCTTTCTCTTTGTGGGCCAACTGGTGAACAGAGGAGGGCCGGAGCCTGGGAGGACTGGAGGAGGGCAGTTGTAATTCCAGCCATGGGGGGGCCAGGGGGGGCCCTGGTATGGAGGACGCCACTCTTCCACTGGGTAGTAACCACCAGGGCGGGAGTGATGAGGAGGGTTAGAGGTGGGAGGAAGGTTGTGCATGGGTTTGTTCAGTTCTGTGATATCTCCCTGGTTTAATGCTTCTTCTTCATCTTCTTCTTCACCTTCCTCATCCTCCTTTTGTGTGTCACCTGGAGGGAGGACTTGACTGGCCTTGGGCGTGATTCCTCGAGCCCTCTGAACTTGAATGTAATCTGCCAGTTCATCTGCAAATGTGCTGTAGTCTTTTGGTTGGGATTTGCAAAGGTCCACAACCTTCTTCTCCCTGGTCAGGAACACGTAAACAGGAATCAAGTTACTTTTTAACTGGGTATTAAATGTTGATGTCACACCAAAGCCCCATGAGGGTTTTTTTCCCCATAACAAAGCAGAAAAAGAAATGTACAGACTTGCCCCTCCACAGCAATATGCACTATGCTGTGGGGCTGTATACATGATAAAATCAGAGGTGGTTTGCATACTAAATAGTGCAAAAAAGAGTAAACTTTAGATGCAATGTTTCGACCTTTAGGGTCTTTCTCGGGCAAACAGTCATTATAACATGATGCTTGCAACATTCAGTGAGTGGACTAACTTCCATTTATGTTCTTGTGCTTCTTTAGTCCTGAACCTGTACCCAGCTGGGGTTGGTTGTGCACACTATCCACCTCCTTTGAGTATGTATGACAGCAATAGGACTCAACCACACAATTAAAGTGCGGACTGAAAAACAAAACATGTGCTAACAGCTAAAAAGGTGATAACAGTCATCTCATGGAGTGTAAGCATAAAAAAAATCACCTAATGGAGCTTTAATGTTGTCAAAGTTCTCGAAAGGCAAGCTGAAGTGCAGTGTTGCCAAGATTGTGTTTTTAAGTGCAGCATACATGACACAGTGACACAGTGACACAGTAGACTTGGAGTGTTTGTCTTGATCTTACCTGATCTGGTGTTTGTTTCCTTGCATGTGGGCCTGGTACATCTCCACAGAGTTAAACTGCATACTACACATCTGACACATCAGGGAGTTGGCTGCAGACGACAGAGAGTGGGTGAGGTGGGAGATGAGGAGGAAAAGACGACATAATAGATATAGACAGATATAGACCTTTCTTTGCTTTTTCCAATTCTAGTTAGTTTCTCGTGAGTTCTGACCCATGTCCAAATAATATTAACACTGAAGTCTCCTCTACGAACAAAATGACACAAGGCCTAAGGTTAACGTTCTGTTTATGAACTGCCAAGTTTCTAACTGATTAAACTTTACTAAGTTGTTATTTAACACAGCCATAGTTAGATTTACAGTCTTTCATCAACACCAGTTAATTGTCAGAAGGTTATCAAACTATCACCTACCTCTGATGGGATGACATCTTCACGGCTGAGGGGATTTGCTGTTTCATCAGTGCAATTTTTTTATTTTCTTGATAATTCTTGATCGCTAATATCTGGCTGGCATGCTTTTACCAGCCTCTACTGACTTTATTCTCCCTGCATCTCAGTTAGATTAAAGGACACAATGTAGGCCTTAGCAGCGCCTCAGATTCAATTCAAACTTGTGTCCCTTTGATGCGTGTCATCCCCATGCTCCCTCCCACTTCCCTGTCACTCTACTGCTGGTGCAAAGGTGAAGCCCTAGAAATTATAATCTTAAAATACATCCAATATCATAATGGGGTCTGATGCCCTTTGTATTATTCCTGCTATGCTAAGAGGCAGGACCCTGTGTTACCTTGTTTGACATTGTCTCCGAGCTCTTTGAGCAGCTCCTGTCTGGCCTGATTCCTCTGGTGTTTGCGTCCATTGTAGTGCTGAAAAGCCATCTGAGGATTGTTAAAGGAGGCAGCACACAGGGGACAGTACTTGCTAGGGTCCTTCAGATCAACCTCTGTGCTGGGGGTAGTTGTGGCGGTAGCAGGGTCCGGGAGATGCTCTATACCACCCTCTGGGGCAGGTTTCTGGTCAGCATTATCAGGTTCCCGTGTCACACTCGGTAAAGTACGGACCTCTGCGTTCCTGTCTATAACTGCAACGAGAAAATCATTAAGTTAATTTGTGTTGGCTCTTATGAGGCTACAGTCAACAAAAACTGTTAATCTGTAAACATTAGTATTCAGTTCACTATTATACTTTTCCATCACACAACCCACACTTGCCTTGGGGCTGAAGGCCTTGTTTACGAAGATTTTTTGCATGGACTTTGCCTTCATAGTGTGATTTGGCCACCACATGGGAGCTAAACACCATGTTACACAGCTCACAGAAATGGTCCTTATCAGTAGTCATGGTCCGCTGCAAAAAAGAGACACAAGACTGGCTTTTAAGAGGCAGATATCTGCTTTCTGACATAGTGTATAAACAATGTGAAAATAATAAATAAATAAAACAAGAAAAGAGGTCTTAGAGGATTCTTTAGATCATCCCTGTGCACCTCTCTTTCATGTGTACTATATTCTGCTGAGGAGGATGTCATTAAAACTATGGCCCTTAGCCTCTTTACCATTAGATGCTTGCAGCATTATGGTTTATGTTAATTATTCTGTTGCACTCCATGTTCAACATTATTCAACAGATTAAGATTGCGCATGAATATGCAAACAGTAAAATCTCTAAATGAGTGCTAACCTGGGGCCCTGTGGACTCTTTCTTCATCTTCTCAGCTCTCTTGGACTGCAGGTACACCTTGAGCTTCTGCGCATGTTTCTTTCCCTGCAGTCAAGAAATACAGGAGACATTATTACACAGGCTCTGACCTTATAGGTCAATAAAACTGCACCACAGTGCCAGGAATGCCTGGAAAGCAGGACACACCTCATAGTGGGACACCCGCTGGGATTCAAAGAGCAGCACAGCCTCACACACATGACAGTAGTCATCAGTGAGGAGACCCTTCAGTAACTCCTCTTCACTCTTGTCTCCTGTGTGGCACAATATACGGTCACTATTACAACTGAGCCACAGTGAATAAAGCATAATGAACAAATAAAAGGCTATTAAATTCTGCCCAGATCAATCTGCCCTCATCAGCAAGACAAACTACATTTTCTGAAATAAATACTGTAACAAAAACTCCTGGTGCAATGGAAAATACAATTCTTACAAATTTCACTGAATTCCACTCATTCAAGATGCGACCATGCCCTCAGACCATATTTAAGGCAACGCATTTCCAGTGTATTACATACTTTGCCAAAAGGAGACTCTGGGACAGTGATAAATTCGGTGGTCCTTCTTTCATTAAAATCCCTAAACTGACACAAAAATTGCTTTTTGAAGTATTCCCAGTCAGCAACACTAACCTTACAGTGCAATACGGCAATATCTCTTAACAGCCGCAGCATACACCGCTACTATGTGAGAAAATCGTGGTTTTATGCTTGACTGCATTCAATCTGCTTATTCAATGTCCGATGCATATCTCTCACACTGTACTTCTACATTCATGCAGCGTTGAATGATCTGCCCTGATGGCATCAACGAAGTATATTGTGTTCCGCTCATATTCACTTGAATCACAATTATTTAGCACTCAAAAATTTTTAACATCTTTCAACAACACTGTAGATGAGTATTTTTTTTTATAACAGGTCAACTGCTTGGGCAAAGATTTGGTTATGAGTATGTCTATTTTTCCAAAACTGAGAAGAAGCAGTTTGTGTGTTTCATTTTTAGAGCTTAAATTAAAATTACTTATATGAATAGGGTCTGAGATATTACTGTAATAATCAATTTGTTTACATCCTTACTGCCAAAAATGGTTTGTTGTATGGTTTTACACACTGCTATATTGATCTAATCATCAGATATGGCTGATAAATATGCTTTTACGACTGGTGGTGACTAAAAGTTTGTAACTACAGCTACAATGATCAGTCGATTACTACAATAGTGAGTCGACAAAAATAAATAAATAAAGCAAGTTTAAAATCAATAACCTTATCATGTTAATTAGTTAAAATATGTTAGTGACAGTGTCTCATCTGCAAAGATGTGCTCACTTTTCCTCTATGTATTGTTACAGTATGTTTGTAATTTCAATAGTCACTGGATAAGTAATTAAAAATATATATCAAAATATAACTACAATATTGATCAATACTTTTTCTTAATCACCTTTAATTAAAAAAAACTGAGGTTAAGAGGAAAAAGCACTGAAATTAAGTGCTATATTTTCAAGTTCTGACTCCCAATACTTCTAATGTGTTGGCACAATTTTAACTTATCAACTTCTCCAATGTAAAACAATAACTGTATACTAAATAAAGCATATCCCTCTGTACTCTGTACAATAACATCTGCCATGAATAAAGAACTGCCATGAGTAAAATAATTAATAGACACGTTGGTAGTGGCCTAAATAGGCAAGTCTGCTGATACATTTCAAATACTGTACTTACCAAATGATAATCACAGTAGCAGTTACCAAGAGAACAGAGATTGTAGGTACTATATGTGTACAATGTCTGAACAAGAGAAATGTTGTCCTATTCTTATTATAATACTGGTGACCGAGACCACAAAGTTAGGGACAGATGGCCATTTTTAAGGTCAGACTGAATGACAGATCAGCTGATTAGATCTGAGATCATTCAAACTCACTGCCAACCTGACAATACTGATTATGTCTCTTAAAAAAACAAGCTACATTTGACTGTAAATGTTTCCACTAGCTAGTTTATTATTCCATTGCTCTGATTCAGTAACATTAAGTATTGATTAAGTTGCCATCAGTGGCCAGAGTTAGGGTAAAACTACTATCGCTTACTGAATGGTATAGTTATTTAATGGTCTCCCTTACCAACACATACTAGCTGCACAACCAGTTAACCTCCACCACTGGTATGTGACCAATTTGACCCAAAAGGTACTTTAGGCTGGGGACTGAGTTAGCTCGGAGTACAGTCAACATTAGCAACTGGCCAACCATTTCCGGACCTAGGAAACGACCAGGCTGGATTTAAAGGATTTTTAATGTGCGACATCTTTAACAACTCATGTACGCAAGGACCGATATAAAATATCGACCGATTCTTGACGTTACAGCGACCATTAGAAAGTTAATATTAGCGTATTTAGCTAAGGAGCTAGCTCACTCGACTGTTGAGCTGGCTAACCTGTTAGCTAAAAAGCTAACGTTGGCTCGGCAGACAGCACACCATACGGCTGAATGTTCACGTTCTAGACAAAACTCACCTTCAACCTGGGTACTATCTATTTTAGTGTTTATTACTTTGTCAGCATCTGTGACAGAAGCCGCGTTAGGTGTACTAGGAGTGTCATTTTGAGCGTCTGACTCCGCAAGCTGCGGAGTACAGACACTTCTGTCGTCCATGTTTTTCCCTAGCTGTTTGGTGCATGCGCAGTGACGTCGTAGTATTTATGGGGTTTGCTTTGAGAGGATAATCCAGACTACTGTATACTAACAGTCTATGTAGTGTATACTAACAGTCAATGTAGTGTATACTAACAGTCTGTGTAGTGTATACTATATAACGTTGTATACACTCTATGTACTGTATGCTTTATACACAGTCTATGTACAGTCAATGTACTGTACACTTTATATACAATCCATGTAGTTTATACTACATTAAAAAATCTAAATATGTTTTATTAAAGACAAATAAATAATGTTTAAACGAACAGTGATATAGGTGGATTTAGTGGCATCTAGGTATGAGAATTGTGAATTGCAGCAGCTGAAACTTCTCTGGGTAAGAATTGCTTCAGTGGTCATTGTTCAGGAGGTTTTTACTGAGAGCTGAAACTTATCCACAGGGGTCTCTTTGTATCCGAAACAAACAGACCACGTGATTTAAACTGGTAAAAACACAGAGTAAAGCAGTTTAACGTTACAAGTCTGTGTTTCTCTGACGCCGTTTAGAACGCTGCAGAGGGTCTGATAGCTCAGCCCCTGCTAATGTGTGCTCACCTATTGTTCTCTGATAGTTTAATCAATTTAACCAATGGACCAAGTGTTTTAAACTGGTAAAAACACTGAATAAAGCAGTTAAAAAAAAAAAAACATTAAAAAAAATTAAAAATAAAACATTAACAAAAAAAAAGAAAAAAAAAAGGTGTTTTTCTGACGCTCTTTTCGCAGAGGGGCTGCTTACTGTGGTGGCTGACTCGAAAATGCAAATGGCCCAATCTAGAGCCAGAGTTTGGTTTGTCCATTCTTCAAGGCTGTAGAAACATGGTGGTGCAACATGGTGGACTCCTTGGACAAGGATCTGCTCCTTATGTAGATATAAATGGCTCATTCTTAGATTACAAACACACAATGATTTTTCTTTTATTATACACTAAATAAAACATACTTATAATACTATATTCCATTTCTGCTAATATATCCCACCAAATCCTATACACTGGGCCTTTAAAATTAAAGTAACAAATAATGCACATGCCTTTTTCTACAAATTACTGGTGTCATTTTTTGAGTATCTCTTGATGTGTCCCACCAGCACACACAATACAAGGACCCTGAAACCGAAACAGCTAAATGGAATTCAACCAGGTTTTGAATTTATTTATGCTGTTTCTACAACATCTAAGGCTCCTACTTTTTTCCTCAATATTTACTATTAACACCATAAGTCATTAGAAATTTTGGACACAAAAATGAAAAAAAGTTAATAGCAAAATAGATACTTTATTACAGGACATTCCAATTTCAACATCTGTTTGCCACAGGACAAATCCATATAAGGCTGGAAAACATCTTTACTGACAAATAAAACAAATGGACGAGATCAGAGGATCAACATAAAGTTGTTTCACATCAAGACATGGCACTGAAGAAGAGGGTAGAAAAGCAGTGTAGGGTGGAAAGCTGTCACTTCCTCTTCTGGAGCTCTCTGGCTAAGGCATCCAGCTGTGAAGAGTCATACAGTACGGTATAACATGAGAGTCAGACACAATATACTTCATATGCTTAGTGTAGTACAACTCCTGTTGTTATGTCCACTGTATATATTTTCATTTGTTAAAAAGGACATTAGCTGTTGATCAGCTAATTACATCTTTGCCATAACTGCACAATCCCCTTTGATTACAGTGGGACATTAGGCAGCTCAAATGCCTTTTGTTTATACCAGGGTTTCTACAACCAGCAATGACAGGGTACCATTAGTACACTTACAATGATGTTTCTCAGTATACTTCTCCTCTGGGGTCTCAAGTAGCTGCATTCTCCTGCCTCACACAGCTTAATCTCCTCTGAAATCTGAGAGACACAGACAGTGGATTTAGGACTACGAGAGAACAGTAAAGAGACAAAGTGTACCTTCATTCTCAACAGGAAATTCTCTGCAGATGAGAATGCACACTGGCACACAAACACTGATCCTGACCTCTGACGTGCCAAAAGAGTCCAGCTCCCTCTTGCCTCCGGGGTACCAACCATGGGACCAGTGCTGGGCACTGGACAACTGAGCCCCCACACATAGAAGCAGCCCGAGCAGCAAAACCAGCCTAGATACACACATGATATTCCCGCCTAGAGGCAGAGATGGACACTCGATTAATATTTAGACTGAGTTATTTTTGATGCAATTTTGGATTTTGCTGAATTATTTTTCCATTTTGATCACATTTCACTGTAGTTTAAATTTAAAATGCTTGCTTTCCATGAGTCTGCCAAACATGTTATTGCATTTGAAACATTGTTATGTGGGATATCATCTTAGGAACCTTTATATACAGTTTTTTACAAATGCAATGCCCTGATAATTAAAGATATACAGAGTTCTTTGGCCAGATGTTAAACTGCTGAACAATAATAAACCTGAAATATCTAATCTTAAGTCATCTTCAACCTGCGAGATAATAAGAGGAGTTAACACCAGGTTTCCAACAACATTCAATTAATATTATTTGTAATAACAATATATACTTTAGACAGAACACAATAAAGCCATGAACTGTAATTAGGCAGTCTTACCTTATTCTCACAACTCTATCACTACAGGTGTCCCTTGACGTCCTGTCAGATGCTCGCTCAGCTTGCCCTGTTGTTGGTCAGTTGCTCACAGTTTCACCTGTGTATTACGCCTAGATTCTCCTCAACCTCATCTTCCTCCTCAATATATGTACCCCTCCCAACACACATTTCCCTTGTCATTCCCTAATTGCCCCGCCCATCACTGACCCCTTTGGTCCCTGTGTTCCCTGTGGTGAAATGAACAGTCCCTCAGGACAAAAGGTCCAGAAGACACAGCCAGTTTCAATTATCACCTGCAAACAGCACTGAAGCTCGTCTGCTCATATGCATCACCCATATCCACACCCAAATACTGTCAGTCTGACTGATAACAGTTTTAAATTGGATAAGGTTAATGACAAACATGCAAACTTTTTAACTACATTGAAACACACAAACTAAAGACAATGAAGGATTAGTAAAGATACATGACAAATGTCTCACAAGTGCTTCTCACTGCCTATAGAGTGGGTGTAGGGGTCATTTCAGTATAACCCTTGTTTCTGGCTTCTATAGTGTGGGCCTTGCTGACTATTATCTTTGACTAATAGTATTTAACAAGCACAGTAGGTTATGTCAGAAGGTAAAACTCAATAGTTCCAATTTCCTGTCTTTTTCCACCAGTTTTGACCACAGTGACCCGTCACACATCCTCCCTTTAACCCAGATGACCCTTCAGTCAGGGGAAACACAGGGCCATCTCATGTCAAGGGGAACAAACACAGTGGATTCCTGTCCAGGGCACTGATGACATCCCTCTCAATTAAAGGAGGTAATCCCTTTTCGGAGTTTTAGATGCAGAGCCACTTCTCACTCAGGAAGTGACTGACAGTGTGTGACGTGCTGCTGTTGACTCAGTTCATCTGGCAGCTTGTGTGTTGTGACGCATGACTGTTTGGGGCAAAGGATTGGTTGAAGTGTGATGACTCCAGGATGCGTCACTAATGAGATGTGAAATCCTGTCAGTGTGAAGCAAGAGCAGATACCCTCTCAGAAGTCTGTGATAGAACATTTATAAATGTACCATACGCTGATAGGTGGCTATGTTGTTACCTGCCAATTTTTCCCCAGCACACATTCAAGTGGTAAACACCAAACGCAAATCAAGTTAACAAGGCAGCTCATGTAGATTTAATTTATATCAGAGGGCTGACTATCCAGTCGCCTTTTATTCTGTTCTTTGTTTCTTGATGAACTGGGATTAAAGAGGGCCACGTTTAACAACGATATTGCAGTATAATCCAAATCCTGTTTATCCAGTCTTTTACTCAGTATTTCCCAAACACATGGATTTTCACTTAAACCTAACTATTTAAAACACCTCTGCATACGAGTAACGTGCCTGGGCAAGTGCAGGTGTTTTAACTCGGTGCTTGGTGGAATGCACAGAGGTCAAATGCACAAGCTTGCCCAGGTGACTACTTTTAGTGAAAATGCATGTGTTTGGGAAGTACTGAGCATACGACTGGATAAATGAGACTTGGAATATTCTGCATGAGCTGTGTGAGAGTTTGTGAACAGATGTTTTTTTTACTCCAATTCATCAATAATTGAGTCTTGGAGTCTTCATTCATCGTGGAGACATGTGAAAAATCTAACAGGGTGAGTAATTAATATACAAATGACTATTCAGTTCCTCAGACTTGCATCTCTGCTTTTTACAGATGATGAGGTGGTTTGCAGTGAGTGTGAAGTGGTCGGGATGAGAGTCAGCATCTCCAAGTTTGAGGACATGGTTCTCTACTGGAAAACAGTGGATTATCTCCTCCAGGTTGGGAGAGAGCTACTGCCCCAAGCAAAGGAGTTCAAGTATCTCGGGGTCTTGTTCATGAGGGAGGGAGGAATGGAGTATGAGATTAATCGGCAGTTTGGTGCGGCTTCTGCACTGATGCAGGCGCTGTGCCGGACTGTCGTGGTGAAGAGGGAGCTCAGCCAGAAGGCAAAGCTTTCGATTTACTGGTCCATCTACATCCCAACCCTCACCTATAGTCATGAGCTCTGGGTAAGGACAGAAAGAATGAGATCGCAGATACAAGCAGCCACAATGCATTTCCTCAGAAGGGTGGCTGGGCTCAGCCTTAGAGATAGGGTAAGGAGCTCAGACATCTGGAGTAGAGCCGCTGCTCCTTTGTGTTGAAAGGGGTCAGTTGAGGTGGTTTGGGCATCTGATCAGGATGCCTCCTGGGTGCCTCCCCTTAGATGTGTTCCCCGGGGCAGACCCATATGATTGATAATGAATGGATGATCATTCTGTGGGTGAATTCATTCTTTAACCCCTCCTTTGATTTGCTAGACACACACCTCTACAGATAACGCTATAGGCAGCTAAATATTTCAGTTTATATCAATGGTGTATTAGGTCATGAGACAAACCAGCTGACCAAGGATTTTTGTGATCCTCAATAATTTCATCTCAAAATATTTTGGGACTCAAAAGAAACAGATTAAAAGGCAGATGGTCAAAATCCAAGTAGCAGATGCTGAGCTATCCAGACTCAAGATCCACAAGCTCTGGATGCTTCATTTCTCTAACTGCAACTTGATACCATATTTTATTTAAACCCTCCATGTCTCCTAACTGCTCAGCTTTTGTCAGTCTCTTCATTTCGTAAAAGTGGACTGTTAAAAAATTCAAGTCTCAAGCTGAACTGTTCCTTTAAGTCATCGCACTGTTTAGGATCACACTGAATATTCATATTTCTCTATCTGTACTTACAAATTTGGTAAAGTGCTGCTCCAAAGTGAATTTCTGGTATTACTGCCCACACAAACATTTCAACACTAACCCTAAACGAATCCCTGGTTAATTATTTATTGGTGCAAAAAGCACATTAATATTTGATTTGGGGTGAAGGGTTAAACGCTGATTGAAAACCCTTCAAGAGCAACACTCAAGAGGACCGACTGATCTATAAGCTACATGAACGATTGGCAATTATTTTGCACCACTGTACCATTAGTCTTCATTGAGAGGCGAGCTGTAATGAGCATCAGGTTGTTCCACGTGTTATGTAACTGCATCTCTGGCTTTAACGTCACATTTAAAGATACAATAAATACAGACAAATGATAAAATCTCAAGCACTTTATTAGGTTTGAACAGTATCTTGCTTAGAAAGGCCATTTGGCATTATATAATTATATATAATTTTATCATATATATAATTATATATACATATATTCAAATGTTGAATAACAAAACACTAGAAACAAACATTGGCAAATTAAAAAATAGGATTTGCTTAAGACAATTATACCAAATTAAAAATGGCCAAAACAAAACATCTCTAATACAGTTCAAAATGGTCCCGATACAGTTCAATATACATCTTTAAAAAAAAAGAAGGGGGGAGAAGAAAATATAATAAGCAAGGCAGCAGACAGGAATGAAATATAAATAACCTTACATTATGTACAAAAGGGAGTGGGCAGTCACCACTGGGGAAAAATGTCCAACGGTCCAAGGACAAAGTGAAAGAGGAAAAAGGAAGTGGACAGCTGTGAGTGGAATTGGACAGGGGACATAAAGGTGGAAAGAAAAAGAGTGAAGTCGGACTCTCGTCTTCGTCCAGTCCGACACTCCTGAAATGGAGACCTCTTTTAATTCTCTGGGGCATTTAAAACACTCCACTGGTGAAAAGCTCCAGGAATACAGAGCTGTGAAACAGGGACAACTGTTTAGTTTCCCTGGGTGATAATGCATAAAAGATAAAATTGTATTTTCATGGGGACAAATTCATAAATCTCTGTTGAACATTGGGGTACCCACAATTGATTACTTGTCATGGATCCCACATTGAACTGATATGGAATGAAATCATTAAATGAAGATGGAATATATTTAAAAAGTGACCTCAATGTTAGTTTGATCAGCACAATCAAGATATCTACGTATATGCGACTAGAGGGAATGTGAAAGGAAGGATGACTGACCCAGTCTTGGTTTTGGCCCTATTGATTTGTCATAAAAAGAGGTTTGTCATCCGTCTGCAGGTGATAGTTGAGGAAATACATGCAAGTTGGGAAAATGCAAAGGACAGCATTTAGGATGACAACAGTTGCACCACATATTGTATGTTTTTTTTTTTTTAAACCTACCAGTGAGGCACTTTTTAAAAGTTCACTATTAGCAAAATAGTGTGTCTCATGGGTTGGCACAGTGTCATGTTTAGCTGTTAAACTGCAATGAGACAAAGTCACATGATCCAAACACACACCCATGTCACTGAAGCACAGACACAATAGCCAAACAAAAAGCATCCCCTCCTCTATGAATTAAAGACCCAATAAGTGACAAAGTAAATAAATGAAGCACATAATGGCACCTAACTAAAAGTGCGGGCACTTGTGATGCTTTGGAACAAATGAAGACCTGAAATGACGATGACAATGCACAAACAGCCAACAATTTCAGTGACTGGTCAGTTAAAAATATCTGCTACTTTAAGTCCCTGGAGAAGGCTTAACCCAGAGCTTTAAAACCTGAACGAGCTTTAGTCCAAATATAATTCCCACATTTCAATATCAAGGCTGAATAATTAATCCGACCTCATCTCTCATTTGGTTCTGTGTTTTTTAAGGGCTTCGCTTTTGGTGCAAATAGTGCATGAGTGTTCAAACAATCAACATTGACACAATCACCCTTCCTAAAAATTCAGCATGTACTTTTAACTCCACTGTCAATAAATTAGGATTGATTGTGCTCCTTCTGTTAAGAAAAGTAGTAAAATACAGGATTGTTAGTATGATTTAGAGTGTTAGTGTGTGATGCAAATTATGTACAATAATGGGGCTGTTCTCAGTTAAAATCTACGTTTAACAAGATTACAATAGATTGTAAATTCTTAAAAGAAATATAATTTTTAATATCATGGCATTAAAATCTGTTAAAATCCGGGCAAGGCATGATATCTAAATACTCCTGTGGTGGGAGACTAAACCATTTGAATGTGAGTCAGCTCTGGACATGAACTCAAGGTGAATTTGTTCAATTTGTGAATTCAAACAATCCTGGCGTCAGTCATTTCCTGAGCTGACCAAGTTGACATTACGACTGACCTGAAGCCCTGCGGCTAACTGACATCATTTATAACAATTGAGGACATAGCCTCAGTTGTAACCCCATCTGAAAAAAAAACCCACTGTAATTCAAGTCTCTGTGTCCTCACAGGACAGCCATTAAAAAACAATCTGAGCAAACATGGCATGGCACACCTCCGCTATTTAAGTAACAATGTATCCATTTTTAAGGAATATGTTAGCAACAGCATTCGAATTAAAAGAGACATTCTTCGGCATCAGGGAAATCATTCTGTAAAGGTGTGATGATACAGCGTGGTGATGTGAGGCTGGTTTATAAAAGGAATAAGAAATGAGGGTTAATTCGGGCTGACTCAAAGGAAACCCAGAGGGGAAAACACGCTGTATACAATCAACAAGAAATACTGACGTGCGTCTGTAAACAAGAAAAGAAATATGCTGGGTATATAACATTTGTTGATTTCTATAATGCAATAATGGAGTTACTCGTGATTGTGTTTGTGATTTGGCTTGCCAACATGATCAACATTGCTGCAGATACTGTAACAGACCTTAAAATAAAATAAAAAAATAATTTTAGAGTTTCAACATAAAAGCTTGACCAACTCTCCTTTAATTTCTTCATGCTGTAAAAAAAATGTGTATTTATTTCTACTTTCCAAATTTCCCGTTATAGTCGAGCAGTGTGTTGGTTACAGTAAAATAGCTTTCTTGTACTGAATGTCTAAACATGGTCTCTGACTCCAGAGCTGCATAACCGAGTGTGTGAAGGACTTTGGCACTCAGCAGATAGAAGACAGTGGTGTGAAAACACACTTGTGTCTTCTCTGCCAGCTTAAGCTCCAGTTCAAACAAACACACACACACACTCAAAAAAATGAATGGCTCCTGGTATTTAGTGTGTGTGTGTGTGTGTGTGTGTGTGTGTGTGTGTGTGTGTGTGTGTGTGTGTGTGTGTGTGTGTGTGTTTGCCAACCTGAGTTGATGAGCTACATCACAGAGATTCTGATCTCCAATCATGAGTGACCTTTGAACCCCTGAAACTTAAACAGGAGAAATTGTTAAGTGGCTCGATAGATGAAACAAATGGCTCTGCTGTCTGTTTCTCTGTGTGTGTGTGTGCGTGTGTGTGCTGTATGAGTGCCTAGAAGTGAAAAATGTCTGTAAATGTTCAGCGTTCTGCTACAACACATGTTGCTACAGCACGGCTCTGGCCAAGCCAAAAATGTTTTAAGTCTCTGTCCCCTAAAAAATAAAAAAAAGGAAAATCCAAACATCATTACTTTGACTCTGGATTTTTTACATTAGCCTCCAAAGCATTAGATTTATATTCATATATATTTATATATTTATATATATATATATACCAATAAAATACATTACAGGTGCCACCCGAAAATGCAGCCAAACTCAAAACTGTGTCTGAAACCAAAGTAATAAGATGCAACACAGTAAGTATATATACATATGGGGGGGAGAGATGGGAAGCAAATAGGGGTGAAGGGCTGTATTAACAAGACCAATATTACAAAATATTCAAGAAGGCATCTCAGTTATTTTCTCTGTCCGACTGCGCTGCCCTGTCCTCCGGGTCGAGGCCTCTGTTCCCTTTTCCTGCGGGCAGTTCATCCCATCCGCAGATCAAGTTGTGATCAGTCTTTGCTTTTAAAAAAAATCCATCAGATGGGAATATGCAGCTTTCTGCATGGTAATGTATGTGTGTGTGTTCTGGTGCGTGCATATGCTTGTATGAAGTGTTTGCAGACATCCATCCATTCATCCATGGCAAGTCCCTACTTGAAGTTGGCGTAGTCAGAAAAGGCATCGATATACTCCTGGACCACTTTGTAGCAGAACTCGTACTGCTCCTGAGGAGACAGAGGGCACAGGAGACGTTAGTGAAAACTACCAACACTAGAGTTTTCTGTCACATTTCAGTCATTGAAGTCATTTAACATCTGACGGTTGATCAGTAGCTTCAAGTTCACCAATAGAGCGTCAACACTTCCACTCCTAGGCGAGCCAGGTGCTTCAAAATAAAAGCACCTGCTTTGATTTACTTAATTATAACAATACTTAACTCAACACTATTACATCAGTATTTTATTTATCATTACTATAATAGCACTTTATTCAACTTATTGTAACAGTACTTTAATTTTAGTACAGCAGTGCTTTATGTAACTTTATTATAACGGTACATTATTTAACTTTGTTGTAACAGTACTGTATTTAACTTTATCTTTACAGTGCTTTAACATTACTGTAACAGTAGTTTATTATTTTATTAAAATAGTAATTTATTTAACTTTACTGTAACAGTGCTATATTTAACTTGATCATAACAGTACTTTAATGTTACTGTAACAGTACTTACATAATATTATTGTAATAGTAATACATTTAACTTTATTATAACATTACTTTATTCAACTTATTGTGACAGTACTTTAATTTTATTATAACAGTACTTTATGTAACTTATCATAACTTACCGTAACATACCTGTACTGGTACATTATCTCAGTTTGTTGTAATAATACTATATCAAATTGTAAAAAGAGTTTCATATGTTATTGTAATAGAAATTTATTTAACTTTATCATAACAGTACTTTAGTTAATTTGATTGTAAAAGTACTATATATAACTTAGTACTATATATAACTTTATTATAACAGTGCCTTATTTAAAGTTATTGTAATAGTACTTTATTTAACTTAATTATTACAGTACTTAAACATTGTTGTGAAAGTACGTTGTTTAACATTATTGTAACATTTCTTTATTTGACTTTATTGTACCAGTACTATATTCAACTTCATAACATAAGTTTTATATTTGACATTACTGTTACAGTAGTTTATTTTATTGTAATAGTAATTTATTTAACTTCATTGTAACAGTACTATATTTAATTAGATCACAACAGTGCTTTGTTTAATTTTATCTGTAAAAGTACTACATTTTACTTTAATATAGTAGTACTTTATTTAACTTGATTGTAACAGTAGTTTATCTAGTAGTTTACTCTATTAGTAGTCTACAGTAGTTTAGAAGACAATTCAGAATATAGAGATATGTTTTGTGTATCATGATATAGGCCTAAAAATATTGCTTTATTATTTAGAGGCCATATAAATAAGCCTTGAAGTCACCTATCCCTTGTATAAAGCCTTACACAGTACAAACAGCAGTAAAATCACACAGCTGTAGTTTGAAGACTGATGCATTATCACAGCTCCTAAAACCTTGTTTTGTGTCTACATGTCAAACACAGGAGAATATACACTAAACTGGAAAATGACTACATCTATCAACCAACCAGCACCTCTGAAGCTCACTGATTAAATCCTTATATCTCCTTTGGGTGGGTTACATGTCAGACTACTACTTAGCTGGGACCAGTAACCTCCTGCTTGCTGCCTAGCAACTGGTCTCAGTCAAGAAACAGTCCAGCACATAACACACCTTAACACAGCAAATATGTAGATTTTTTTTTTTTTTTTTTACACATTTTGAGTGGAAAAAAACCCAGAGATAAAACATGTTAACTGGGCCCGAGTGGCTGTTTCCCTGTTCACAGTCTTTATACTACACTAAAAACTAACTGGCTGCAGTTACATATTTAACGTACAGACATGAAAGTGGTGTCAATCTGCTTACTCAATTATCGGCAAGAAAGTTAGCGTTTCTCTCATACTGAACTATTCCTTTCACCCTGCTACCACACTCTTAGGCTTTGAGATCAAATGTCTTTATCTCTTGGTGCCACAGGTAATGACTGTTTATTTAAAGACATAAAACAAACTGCTACCAAAATCGTATCAGTTGCTCTTTGGCTAGAGCCCAGTTTGACTACCAACAGTATTGGAAATATAAGAGTTGTAAAAATTCCCTGGTTGTAAAATACAATAATTTTGGGAAGAAATGTGAGAAGAGTAAATGTTTCACTTTTTTCAACATATTCTTTTCAGAGATTAACTAGTGGCTTATTGGGTCCTATGTCAAAGGCATAATGAAAAGTATGTATGTTTAAAGGTTCAAAGGGCCCCTCACCAGTGTCTGCACCATGTGTGGTCTCTGCAGTCTGAGGCTCTTGACTGTCTGGAAGACATCCAGGATGCCCTCTGCCTTCACTCTCTCCAGGACTGTACTCAACGCACAGAAAGTCCCCGTCCGGCCAGCACCAGCACTGTGTGCACACAGGCAACAATATAAACCTCAGTATGCACGCTGCAGTGAGCATATGCAGGAATAACATACACACAGGAGGCTTTGTTGTGAGGGTACATAGCAACAGTAGGAGCAGTTAAATGCCACGAGGAAGAAGAGAACAATTCTCCTGAGCTGTTTTTTCCTGTGATTTAATAACTGCAACAATTTCCCAGACACACAGGAGCACCCCTGATCGCCAGAAGCATTTCCACGTGCAACAGCAATACAAAAATAAATCTATATAATTTTCCTAATGTCAAGCGTTTGTATATAGAGGTTAAAACTGCAACACACTGAGTGAAGAAGGCTGTGTGTGTGCATGTGTGTGTGTTTCACCTGCAGTGCACAGTAATGGGGTGGTTGCCAGACTGCTGCTGTTGTTTCTGCACCGCAGCAATTATGTTGATCATGCCTTTCCCGTCAGTGGGGATGCCCACCTCTGGCCAGCCATGAAAATGGAACTGACGTACTGCTCGGGCCTTGTTCTCCTGGAAAGATGGAGGAGAAAGAGAAAATATTAGGATGTGTTTTACAGGTTGTATTTCAAAGATTGTTGTTATATAATCAGTATCAGCGAATCAGAAAACACAATATTTAATTGATGATATTTTTAACATCTGTTAAGGCCTTTGCACACTAAGTTGGGTTTTTTTAAAGTGTTTTTTAAGTCCGTCATTAAAAAAAGAGAAACCTTGCACGCTGAGTGCATTTTATTGTTCTATTCGTTGCAAAAATTTGCTATATAGACCCCTTTGCTCCCTGGCTTCTCTCCACTAGAGTTATCTCACTGGCTGATGCCATTCTTTTTCCATGTTTAGCATTTGGCACCACAGCTACCTCAAGAGGCTGAGCTGTCCTCCCTCTCTGTCCCTGTCATCGTCCACCTGAATATTACTATCCGACCTGTTTAAAGTAGGCTATCTGGGATATTAAATAATAAGGTGCAGCCTGTTCCTCTCTCTTGCTGGGGTTGTATGTGTCCTGTTCGTTACGCCACATTTTCTTCACTGCCTCTTGACCAAACACCTCTCTCTATGCTTTTGATGTATGCAAAAAAACACAGATAATCAAACGTAATCTAAATTTTTTTAATGGATGAAAAGTTTTGGAGCAAGTGTTTAAACCAGCTAAAGACGAGCTAGATTAGACTTTTTTGCGATAATGAAAACTGAGGGAAAGAAAACATGAACTGACCCTAATTACTTTGGGTTAAGTACAATTTTGCCCAAATGTTTTAACATAAAACATGACTTGTCTTGTGGCAGAGACGAGAGGAGAACAGAACAGGCAAATACCTGCCGTTTGTTGGCTGGTTTTCTTGGCGATGTTGTGTTTCTCACTCTGCATGTGGGATTCCACTGCCTAGATTCCCATCATGCTGAGTGTGAAAACCTTCTTGCAAACAATACACAGAGCCTTGTATGCATTGCCCTGTAACGGTTTCAGCTATGCAGCAGATTCTCAGCTAAATAGCTGATTTCTGTGGAATACTCAATTCCTCATGTCGGCCAGGGTGCAGTCAATCCGAGCTGGCAAACAGTGGATCCTCTGATCTGAGAATCCTGCAAACTAAGTATGAGTGTGGTTGGTTCTGTCATCCTGATGTGATGTTAATGCAAGATACATCTGGTAAGTTGTTTTTAAAAAATAGATCATACTATTACTTTGAGATTTTGCAATGTCAGAAAAAAAACGATTCATAAAATGCTACTTCCCATGTCTGAGCAGTTATAAGACTTTTCAAAGATTGATTTAAGACATTTTACTACCAATTAAGGCCTTACTGTTAGATGTGCCTTACTTTTAAAAGATCAGTGGGAACCCTGGTAAACGTGATTGACACACTTGTATTTATTTTTAAATGTGGGACAGTCTTGGTGTGCAAAGGTCTTTTGATCCCGCACTTGGTATTTGAAGCATCTGCATGTTTCAGTGAGTTCCTTCCTTACCCTGTTGTTGGTGACCAGGAGGTCACGAACTGTGTAGCTTTCACTCTCCTCCTCCCTTTTAATCTCAATAGAGATGTCCCCATAGACCACCACTCCATCGCTGGGCCAATACTGAGCACACTTTTCCTGCAGGGGCCATAATGGAGATGGTCAAATTACCACGCTTAACGAAATATTTAAATCTGAAAATCGCAAAGAAATCTAAAATGTTAAAGGCATCTAAATCTCTGGACAGTGATTTTTCAATTCTCCAGATGTCTCAGCAGTGAAAACTACTACAGAGAGAAACAAATTCCAGTTACAGTAATCATTATTTACATGAACAAAGAAGGAAACTGACAAATAACTGGGCTCTAAACCTCTGGCCACTGAAGTTGATTCCCTTGTATGACTGTTCCCAATGTTTACTTACCCTCTAAAGTAGCAATAAACCATCTGGACAACTTCACCAGTAACAATTTACATTACATTTTTATTAAAAATCTGGCAGCAAGAAATTCTAGAAAACCACTAAAGATCAAGTTATTTGCTCAGATTATTACCAGACTAGTGGCGTCAACTAAACATTGAGTAAATAATCTAATATCAATATTCTATTTTGGCCAGTTATTGACTTGATATCTAATACTAGTGTTTGTATCTGCACACAACCACACTGACACACACCTGCCCTCTCTCCTCCAGCTCAGTGAGCATGACTATGGAGCAGCTTCTCCACTCCCAGATCATCCTCCAGAAGTCCTCTATGGTGTGCTGCAGAGGGCCCTGGCTCGCCATGTAGGAGTCCTTCTGACGGTAGCCCTGTGACCAGATGAAGGACAGGAAGTGATGTCCATGGGGAAAAGAGGGATGAATGGAGGATACAAAAATAAAACAGCGGGAGGAAGAAAGCCAGACTTAACACGCCTGATCGATTGCTTGCATTAATGAAATGAAATGATCCACTCTTATCCAGGTGCTTTTACACTCACATCAATGAAAGAGGCATTGACGTAGTCGGTGTTCTCCTCTCCTCGTTTGACTGGAATGATCACTCTGTTGAACTCATCTGTTAGAGGCAAAGAGAAACTTTAAGCTTGACTGATGAACAGCTTTAAGAATCCCAGCGTTCATCACTGCGTGTAGGCACAATGATAGTGTATAAACCCACAGCTCGCATTTATGACTGTGTCACTCACATGGAATGATCTGCAGGACTCTGTTTTTCTTCATGTTGGCGGGCAGGTTGCCTGTTCTCATCTTGTCATTCTGAATCTTGATGGATGTCAGTTTCTAGAAAGGAGAAATCACAACTTAAGACTTAGACTTGTAGAACTGTGATCTCAATCATTTGGTGTAAGGTGGTCATAAAACTCACGCCAAGCTATCTTAAGTCAGTCTTTTTCTTGTCTTGACATTCTGATAAAATCAAACATGTTTAATATAATTTTAATCTTGGCTAGTGTATACTGGCATATCTAACTTTCATACAATACCTTATAAAATATTCAATACCATTTTAAGGGAAAATTGACATTGAGGGCATAATATTACTTTTTTTGAAAACATAGGGTGACAGACTTTAGTCTTTTAAATGTGTTTAAGTTATCTAGTGCAGTAAAACTGTCTGTCAACAGACCTTGAATTCAGCCTCCAAACCACTGCAGCCAGCTCCAGGTGAGGGGGCGTAGAGTTTGGCCAGGTGGGACTCCAGAGAAGTCACCTCCAGCTCTGTGTCTCCGTACAGATAGTGCTCTAACAACGCCTGGAAGATGAACACGTACTGCATCTGCGGGACAGAAAGAGAACGGGGAAGAGCAAGAGAAAGTCAAAAAACTGCACTTTAAAAACTGCATCATGGGAGAGACTGAATACAAGTGTAGTAACACTGGACTTACATCAGTCTGGACCATCTGACAGCGTTGGGCTCTGATCCTGGTGACAAAGCCAAACACGTCCACCTTCCTCTCAGCGATCATCATGTCCAACATGGCATCTATCACGATGAAGGTACCTGTTCTCCCCACGCCCGCACTGACAGACAGAAATGTGACATGTTGTGCGTTGTGTGGCTTGAAGACAAACGACAAGTAAAAGAACAAGCTTTGATCCACCTACCTACAATGGACCACGATGGCCCCGGCATACTGGGGGTTACAATTCTTGACTTTCTTGAGGAACTTGAGCATGCCAATAGGGGTGAAGGGCACCCCAAAGTCTGGCCAGCTGGTGAAGTGGAACTGGGTGACGAGCCTCTGAGGCTTCTTCCCAGAAACATCTCCCACCTGAGACACAAACAAACCAGGTCACGACACAGTGAGTGTTTCATTTACGTCACTCTATTTTTAGTCTTCAGTGTGTGCCCTGACACTTTTTTAAAAGATCTTTGTAGATACACACTACACCAGTGTTTCTCAAGTATGTGTTTTGGGTAAACAAAGAATAAAACAATTAAATCCTGGTGCCCACACTATAAGATATTACCTGTTGGATGCAGAACTTGCGGATGGTGTAGTCCACTAGAACCATGGTGTCTTCTACTGACACTCGGATGTTCCCGTATGTCCAACAGCCCTGGTCCGGCCAGTACTGGGCACACTTACACTGAAACACAGAGAGTGATTTAACATCAAGCAAATCTGTGTCAACAACAGCCTCAACATATTTCAGTTATGTGAAAAAAGGGTGAGAATATAATTTAGGCTATCCAAATTAATGATAGTGAGAGATTAAAGGGGCAATCCAACCCAAAATCTAAAACACAAATTTCTCCTCTTACCTGTAGTGCTATTCATCAGTCTAGATTGTTTCAGTGTGAGTTGCCAACTGTGGGACACACCGGCAACATTCAGCAGCTCACACCAAAACAATCTAGACTGACACACTATAGGTGTGCGTAAAAATGTGTATTTTTGATTTTACAGTGAATTGTCCCTTCAAGGTGAACTCAAAATTTGAAGACTAGTCCTGCTTGTTCTTGCATAAGGATGCACACTGAGGTTAAAAACTGTTTAACTGACTTTACGAATAAAAAAAATAACTTGTATAAAGACACGTCACACATAAAACCAAGTGAATTTGTTCCTTTGTGCTTTTAAACAGAGTTTCCACTATTTGACATCTCAACTGTGGGTGTAAATTCTACACAAAATACACGTGTGTTCCTTAAAGCTGCTGTAAGATCCTATAAAACACACACATCATCATCCCTCCCTCCACTACCTCTTTTCTCTCCTTCAGATTGGTCACCATGACAATGGTGGCTGTGTTCTGCTCCCAGATCATCCGCCAGAAGTCATTTACAGTTTCCTCCTTGGGCCCTGAGAGAGCAAGACGGATACAGAAACTCAGAGGACAAGTAATAAGCTGGTAATCAGGTTGTGTGTTTGTTAAATCACTACGGCACTATTTTTTTGCTTCCAATGCAGGCACAAACCTTGAGCTGCAATAAACTTATTCTTCTCTTGATAACCCTGCAAAAGAAAAAAGTCAAGAAGAGACATTAGGACAGCGCTTAATGTCTTAAGGGCAGAGTTGTCTCTTTTGTGGCAAAATGCTGCACTTATACAAACATTTATAAAGGAGGCGTTGATGAAGTCAGAGTCTGGGACTCCCTCCAAAGATGAGAGATGCACCCTGGAGTGATCATCTGACGACACAAAGAGACAAAGCAAATAAAGAGAAGGAATTTTAATAACACATCGTACACTGCAATTTCTCCATCCTAACCAACTAAATAAATCACTGAATCACTTTGTAAACTGTATTTGATTGTTGTCTGTCTGATATTCTTTTTTACTGTTAAATGTTTCCAGAAGCTTGAAAAAGCAGATAAAAACTCAGTTCACTGAGTGCTTATTTATTAGTGTCAGTCAGTGTTACTGTGTCGGGGGTCTGCTGTCGCTCACATGGCAGGATGTTGACATATCTGTTCTTTTCTTTATTCTCTTCCTTGGAAGCGGCGTCGCACGATGCCTGGATGGGACAGACTGGCAGCGCCTAAACACACAGAGAGAAAAAAAAGATTTAGATAACAGGGAGGAAGAGCAGGCGGACGCTTATCGGTTTCAAATCTGTCTGTGTGACCCTGCACACCATTTCCTGTTGACTTCATCTTTTTGTCTGCTGTTTGTCTAATACAGATCACACCACATGTGGCTCACACCACATTTTCAAAGTATTTTTAAGGTGAGACATGTCTAATAATATCTTGGAAGCACAGTGGAAACTTCTAACAGTGATCGTGGTTACAGTGATCAGCTGCTGACATGAATCAAAAAGTTTGGGACAGAATCAATCCTATTCAAATTCTGTTTACATTATTCACCTATAGTAATCAAGTATTTTGCTCACAGTGTTCATTTTGGAGTTTTTTTATAGCCTACATGACAACAAGCGGAAAACAATGATTTTACGCCCAGGATACTTGCCGCTGCATGCAGACTGGACTCATGACAGGAAAAAGAAATTTTCTCTCAATGAGAAACATTGTCTCCTCAAAGCTTACGGCTGTTAGTGATGGACACAAAATAATGCGCACAGGGAAAGATTTGTCATTGAAGCCACCCAGTCAAGTGGTTCGATATGGCTCGATCACGTAATGCCCCCCTAACAGCTGTACTGTATTTTGACAAGGTCAATAGAATTGAGTAAATAGCTAAACTGTGCATTTCATTACTTTAAAATTGATACACAAAAATTACATAGTAATCTGCATGAGAAATACAGAAAAAAAAAAGGTTACAATAACCATCAGCCAATAGTTATCAATTTGACAGAGACAAACGTGATCACTTCAAGTGTTTTTTCTTACTGTGAGCTAAGTATTTATTCATTACTTTTAGCTAACTATTGCAAGGTTTTTTTCCAATAATTTTGGCTGATTATTTTAGTTTTTGTTAACTAGTTTCCATGCACTCTCAGTCACTGTATCAGGCAGGAGGCACATAGTGCAGTCAGTCTAATGTAGCTGGAAGCTTACTGGTTATTGTAACTACAACAACAACAAAAAAAAAATCAGCATCACATTAATTTGTAATCTTTTTCGGATAGTTATATTTTTAAAGCAAAATTATACTTTCATTTTCTTTCTACATAGTCAAGCTTCTCCATAATCTTTCCGCCTATCCCCTGCCGACTAAAACACCCCTACGGGCTACAGGTGTGCCCGTTAGAGCTCACTTAACAGGGCTACAGGGATGTGGGTTAAAGGTGAACGCCAGTCTCAGTACGTTATCAGAGGGTGTGTGTGTGTGTGTGTTTGAGTGTGCCATACATTAAACTCCTCCCTGAAGAGCTTATTGTCATCAGCCATGCGACGGTTCATTTCTTCCTCAAGTTTGTCGACAGGGAGGGGCGGGTACTTCCTGTTTGTGCTGGGTGAACGGGCCAATAGCGGGACGCTCTGGAGTTCTGTGCCAGCCATCAGGAAGGGAGGAGGCAGGGGTGAGGAGAGGAGGGAAGGAATGGGAGGGGTGAGACAGGTGGAGATAAAGACATGAGAGAGGAGGGTGAGAACATGAGAGTTGAGCTGTCTTACATCACTGACTTCATCATTTGGTGTCTTCTCTTAAGATGCCCACCAGAGGGCGATGTGATCCAACACTGTGACAAACAAGTGAGCGAACTGCAGCCCTTGTTGGTTAGGTAATCACAGTGAACAAAAGCCCTCTGCCAACAGTCAACCAGTGAAATGTTATCGGCCGGGGGGGAGCGAGATCAATCAAATCTTATCAGAAACAACTTAGAGTAACAAGTTTGGTCAAGCCGGCTGTGCATATTTGCTGACATGATCAAAAACAAATAAATTAGCGCTCAGTGCTTATATAGTCACATCTGCCTACACATACAAAGCACACATAAACACTGATGCATGTGTGGGTGTTTTACCTGTATCATCTGATCTGCCATTGGTGAGTCTGAAGGAGTTTGAATGGCTTCCTGCCTGCTTGTACTTCTTAAACCTGTCAATCAACACAGATCAAAGTGCATATTAATACACACACACACACACACACACACACACACACACACACACACACACACACAAATAAACACACACTGCTGTAGTCTCACAGCTGAATGCCAATCAGTCATTGCCATGGTAACAGGAGCACCTTAGGCCATCACCACGGGTCTCCAGCTAGTGTGCAGTATCAACCGCACTTCACCAACCTGAGCATGTAGAGGATGATGATGATGAAGATGATGACCAGCAGGGACGACAGGGCCACCATCACGGCTATGATTGCCATGTCATCTGAGTGGTCGTTGTCTACACAAGAGATGAAAGAAAAGGCAGAATAAATGGTCTGAATCATGCTTTTGATTAATAAAAAAATCCAAAGAGTGTCTCAATACTTGAGGTGAGTCAGTGTTTCGGCTTGACATCAATGCCAAATTCCATTGCTATTACTAAATGATCCTCTTGGTACAACATTTCACACTCAGTGTTATCTGTTAAATGTGGATGTTTAATTAGATTACTATTGTGAAGTATTTTATCAAGGAATGATACAATATACACAAAAACATAAAAGTGATTTGACCAAAACAGACGGAAATGAACAAAGGCATCCAAGACAGCATCTTATAACCACCCACAAAACCACAATAGAACAAGATATAACTTGTTAATGAGCTTCGGAGGTGCTTTAAGGTGAACTTTTTTACATATCGACAGAACGTGGCTCCCGGTTTTTCCTCTGTTTTCAGTCTTATGCTAAGCTAAGCTAAACGGCTACTGGCTGTAGCTTTATATTTAATGTACAAACATGACAGTGGTAAATCCATGTTGCTAAGGGCCTGTGTCCACGTAGTGTTTTTTTACTGGCACACCATCTTGTTTTCATTGTTCTCAATAACGAGAGAAAGCGCCTTTTTCTAAGAGCGGCATTTTTGTGCGGCAACTGCAAGCACCTCTGGTTGAGAATTTCTGAACTTTTCAGAAAGGCTCTGGTGTTGTCACTGCAGCTCCTTAAGCTATTGTGTGATAAGTCAGTCTGAACCTGTCACAACAAAGACAAAAGAGCGTAGGAGCAGTTCGGACGAAAACTGAATGATGCTGGTGAGTGTTGCAATTTTATTACTGTAAGCTTGTTGTTGTCTGTGTAGTCAACCCTCTGTTAATTAGCATTACATTAGCTAAATAGATAACGCTAGTGTACAAGATATTGTTTTCATTGAAATAAAACCCACACGTGCCATGTCATTAATATAAGTCCTGGGAAAAAAAAAAAAATCAAGCACTAAAATGAAGAAGTCCCCAGTGCCCTGCCACCACTTATAATTTCAGCTACAATTGAACAGATGTCTAATAGCTGTTAAAAGGAAATGGCCAAAATGATCATTTGTATATCAAATATTCACCCTGTGTTCCATTAAATTTGTGAAGAAAACTTTGTTTTTCTCACATGCCTCCATGGTGAACGGAGAAACCAAAAACGGCAAACATTTTTGATGAATTGAAGTAAAGGGGGGCCACATTTAACATCAGCAAGACTATAACTAAACATCTGTTTACAAACTCTCACACATCTCATGCAGTATAATCCAGGTCTTATTTATCCATTTGTATGCTCAGTCCTTTCCACACACACATGCACATTTGTTAAAACCTTACTATTACACTACTCGTACACTTCTGCGTAAACAGTCTCACGCACAGATGAGCGTACATTGGCAACTTTATGAAATGCACAGGCAGAGTTCAAATGCACTTGCTTGCCCATGCTTCCTACTTGTGTTTGAAAGTGTTTTAAATGTAATGTTTTAGCAAAATGCAATGCATGTGTTTACTGATCATATGACATATAAATGTGACTTGGATTATACTGCATGAGTTGTGTGAGAGTTTGATGTTTGGATATAATTTTGCTGTTGTTAAATGTGCCACCCTTTTACTTCAACTCAACTCAAGAACGTTAACAGTTTTTGGATTCTCCATTCACCACAGAGTCATGTGAGAAAAACAGTTTTCTTCATGAATTCAACGTAACACAGGGTGAGTAATTGATACACAAATAGTCATTTTTTGGTGAAATATTCCTTTTAAGTCCCCAAAACAAAGTTTTCCTCAACATTCAGAGAAGACAGATTTTTTTAGCTCGCTAAAATGTTGGTAAAAAAACAAGCTAAGGTCATAAAGTGACCTTTGCCTCTTTCAACACCAGCCTGCATCTTTCCTTTCCATAATGGTTGTCCATGTTAATATTTTATTTGCCTGCTGAAGAAAAGAAAAAAAAAAACACAAATGGAAAAGCAGAGAGTGCAACAGGGTGTCCTTTGAAGCAAGCAGATACATCACAGTTTAACTGAGGGTCGACCCTCTGCTTCTATAACTGGTTATACCCAAGATGACACGATGGCATCTGAAACATTTAGGATGTTTGCTGTGAATTCTACATCAATTATTTAGACTGTAAATATCACACTCTTTCTGTTTTAAACCAGAGAGCATGTGATGCTACTGACGGGTGAAAAAGCACTGTGGTCACGTAGGCTTAACACTGCAAATTAGATATTACATGGACAGAGTCACTTATTCTTTGTGATGTGTCCAATAGATTGCAATAGCTGACCAATTTGTGTATGTTTCCACCATGCCCATGAGTTGAAGGCAAGCCTATAGTCTTCCTGGTGACCTTTCACTGCTGTATTTAACACAAAAGACATGAGATTTGCGTGAACAACAACAGGAGTTTGTTGTACAAAAAAACTGGCTGCCGTTTGTGTGCTGATGACTGGCCTGTAAGACACACGAGGCCACAACAAAAGAAGAGATCTGTCTAGAAAACTGTGCCGTGGTGGTGACAATGCAATGACAAAATCAGCTGTTCCATGGGCCGACTCAAAATTCAAGAAAGCTCTTAACGTTGCGGACAAAATATGCAGCAAAGAATGCATCATTTGACTTCATGCTCCATATGCACTTTCTGGGGGGAAGTAGTTTGGAACGCCGCCTAGTTATGTTGCATTTTCAGGCACAATTCCCAGGATTTTTCAGTGTTCTCCCTCGGACAATGTGTACATTGAACAGGGCAGGAGCACAACAGGCTGTGGGTATCATGTGGAATTGACACAGACTTGACGGATCTAATGCCATCTAGAACTGCTCACAGCTCTCCACACAAGATCCACAGAAAACCAGAGGGAGACAATAAAGCAATTACATAACACCTACAAAATCCAGAGTGATTATGTTATATAATGGACATACTATATTAGCAGTGCAGTATGCTGTATTTATTTTGACCATGAGTGAACTGAACTACCATAGCTTAAGTCTTCAAATACGTTTTTTTAGGAATTTTTTAACCAAAGAAGTTTGAAATCTTGTTTAACCTACAGCAGGATGATTCAGAACATTCCTGCTGTTATTATACTTGATAATAAAAAACATCTCTCCAAATCAATCAGTGACATACAATAGTGATTTGTGTATTTCTCTCTAATCATGTAATATGAATAATTAATGTAAAAGAAAAGGGTGTGGGTCATGTTTCACTTACAAGGATATTACTACAGTAGGATGGTCAGTATACAGACATAAAGCTGCTTTAACATGAAGCTGAATAACACTTGTAATTTCAGAAATTATCCTCAGTTTTAAAGTGTTAAAATAATGCTAAAAATGCAACTCATAAGCAGCATTTCATAAAATGACGATACATAGAAATCCTCTCTCAACACTGTTTGTTGTCACATTAAAATAACAGCTTTTGGCAGTGTCTGGTTTGGTGGTGCTCTGAATCTTGTGGATGACTGGTCAAATGCAAGTGTGTCACGTCAGGATATTTCCAGCGCTGCTACAATGGAGTCTAAAAGCAGAAAAGTGTCCAACTATCTAAAATATTAAAGGTCGACTCTTGACCAGAAAGCTCACTTGCTCGCTCTTTCTAGCTGTTGCTACTGCTTTGACAGGCTGCATGAATAACACACGGCTAGATGGAGCAAAACAAAAAAAACACCCTGACACTCTCATGTGGTTATACAGTATACCAACAATCTATGATGTTAATGTATTATGATGAGGCTTTGTTGTTGTTGATGTACCCAAATTCCCCTAACCTTTTCCGTACGTCTACTTTAGTTAGGCCCTGTTCACACGTAGCACTAAAATGTGTCTAGGATGATCTGATGACAAGTGGCGGCTCTAAATTCATGCATGAATGCACCCGAAATGTGTTGAGAATTCAAACCAAATTCAGGAGGGACACATAAGCACACATTAAAAGGACCGCCCTGTCATCTTTTTTGCGTGCAAAGCAGGAAAAACGTCCCTGACACAGCTGTATACAATCGTTCTCCCACTGACAAACAACTTGGATCAGAGGAACAGCCACTACAGCCACAGTCACCAAGTCTTTTTTTTTCTGTTAAGCAGCAACTGAAGTTTTGCCACAGCTTAAATCAGCTGGAGTCAACAAGGGTTGATTGTTTCTATTTTTATATATTTCTTATAATGGTAACTCGAGATCACCAACAGGCTTGCACTATCTGCTTTTTATAATTTAAGCACTGACCCTTAATTTGGCTTGATTTAAATGTGAAGATGTCTGTTTAAAGCATGTTTTGCATAGATGTTTTTTCAGAGCAAGTAATAAAGTTGAGCTACTTGTTATCCAAATGTGATGATTGTAAACTGTTTATGGGTGAATAAACACATATTTTTATTACTTTCAAATTAAAACATTTGAATCATTACTTTAAGGCCCCTCAGTTGACTGAGATTCTTTAAGTCGAGACTTTGTTTTCTCTTTTCTTTATCAGTCGGTGTGCAGTGTACTTTTGGGGACACTTAAGTCCCCAGATTTGCTGCAGAGTAAGCGCTCCTTGCTTTCATGCTGCTCTTTGGTACAGGTAGCTGCTAACCCAGACCCAGGGTGAGTCTTAGTGACATGGAGGAAGCTGCCTGCAGGAAGAGAGGCTTTGCCAACTCAGGCTCTGAGATAATGTTATTTTATGCTTTCTGCTTGGAAGTGAATTTGCAGCTCACAGCAGTGGGTGTTTTTCCATTAAATCACAAGTTAAGGTCTTTTTGCTTCATCTGTGCTGGTCTATTCAAGCTACCATTGCTGGAGCACCTGGTATCTCAGCTCACAGCAACTTGATATGATGTTGTCTCTGGCTTTGTTTGATTTCTAGTGATGGCAAAAAATGTTGCTGCACAATGCTGAATTGTCGTTAGCTTAGTTAGCATGTATTAGCTCATAGGGCTAACTTGGCATGTTTACTATAGTAAGTGAACGTCACTGCCACCCTCACCATCCGCCAAACCCTGTTTCCGTGGCTCAGTGTCTGACAGAGCTTTAAAATAACAAAACCTTTAAGCCAGTGGTTTCTGACTGGTGGGTCGCCCTCCAAAAGTGAGTCACAGGTCCACTGTGAATGGACCGCAAGTGACTCACAAACGTGTCAAGTTTGTTCAAAACACTTTATTTTTAAGTACAGTTAATTTCCAGCACAGAGCTTTTATCTTTTTCAAGTGCTGTTTCCTGCTGTAGAGTGAGTGACATACAGACAGCTACTTAACAGAGACAGCAAACTAGCCTAAAGATATGGCGCAAGTACACAAGTATGATGCTGAATATGTTAAACTGTGTGGACCTTAAACCAATGACTTAGGAAAAATCTGGAGCTGTCTGCAAGCACTACTTTCAAAGTTACGTCAATAAATACGTATAAAAGAGTGACAGCATCTTTATTTAAGATATTGAAAAAATCTATTTAATAACAATGTCTCCTTTATTTAAACAACAGCTGGCTTTTTTTAAGTCTGTGTGTCCATGCTTGGTGCTACCACATTACAGTGTCGTGTCGTGGATCTTTAATATCGCAGTCCAAATCCGATCCATAAGGTTATTGACTCTTATGGAGCTCAGAGCAAAGTTTTAGGGGGCAGCCATATGGAGAACGGAGATGCAAGGTGTCCGATTCATGGAAAAGAGATGGCAAACTGGTTTGTAATTCACTCGTCACTCGTGCTGATCAACGGGGCTCAGTGGACGGACATGCCACTCCACCAGAAACATGGTGGAGCAAGAATCTGCAGAGTAGGGTGCAGATTCTTAGTTCCACAAGTAAATTATTTAAATTTGCATTAAAATTGGCATAGGAAAAACAATCCCTTCAATCGTCAATGCATGATCCGATCACCCAGTCGCCGATCGCCACAAGTCTGTAAGCAACAAAGGGAAACCCAACAATGACACAATCAGCAAATACCTAGGTCTGAGCAGCGCCTCACTGATTTCCCAAACGTCTCTGAATGACTCTGAACAACTGCAGTGAATGTGAGAACGCTAACTTCTTACAATCAGCTGCAGGTTTTATGCACATAGAAAGAATCAGATAGCAATACGCATGCTGTGGTTAAGTGGGTGTTTTTCCATTAAATCACAAGTTAAGGTCTTTTTGCTTCATCTGTGCTGGTCTATTCAAGCTACCATTGCTGGAGCACCTGGCATCTCTGTGTTTTCAATATTAACCCTGTATGACTGTCCAAGGGTGCTACATGTTTAAAATAGGTTTAGATACAATCCCTTGCTCCTTAACTTTGGGGATGGTGCTTTAGGGTAGGGCTGCAACTAACAATTATTTTCATTGTCGACTAATCTGTCGATTATTTCTTCGATTAGTCGATTAGTCATTTTATCAAAAAATGTGTTAAAATGTTGAAAAATGTCGGTCTGTCTCTCCTGAACCCCAAAATTATGTCATCTAATGTCTTGTTTCGTACTCACGCCAAAGGGTTTTAGTTCAGCATCATGGGAGAGTGTGTAAAGCTGCCAATATTTGAACGTAAGAACCTGCAATAACAGTATTTTGGGGTACTTTTATAGTACTTTTCTATGAAAAATGACTCAAACCGATTAGTCGACTACTAAAATAGTCATCGATTATGTTAATAGTCGATTAGTCATCGATTAGTCGACTAATCTGTGCAGCCCAACTTTAGGGTGGATATAACCTCCAAAGAAGTCAAGAGAGGTTATGTATTCTCACGCTAAATAGACAAACAGTGCTGTGAATATAAACCTAGCACTCACCATGTGGGGTCGTGTCTGAGGTGAAGACCATCCCAGGTTCTGTGGTGGTCTCTGGCTCCACACTGAACACCTCATCAGTGTAGTCTGGAGTTGGGGTGTCTGGAGGGATGGTTGTGGTCTCGTTGTCTCCCCCCGCCAGCGTGGGAGGAGGGGGAGGCTCAGTGCTCGGTGGTGCCAGAGGGGCATCAGTTGGAGCTGGAGGGGTGGGAGCAGGGACTGGTAACAAACGCCCAGAGCCATTGGGACCAGCCCCTTGTACGTCCTCCTCACCAGCTGGGCTTGTGGTTGTTGTTATTGTCGTCACTGGGATGACTACTGTAGGGGCGAGTGTTGTGGGTGGGCCTGTGGGGGCTTGTGTGACTGTTAAGTTGAGGGAGGGTGCAGTGGGGGGGTCTGTGGGTTTGGCAGTGATATTCGGAGGACCTGGAAAGAAGAAGACAGCAAAGTATAATGCATTTTTTCACAGTGAGTCATTTAACCTATAAAAAAAAAGGCGAGTAAGGAAAGGAATTTGATTGAAGTGGACATGGCTCATACTTGTGATGGGGACATGATCCTGGGCTGAGGCCCCGAGGGCTACACCAAGCAGCAGGAGCAGGGGACACACACCCATTCTGCCCTACATGGATGAAGCACAGCAAAAAAGGACAAGAGGGAATTAGTCAATAACAACAACAACGAAAAATCTCACTGAAATCAATAATAGAATTTACTGAACCCAAGATCATGAGATTTGGGGTTTATGTGTTGTATAATCCACTATGTATATTTTTTAATTTTCTATCCTAATCCCACATGCTCATTTTTGGAAGGTAATACTCTTACATTTGAAATGAAAATGAAATACTTGCATAATGTTGGTCTGTGCGTGATACGTGCCGCTTACCTGAAGAAGCGAAGTTGGCATCAATCACTCATTCGCACAGCGTGGTCCTGAAATGCAAATAGAAGACATCATTATTTTCATGTGCTTTACCGTCTAAAATATAATACAGCATTTATTTGTTAAATCTTACTCCTTGCCAATAGTTTTTGCAAGATCAGTATCAGGATGAATAAGCAGGACTGCATTATTCTGAGACAGAAATATACAGTCTATTCAGAGACACAGGTGTGGAGATAGCACGCTTGCTACTTTCCCTAACATTATGTACTAGGGTTTGGCAATAATTCAGTAATATCTGGCAACTTCTGATAGAATCATACCATGGTAATATGCTTAAATCATACTTTAATTTTACAAAATGTGGTTATTCAAATTGATGATAACATTATAGTTTAATGATAGAAATTTGAAATTAGTCAGAAATAGAAAATACAGGCGGAGGACTGTGTCTCTGCAGATAAATACACTGTCACACACTTGTAGTGGATCATAAGTGATGTTCAGAGGGATTACTTTTGTATGAGTCTATGTTTTTTCGGAAAATCCAGAATAGAAAACAAAAAATATATATTATTTTTGCACTGAATTCAACCACATCGCCCAGCTCCTCTCTTATTGCAACATCTTAAAAATGTGTTATGTGTGTTAAATGTGATGCATTCATCACCAGGAGCATGACCAAAACAAAATTAGTGTCACATTTAAATTCCTGCAGTGACAATGAATCAGCACTAAGGATGCTCCCCACCCACTGATATGGAGAAGACCAAGTGGAAGCCAGAGGATAGACAGACTTGGAGAAAGCAGGACGGCGGCTGGGAGGTCAGCTTGGCTCACTGTCAGACGTCTGTATAATCCCGGAGGCCAACAAGGCCGTTGTCTCCCTGACTGAACTGTGATAATCCCTGGACCTAATCCCATGGTCCTGACCCTGGAATAATCCAGCCCGTCTGCCTCTGTTTACACAGAGCCTTCAGCACTGCACCGAGCCAAACACTGCTGCGCTACCACACACAAACCGATGCTTTACATCAGGGATTATTGCATCAGTGGGCAGAGGATAAATTGGGTGCTAAAAGCTCTAATAGTGCCAGTTGCCAATCTTCTGGTGTTTTGAACTGAGCTCATTCATTGCAGTACTTACACTCTGGTTTTAGCGGAGCGCTGTTTGGCTCCGACTGCAGCCTGAAATGGGGCATGATGACCAAGTTATGTTGTCAATGAGGATGCTATTAACCTACAAATCCAATTGTTGCTATCCCTCTCTCTCTGTCACCCATCCAGGCATCCATTTAACCCGCAAATGTCTGCTTCCAAAAAACAATTCAAAAAATCTAGGCAAACATTTGACAGATTTTGTCAACATCTTTTGGTACACTCTACCATTATTTTAGAAAAAAAATTTTTGACTCACTTTTTTAAGAGAAATAAAAGCAGGATGTGCTTATGTTCTTTTCACAGGCATGTTTTTAAATATGACATGTGGGTCTGTATCACATTTATCTCTCTTTATATTACAGCTGGCTGACAGACTGAATTGTCTCTAGGGAACTACTGATTATTTTCATTATCGATTAATCGATTATTGAGATTATTTTCTCAATAAACCAATGAATAGTTTAGTCTATAAAATGTCAGAAAATGGTGAGAAATGTCTACCATAGGTTCCCAGAGCCCAAAGGTGATGTCTTCAACAGATATTTAGTTTACCATATTCACATATGAGTAATCCCTTTAAACAGATATCACTATATGAAGAAAGAATCTGTAGACACAGGACAAGATTTTGCTATCTGAAACATTCTGGTCCCATTTGTAGTCAGAGGGGTATTGACCGATCATGTCTGAGCGTTGTATTAACTTTTCTAAAAGTTTCTCTGCTTTCATATGCAGATACATTTATAGAGGTTAGCTGAAATGAGCCTTGGCGTGGACATCCACTTGCTACACTGGATCTCCTGAAATACTTACTTGGAGGCCTATCGTCCTCCATCTGACACCTGATGGGTTCCAAAACTTATAAACAACAAGCTGGAAATACAGAATTTTGGCCTTTTTTCTTGAGAAAACTCCCAAAAAATTATTAAATGAAAACCAAAATTGTTCATTTTCTATCAACCAACTAATTAATTAGTCAAATAAATGTTACAACACCAATGTCTAACCATCTCAAACAAACAGCCTTTACACACTCTGGGCACCTTTCACAGTTAATGAGATGCAGATCTGTTGTTATCCTGGCACCCTAAATTTGTTTAATATCACATATTTGAATTCTGCTGGTGAGTGACAGATATAAGCAAAAAAGCAGCATGTGCTATAGTTGCAGTGTGTCTTCCTGTATAGTTTGCCCAGACTTCTGCAAATTCATATTTAAGTGCATGTTGGTTTCTTCCTTTCATGTTGGGTCATATAGACATAAAATAAATCCCTTGCTAACCTAAAAACCACATCACAACTAGGGCTGCACAATATATCTTTTTTTTTTTTTTAAATCGTCATTGCAGTGTCAACTTGCACCATAAACACACTGCAAAAGATGTAACTAACATTTTTTTTTATTAGTGCCTTTTGTGTTCAATAGAAAAAGGTTGGAAATAATTTCCTTCCATTTTTTATTTCAACAAGCAATGTACTATATTGTACTAATATAATGAAAGCAGTAGAAAGGAGGAGTACATTTTAATATCGGTTTATTGTATCGTTATCACGATATTCAACCAAGTTATCTGATATAGTCCTTTTTCCTAATATCGTGCAGCCCTTCTCACAACCCTAAACTCTTACCTCTACAAACCTCTCCTTCTGCACTTATTAAAGGGAGTGACTCAGCTATAATGGACAAGCTCAGTGATTGGCACTATTTTGTGTGACTTGGCATTATAAGGTATCTGTGCATTAGGCTAAGTTCGACATGACAGACGAAGGCAGGTATGTTCACATCAACTGTTTTCTTAATGAAGCATGACTCATTGTTTTCTTCCAGAGAGGCTGGATGACGTGTCACTGTGTTGGTGGAAGTGATATAAGCTGGTCCTGTTGCTAACCTTCACTTCACAGATGCTGCAAGAGCCCGAGAGGATTTTATCTAGAGACTGTAGACCCAGGAGGACAACTCCCTAGAGATGCATCTTAATGTGTTTTGGCCTCCTGAGAAGCAGCAGTCTTCCTGTGTGTGTGTGTGTGTGTGTGTGTGTGTGTGTGTGTAAATGCATGCAATTCTTTTTTCAACAGACTTATGTGTTGGTCGGGGACATCATTAATTTAAGAGGTACTGGGCAAGTGCTTCTATTTGTGCCACTTCTAGGGTCTGTGCTGTCATTGCTCTCTGTTAAAAAGATATTCTGGGTGATGGGTTGGTGTAATTCACACTCAAATGATGGAAGATGCAGGAGACATCGCAGAGAAACTATTGGTTTCCAATTATTTGGCTTTATGTGTCATCACATTACTAGGACATTACCATTTTAGTAAATCACTCTTGTGTAGTGTCCTGATTAGGCTCTAATAATGTTCCTACAATGGCTAATAAATTTAAAGCTGAGCAATTTGCTATTGCAACATCTTTGTTGCCAGACCAAGACATCCATCTTCTCAAAAAAACAAAGAAAATGGCTCACTACTTACTTATATTGATTTGATCTCATGTTTCATAAACAGATTTAATTGATAAAGCACTTTTCATCTTTAGTCCACTTTCCAGCCTCCTTCTCTGTGATACAGTCAAATGTAAAAAAAAAAAAAAAAAAAAAAAAAAGAGAGAGAGTAAATATCTTTCCAACAGTTTCATCACGCTATTCCCTGCAGAGGAAACATGTGCACGGCCTTCTATTAGTGAATGAATGTACTCAAAAGGTAGTCATGCAGCTCACGCTCTCCTGACTTTAGGCTTGTGTTGTGCAACCATGTGAATATTTCTCAGACAAGGAAGAGCACATAGAGCGATCCACTGGGATA
This sequence comes from Cephalopholis sonnerati, assembly GCA_019142605.1. Lineage (NCBI taxonomy): Eukaryota > Metazoa > Chordata > Actinopteri > Perciformes > Serranidae > Cephalopholis > Cephalopholis sonnerati. Next base: position 33,813,505 of record JAGQAX010000002.1, read on the forward strand.
AGCTGCCCTGTGGCGAAGTGCAAAATTGCCACAGCTTTCTTAAGACTATGACGAGCAACAAGCTACAAAAATCAATACTTTGACTGGAGGGAATAAGAAACACACAACACAAAAATATGACAAGACGTTTGCCACAGTTTTTAAGGAAATCAAAATTCACTAAAGCTTCTCTGTCTTCCCTCCCTTATTTCCCCTTACTGATATTACAAGCATAATGTCTCAACAAAGCTCTTTATTTAAAAGAAACTAACAAAATTACCACAATTACCACAATGTAGGGCTGGGTGATATGGTTTAAAAATTATATCGTGATATTTTTAGGCTATATCACAATACACAATATAAATCTCGACATTTTGAAATCTCCTCTAAACTACTGCAGATAACTAAAACACAAAATTATTAAATGAACTACAGTTACAATAAGTTTAAGTCATTACTGTTATAATAAAGTTAAATAAAGTACTGTTATAAGTAAATAAAATACTGTTTTTAAAAAAGTAAAAGTACTGAAATAAAGTACTGTTATATTGAAGCTAAATTAAGCATTATTATAATTAAATAAATAAAAGTGGAACCATTGATGCTTTTGTTTTTAAGCACCCAGAACAGAGGTGTTGATGTTTTTACCGTAAACTTGAAGCTTTTGATCAGCAGTTTGATGTTAAGTCTTCCTCGGAGATGAACCTCACTATGGGTTAAACTGAGTACAAAATGTGGACAACTGACTTAAAAAATGTATAAATATGTGAACAATTGAGATAAAGCAATGTCTATTTCTTTGTCAATGGTATAACAACGCAGTTCACCTTGACTTAAGTTATTGCATACTAAGAGTACATCTGTGGGGTATGTCTGGTCTTAAAGTGAGGCTCTGTAACTTTTGCTGAACTGTGGCAGTTATTTAAATGCTAAAATGTAGTGTAAAACTGTAGAGAAATATTTGTGTTGTTTGATAACATTAGCCATCAAGAACTAATACCAGACCAAGCAAGGGCTTATTTATGCTCAACGCCTTCTGTCTGCGCTCTGCGTTCATTTCGTACATATTTGTGCACGTTTTCTGACAGCTTATGGATACAGAAGAAACAAAGTTGTACCACTGGACAGATCCATCAATCTAGATCGATACATCAATTTAATGATCAACAATCCAATCACATCGATGCAAAGCAGAAACATCGATCCATATCGTCATCTTTAGCATAGGCTTTTATTTTGAAGGTTTGTGTCACTGTCAAACAGCGGCAGGCAGATGGTAAGCAGCCAAGAAAAAGACTCTGAGGATAACGTTATTTATTCGGGAATAAATCAGCATAGTGGAAATATTATGGATTTTGGAGAAAAGAAGGATCAACACACAGCGCATGGCGCATGTAAACAATGACGTTACGAGATAAAACACAACGTGACGTTACCTGCCTGGACGAGTATCTCACTCCACTAGCTTCTTGCTTTAGCAACATTAGCCGCTCTGTTTTAACCATGTTCGTCTGAAAAACCGTGCATGCAGGCTGAAATTCAACCGAGCTGTTCTGTCGGGAGATGCAGTGACTTGAACCAACGGTGAGTAAGATAAATATTACTGCTGCGTGTCATTTGTTAAGCTATGAGAGGAAGAAAAATGTCGGCTAGCCGCTAGTCTAATTAATGCAATGGAAACTTGCTTACACTAATAATGGGTGATTAGCAACAAACAACTGGCAGGTCTCTGACCCTTGACAGTTATTACTGAGCTGAATGTTACACTTTTTCTTGAATGGTCCTGTTGTTAATCTGTTTTATGGCTGTTGGGAGAAGTTTTCCTTCAGGGCTTTAAGACAGATATTCCTGAAATTTTATGAAAAAGATGATGTTTTTTTTCTTCCAGAAAGGTCTCTCTGTCAGAAAGCCCTGAAGGTTAACTTATCCCATTTGCTTTTTTATTTGTGTCAGTGGAGTCAGTTTAAAGTGCACTTTACTGAACTTATTATTTATGTGTTTATGTGTTTTATGGCCAAAAGTAAAAAAGAAAGGGGTGTCAGCTTCTTCTGTAACAGACTGTGTTAAATGGGCATTTAATATTGCCTAATATCGACCGCAGACCCCTGAATCGTATTGAATAAAAATCATATCGTGGCACACTTTGTTATATCGGAAAATATCATATCGTTGTTCATAGTATCGATATGATATCGTATCGTGATGAAACTGGTGATTTATACCCCTACTGGAGATGACTGTAAAATGTTTCCTGGTAACACAAGAAAAACAATATACGTAATAAAAACTGAAAGCAGGAGGTACATTCAATTACAGTAACATGTTTGGATAGGGCCCTATGATTTCCGCGTTGCGGAAAACATGGACAGAATAGCAGAATTTGATAATAAAAAAAGAATTATCGTGGAATTTGCAAAAATGTGAATGCTATTTATGAAAATCATGGTTTTCTTATCATTACAAGGAAATGAAAAGAAAAACTATGCTGTTATGTTCAGGTGTCATTACAGGCGTGACGCTTCTGTCATCTGCTCTCTTTATTGGTATTTCACTGAGGGTGGGGCTCAGCTCCTCCACAAACCGGCAGGGCCGCCGACACCGGGTCAACAGCCATCAGTTGTTGCCGAGACTTTGCTCTGCTCTGCCTGTGTTAACAGCAAGTTCAGCATCTGTCTACGGAGATGCAACCGACAGCTGATGTTAGCTTGAACACAGTCTTTTTCTCAGCCAGCCAAGCTAGATCCGATTCTGTCCTCCTGTGCTTCTCAAGTTGTCCTGAGGCAGTGTCTAATGTTTATGCACTAAGCCAGCCATCACTTGCATCTCCATGGTTGAACCGGCGATTATGACCCATAAATGCATTAAAAACGGCCAAGGATACACAAATGAAGTGTTAACACAGTGTAGACACATATCTTAAAATAAAATGAATTGGATTATATTCACAAGAAGTATAAGACACGTTACTTGCATCATTTATAAATTAAGAAATCTCACTAAATTGTGAGGGCAATTATTTGATGCGTTTTAGCTGCATCCTGCAGTCACGTGGAAGAGGCCCTCTAATGCGTTACGTAAAATTCACTGATATTTATTCAATTTTGAATTTTTTTTTCTAAATGGTTGACATTTATTTATTAGACACTCTTTCGGATGACAGTGTACTTAAATCTTAAAACACAGAATTTAAGAAAATTAAAATGGAAAATACAAATTTTGGGAAAAAATTTCACAGAATCCAGAAAAATTGACAACAGACTTCATAGGGCCCTATTTGGATATACATTGGGTAAAAATGTACACAAATATTTCATTACAGAAAACGATTTTTTTAAAAGCCAAAAAAGCCAAACATCTGCTGCTTTCAGTCTTCTTAAATGTGAGAATCTGGTGCTTGTCTTTATCATACATGATAATAACTGAATAGTTCTGGATTTTTGGACTGTTGTTTGGATAAAACATAGGCTACCATTTGAAAACCTCACCTTTGGCTTTGGGGAATTACTCAGGACATTTTTCATTATTTTGACAAAACAGTTAATTGAGTGAATAACTGGCAGACCAAACATCATCATTGGTTGCAGCCCTAACTAATCTATGGCAATGGTAATTTGATTTATATAGCACATTTCAGTACATGTAAACTCAAAGTGTTTTACATTGAAAGAAACCATATAGCAGACAATACAAGAACATGCGTAAAAACAAAAACCTAATCTAATATCTACCCTAATCTTCATTACTTTTATATCTAATCATGTAAAACAACATATTTAACCTTGAAATCTTTCTTATTTTATGTGCCATAGTCAGCGTCATTCAGCAGAACTCGATGCTTCATGTGCATGCGAGTGGTGAGCCCGACCAGCTAATGAAGACAGTTGCTTCTCTGCCTGTGGCCAACTGCAGACCTCATAGGAGTGCAATCACACAGTTGTGAAAGGGCTGGGCTGTTCCCATGCCATTTCATTCACACAGTGAAAGGAACACTTATAGGTAGAATATAAAGGAAGTCCAATTACATCTCCATGACAACCAAAGGCCAAGACGTAAGATCAATGCAAGGTAGTCATTTAATATGGAGAGTTCCCACTCAAGTCTGTGGATTTCACTTATGCTTTTGTATTAGCTGTGACCCGAGGTGAAGTAATAAGTATCTTTTCCGACTGCACGGACATGAATTAATGAATAGCTCAAGACGAAGACAGGTTTTACAAAAGGGATCTCTCGGGGGAAGAAAACACTTTACCCTGAGACTGGAATCCTTAATAGTTGCAGCTGTTTCCTCAGTTTATTATGTGTTGTTTGATCTAGATTTAGAAGAATCCCAATGTGGCCAAACAAATACAACTACTATCACTGTGGGAATCCTCTGTGTTTAGTATTATTCTTGAAATCAACAAATCTTATTAATAATTCAAAGAGGATACCCCTAGGCAAATGAGTGAGCTGGAAAACCAACAGACACAAACCCCACAAGCCTTGCTGACATGACACCAGCAGCGGTGGTTAAGGGGACTTTACCATTCATGCAGAGAAATATTTCCCTCTGGCTTTCTACAAGGCATCCTGCTTCTCTAGCCGCTGCAGCGCTAGATAATGCTTGTCTGTCTGTCTCCATTCATGGCATATTAATACTGTTTCTATGTCTTGAGAGGGGGTGGGGGGGGTCCGGGGCAACAGGAATACTGTGAATGCTTCTCTTCACGGGAGACTGAAGTAGGCCTAACCCAGGGCCGCTAGGACTCTTGCTCCCAAACAGACCACAGATTATATGTCCCCAGTGCCACATACAACAGCCACAATCCTCTGGACTTCCCTTTCTGAGGGATACTACTCCCTGCTGGTGTGGTTTGTGTTCCTGTTGGCTTCATTCACGGGCTGGTGAGTTGATGAAAAGACGAAGAGAAGCCGGGGATTACTATTCTGGCTAATCATACGGGCAAGAGTGACCGCTGTGTCTGTTATTAAGCCTGTAATGATGATTTGGTTCCATCAGGCTGGAAGGATCTCGAAAAACTCACTTGTTTCAATGAGTGAAAGTGGTGAGTCAGTGAAGCTCTGCTCTGTGTCTGCTTCGTTGTGGGGTTTCTCACAGAGCATGCCAGGGGCCTCTCAAGCTTTCCCACATTGGACACAGAGAGGATGTGGAGGCGCAAAGCATGGCCTCCCCACAGAAGCCACTGTGACCTTGAAGCGTGGTGTGGGGCCAAGCGGCCAGCTCAAGGGCCATGACGAAACCCGATTCACTATCACTTCTGCCATTAGAAACAGAACACCAAAACTGATTCTACATCCCCAGGGCAGCTAAGGCTGGGGATTAAACTTTAATACTTTTTTTGGAAATGACTTAAAATGTGCCTAAAACTTTCATGTAGGGCTGCACAATATATTGTTTCTTTATTGTCACTGTGTGTCGGCTTGTCCGATATACACATCACAAAAACTGCAATGATTCAGGGGTTTTTGGAGTTTGTTGAAAGAGACTATAAGAATAAAACTGCACTTCAAAATGTAACTCATTTTTTTGTATTGGTGTCTTTTGTGCTCAGTTCCAATGTTCACTTTGTTTCATACAATAATATTGGAACTAATTTCCTATCATTTTTTAAATTTTTATTTATCACAAGTAATGTTATCGCGATATAGTTTCATCATATCATGCAGCCCTACTTTCAAGGCCTGACAAGTGGCATCGATTGCCTGGTTAGATTCCTAGTCCTGTTTACTTATTCTTTGATCTAATGCCTGATTTAAAATTTCTTTCTGACAGTTCTTGACTTGTGGAGCAGCTGGTGTTTAGACCACATTTAACATTTGAGAGGTTTGCTTCTTTTTGGCTAGACCGCAGCCTGTGAGGCCAGCCCTATAAACACAAGAAATTTGTTGTATTTTGTGTGTTGTTAATGAAAGCAGCAGAAAAACAGAATTGAGTATATTCTAATATATGTGTATTTATCGCAAGTAATATTGTTTGCATGATATCTAACATTATCTCAGATCACATATATTCCTCATATCCTGCTGCACCACCAGGTCTCTGCCTGGTCTGACTCCTCACCTCCTCGACTTTTTCTTTGATCTAATGCCTGATTCTGACAGTCCTCGACGTGCAGAGCTGCTGGTGGTTAAACCACATTTAACATTTAAGAAGTTTGTTTCTTTTGTTCACCAAAAAAGTGAATTTATTTTCATAAAACCAAAGAGTAATGGATTATAAAAAAGTCCTTAAGTAATAACAGCAATACTACACTGTGAAATATCCTGTTTAATAAATTATTACTTGAGTAAAAATACAAAGGTGTTCTGTACAAAATGTACTTGAAGTATAAGAGCTCAAAGTACTGAATACAGTACTACCTTATATTGTATTACTGAAGGACTATAAATGGTTTATTCAGGTGTGTAGCATTTTGCTGTTACAGTTGGCTGAGGTGCATCTATGTTTTTTAATCTGTTTTATGCACTGTTGGGTGGTTCATAAGATCATATGAGCTCTTCAGGCCAGGGCTGGGTGATATTGAGAAAATCATATAACACAATATTTTTGACCAGTTACCTCCATTATGATGATACTGGTGACTATGTTACTGGTGCTTTCACAACATATTTACACAATGAAATTTTTTGATAAATAATCATCAGTAATGTGGATGTAATGACTCAGCGGGTAAAGGTGAATAATAGTACAGCTAGAACAATCTGGTATGTTCAGATATTTACATCATTTTACTGTATTGTAGCCTTTTAAACCAGGAAAACACAACACTGACATGATTAGATATTATCCTAAACTTAAGACGATATCTAGTCTCATATCACACTGATCTATTGCCCAGCCCTACTTCATATGTCTGTATATAAAACCTTAACTTGTAAAATAGGTCTCTAATACCTGACAAATTATGTGGTGGAGTTGAAGGTACCGTAATTATTTCTGAAGTGTAGTGGAGTACAAGTTTAAAGTGGCATTCAGAGTAAGTAAGTAGTTAAGTGCTTGAGTAAATGTACTTTGATACAGTCGCCGACTAACATCGAAACATTTAAAATTATATCGAGCAATACGTGCAGCAGCAAAACAGACAGGTGGCGCTGCTTTGCATCACTTTCTGTCGTTGTTTTGGTCATTTTGGTGCTATAACAGAAGCCCCTTTTACACAGCCTCCTTAAAGCAGTCTGTGTAGGTCTGTGCTGTTGAAACAGCTGGCCGGACGTGACCATAGACAAGATGAGTGTGACATTTTGACGACATTGTTATGCGTTATGTGTGTTGTAGTTAGCAGCTAACTCAAAGAAGAAGAGCAGCAGCTGAAAATGTCTGCAAATTGGGGAAACACTGAGATCGGGAGGGAGCTCCCTCCAAGCAGAGGACGAGATCAGCCCCCTCTTACAGGTACAGGAAAATGATTGTTATTTGTTCCACTGTAAAGTGCTGCCCGATACGTATTTTATATGTCACACTAGAGGCCATGTTACAGGTCACGTCCATCCCGTACTGTTTTGCCTCTGCAGTGCCGGCATGCTGTCTAAAACTGCACACTGGAGCGGCATGATGCCGCTGTTGTTTGGTTCTGTGTACAAATACACAGGCAGCATAAAGGAGGGACTTTGTAGTGGCCCTACAGCACAATCTCTGTGTAAAAAGGACTAATGGGAACCCAGAGTCAAGGTTCTCATATCTGAAGTGACCATCCTGCTGCACTCGTTCCCTCCTCTTCCTCTGAAAGATAAGAAGCCTATCCAAGATGAAGAGACAATCATCTGAGACTTCACTTCACAGCAGTGTCATGGCATCGCTTCTCCAAAAACCCGTTTTCCTCCACGCCCATCTGTAGGTGGTGCATTCAAAGACTACTCAGGCTTGCTAACATGTTCTTTGGACATTTTTTCACAGCAGGGCAAGAGAGGTCTTGCCGGCTCGAAGGCCGATGCCAAGGGCAAATCTAAATATTTATAACTACGGCTCTCAGCTGGTTTTGAATCCGACCTAAATTTGACCTCGGCTGTGAAGGCATTGTTTAAAAAAGGACATCAAAGTTGTTTCTCTGTGAGGAAAAAGTGACTAGTGGACAATAACATGATGTGATTGAAAGTTTTGTTTTACTTATAATTCCTGCTTTTCCTCAACAAAATGAGAAAATATGGGTTTTAAGCCCACAAACGTGTGAATGCTGGACACATTAGCATGACTGTCTAAGTTGCAAAGATGTACTGTGGAGCAATTAAAGATTTTACGTACCTCTAGTTACAGTATAGCCCAGTCTAGAGTGATCCTTTATGTGTAGGAGTGGTAATATACTGTTTCAGCCAAACTCAGCTCCCCCTCATCCACAACTCCACATTAAGGGCCATTATCCCACCTTATGGTGGCAGCAACACAGGAATAAGGAGGTAGCAGCCAAATTCTGAACGACTTGGATGGCATGTGAGTTTACAAGATCACAAGAGACTTCTCACTCATCTAAAATACTTTAATACAAGATCCCACCCAGTCTTTGAAGTCCACTGCAAAGAACTAAACTCCTATGAATATCTATCGCAGCCAAGGCGAACCAGAAACATCAATCATCCCACATCAGGAGGATGTAAAACAAAGATTTACTCAATAATCTGAAGGGATTACATAATTACTACTCCGGAACTACAGAGAGACAGAACAAAGCCGGTGACTCTGGATGAAGTCTTCCAACTCATGCAAGATATTGCATTTAGGAATGGTTAGTCATCACACAGGTTTATTTCCTGTATTGCAAAATAAATGTCATTGAGGCCAAATGACATTCCACCTTAAACCAGGCTCTATACCGCTTCATAATCCTCTAAATGCAGTTGTGTTTATCCTGTTAGAGGCAGAATTACAGTGCTCTTCCACAGAAAATACTTAGGCCCACAGGTGGAAACAAAAATATACCTCCCGCCCCACCCAAAGAGCCAACTCATTATATTGTGTCAGCACCCTGAAATTGTGAAATTTCACAACACGGAGGTAATTTCACAGATCCCACCCATCGAAACTTCACGCAAAGTTCCAACACGGCGATTTCAAGCTATACTTTATTCTTATTTTTAGAAACTAGGCCAATCATGAAGAGTGTGGTGTGAGGATCACTCAAGTTCCTCTGCTAAAACCCTTTCAGGATCCCAATACAGAAATAACTCCCTTTTCTTAAAATAGGCTGAAGAAGATATGGACAGAGTGAGCGAGATGATAACAGCTCTGCCTTTTTTTCCCCTCACACAGTCTGACTTTCCTGAGACGGAGCTGTTTGACAACCACAGTTCCACAGCATTTTGAGAAAACGTGTCCAGGCCTGACAAACAGAGGTCAGGTAGGCCTGCTGCTGCACAGAGAGGCATCATATGAGTTTGCAGGAGGTGCAACTTAAGTTTTTTGCACTTGGATGGTCCGAACATGACATGGTGACCTTGGTGAGGTGGAGAGCGTGCTGTGAACAGGCACAGAGGTATGGTGGATATGTGCTGCAACTCCGGAACAGACGTGATGAGTCAAGCTCCAGGCAGACATAGCAAAGGCTTTGTCAGATATGTCAAAGCCAGGATCTGCTGTGCCTCCTCAGCCTGGATGATGCTTCTCCCTGCATTCAAACTCTTTTTCCTAGTGCAGTCTTACTTGTAGTTTATGTTTCTCTTAAATTGAACAGCAACTGTTATATTAAAACCCTTATTTTTAACCTAATCTTCAACATTTCCAATGACCATTAAAGGCACAGTGCTTAAGATAGGTGGATTTAGTGGCATCTAGCTGTTAGGACTGCAGGCTGCAACCAGCTGAAACTTCTCCCAGTTAGGAGAGAAGCAATTTCATGTTGCAAAATCAGTGTTTCTCCAATGTCGTTTAGCACATCCCAGAGGGGCGGCTAGCCCAGCACCTGCTAATGCAAGCTCACCTTTTTGTCTCATAACTTAAGCTCCAGATGTTCAGGAGGTTTTTACTGGGAGCTAAAGGCCTCTTCTTTTGCAAAACAAATGGACCTGGTGATTTAAACTGGTAAAGACACTGACTAAACCATTTCACCTTACAAATCAGTGTTTCTCTGTTGCTGTTTGGCACATCCCAGAGGGGCGGATATAGCCCAGCACCAATATGTGCTCACCTTTTTACTCTGATACTTTAAGATCCAGATGTTCAGGAGGTTTTTACAGAGAGCCAAATTATTCTCAAAGGTTTCGTCCTCTCCAAAACGAACAAACCCAGTAAATTAAACCAGTAAAAACACTGAATAAAGCAGTTTCATGGTTTTAAAAAAATCAGTGTTTTTCCAATGCTCTCGTCGTGAAGAGGCTGCTAACTATGGTGGCAGATGCGACAACGCAAATGGCCCTTTTTAGTGCCAGATTAGGTTTGTCCTTCAGGGCTACTGTAGAAATGTGATGGTACAACCTGGACAAGGACCCGCTCCCTATGCAGATCTTAACGGCTTAATCTAAGGTAACGAAAACATATCGATACTTATTTTCATGTGATTATAGACTAAAGAAAGCTTACTCATTATATTTAATTTCTGCCAGTGTATCCCCATAAATCCTGCACACTGGACCTTTAAAGGAGCATGTGTAATCATAACTTACAGTGGAAGTGAAAGTAATGCATTTAAAAAAACTCAACACCCACAAGATTGAAATGGTATGCTCGGTTACACCCAACGTTGAGAAAAGAGAGGAGAAAATTAATCATTAGAAAAAAACTTTGGGAGAGGTTGTGAGGGGGAATGCACTCTTGAGAGACTCCATGTCAGAGTGCAGGAGAAGAAACACAAAGCAGCCGCTGTGATTTGACAGAGCATACATGTTAATGTTAGGGCGACCTAATTCCTGTTGTGGGTCGCGTGAAGCCCCCCTGCTCCTCCACCCACCCACCCACCCAGTCATCCACCCAGCCAGCTCCCCACCCTCTCTGAACGAGTAATAACAAAGCGTTGATCAATAAAGTGTACTTTCCAGTGAGGCAGCACAGACCTGGACCCCCTCTTTGTTCCACTGCCAGCGCAACAGCATCCGTGCTGGATCAACAACCCGAGTTACAGCCTCTGACTTCTAAAATGTTGTCGCACTCATCTCTAAGCCCCCTTTTCTTGAGAGCCCCCTTCGCCAAAAAAATTCCCTCCCTGCCTCCGAGCTACTTCTGAAATGTTGAAGCGTTACAGCAGCTATTAAAGACAGCCGTGCTCCCTGCACAAACCCGGGTTTCACTCCGCGGTGACACAGGTACCATGTACCGTGTCCCGCACGGCTGAGTGTGGGGGACAAAGTGCTTGTTTGTGGGTGACACAATGTTACAGCGAGAGGAAACATGCTGCTACAGCGACATTGTAACAAGTGTGATTCAGGCTCTGCGCAACAAAAACAAGAAAACTCACCACAACTCCTGTAGCGCCCAGAGGAAACCCGAGGTGGGGGGGAGAAAAACCAGAGCCAAGCAGGAATTTATCCTCTCCCTCTCTTCCACGTTTTTCAACCCCGGCCCCTGTCTCCACACCCCAGGAACCGAGAGTGTGAGCGGGGTGGGGGGACCTGGGTGATAGCAGAGGAGGGAAGCACGATCTGGGACACACAGCCAACACTTCACAGTCAGTTTATCTGCTAAATCCAGGCGAGGACGGCGCCCCCGCTAGAAATCCTTGCTTCGCCCTAACTTATCGTCCCTTCGGAGAGTACTTTCTTGGCCTTCCTGGGTGTTAAATCCCACGGTTTATCCGCTGTATCCGGGCGCGTCGGCCGACTATTCTAGTCCGCCATGTTGTGTGTCTGTCTGCATAGGAAGAATGGGAAGCGAGCAGCAAATTCCCAGGCCAGGCCCCGTCTCCTCTCCTCTCTGTTTCTGCACAGCCCGCAGCGACACCTGCTGGCCGAGCTGGAGACTGAGGCACACAGTCACTGCAGCAGCCAGCATCACTGCTTCACACACTCAAGCCCTAAGGGACTGTTCTTTACTTGTCAGAGGAGGGGGTGGCTGGGATGTGACTTTTAAATTGTTTTTTTTTTAATTTTATTTCTATTTTAACTTTACCCTCATTAAAGCTACAAATATTTCCTTGAGCCTAACCATTTTTCTTTTATATTCAGCATCCAAAATTAACTTTTTCACTTACTGGCCAAGAACACTGGTAGATGACAAAATCCACTGGCCAAGCATATTTTTTTACTGGCCAAAATCATGTACTGCATTTTTTGTGTTACATTCACATTTGTTTAAGTACATTTCGTTGAGATAATAAGGAATACACAGTGGTACGATACACAGCTGTACATGGCAGAATTCACCCTGCCTCTCGACCAGTGTCAGCTGGGATAGGCTCCAGCCCCCCCGTGACCCCTAACAGGGTGAGCAGTTACAGAAAATGAATGAACGAATGTTGAATACAAACTTAAAGAAGAGGCGAGAGCAAAATCTCAAGTAAAATTATTTTAACATCTTTACCAACTCATCACCAAGCAGTGATGCAGTGTATATGTCTAGGGCTTTTATTGTGAAAGGTATGAACAGAAGTTGACAGTGTGGGAGGCAATAAAGAGTTTGCCATCTTGGTTTAGACCACAGAGCCTCTGTGTTATTATTTTATTACCACCATAAGTATGGGGGCAACTTATAACCCTCAGCTACACTTTGCCTAATGGAAGCAAGCAGCATTGGAGCCAGTGCAACGAGCAAACAGCACAGTATGAGTCATCACCAGAGAAAGGTAATTTCTGAAGCAAAATGCAAATCCTCCGTACAGATCCTGTCATTATCATGCAAGTTTTAACAGTTTTTTGCTGTAATAACCAGCATGATTTGGTAATTTAAAAACACCTCCTTTCAACCCTGCTGGTGTGTTGTAGGCTTCAGAGGTCATTTATAATAAATACAAAATACAACTATTTAAAGTTGTCTGTCCTTCCCCTGAGCCAAATTTAGAAAACAGTCTTAAAAAATATTGATCGTGCCTCCCCTTTTTGCACTACTTTCTCCCCCCAATAAGTAACGAACAGTCCCTAATGGTGAAGAGTAAAGTAAATTTACTCAACTACTGTACATAAGTACATGTTTTTAGGTACTTGCACTTATTTAGGTATTTCCATTTTATGCAACTTCCTGCTTCTATGTCACAACATCTCAAAGGCAATTTCTGACAGCTTTAGACAATAGTTTCAAATTATTAATACAAAATATGATCAACAAATAAATGATAATGTATCATTATTATGGATAAAGATAACACTTTCCTGATCCCTTGGTGAAGTTCAAAAGCTACCCAGCAGTATACGTAGTAACAAATAATGCATCAGTAATATAATTAATAATACAGTTTATTAATTTCCTTTTACTTGAGTGAAATTTTAAATGCATGACTTGAAACAGAGTATTCCTACACTGTGGTGCTGCTTCTTTAAAATGCGTAAAAGATCTGAGTGCTTCTTTCACCTCTGCTGAAGGCTGCGGAGCTCTGAGGGGTTCATTCAGTGTCTGTTTCTGTTTCTGTTTCTCAACCCACCATCTAATAAAAACCCTTGTAGATGTATTGTGTCTTTAATATATAACATATTTAATAAACATATATACATCTACCTGCCCAGCAACTGCAGATTTTAAAAAGTATATATATATTTGGCTGAATCAGATGCATTTGCATTTGTATTGATGTTAATTAACGCGTGTTCCCTGTGTGGATACATGAATTAACATATGCAACATGAGGCACAGTGAGTACGTAAGGTAGATAAGGTGGCTTGTAGTCCATAGTAACAAAGTGTCATTCATAAATAAAGTGATTGTGAGAGTTTATTGCAAACATACCATGTTATAGATCTGAACTCAAGAAAAAAGCTTGAATAATAACAGTCCTAAATAATTAGGAACAAGAGGATTATGAATGAAGAGTTGCAACAGACAAAATGTAGAAAAAGGTTTGTAGTAAAGTTAAAATATAACTGGGAACGTCAATAAAATGTATTTTCAGTTAAATAATAAAAATAGAGCGTAAAAATAAATATTAAGCTTTATACTTTTTTACAACATCCAACTGATTGGATGTTAAAAAAGCACCAAACTTTACAGTTCTTTTAACACATTTTAATTATCTAACTAACACTTTTATTTATGGATGTATTCAGTAATATTTTTGACTTGTCTGATCAAATTTTAATACATTTAGTTAGTTTAGGGTGCTATACAGGAGGGGTATTGCTTAAAAGTCAATATAAATGGCTCAGTGTGTTCAGTAAGATGATAATGTTTTACTACCATTTCTGAAAATGATGTTTTTTATGTGATAAATGTTTATATTTTAGTCTTTTATTACAGTAAACTGAAAACATTTGGGTTTTAGACTGTTGGTTGGACCAAAAGCAAGCAATTTGGGTTCGGGAAGAATGATTTCACAATTTTCTGACATTTTAAGAACCACATATTAAAAAATTTAACAATAATTAAAAAATAATTATGAGTTGCAGCCATAGTCTATAAGCACTGTGCACAAAAGTGAAGGGCCAGTGCAGACATGGTGGATTTTGCTTAGTTTCTTTTTCTCCACTTGTTCTTTTGGTTCTGGGGCTCTGGATCATTACCCTCTGACAGAACCAGACAATTATTTTTATAGACTCTGCAGTCCACCTGACGTGCATATGTTCACACACATGGGGCTGCGTGCTGACTGAGCCACCAGCAGCCATGATAAACTTTTTATAACACTAGTCTTCTATTAACATTCACGCAAGGATCTTGCACACACGATGTTATATCTCATTTATTATTCATATCATCATAAATGAAGAAGCAATGAAGCTAAAAGTTAAAGTTAATAAATAATATGAAAGAATACATACATCGTGTTCTGACTGCTGGTTAATGACCAGACATAAAACCATTAACTTACTAGATCCTGGCAGAGAGCAGAATATGAATGGCTGGTGTGTACCAGTGTAACTGTGCTGATTATAAGACTTTGCGTGTTCAGCTCACATTCTTTCTGCCTTCATGGTCCTAGTTAATAATATGCTCAACTGAAAACCAGAGTCTGTGGAATATAGCTGTACATTTCATCTGCATCTCTCTGTGTTTATTGGAAAATGTGTGTTGTTGCTGGAGTATACTGTAGGCGTATGATCAATCAATCAAGAGATCAGCTTTACAGGATGTAAATTAAAAAAGCGTGTGCGTGTCTCAGCAGCTGACAGATTTGCAAACACAAAGCTTAGACTGCCAGGTTAGCAATGACAGCTCGGGTGAACTCATCGCTCGTGGCGTAGCCCCCCAGGTCTCCAGTGCGCACCTGTTGCAAACATAAGGACAGTTTGTTACTATATGCACAGCTGCAGCAACACATGTCCACATACAGTATCACGGCCTGAGTGTTAGAGAGCCTTTAAGAGCTGCACTCACAGAATACACAAACAGTGGGATCGGCCAGATTAGAAAGCAGCAGTGTCATTTCCTAAGCTTCTTTCTTTTCTCACACTTTTATTTTTAGTGCTACTTGAGGCTGAGAATTTAAATATACCAATCACATAAGGTACACAAATAAATCAGAGTATTAATGTCCATGAACTGTTCTCAGAGAGAACACATTGCCAGTGTTCAACATGACAAGGTTTACCATAAAAAGAGCCAGTTTTGGCCACAAAAAAGGAAGAAAACAAAAATCTGGTTGGAACCACACAATATATCTGAGCCTTATAATGACGGTAACACAGCCTTATTTGTCTAAATTAGCCTCTAATCATTATCAATGGGTGTAAATGAGCATTCATTACGTCAATGTGGATACTCTGCAGTGGGCTATTTGGTACTTAAACTTTGCAGTGTTGGCGGTGAAAGCAAACAAATCTGTCCATGTCCCAATAAACGTTTTTTTTTTCTTTCCTTTTTTGGATTTGGAATAAACAGCTAGCCACCGCTATTGAGATTCGGCAAAATTTAGAAAGAGGTGCCACGCTTTATGTGTTATGTTTTAGTGTATAGGCTGCATATTTTTACAACTGAAGAATGTAAGAATGACTTTAGGCCTATGATGATAGATGAGCATTACAATGTTAAATAACACTAATTTCCATACATTTCTTTTTTGTAAAATCCACAAGGAGCCACTGGAGAGGGGCGTAAGAGCCGACTGTGGCCACATGTTGCCTATCAGCAGGCTAGTCTCATCATATGAATTAGTATTCAAACATATCAACATCATTCAGTTCAACAGTGATTATTAAGAGACAACAGAATGTTATTTATTCATTATTACATCACACTTTTGACAAGCTTAAATATGCAGGTATGAAATCTCAATAAAGAATTTGTGATTGAAGAAAGAACGACATCTGATGAACAAAAAAGGACATGACACTGTTTACACTGGTGGTGGTATACATTCTCCAGAAACTCTGAAAAGTTAGATTAAACCAAAGGTCAAAACAAGAGTGCAGTGAGTAATAAATTAATTTATCTTTCATCACTTGTGGTTAACAGCTGACTACTTTTGAATTCTTAAATTGCGGCACAGTGAGACAAAAAGCAGTGTTTTAAACTCTCACAGCATCAGTGGCCTGAAAAAAGTTCTCTGGTAACAAGCAGCACCATCTTATACAAAACTTGATTATATAAGTCTTTGGAAATGATGTATACAAACTATGTATTAACCAATTTTGTTTCTCGTCACAAGATTAAAAATTGAATAAATAATCTACAGTATACCAATTCATAATTCAACCTAGTGTAGATGGTGTGAGGTCTGGCTTTATGGCCATCACATAGAGAAGTTTTCTGTGGCTATTAAACTATAGAGTTATTATAAAAGTTTTCATTTTGTTACAGCACCTGAAAGTTATTTCACATTCAGTGGAGTGGTACCTGAAAGAACTGGATATTTTTGGTTTTCTTTAGATGTTAATGTTAAAATATTAACAGTATCTTAATCTCACTGCAAGAAACATGCGTTAGGATAGGTTTACCTTGGCCATATGGTAAATTAATGGAAATAAAAATTCAAATGACAGGGTATTAGTGGATCATGATGTAGCAGTGTTAGCATACTGGATACTGACTCAGTTATGCAGCAGTCAGAAAATGAGATAAAAGTGAGGCAAGTTAGTGAAGTGTGAGGCAAAAGCAGATAAGCTGATGTAAACTGTTGATAAAGGCAGTCTGGTGGCTTTATGGACAGTTTCTCACAATGTTTGAAAGCAGAGAGTGCGGCTGGGCAATATATCAATACTATATTAATACTATGATATGAAACCAGATATCGTCTTAGATTTTAGATATAGTTTTATGTTGTGTCTAGCTCTAGACTGATCTAGTTGTTCTATTATTTGCCATTAACCACGTCTTCATTATATCCACATTACTGATGATTATCAGAAACCTCAGTGTGCCAATATTTTGTACAAGTATCAATAGTCAACCCTACAATGTCACTGTCGATATCAAGGTATTTGGTAAAAAATACTGATATTTGTTTTTTTTCATATCGTCCAGCCCAAGCAGAGAGGCCGTCTGTATGGCCAACATGGCTGAAGCAACAAGCACAGGGTCATGAAAATAGGCAGACAAAAAGGTCTCCCAGAATAAGTGAAAAAGGTTATCTTAATAAGCCAAGTAAAAACTGCAAATGGACAGTAAGTATGAGGAAAGATGTCGATAATATTGATGAATGATGTAACTCTATGAGAGAAGTGCACATTTCTGAGTAAAGTACAACACAAGGCACCGTTGATTCCACTGGATCGATCAGCAAATCCGGTATAAACCACATAAATTATGATGCAACTAATGGCACAACTGTCTTTAAGCAATGAGAGGGGACACAAGTCTTAATATGTGTCCAGTTCATGTTAAGACCAATGTCCATGTTTAGGGAAATGTCAGTGAAGAGTGCGATGAAACATCTTAGTAAACAGGTCGGTGACGCAGGTTTTCCACAACAGCACGCACAAAGTCGCCAGTGGTAGAGTAACCGCCAAGGTCCCGTGTCCGTACCTGGGACGTGCACACAGATACACACACACAGACACACGGACACACAGACACACAGGATAATGGGGTACAAGGAGAGGAGGGAATTAAAGGATAGGGAAGAGGGAGAGGAAGGGCACTTCAGACAGGCAAATTCTGCTTTCAAATGACAGGCATTCCTTAAAAATCATGATTTCTCACATTCATACAGTTGCTTCAAATTAAGAGCTGACAGATCTGTTTTTTCACCTCTTTCAGAGGAGCAATGAAAGAGAGGAAAAAAAACTGTCATGAAGTTGTTACTGAAATGTGATTTTCAGAGTTGAATCGACCGTGCATTTTATCTGAGGGACTAAGGCTGACCGACTTCATGCTGGTGTTTGTGTCAGTGTATGTTAGTGTCAACATGGAGCAGGTGCAATAGACAGTCCAAGCCAGTCAAGAAAAAAGGTTGGTTGTCCTGGTAACAAATGCATCTACCTTGCACATTTATAAGGATTGAAACCGAGCGAAGAGGAAAAAATGCAAGAGAAGAGCTGAAGTCAGATATGCAATCTCAATGGTCAGCAGTGAAAGGCTCTCTAACATACTGAAGAAGAGTTTACAGATTGTTGGATGAAATACAAAATTGTGGGTCAAGAACTGCTAGCGTTGACCTTAATGTGCTGGTGTCGTTGTTGGTATATGATTTATATGAAGAAGTGCTTTTAATTTATATTGCATTTTTCATTTTCTTAGTACCTGCAGCATTTTGACAGTATTCATATAAGATAACAGTTAATGACCCACAAAACTGATGAGCAACACGTTAGTTTAGAAACACAGGCTAAGGGTATACGAGTCCTGTTGGCTTCATATTCATGAGGAGGGTACCACAAAGCAAGTTCAACAGAGCCAGGCTTTCCTTGCCTGAGCTGGCTCGACAAACCCTAAAGCCCCAGTCAGAGATAACAGCTACCACGACAGTGGTTATCACCTTGCTCTCTTAACCATGGCTTTTTTCTTCAGGCTCTGTGCGTGTTCCAATAAAATGAGTCAAATGACGCGTTCAATGTGTCGTTTGTAAATGATCAATCTGTGCTGCCTTTGAAGAATACAAGAAGTTATAATAAAAAAGCAACACTGTTGCTTTTGTTGAGGCGAGAGTGGAATGCTTTTAGAAATCTGTACTGCTCATATTGACAGTGACTACGGAGTGACACTATTCAAAAGAGGTGTGACAGGCGCTTTGAGCTGATTTGAAACCGAAACTTGGAACATAAATTAGTCCTGTCCAAGTTAGCCATGCAGCACAAGTTACCATGGTGATCTAGCCAGGTTAAAAGCGAGCCGCCTTCATAACAAGGAAAACCCCAGTTTTAGACTGAACATATCTCACTAACCCACTAATCTTGCTTCATGGTCCACCCCTCTGAAGAAGAACCACCTGTTTTATTTAGCTCTGCTTGTATTAAAAGAAAACATTCCCTCTTTCCCTCTTGGTGTTAATACTGTTAGTGTTGTCATGGCACGTCTCCAGATTCACAGCCCGAATACACCAGTGGGCATAAAGTAGGTAGAACTAACAAGTAACACACACACTTACCTTGCCCTGTTTGATGACCCTCTTGACAGCATCTGACACCATTTGGGAGTGATATTCCAAGCTGCAACACAATACAGTGACAGTAAGAGGTGGCCTGAACTTTCCTGTACACTTGTCAACATTAGGACAAAAAGGAACGAATAGGGACAGTTCAACCCTAAATAAAAATAAAGATTTTTCAAACTACCTGTAGTGCTATTTATCAGTGTAGATTGTTTTGGTGCGAGATGTCTGCCTTTTCTCAAAAAGCTCAACAGCAATGTCTCTTTCTAAAAATCATGCGTCAGTTACTCAAGATAATCCACAGACCTTGTTGTGAGCAGTTTCACGTAGGAACTGTTTTCTTCCTACCTAACTACACCCGTCAACCGTTATCAAACCATTATAAACATTAATGGCGTCCTCTTCGGCTGAGCTGTAACGTTGACGAGCTCAGTGGTGCTTGGTGAGCTAGCTGTAGATTCATGCTTCCTTGTGCGCGGTGATACGGTTTGCAGGTGTAGTTTGGTAGGAAGAAAATAGTTCCTACATGAAACTTCTCACAACAAGGTCTGTGGATTATCTTGAGTAACTGGATCATGATTTCTGGAAAGAGACATTGCTGCTGAGTTTTTCAAATGTGATCTTTTGGCACTTTAAGCACCACAATCTGAGTGCCATCTAGTTATGCTATGTTATATTTAAGAGAAAGCAGACATCTCTACGGCCGATATATACAACATTCTGAAACTCACACCAAAACAATCTAGACTGACAGATAGCATTACAGAAAAAAGGAAATTATGTATTTTAGAATTTGGGTGTTGAACTGCTTTTGAATTGTGGTATACTTCTTACAACCAAACCAAGAGGTTGACTCACTTGAGGTGCCTGAGCATGTTAGCAGCACTGAGCAGCATGGCTGTGGGGTTGGCAATGTTCCTTCCTACAGCTTGTGCAAAGGGGTGGCGTGCACCCTGAAAGAGAGAAGAGACAGGGGATCAAGGGTGAGACTGCAATCCTGTAAGTCACCATCACCTGAGTACCACAGAAAGGTTGAGCTGAATCAATAGTAATAGCTGTGTCAATAGCTATTGCTATTTCCTGAAGTGTGCCATTAATATTTTCTGCCATATATTCTCATCTAAATATGAAAAACAAACAGAAGGGTCAGAATAAAACCAGAGAATGACTGGCTGGGTAAAGAATAAAAACAATGAAAAGGTCAGTGCAAACTCACAGTCTCAAACACAGCATACTCTGCACTGTAACTTTCCCCAGGAACGACTCCTGCTCCTCCAACCAGCCCTGCCGCCAGGTTATCAATAATGTTACCGTACAGGTTGGGCATCACCAGCACGTCAAACTGGTATGGGTTCTGGACCAGCTGCAGCAAAGAGACACAGACAATGACAAGTTTGAAGAAAAACTAGAAAAGAGAAAATTATTTATTGATATAGTCGTGAGAATGAATCATGAGGCCGTTTGTACCTGCATGCAACAGTTATCAATGATTATGTTCTCATATTTGATTTTGGGGTACAGTTGTGCCACCTCCGCACAGCTCTGCAGAAACAGGCCATCACCTAATTTCCTGTAATGAGACAGGGGACGAGGACAAGTGTTGCTGTAACAGTGATGCAAATTACGACCCAAATTAACACAATTTTAAGAATTAATAGAAGAAAATGATTAAAAATAATAATAGTTTTTTTTAAAAAAGCAAAGAGGGGGCTTTGCTATATTCATACATGATGTTGGCCTTGTGAACAGCTGTGACCTTGCTTCTTCCCTTCTTGGTAGCGTAGTCAAAAGCGAACTTGGCGATGCGCCGTGACTTCTCTCTGGTGATGATCTTCAAGCATTCGATCACACCCGTCACACTCTACATTGCAAAAACAGGGTACATACATTTCAATGCAGCCATAAGTATTGACTAATAAACAGTGCAAGAGAATGACAATATATTGCACCCTTTCTAAAAGAGGCACATTTTCAGTTGTCCATCCCTTATCCCTCTGATGAATCAGATTCACTTTGATTGTAAAGAACAAACCTGTCTACACGGCTCATATTTCACACATGCTTTCTACATATTACTGCAAACTGTCTCTTGAGGCTTAAATGATCACACTGCCATCAAACTCATAAAAAACTGAGTCTACAGCCCTGTTCACACCTGATAATACCATGTGTCTTGGGTGATTGGATCCAAAGTGGACAGCTCTAAGTACAGGTGTGAATGGACCCAATGAGTCCTCAATGTGTCTTGAGATCTGATCACTCAGACTGCATTTGGAGGTGGTCCGGGCCGCATATGGCCACATTCTTTCAGCAGTGTGTACGAAAATGTGTCCCTGGCCAGATTGAAGAAGTGCCTACTCAGCTGATGTCCTCGCTTATCTGTCTCCCTATCAGATAAGAAAACTTTCTGTTGCTGCTGTTACACAGATGCAGTGCTGAGGAAAGGTCTCCGGAGTCACTCTCATTCTGGGGTAGTCATTTTAATGTCTGCCTGGTTAGCACGAGCCAACACAGCAGCAGCTGTTAAAGATTCTACTCCATCGTTAAACCTGTTGGTAACCGTTAAGTGGTAAAGACAGCCACGTGATACTAACTGTCACTGCATGTGTGCAGCCAGGCGGACTGTCACCAACTGTTCCCAGCACAGAGCTCACACTCCCGCAGCAAAAGTAGCCTATAAGGGTGAATGAAATGTGTTTATTTGCATGCAGGACAGGGAAGTGAGCTCCGATAACAAGTGGTCAATCGAGACACATGTAGAGACATTCCATGTGCATGTTCATACCAGGTGTAAACAGGCTCGACAGGGCGGCTAAAGAACCTTTATATGAGCAGCAACTAAAGTCAGGCCCCCCTATGAATGAGAAGTAGTTCAAAGTAAACCTGAATTAAAGACAACCACACACACACACACACACACACACACACAGTACTCTTTCAGCACCTCTGTCAGAGTGATTCATCTTTGTTGTGATTCCCGGTTTAATGCTGGCCAAATCTCTGTGAGCTCAAGGGAAATCTCCCCCTTCAAAGAAATAAAACCCATTTCCTTTTAATGTGGCTTTAAAACCACCGTTCATCATCTGACTGCAGTGAGGGGGCGTGTTGTTTACCTCATGCTCCAGGGAGCTGTACTCCCCCTCGGTCTGTTCGCGGATGATGACCAAGTCCAAGTTGTTGTGGCGCGTGCTGTAGCCTGGCAGGCTGTTCACATGAACCACATTAGCAAACAGGTCCAGTTTACGCCTGGAGAATGATAGAGGGGAAGATTAATTAAATAAAAAACAACAAAAATAAGAGAAAGAAACACAAAATACACACATAAAAATGCACAGCTTGCTTTCTGGTTTTACCTTAGTCTCATCTCATATGAAGCCAGCTCCCCTTTGAACTCCATGGGTGTGTGAATCTTTCCTAATAACCAAGCACGTCACCAACATACATGTTAGTACTATACCATTCTCTTTAAGACCTTATATGCTGTACTTTTTGCCAGCTTTAAATAACTTGCATTTTGTTGTTAATAAAAGAAGGTGAATTATGAGAGAAGATAAAAGAATAAGCTACCTTTCATGGCCACTTTGTTGTTCTTCATAGAGGTTAACACTTGCTCCAGCTTCTCTTCACTGGCCATGTTCTGTACCTCGCTCAGGTGAAACTCCTCAAATTCCACCGGGACGTCTCCTGCCTGAGGACAAAACAAACTTAAGTCAACTTCAACACCAGCCATTTTAAAGGGTAACTATTTTTCAACCTGGACCCTATTTTCCCATGTTTTTGTGTCTGAGTGACTCATGATGGAAACAACAGTTATTTTAGCATGTATAAAGCCAGTATATTCTCAAATCTAAGTGGGTGAATCAAGGGTTTATTTCAACCAAACCGTGGCTGCTAAATGTTGGCACAGTGAAACAAAGACATTCTGAACTTTTTGAAGTTTGTTTCTGTCAACTATGAATGAAGAGTGTTTTACGATGATAAAATTACTGAATATTTAAAGGAGTCTGGTGGGTTTGGTGATAGCGATTTCGGGGCTGTTTCTTGCTCTTTCACAAAAAGGTCTATCTCAGTAGAGTCAGACACTTGTAATAACAATCTGAGCCTGTCAGTAGAAAAAACAAGCACTTTTTGTGGACATAAATTGATGGTGAATGCACCATGATGGAGAAAGAAACCCCTCCCGTATTAATAATTGTAAAAAACAAATCTACATTTGTGCATTTCGTCTATTCATAGCTGTAGTGCACCATATTTTTCGAAAAGGACAAAAGGCAGTGATGATTCCATCTGCATCATTGTACCTTGAACACTTCCTTGACAGCAGTCATCAGCTCAGGTCCCACTCCATCCCCTGGCACCATGGTGACCTTAAACACAGAATCAGCACGGGCAGGTGGAGCTTCTGAGTTGCAGAGAGCAGTGGACACACTCAGTGGTCGAGAGGCCAGCTGCTGCCACCGGGGGCTGCTCAGGCCCTGAGGATGAGAGAGAAGACAGTCACAACATGCACAACATGGTACACCATTAAACAATATAAATGTGTCTATTACTCTCAGAGATTTTGCCATATCATAAAGCTATCCCTTTAATACCTCCTGGTACAACGATGATTCCCAGCTTTTTCGACTTGTGACCCCAAAAACAGAGCAGTGTCTACTTGTGACCACTTGTTTCAGTTTGCATGTACCTATGAGATGTGAGCAATTTACAGGATCTTCCCACTATTCTATTCAATTTTAGAGGCCAGCAGAGATAAAACTATCCAGGATTTTATAGGGAAGAAAAGCAGTGGCTACAAAAAAAAAAATCTGACAAGTAGAGCTGAAACAGTTAGTCAATTAATCAGTTATGAGATCAACAAATAAAACATTTGGCAACTATTTAGATAACTGCTTATCATTTGAGTCATTTTTCAACATCTCCAATACTGTTCCACCTTCTCCAGTGTGATGATTTAGTGCTTTACTCTGTTTTATGTTTTAGTAAGTGTTTTGGGAGTTTAAACTGTTAGTCAGACAGATTAAGACACTTGGAGATGTTACATTTGGCTCAGTGAAATAACAAACCAAGTAATTGATTAACTGACAAAATGGTTGGCAGATTAGTCAATGATAAAAATAATTGTAAATTGCTGCCCTAATATTGTGCAAGAAGCTTTTTTCTACTGTTTAAGTCCGTTAATCATCTCATGACCCCTGAGATTTATCTTGACAGAGAAATACTGAAAGAACCTTTTGGCCATTATGCCCAGTGCTACAAATAAATGAGCAATGTAATATGAGAAATGTTGCTTTATGGCGATACTGGATTTTTGTATGATATGATTTTGCATCAATGCCAGATATCAAACTGGCTGCATTAGTCAGAAACAGACAGATTATTTTATCCATAAAGAATGATTTTCCAGAAAATGATATGGCTCACAATATGACACAACATACTGTGTTAATTTTATAACTGATTTTATCCATGTTACTCACTGCTAGTCACAATGGTGTCCATTTGATTTGATAATATTGAGGCAGGCAAAGATTGGTGTGACTTCTTAACTCTGTAGACCAGAGTTATTATGGTTTTGTATTTTTCATTAGTTTACTTTTATTTCATGTCTAATTTTTGCCTTGAATTCTGTTTAGTTTCAGCTAGTTTCCAGAGTGGGTTTGCTCATTTCACTTCAGAATTGTTTGAAAATGTTTAGTTTTACTCAAGTTTTTATTTGTTTCAATATTGGCTTTAGGTTTTTGTGTATTATAATATGGGGCAGGGGCTAGATTTAACAAGTTCACAATGGGTATTATAATACAAACACAACACTTTGTGAAGGTAATTGATTCACAGTCATGCAGACATCCCTGTCTCAATAAACATTTGCACCAATGCCTTCCTGGTGTCTGTTGTGTTGGTAAGTGTGACCAAAGTGACAAAGACTAAAACAAAAACCTTTTGTTTCTTACTTTGTTTTGTGAGTATACAAGTAGGCCTGCAACTAACGATTATTTTCATTGCCGACTAATCTGTCGATTATTTCTTCAATTAGTCGACTAGTCATTTTATCGAAAAATGTGTTAAAATGGTGAAAAATGTCGGTCTGTCTCTCCCAAACCCCAAAATTATGTCAGCCAATGTCTTGTTTCATACTCACGCCAAAGGGTTTTAGTTCACCGTCATGGGAGAGTGTGTAAAGCTGCCATTTGAACGTAAGAAGCTGCAATAAGAGTATTTTGGGGTACTTTTATAGTACTTTTCTATGACTCAAACCGATTAGTCGACTACTAAAATAGTCACTGATTATTTTAATAGTCGATAAGTCATTGATTAGTCGACTAATCGTTGCAACCCTATATACAAGTATTCAGATGGTTTTTATTTTTTTCTCTAAAGTCCAGTTATTTCAGTCAACTAAAATGTTTTTTAACACTTAGTTTTAGTTCACTATAATAACCTTGCTATAGACATTTTTCAGGAGGATCCTGGATGATCATTGCCAGGGTTGTAAATTAACTTTTTCTGTCTACTTGCCATTGTGACTGGTAGAATTCAAAATCTACCAACCACTCAACATAATACCATTGTTGTTTTTGGCTGGTGAGTGAAGCAATTGTAGCAGCCACTTGCATATTTTACCAGCATTTCGCTGTTGGCTGTTGCTAATGTCTAACCTTGATCATCTGCCACTGACCTGTAGGCAAGATAGGAACTAAAGGGAACAGACAAAAATCCCAAAACAATTCACTTAAGCTGCCATCCTTTCAAAGTGACAACTCAGTATGTCACATCACCTGCAGGTTTAAAGTCATAATCTGGTCAACTGCACATCTCTCGACTCTCACTGACATTCAAGAATCTAACAACTGGAAAACTGAAGATGACTGACAACAAGTTATCAGATCACAAAAATAATATAGAGTATAACATCTAAAGTAAAGAGACAGACTTATCTGGTCTGCTCTTTTCAAGACAGTTAGCCTGTGGTTAGCCACAACAAGTTATGTGCTGATGTGATGTGTGTGTAACAAGGAGGTTATCATATCAGGGTTAACTGTGTTAGCTAACTAGCAAATTTAGCTAACTACTTGACTCAGAAGATACAGCCACACACTACATGGTATTGGCTATTGACCTGTTTGACAAGTATCTACTGACGACCGAGATATCTCTTCTCGTTTATCAGCTGACAAAAGCAGATGGAGCCACAAGAGACTTTAACTATCAGTTTTTATCTGAACATGACAGAAGCTATTCAGACGGGCTGTCAATGAAGGAGGCTCATGGTTAGCATCAATGCACCAATGACACAAGCCGGTCTTTGACAGTAGAAGAAAACACGCTGTTTGAGCTTAAAAAGTACAACTTCATCTAGTACATCTCCTTTCCTACCAACGTGTGTGTTAAATGAGCCTGTGAACATCACCTATGCACTCACCTTGACCAATGTTACTAAGCTTCCTCTCAGGGCGGCCGCCATCGTTACAGACATGCACCAACTAGAGCTTCTCCTTCTGTGGTGCTGCAGCAGTAACTGAAGGACAATAGTGCCCCTGTGTGGACAGAATGACTATTGTGTGGCAAGTAACGGGATGAAATTGCCTCCCACCTCCACTGAGGACTGTCTTGCTCCAGGACACCTCGGCAGACCAGATGGCAGGGAGCCATACAGGTCCTCAGTTTACATGTCACAGTCATGACTCATAGCCAGTGTGACTCATGTAGCCTGCTGTCTCTCTGTGACTAACCACAGCAAACAGAGCTGTGACACAGGGATGGAGTCAAATGTTGTATATGTTGGGGCTCATCTGGGGTACTTTAGAAACCTAAAAGATGTAAGGCTTTTGAGAAAACATCAGGGCTGGAGCCTTAGAAGCTAGAATACCACCATGGAAAGGGGTACTTTAAATGTGATCATTTACACAAAAACCAAGATTTACAAGATGTTAACTGAACAATTATGATCCAACCCAGGAAAAACTGTGTCTGTGGAAAAAATGACTTTTGTCACTGTAACATGTAGCTTACTGTACTCCTGAGGGACACAAATGGCTATTCAGGTCATCTCATCTTCTGGTGTCCATTTGTACATTGTGACAGCCTGTATAGTTCAGTTCAAAACAACTCAAAGTAAAATGGTAATTAAAAAGTTGGGGTCAGAGCCCTTCATCTTTTGCAGACACTAAGCCTTTGACTACCTGGACTACCTGAAGGCAGCAGGGACAAAGGAGTGAGAGCACTTTGTCTTCTTGAGACATCAAGGCTGCCCAGAAGGCACCCAGAACAAGGAAAATAAAGGTGAAACATTGGTCAACAGAACAGAAGGAGTGAGAGCCCTTTGTCAACACAACACAACACAACACAACACAACACAACACAACACAACACAACACAACACAACACAACACAACACAACAAGGTTATCAGTTGGCCTCTGGCTACATCTCTGGTCCATTGCAACTTCAGCTGCCTTCAGAGCCTGTTTATGGCCTCCTTTAACTCCTCCTGCAGCCTCAAGTTTTGCTTCTGCAGCCACTGCTGATACCTGATGGTCAACCGTTCTCATCTCCTCTGCAAAGCCCTGCCTCTGGTTACTGAATATTCTGACTGACTGCTTCCTGTAGCCCATCCCAACCCGAGCAAAAGCTGTTGTCCTCTTAAACATAGCCCTCATCGCCACTGAAAAACAACTCTGACAGTGAAAGGGCTGACAGAATCAGACTGAGGCACTACAAGAGCTTCTTTTCCAGGACCAGCTGACCTGCAGCTGCTATATTTAAATTATATTCCTTTTTGGTTAGTGCTTCATGGTAATAAAAAAATAATTACAAAAAAAATACTAGTGTTTTATTGTATTGATTTATATGTGTGTATGTATATGGTATTACTCTTTTTCCATGTAAGCAGCTGTCAGTTTTGCTTTTTGTCTCAAAAACTCCAACAAGGAAAAGTATTTAAAGCTTTCATTCATTTTAAGTACCACAGTGTCAAAAAAAAACCCTACAAGTAAAAGTATTCACTATGCAGGACTGCCCTTTTTAGAGGATGACAGCATGATGTATAATAAAAGTGACTCATTATCACAGATGACTTAAAATGTAAGTGGCATTTTATTGTTGTAGCTCTTTATAACTAGGTTGTATACTGTTAGGTAATTTAATCTACAACAATGCATCATATTTTAAGTGAGTAGAACCTAAAGCTTTAATAAGTTGAAAGAATACAATATTTAAGTCTGAAATGGACGTATACAGTGCCATTAAATGCAAGATCCGAGGAATAATATCCTAAAATTGCACTTAAGTATACTTCAGTGTAGTGAATGTAATCAGTTCACCACTGGTTAAGAGAAAGGAGAAGAAGAAAATACTCTCTGTGAAGCCTATACTATTCACTTCACATTGAATGATTCAGGGGGCCCAGAGCAAGTCAGGGCCCCTCCCCCGAGCATGTTGGAGGGGCCCAGAGCAAGTCAGGGCCCCTCCAACATGCGCGGTATTACAGTTATTTGTTGTGTCAGAGCTGCTGTTGAGCTGAGCTCAGGTGGGCCCAAATGGTGCTCCTGTCTGAAACTGTTAGAATGACAGTTTCACACTCACTTATGAATATTTCTCGATGTGTATGCCATTGCTTGTAAATTTAGCTTTACCATTTTGTATTGTTGTCACATTACATTTGCTGCTGTCATGGCTCCACCTTCTGAATTGGTCTATCCTAAATAGGTTAGGGGATTCCCAAACCTATTCCAGGCGAGTGATGCTCTCCGCTGACACACAGGGTGACATCGGATTTTAAAATGTACATCATGGAACTGTAGATCAGCGTGCTGTCCTCTGATACCTAAAAAGTCTGCTTTTACCTTGTTAGGCATTTCATTTGGTTATTCATGCCAGCATAATTTTTTGAGGCAAAGTGGGGCATCTAATAATTTGCGGAGATTTTGCCCTGAGGCATGCCTCTCAGGCAGGCCCGCACCCTCTTCATTTAGGCCGTCTCACAGACATTTGAGCCACAGAGCTGAGTACCCATTTTTCTGACCTATAGATCACTGGCAATCTTTAAATCTTCAGAGAAAAAAGGTGAGCACACATTAGCAGTTGCTGGGCTATAGTGGCCCATCTGTGATGTACTAGACCAGTGGTTCCCAACTGGTGGGTTGTAAACCAAAAGTGGGTCGTGGGCCCATTCTGAATGGTGAGGTGACTCGCATCAAGTTTGTAAAAAACACACTTTATTTTTAAGTGCAGTTAATTTCCAGCTCATGGTTTTTATTTTGAAGTGCCGTTTTCCGCTGTAGTGTGAGTGACGAACCAAAAGCTACTTGACAGAGACAGCAACTGGCTAAATGAAAAAGCTAGCTCAAAGAAAAAACAAAACATTTGTCCTGTTTTTCTGAATTAACGAGAGTGTTATCTCAGAATTATGAGAAAAGTTTCCATGGAAAAAATGTTGGCTAGTTTTTCTAAATTGATGAAGTAATAATCTTGTTCTCATTTTTCTGAAAAATAGTTGTCTACCACTTTATTTGGATAGTCCACATACAAATCTTTTACATAGCATTTTAACATTTCAACGTCTTATTAGTTGAGATTCAACAATTCAACTGTTTCGCTTTATTCTGTAGATGTTTAACAGATCATTTACATAGTATATTGATCATTCGTGAACATATCTACATATTCTCATATTAATTCAAGCAAACTTCTACTATTCTCTCAGCCTATGCATCATATGTTGAGTGAACAGTTCAAGTTCAACTAAATTATTCTGAGAATATGGAGCGAATTGTCACATGTACTCTATAGATAAACATCTACAGACCAAGCAAAACAGTTAAATCGTTGTGTCTTAACTATTAAGCTGTTGAAATTTTACAAATACTCTACAAGGGGTGACAAAACATGATACTGATTTTTCAGTGCGTTTAATGTTCAACTTAAATCCCCTTCAAGGGCAACACTGAAGTGCCTTTATCCCAGTGGAAAAGAACTCTTCAGGTTTGGATCCTAAGAACTCCTCCATGACTTCCATGACTTAATTGTCGTTGGCTAAAGATTTTTTCAAGTTGGAGAACGCTGAGTTTACTTCTGCTCAAGAGTCAGATCCACTGAGTGGAAACTTTTGAGAGGCCAAGCTCATTCTTCAGAATATGATCTGCTCGCTCCTGTGAGGTGTCCAACCTGTCTGATACTTGACATGTTGACGACTGGCCATCTTGCATTATCATGTCCAGGGCAAAGTCAAGTTTTCCTTGGTGGTAGTTGATGATCTCCCTGAACTCGGCTCATCTTCAGCACTCTCCCTGCCATGCTTGAATTCTTGTACCCAACGATTGGCTGTGGCATATGAGGGGGCATTGTCATGTAAAGTATTGAGCATATCTTGGTGGACTATGGTGACATTCCTTTGAGATGAAGATATTTGATCATTTCTTCATTTTCAACAAATCATTGACCACTATACACTTCAAGAATCTGCAAAAATAAGCAAAATGTCATTTGGCTTGCCTAGCTACTCATTTTCTGGGTTAGGCTCAAAACTTTTCAGTCACCCCTTGTATAAGCTATATTTAACAACAGCACAATTTTACCCCATGAAAACTTTTCTTAGAATTCTGTGATGTTAATTCGGAAAAACAGAGCAGATACTTTGTCTTAAAGGGGTCCAACGGGACATGTCCACCACTGAGAACATGTGAACGTCCCCCTGCCTGGAATAAAAACTAATAAGCAGGGGACTTTTATTTTGACAAAATTAAAGACATTTACACTATAAATTGATGCAGACAAGGAAATATGTACAAATTGGTGCATAAAGCTTCACCAGAGGTTGATGCTTAAAATATTCAGACCCCCAAACCCCTTGCTTTATATGTGTCCCCCCCGGTGTTGAGAGGAAACCTACGCCCTTCCTTCCATTAAGCTTCCGTGCGCTACCGTGCTTTCCGTACATCTGGAATTGATCTTTCAAGGGAAAAACACGAATGCTGAGTGAGCTGAATGTAATGTTTGCACATCATATGACAAGCACAAACTGGGGTCAACCTATCGCCCTGGAGCCTGACAGACCGTATTTAGGGATAAATGGTCCCAGATGTCACCGTGCATGGCTAGTGGCTGACAGCCGCAGCGTAGTATCTGAGTTTACTATATATGGGCAAAGCCAGGCAGAAGGAGAGCTGCACTCGCTTCCGTGTTTGTGTGATCAGGGAGTGCTCAGCCGGGGGAGCTGCACTGGTTCATTCATTTCTCAACAGTAACGCTAAGCAAGTGACCAGCAAGCAAGATGACGTATGATCCGAGTAAGTCTGTTTATTGTTAATAGCAGCTGTGGAGAAAAATGCAATTAAACCTGTTATTCTGGGCGACATTATTCAGCAGATCGAGCTAGTCAGCCAGGTAGCCCGTAGCTAGCTAGCCTCGCCCATAGCTGCATGATTTTGACACTTCATCCCGCACGCGAGAAACAAAACCCCGACATTGGCAATGACTCATTCACGTTTAATACACACATGTGTCTTATAAGTACAGGATTGTTGTGAGCATGCTCTGGTCCTAAATGCAGCTCAGTACAGACGGTTCATTTAAGTTAGCGTTAGCCGGTTGAGCTAGCTGGAAGAGGAGGAAATAGCTGTGCTCATGTCATTGTTATGACATGTTCAGACAGAGGCTGGCCGCCAGGCAGGAACCTCTGCTGGGGAAGTAGCTCACAGAAACTTGGTTTGTGGCTGCTGAGGTCCTGAGCTTTAGCTGCCAGTTTTTATGTTGAGCTGGTGGAGAGAATATTCTAGACAAGAAAACTCATTTAAAGCCAATGCGGAAGCACAATAAATGTATCAACCTCTTTACAGCTTCCTTGTTAGTGTAAGATGTAATAGTCTCTAATTAGGGACTGTTATTTAGGGAGGGTGGTGGCTGGGGTTTGACTTTGTTTATTTATTTATTGTTTTGACCCTTCCTGAAACTACAAATATTTATCCTTGAGCCTCTCTGAGTGACTGCCAGTAAATGCATGACCCCCCCTTCCAGTATTATTTAGTTATTAGATTTTTAAAACTTATGCTTTGATGTTTGCAAGTTAAAAGTTAAAGATGAAGTCCTGGAGTTAAAAAAGGCCTCACTCTTGTCGTGCATGCTGGTTAGTTAGTGCAAACAGTTGATTTGATATCCATACTTTAAGATGTAGAGTAGTAGAATAATGTGATTTTTAAAGAAATCACTGTGTAGGCTCAGATTTGGTTATGTATTTTTAGTGGTGAAAGCTTTCGTTGCACATGACGTACCCAAGGACTGTTTGAAATCTGAAAACCTAATGATCATTTCTGTTTTAACAGTTTATGTCTTAGATGAATAGTGTAATTTTGGCAATTTTTAATGAAAACATGTCTTCCAAATCAGTTGGTTGAAATGCGTGTTTTCTGTAAAAGTTGGCGGTAAAGTAAATACAAAATGCAACCATTTAAATTTGTATGTCCTTCTTTTATGCCCAAAACCCTCCAAAAACACAAGTCACTCCTCAGTGCTTAAAAAACTATTTGACATGCTTTTTCCTTTTTGCACCAACCCTCCCTCTCCATAAAGAACATAGTGCTCCCAGTCTTTAGGCTAAATAGAAAAAAAGTGAATTTACATTTATGTATATAAAACTTAACTGAAATAATTAAAAGAGTAATAACCTGAGGCGCAGTTTCAAAAAGTGCATTTATATCCTTCTTGACAATTTCTATGATTGTGATTATTCACTGGGGTGGGGTGGTGGTGGTGGTTGGGCTGCAGGGTGGGCGGGGTGTATGCTAAACTGATTAATTACTAGGGCTGTAAATAGGGATGCACCGATCCGTTATCTGGATCGAATATCGTCCCCGATATCATCAAAATAGATGGATCGGGTATTAGAAAATGCAACCGATACCTGAGCCGATCCTTTCCCTTTAAATCTATTGCGATGCGAGCTACATCGTATGTCAGCAGCAGCACGTGTGCCGTATGCCGCTAGAGTTGATTAGCCTACCTAGGCAAGCGCAAACAACATGAACACACTGAACACTCCAAGGTATAGCTTTTTCAGTCAACCATGGTATTGGATCAGTATCGGCCGATACTCAAAGCCACAGCATTGGGATTGGTATTGAAACTGAAAAAGCTGGATCGGTGCATGTTGAGCTGTAAATCACAAGTTACAACATTAATCACAAAATTATTATTATTATTGATTAAACTGAGCCCTGTAATACACATGACACATGGCCACCCATCCAAGGCAATGGTAGGGGAAACACTGTATTATTATATTATGTATTATCATTGTTGTTATTATTATCACAGGCTAATAGTGATATAAGCTTCAATGATACCACCTTTAGTCTTAGTGATACTTTGGTATTTGTGTGGCAGCTAAATCTTCTTCCATCTTAAACTGCTCCATATTAAATTAGTGCGAATAAAACAAACCTGGCTGTTGAGTCAGTGTCTGGACAGAGGCCATATTCAACACAGTCCTCAGAACAGAAAACTGAGTGATGCTGATTAACTCTGCATAATCATATCTTATCTGAAAAGATATTTGTCCAGGCATGGCAAGTTAAAAGATTTCATGCTCTGTTAACTCATGTAGCCCAGATGTACAATTTAATATCTCCTGTCTGCATGCAGTCCCTTATTATGTAGTTCAGTTTAATACTTTTTTTAAGTGTATGCTCATTTAAGTTGTATTAACCATGACGCTTTACATTACCTGTCTGCCTGACGTCTTTCTTGTCATGTCTGCTTTTTTTAGAACATGTATTCGCCAGTCTCCCTCAGATGGAGAGGGGCGTTGCAAAAGTGATCGGAGGCGATCCCAAAGGCAACAACTTCTTGTATACCAATGGGAAGTGTGTCATCATCAGGAACATTGAAGTAATGTTCATCTTTTTCAAAGCCATATTTTACAAGTGTTGCAACCTTGCTGTTTTTTATCTGTTTATTTATCCCAATTTGGGTCAGTTTTGGCCATGATTTATATTATTCATGTTGACATTTTACTTACTAATTAGAGTTATTTGCTTTGATTGTACTGAATTCTGTCAGTGAAACTTAAAGAGCAAGTAAACACCAACCTCAAAAGAATCTGTGTGGTCGTGACTGTGCTCTTGGTGCACTCCAAAAATCCAGCCGACACAGTGCCGGTTTGCACTGCTTGAAATGATTTACAATCTCTGCCAAAGCTTACAAGCTGTCTAAAGAATAAATTAAAGTTTGGCTGCAAAGAGAGTTCAACTGGTTTGCTTAAAGAAGTGGTTTAGCATGTGTAGAACTTTTCACCTCCTTACTGTAAACAATTTTTAGTTCAGTAGTCATCCTCAGCGAGAATGTTACATATTCTCTAAGCCTTGCTGTCTGCTGATAGGGACCCAGCTTCACACCTGCGGCTTCATTTGCCACCTGCACTGCATTTGGGAGCTTTCCCCACTCTTACCACCTCATAACGTACAGCACAATGCACAGCTCAGCCTTTGTTGCACCTGTAACCCCACCTTTGGGTGATGTCAGGGTGTACTGAACACTGTGTACAGCAGTAAGATGAGAGCTTCAATCAGTGGTGGTCAGCAGAAATAAGATTTTCAGCTGGTATTTAGTTACTCTTTACCAGGAACCAGTAGATTTATCAATACACATTGATTCTGAATATGAACCATTTAATACCCATTTTCCGCAGTAGTGATACACCTGTTCCAGCTGTGCTTTGTCACTTGCTCTTATTCTTAATGTTTACTACAGTCGTTTTACTGTTTTCTTCTACTTACAAGAAAAGAAAAGTCATTGTAATGCTTATAGCCTTAATATATTTATCCTTTAGTAAAAATTTTAATTGTATGCCCTCAGTGTCAGTTTTTCAGCGCTGCATTGAAAATGGAATGAAATGTTGATATTTTTCAAGGTGTTGTATGTATCGTCACAACACGTACAAAACGTTAAAACATTTTCAAGCGACGAGGTCACAGGTTTTAACTGTCATCTACATTTTTTACTTGCCGCTCAGTGGATTAGATAGTAGGGTTTAAATGAGCAATTGTTAAAATGTGTGGGATCACTGGACACAGTCGTAGGGTTATGTCAGGCTGAGATCCTGTGTCCCTTCAAATCTCCACAATAGATCTAATAAGTAAAATGTCATCATAAGAAATATGAACCATGGCCAAAACCCTGGAAAAAAACGTCCAGGTTAAAAATAAAATTGAATTCTCCTTAGAAGGAAACCAGCTAATATGCCGTGTGTCAGTCATAGACCTACTGATGTCTCATGTTTCCTGTCTTTTACAGAACCCAGCTATAGCAGACATTTACACCGAACATGCCCATACAGTTACTGTTGCTAAGTACGCCCCCAGTGGAAACTACATTGCATCTGGAGGTAAACAACTCAACTATGAACGCTTGCCATCTTGTCAATTATGTGTATATAGCCACCACAGTTATGTTGATACTATAGTAAAATATTGTTTTAAATCCTTTTAGATGTATCAGGAAAGATCCGTATCTGGGACACCACCCAGAAGGAGCACCTTCTCAAGTACGAGTACACCCCTATTTCAGGCAAGATCAAGGACATTGCATGGACGGAAGATAACAAGAGGATGGCTGTCGTTGGGGAC
The DNA here is from genome assembly GCA_019142605.1 of Cephalopholis sonnerati. Classification (NCBI taxonomy): domain Eukaryota; kingdom Metazoa; phylum Chordata; class Actinopteri; order Perciformes; family Serranidae; genus Cephalopholis; species Cephalopholis sonnerati. Next base: position 33,849,634 of record JAGQAX010000002.1, read on the forward strand.
GGACGAGAGAAGTGCGTATGAGGGGTTTTCATACATGTTCAAGAATTGAATCGAGTTAGCCTCATTCCATCCAGACCAGCATGACCACAGGCCTGTACTGCGAAGCAGGATTTGGGGTTTGTGAGGTACTGTGAAGCTGGTTCCCTTTTAATGGGGATAACTTATGGATTGGTCAGTGGTCAGGCTGTGGACAGGGGTTCTGATCCAGTCAGATCACTGGAAAAAAAATATCCTGAAATGGACAAAAGCGTTTATATTTTCACATGTCAGTAGAATCATTGTCAGGCTTTCTATTTTAACTCCACTTTTAAATCAGAGCCTCTAACAGAGAGATCGTTCAGGACATTAACTAATAATGATGATTTTAACTGCATTTTAATTGTGCAAAGTTTATTTTATTCTCTGAGTCATATCAAAGGAGTGGCTGATTTTACACTCTGATACCAGAATAAAAACAAAAGAAAAATAATGCACTCACTGTTAATTGGCTCCCGTGATTATAAATGCAACATTTTGGTTACACAGACCTCATCAGTCATTAGGGTCATTACTTAATTACTCTTCCACTTTTTACATAAACAGTGTGGCATTAGTTTGAAGTGTTTTTATGTGACATTCAGAGTAGCTTCTTCATCATCCAACTAGTCCATACAGCACAACATACTCTTTACTTTACACATGTTTAATAATACCTGCACATATTTTGACCCCTGGCTTACTTACAGCGTTTTAGTGTGTCTAGTGGTTAGTGGAAATTATTTCTAGTCTTCACTGTTGTGAAGATTATAGGCTATCATTTACATTTCACTCCAATGAATTAGACTTTTTTTCTGTCCCGAAAACGAAACATTCCATCTGTTGCTTCACTTCATTTATAGTTGTGATGATGTTGCTTGCGGCTGGATAGGAAAACTCATCAAAGATTTGACTGAGCTAGTAGGTAACCAGCTTTGTGATACTGGTTACCCAGACAGCCAGTGTTAGTGTTAGTGAATCCAGATAACAAAAAGATACCCTGGGTTTGTTGAACTGGCTTCGTAGTGCAGGCCTCGGGTTTCGTGATAAGCTTCTCCAGCTGTTACACTGATTATTGGTCACAGATCACTACTCCATTGTTTGCTTTAGATGTTCTTATGTTTAACATGCCAAGGTGGTGTGTTGATCGGAATTATATTATTATTATTATTATTATTGTTCATTTTCTTGCCTGATGTCATGGTTTTATAAGATATGTACAACATGTTGTGCAGTGTTTGTGAATGCTACGTAGTGTACTGTGAAGACACCTTAAACCCTCCAGCACATCGCCAGCCTTACCAAATATGTAGGGCAACTTGCTATCAAAACAATTACAGAGAAAAAATTCTAGCATAACTGTTCTTGATATTATTGAATACATGCAAGTAATATTCTGTGTAAGCTGTGTTTTTTTCTGTCATCCTGGGAGACTTGAAGGCTTGTGTATGTGTGTCTTATTTTATAGACCGAATCACAATGTTCGTTTACAATCACTTACGGGTAAAAAAGCTGTGCGTACATAAAATTAAACACCTCTACAGACGCTGCCTTAATTACTTTGTTTTTAGCCACCTAAAAAGGCCCATCTAAAAAAAAAAGCAAATACATCAACTTACTTTGCAGAACACTGGAGTTGCTGTTCTTCTGTTGTTTCCATCAGTTAGTACGTAAAGTAAAATATCCCAAAAAGGCATACACTTCAGCTGATATTGATATTTTTTAGATGGGTCTCTTTAGATGACTAAAATATGTTTTGCTGTGGCCCCCATCCACAGCAGGACATTGCTCAGTGTCTGTGCAGGTAGATTTGGTTTATGGAAGATGCAAGCAAAGCAACGCAGTGCATAAAACAACAGAAACATCAGATTGCACCACAGTGTTTAACTACATAGCTTGAAACATTACTGTTACAGCTGAAAATGACAACAGAACGAAACAAGCTTGCCAATTTCATGTTTGTCGACCCGTAAGTGTTAGTGCGACGTCAGGGCGATTCGGTCTATTCCTCTCTCAAACCTCACTGAATCCTGGAACAACTGCATGCATGTTCATCTCTTGCTGTAGGTTTGGAGCTGTGTTCCTGTGGGACACTGGCTCCTCAGTGGGGGAAGTTTCCGGCCACTCCAAATTAATCAATAGTGTCGACATAAAGCAGACACGTCCTTACCGCCTAGTCACTGGCAGTGACGACACCACTGGCTCCTTCTTCGAGGGACCTCCATTCAGGTTCAAGTTCACAATAAATGTGAGTTGCAGGGATCAGCTTTTTTCTTGTTTACCTGTAGGCATTTGTGTTTAAGCAAAGTAGTTGGAGCCAAGTTGATTATGCTGGACGTATCAAGATCAATGTGATGTAACAAAATAATGGCCTCCAACAAATACAGATACAGTAGGAGACGTAGCAAGTTTTCTGTGGCTTTGTACCAGATGTCTTCATTTTAATGCCCGTTGGCCATTTTAAAGGGATAATTCAGAATTTTTGAAGGTGGATTTGTATGGAGTACTTATCCATAGACAGTATATTACAGACAGTGGATGGCAGTCGGCCCACTCTTAGCTTGGAGAAGCAGGCTGGAGTCTGACATGGAAGCTAAGAAATCTACAGCTGTGGAGGGGTTAGCGACAAAATGTATTTTAGCCACTTAAAAAAAAAGTCCCCCCAAATATCAATATAAGTTTAAGTGTGAGCTATATTGAGAGTATTTTCAGTGCTGTACCCCAATGTCAGAGAGTGATTTCTAATGGGAAAATGAAACCGTTACATTGCTCTTCTCAAAGCCAGACTGCATTTAGAAAATCAGTGATTTAACTTTACTGGACACAGGAGCTGCTGGCCTATCACTGCCTCAAACCGTCATTTAATTTGTGTTGTTGTGTGACTTTGGTGTTTAAAAGGGTAAGCTCAGATTTACCAAAGTCACGCAATAACACAAACAGACTAACTGATGGAAGCAAGGGTATTCCCAGCAGCTCCCATGTTCTGTGAGCCAAAATGATTGTTTTTCTTTATGGAGTCTGGTGGCTTTACCAGGAGCCATTAATGGTTTTCCCGTTGAAATGCTTACAGAAGGGTAAACCAGTGAAAATACTCTCAATATAGCATATGCTAATATTGATGTTTTTTTTTTTTTAAAGTGGCTAAAGTATGTGTTGTTGCTAGCCCCCATCCACAGCAGTACATTGCTTAGCTTCTGTGTCAGGCTTCGTCCTGCTTCTCCAAACTGCGGGCTGGCTGACTGATATATACTGTAGATAATAACTGATAATGGATGAGTACTCCATTCGACTCCACTTCAAAAAAAAATCCAAACTCTCTCTTTAAGTCTCTCACAGCCTGGTGATTCTTGACAGTGTTGCCTTGTTTGCCTGTTTCCATATTACATAACCCACTTCCCCCATAAATTCTTGGAGAATGTGTGAGCCGCATTCAGAAAGCAGGCCTTGCTTCTACAAACATGCAGTTAACTGCTGAGCACCACATTCTGTCCTTTACTTAAAAATCCTTGTCTGCTTTTAGATTTGATTCTGCAGTTGGTTTTCTTTGTGCAGGTATAGCACATCTGTACACAGTTGTGGTAGTTGCATGTAAATTATGTCATACAATACATTTGTAACCCCAAAGGCTTTTATTACTCTGGCCATTAGTTGTAAAAAGCACATTGTGCACATGAAGTCATTGATCCAGCAGCTCCTTTCATGGATAGTAGAGCAGGCTGTACAGTACAGTACAGCCCCACCCCTAACCCACCCCAGAACTGGTTTGATGACAACCTTTTTAACTCTCAGTAGTTACTCCTTTTACGCATGTGGTTGCAGGACTTTATTGGTGCAGTTGTCGCTGCATTGCAGAGCATTTCTGTAAAATTGTAGTTTTTCCAGTTGAGGTTTTGTGTTATTAAACGTAGGCCTTGTTCAGCCATGATGGTCTAAATGAGGAAGGGCTGTGGATTTCTGTCTGTCACTAAGATGACAGAGAATAAATGCATTTATTTGTTCCACTCACCAGTACGACATGTCGTGCCTTATTAACTATAAAGGCAGATTGAAAGTCTATAAGGAATGTCACTGTGCCAAATAAAATACTAATGTGAACTGTATATTAAATTGCGCAGTCTTTCATTGTGGATAATTTTCCTCTGTTTTTTCTTCCCTGCTGTCTCCTCGTTGACCACCAAAGCAACACACCCAGTTTGTCAACTGTGTTCGTTTCTCTCCAGATGGACAGCGGTTTGTCACCGCTGGCGCTGATGGCCAGGTGAGTACTGGATTACCTTGTGACCATGTCACATTTTTTTAAGTAAGACTACCTTTGCCAAAAATAATGTAGTGACTACCATTGTGATATTTACTGAAATACTAAAAATCTAATCTTTGGTTGTCTCAGCCTAAGTGACAGGTTTATTTATTACCCATTCTTGAAAAATGGGACAAATCATTTCCCACCAAAAAAACCCTTAAAATGTAACTTTTCAGCACACTAATTTCGTTTTTGGGGTTAAACATTATTTCTAAAGGATTTATATGGGTGAAATAGATATGTTTTTAAAAATATTTTATTCTGCTTTCATTTTTTTAACTTTGAAACTTGCCCTGTGCCTGTGACTTTAGTTGTTTCCTTTTCCTAATAAGTATAATTTCCACAGATTTTCCTCTATGATGGAAAGGTGGGTGAGCATGTTGGCTCACTGGGTGGAGAGAAGGCCCACAAAGGAGGAATCTATGCTGTAAGTAGGGTTTTTTTTTTAATTAAAAAAAAAATACACTAAAATCAGTGTATATTGATTAGCTGGATGGGTTTTGTTTTTTAGGAATACTAGCTATAGTCAGGGTGGTTATGGAGTCTGCCTAGAGTGTGTAGACACAGAAAGTGCTTCTGTTCATATTCATATTTAGGGATTATTGTGTGCTTGTCCTCAAGTTACTGATTTGATATTTCCATTTATGTCTTTGTTTTCCTCATACAGTAGCGTTGGTCTTTTTGTTGTTATTCTTTTACACATGCAATTTGCAAATTTGGTTACATGCATTATTACATACATTATATTAATATTGTAAAATTTTACACCCCCCCCCCTTTTGCTTTAAATCCTGAAGGTCAGCTGGAGCCCTGACAGCTCCCAGCTGATCTCTGCCTCAGGGGACAAGACCGTGAAACTCTGGGATGTTAGTACAGGCACAGCCGTCACCACCTTCAACTTGGGCACTGATACGACAGACATGCAGCTGGGCTGCCTGTGGCAGAAAGACCACCTCCTCAGCATCTCCTTGTCAGGATACATCAACTACCTGGACAAGAACAACCCTGACCGGCCCATACGCACCATCAAGGTCACACTCTATTCCTGGATATTATCAGTAGACTTCCTTTATATTGATAAAACCTTGTGTTAAAGTTGATATTGCTGGGACTGGGATAAACAGTTAGTTAAAATACCTGCTTTTAAATGTTTGTTCTTGCATGTTCTTGTTCATCCTACAGGGTCACAGCAAATCCATCCAGTGTTTGACAGTTCACAGAAAGGATGGGCGATCATACATCTACTCTGGGAGTCATGATGGACACATCAATATCCTTTCACTGATTAAATAGTGCCAGTAATGATTGTAAAAAGGTATTTATACTGTACGTAGATTATCTTTGATCATATAGAGATGCCCTGGCAGATGAAAACAGTTCTAAAATTGTTCAAGCAATTTGTTTCTGATTTGGGCTTTTTAAGTGGAAATGTAACATTTACACACTTAAAAATAGGCTGTCCTAGTATTTTAAAGTCCAGATGAAACTGCATTTCGAGATTGTCTAGCTTCAGTATGGTGATATATTTACAAGTGAAACAGGATAGACAGGTGGGATATAAATTTTAAAGGAATGTGATTTAATTGTGAAAAAGTGTGTTTGTCATAACAAATATGGAGAAACCTGTACACCAGTGGGAGAACAGTATCTGTTAGGAAGAGACCCTCATACACTTCATGTAGTTTCTAAAGCAGTCCACTGTAAAATGCCTTGTGCATAATCTGGAGCTGTCACACATAACACTTTCCTCAGTGTGAATACATTTTAGCAGGAGGGCCTGTTGCCATGGTATTTTTGGGAAACAGAAAGGTGAGGTGGCAGACACCCTAAGACACGCTGACGTGCCATGATAGCCAACTTAATGATCGCTCTGTGCGGCTTAAAGTTGATCAACGGGTGGATGTTGTGATATCATTTGGTTGACATTTTTTGGTACAAACTTTTGTGAGCATATGTCATATTGTTTTACAGGAAGAAATATGACTGGATTTTGACTTAAGAATATGGAGAAATGTTTTTTTTATGTTTTGTTAGGCAGATATTAATTTGGCAGACATTTAATAGGTGCACAATATGATGGATGTGATCTGAAAGGGTTAGATAGGCATTTTTCATTTTTAATCTAGACTTAAATAAATAATTGAAGACTAAGAAGTTGAACCAAAAGTAATTAAAAATGAATGAGAATGTAGTGAGTGGGTAGTAGCTTTATCCAAGTAGGGATTTTACTTAATATGACTAAGTAGTACTAAGCTCAGTAGTACTCTGGAATTGTGACACCCTTTTTGTTTTTTTGGACTACAGCTATGCCTTAATCATTGCTTAGAATCAATCTTTTGATGCACTGCAGTGTAAGGATAGTTCAGATAGCCCCATGCTCACCTGTCGTATAAACCTACTGGCTCCGCGTCGCAGTGTGTATGTATGTATATGTTGGAGTTTGTCGCCACTTTCCTGTTTTGCCATGTAACCATGTCAACATCAGATTTTTTTCCCTTAACAAAAGCCTCACATTACTGGGATGCAGAAACTGGAGAGAACGACTGCTTCTCTGGGAAGGGCCACAGCAACCAGGTGAGCAGGATGGTGACTGACGAAGCCGGCCAGCTGGTGTCGTGCAGCATGGATGATACACTGCGCTACACCAACCTCAGCAAAGGGGAGTACAGGTAGGGGTCATTGTATAATGCTGTGCAACTCAGTGGAGATTGTAATAATGTTCTGCATTTTGCCTGGTAATGACACCAAAAGTCAGTGTGGGCAGGGCAGTCGTCTGGAAGAAAGCAAACAAAGTGCTGAACTAAGCTTTTTTTTTTTTTTGACTGTACTAGTGGAGGTGCCTATGCTTAGTTATCTGTCACTTAGATAATAGTGTTCCATGATATTGTTAATGTCATATAGAACATGTATTTATAAACATTTATTTTTGACAGGGTGTCTGCATGTCCTTAAAATATCTTAAATTTAATGTTTTAAATAATAGGCCTTAAATGTCATTAAATGGTCTTTAAGTTGAATTTAGTTTCCACAGACATTTAATATAATTTCATTTATCCATCTGTTAATTTCTTTTTGTCAAATTGAGTCAAGCTCGTCTACATAAAGTCCACATTTCTGATGTTACAAATCTGTAAACCTAATACTGTCTTTTTACTTTATACTTGCGCTGTTGCCTTGGCAAAATGTAGATTAACTTAACTCGCTCTAATAATGGTAAATAAAAACTACTGCTGCACAGCGACTTCATATATACTACTTACCTTCATCCTTACTTGCAAGGCTTGAGTAAGAAAAAGATGATTTATCCGAAAATCAGTCTTAAATTTAATGCCTTTAAAGACCTTTTCACAATAATTTTTTATTCACATTTAAGTGTCTGATACCTGTAGACACCCTGTTTTAGCATAACAGGAATGGGAAATGGCAATTAAAAAAACAAATGTTTTACAAATAAAGTGATACAAGTGATAGATCCTCTTAAGTCATAGATGTCACTGGGATATCTGTCTTTTGTTTTCTTGTATCCTTAAACTGAATATTGGCTTTCAGAGTTCCATGATTTGTCTGCCTCTAAATGTCACAATGATTGGTTATCATATGAATAACCCTAATTTGTGGTTTTCAGTGCCAGCGACGTGGTGAAGATGGATTTCCAGCCTAAAACTGTGTCTGTAGCAGCAGGAGGGCTGTCACTGGCTGTGTGCATCGGGCAGGTAGCGCCTTTGCTTTGTCATCATTGCCTAGCCTAGTTCTTAGTCCAGTGTTTCCCCTGTAAGCACATTTTTTTGCAGCTCCAAGGTTTTTCATCACCCACCTGATATTTTAAGCCTCTAAAGTTTTAAGGTCTGCAAATGTTGTCTAATTTGATGGCATCATTCATCACCTCTTGCTTTTTGTAGATTGTGTTGCTGAAGGATAAGAAGAAAGTCTTCACAATGGACAATCTGGACTATGAGGCAGAGGTTGGAGCTATCCACCCCGGGGGCACCACTGCAGCGGTGGGAGGAGCAGTAAGTGGACATTTTAGAACACAGATCATCTCGCCAAGCATGAGTTTCAGAAAATGCTTTTGATTTCAGACAGGAATTGGCATCAGCCTGTCTGTAATAATCATCCACTTTAAGTAATACCATCACAGGAAACAGCACAATCTTCATCCCGACCTGATGACACTGGATTTGAGATTAATTTCCCCTTTTTTTTTCTTAGGATGGGAAAGTCCGTCTGTACTCCGTTCAGGGCAACACTCTGAAGGACGAGGGGAAGACCATCGAGGCTACAGGGGTGATCACAGACATGGCCTACTCTAATGATGGAGCCTATCTGGCTGTCATAGATGATAAGAAAGTTACCACAGTTTTTACTGTGGTTGACGACTACAAGGTAGACATTTGTCTGTTTTGTACCTATATCTATATATTAATCAGTTTTTGGATCACTCAGTATCCAGTGCATGTAGCAGTTTTGTATAAACTATAGTCATTGTCTCTTTTTAACAAATATTATTCGCTCATTTTCTCACCAGGTCAAAAATGTGTTTTACGGACACCACGCCAAACCAGTGACTTTGGCGTGGTCACCTGACAATGAACACTTTGCGACTGGTGGAATGGACATGATGGTGTTTGTCTGGACAGTTGGTGATCCTGACAAGAGGATTAAGATCCCAGGTAGGCCATACAAGTGCACTATTGCATTCCCTTATGTCTGGTTGCACGCAGGTATACACCAAAATGCTTGGAGGTTGCTGTGTTTGAGCTGAATAAAGCCATTCTGCAACAGTATCCAAACATGCCAAAAGAAAGGCCACAGGACATTTTGAGCTGAGCTAAATGATGTATTTAGAGCATGTGGCTCGGCTAAAGTTAAAATAAATCCTTAAGGTTTTGCTCCTGGTTGATTTGGCGACACCTGTGGTTACTGGTGTTTACAGCAAGTGTGGTACAAGACTGCTGCAGTGACTCATTGATCAGCTAATTTGTCAGAAATAAAACAGAAAAGCAGCCAATGTAATTGTTTACAGTGCAGCCAAACAAACTTGTGTTGTTTTGATAAAGAAGTCACTCAGAAATGATGGAAATGGTTTCATGCTGTGCACGTAGTTTTCCATACAGATGAAATTACAAAATAGTGATGCAGGATTATATGCGTGTACCATTTCCTATGAACCCAGCATGGGAACACCAAGCTCTAAGGGCATATCCCTCTAATATTCAGATGTGCTGAAAAATGTGCCTTCCATTATATTGATTCAAAAAAAGGCTGTATTACTGTTGATTTTAATAGTTTTTGTAGAGTGTTTTGAAGATGATAATTTTCTAAATGGTCATCTTCTCGCAATGTTATGCTAAATTCCTGTCAGTAGGTAGCTAGTGTTTATTTTCCTATCATTTGATGGGAAACATTTTTGTAACACCATACCAATAATAAGTCTTCACTGCAGTTGGGACATGCATGAAAATGTTGCGTTAATGTCGCAACGTTATTTTGCACTGGAACTGCAATTGTGAAAATAATATTTTGCGGAAAAGTATCATTAATTGTACTGAGTGCAATTTGGTCAATTTGCAAGTGCTGATCAATCAACCTTAGCTAATGTCAGCTATTTGTAGTTACCTACAGTTACACTTTTCTCTGCCTTAAGTTATCTTTGTAACAAGGCTGTTTGATGCTCTGATGTCTGCAGACAGTCACCGGTTGCACCATCCCAGCGGCCTGGCCTGGGTAGACGAGAATACTCTAGTCACCGCCTCCCATGATGCAAGCGTCAAGCAGTGGACTATTGAATACTGAGCTGCAAGCAGACAAACATCCACATCTCCAGGGACAAGGACTACTGTAGATTTCAATCTTTCTTTTCTTTATTCTTTTTTTCCTCTTTTTTTAAAACTGTATTTTCACTATCTATACGGTGTTCCATGCTGTCTGTAAACATCTGAATTGTAAATGGTTTAACTGGGGAAAACTCCCATACAATATTATCTAAGATATGTCTCTTTGATGCGAATAACCTCAACTTACACAGAGACAAATCGCTGAATTATAAGATGTAATCATGAGTGCTTTTACATCTCTTTGAGCTTTATGGATCCACAATAATATTTGTTAGCTCAACATTCCATAGGTAATAGCTTTCACGCAGTTTAAACTGATATCCTTGTCTGGTTGGGCTCAATGCATCCTGACTAAATGGATGAACTAAAAGTGAGTCTTTTTTCTTTTCTTTTTTTCTTTAAAATCAACAAAATCATGTTTGAAAGAAATGAAACCTCTTTGGTTACATTCCTGAAATGAGAAGTACCTGATAAGTTAAATTTCAAGGTTTTAAGGGGCTGGGTTGTTTTGCTTTGTCTTAGGTTTCATACTTTTTATGTTTCACAACTCTTCCTGTTGGACTGGGGAGCAATAATAGGAACTGAAAGAACAAAGTATGTATACAATCAAGATGTTGTCTGTTCAGTTGGAGGTCCCGTGTTGTTGCTGTGTTTATGTTTGGGCCCACTATGCTTGTCGCACTTACTTTTTTCCCATGTCTTTATGCATCGGCTTCCAAGGTGGAAGTGACTCATTAATAATGATAATAAAAAAACACTTTTTATGCAGTCCCCTTTCATACAGATTTGCACTCTTTTGTTCCTTGTCAAACATATTTATGTGCAGATTTTGTTGTGGGAATCTTCATCACAGTTTCATGGCATTCAGGCACATGCTGACAATACCAGTAGGGGGCCCTCTAGTGGGGTGCAAAGACAGAGGACCAGACAACAAAGCCTCCCTACAGGATTTCCCTGTGACTCAAGTGAGGTGGCCTAGGTCTCGGGTTAATTATTAGTCCAGTAAAAACGCAAAACAAAGCTCATGACTTTGAACAAGTAATTATGCAATGCCCTGTTATTAATGTCATATAATTTATAGTGGTCTAAGAGTGCCAAGTACTGTAAATGCAGTTATATAAGGAGACAATACATATTAACAGCAGACAAAGTAATTCTTTGTCTGATACTTTTTATGCAGTAGATGCATTACTGTTAATGGCTTATTAAAATTGACATGTTAAAGTTTTTTGTGTATAAGTAGGCAAAGCAAAAGGGAAGTCTTTGGTGTTTAAATGCCAGTTACTTACATGACACAAGTTCTACTGGATATATTGGACATTTGCCTTTTTTACTTAACGCTCTCTAAGATTGGAGAGATGCACATGGCAGTTTAAAAAAAGATTTAAAGTGTTTCTCAGTCACAAATAACTTGGTTATTCCATTAAAAATGTTTAAGATTAGAGAGGAAACCAATAGGGAGTAACACTAATTAATTCATTTGCTTTCCACAGGTCTATAATCTCATCACATGATCATGAAATCACATTAATGCAAGACTTGCGTAATTTAATTTAGTTCAATTTAGTATTTTTTTAATTTAGTTAAATCCATTTCGACACAATATACCATTATAATTCGCAAACAAAAGCACTGGTGATACTGGTGAGAATATCTCCCAAATTTTATGTGTTAATCACATCATTCTCTCTCTGGTAAGTTTTAATGTATTATAGTAAAGAGTAAAGAGTTTTTTCCTTGCTATAAATAGTGGAGCAGAAGATGTTCTGTCTCCATCTCATTTTGTTAGCACAATTATCACAACTGGTTTTTCCAAGGCAGCCAAGGTTTGTGTCTGCCACTCTTTGTGATTAAGGTGAGCACTGAGCCACTGACTGGAGTCTTTCCAGATGTTCAACAGGATAACAGGCTGGCACAGCAGCCTAATAACTGCACAGTCACAGAAACAACAGCATACGATTTGCACCCATGTTAAATAACAATAACAAGCAGCACTGTGGAGACAGGGAATGTAAAGAGCTGCGACTGTTTGTTTTCAGTTAGTTTCAGTCTACCATATTTGCAGTCCACCTAGGCCCACTTGTGACTACACATTTCTGACCACAGGCTGGTGGCTTCCAGTGACGGGCATGGTGGATGTGCTGGGATCCACTGACTTTGATGGTGAATGGTGGCGCCTTTTATTAGTGTGGCATTTTTTATTTAAAGTGAGGACTTTAGTTTGCGTAATCTTTTTCAGAGGCAGGATACTTCCAACAGTGGGTGCTTTAATTTCACCCACACTATTTTTTTTTATTTATTTTTTTAATAAATAGAACATTAGAGAAGCACTTTAACACCCAAATGATCATTTGTGTATTGGTTACTCACCCACCTTTGTTTTTCTGGCAAGCCCCCGGAGAACAAAGAATCCAAAAACAGTCGAAATTCTTGGTGAATCAAACTCACGGGGGTCAGCGTTTAACAACATCTGTTTACAAATTGTTACAACTCGTGCAGTATAATCCAAGTCTCATTTATCCAGTCGTATGCTCAGTACTTCTCAAAGACAAAGCCTGAACCCTCAGTCAGAGACAACAGGTACCACAGTGTTCGACAATAACCATGGCCCTGGGCCACAGGAAGTTACTCTGTGACCACCAGATATTGGCAGTAAGTTTTATTAAGTCTTATTTGAGAATGAGACTGCATGTCTCACAGATTATCTGTATAAATAAAGGTTAAATCACCCAAATAAAAATCCCCATACTGCAATCCTTTGCCAGTGAAACATTACAAACATCCTGGTTCATTAGCTTTGAACATTCAACATTTTATGAAAACAACAGACAGTACTCCTCGCCCTTTGCCAAAGCTCAAGAGTGACATCGTCCCGCCATCCTAGACACAATAGCAAATGTGTGTGGGACCCAGGATGCTCCGGGGATGGAAGGGGCTTTATATGTAGCCTATGTTTAGGTTACCGCTTAGCAAATGACAAACTGAATCTACAACTTCAGCGAAGCTTGTCTTTGTGGTGTTTATACTTGGAGAGCTAGTTAGCTGTTAGCAGCCAGGGGAACAGTTCTGTGGTGTGTTGGCTGATGGAGCTAACAGCTAATGAGCTAATAAAGCTAACAGCTAATCAAGCTAAACACAGCTGGACTGAGAGTTTCTGTTCAGAGGAACATCAAGAGTTAAACAGTGAACTGCAGTTTAATGTTACAACACAAAAAGTTTACTGTAAATAAAGATATGGAGTCACAGACATATTCCATCAGTGTTTACATTTGGCCAAACTTCTGTCAGAGATGAAAGTAACCACATACATTCACTTTATTCTGTATTGAAGTACACTGCTAAAGTAATGGTACCGATGCATAACTACGGATAATAAGACAATAAGAAACAGCAATTAACTCAGATATAATCTGCAGTATTTTAAAATCAGTCCTGCATCTGTCAGTGTGACGTTTTTGTATAGGGCTAGCAAAATACATGTATTTATTTTAATGATGTTATTATGTCACTGACAACTATAAATGATGATGAAACAGAAATAGAATAGAATATTAGAAATTCTGTTCTGTTAATGTCCTCTCTTTTATTAAAGTGTCACAGTAAAGAAGGCTGTCTTTAGTTTTGTTAAATTGCCTCCTCTGGCTATTGCTTTTACGTAAGTTTACATTTGTGCCATCAAAAGTGTACTTTGGCCACCAAATAGGGGCTTGGTGACCCGTGGGGCCAGTGCCGTAAAAATATTTGAAAATATTTGCATCCCTGGACCACTGAGGTGATTATCAACTTGCTCTGTCAACCAATTTCTTCTTCAGGCTCTGAGCATATTCCCCAATACCCCGAAGGCCCTTTAAATTGATTGGTCATGTGCCACCTACTTCCACCTTTGAAGAACATGAAAAAAGAATTACAAGCAATACTGCTGAACATCATCCTGAATAATAATATAGCCTAGTGTACTATTAATCTATAATGTTACTTACCCACTAATCTTGCTTCGTGGTACACCCCTCATGTCTACCACTGTCTCAGCAGGTAGCCAGCAAAGCCATACAGCAACACAAACAAACAAACTGAGCCAGAAAGAGACCAAAAAGACTATATTCTCAAGTTCAGTTTTTTTCCTGTCCTGCTGCTCCAGGGAAGAGGGGGTATATAGACTATCTGGGAAACAGCTAAATGAAAAATAGTCTGAGGGGCCATATTTCTCTCGCAATGTTTATGCACAGTTTGCTCTTGCAAAGAAACTGATAAAGGTTAACATATCATTCCTCCCCCTCTAGCACCACGACAGGTTAGTGGGTCAAACTATGACCTGCCTACTGGCTAACTGCACAGTTCAACTTAAAGCTTCAATGCTTCTATTAGAAGAAGCAGCAGTTTGCCTACAACACATCATTATTTGTGTTAGAATGCAATAGCTTGGCTGGGTTTGCCAGAGCAACCTGTGAGGAAAGATAAAATGGTAAGTGAAACACACACACTCATAAAGATCTTAAATGTGAATAGGTTTTGAGAGCAGCATTCAGCATTTGTGTTAGGGTTAGATGAGGCAGCACTATGAGGTGGATAATGTGTCACTGATGCTCAGAAGGAACTGAGAAAATGAACCCAGTCTGAGTCTGACCACCGCCACACACTTCTAGTGGGTCATTAGTGATGACTTCTGTATGAGTTGATACATACTCTTTTAGAAAAATCCGGCACATGTATCTTTAACTTTGCCAGGCAAAATGCACAAAGTAGATGATTGACTATGGAGAAAAGAAGGTCGCCTCCTGAAGCAGCACTCTACACTGTGACTCCAGCCACTTTTGGTTCATGTCCAGCAGACACAGGAAATTAAGTTAGCCAGCTAGTTCTCATGTGATAATGGTGTTGTTTTAATTATGTGCCTGCAGTTACTTTGGTTGTGGAATCTGAAAGAATAGCCTGATTTCTGGACGGGAAAACTCTTGAGAGTGGTTGGTGAGTTTTCTTTCTCTCATTTATTTATTTATTTTTTTTACAAAATGGACGACCCTGTTATCAATTTGTTATCTTTTAATTTTTTCATTCATTCACAATAACTGGTGTGTACGGAGTTGCAGGAGTACTAATGGTTGTCTGCTGGTGACACTGAGCTACTGACGCAGTGGGAAAGTCAATGTTTAACACAGCTGCTGACATCAGTTTTAAGGAAGTGCAGCACAGCAGAAAATAACTGATCTCTGAGATAAAACAAATCAAGACCAGAGCTATGAAAGCACTTTGTAATGTTTGCAGAATCAATAGAGTGACTTTAATTGACTAATTATTGCCTAACAACGACAGTAATACTTAACATACAATGTGGACAGTGCTGTATGTTACAAGAGTAGACTATGCATATGCAATGCTGCACAATACAGATAATAATATAATATTAAGTCTGTAGCTGTGTGTAATTAAACAGAGAGACACAGGATGCATTTGCTGTAACTGTTGTAATGTAAGCTGGAATAGACAATTTAGTGCAAGATTTTGATTTGTATAAAAAAAAAATTAAAACACACATCATCACAAATTGCATAATCTTGTTTCAAATGTGTGGGTGAAATTGAAATATGAACAACACATTCATATATATGTTTAGGCAACAAACACACATAGTTAGGTTTAGGCAACATAAACACCGGGTTGAGCTTTAGACTTGGACCTTCGGCGCCTCAACTTTCGTCCTTGTCCCGCCACATTTACCCCTAATGCCACTGGGCACGGTTAAACTATGACGGCAACTGGCCGTGTTTCAGGCCAGTGTTAAAGGACGCCTTTTTCGTTGGTTTCTGATGCTGCAAGTCACTGCCCAAATGCCGGATTGTGACGACTTCAGAGTAATACTGGGCTCGATGAACAACCTTAAAACATAATGTCTCTAGCTGCTGCCATCACTGTCATGGAGGCATAAAAAAAGCACAAGAGGAAAAATGACACCAGGGGGTACTGAGGGGCCACGATGGTCTTCTTTGCCTGTGGCCCCTCCAGATTCTAGGATCGCCGCTGCCTTTTCTCACTGAAAGGTCTCTCCACCCTCTGGGAAACCTAATACTTCAGTTACCTAGACTCCAGGGCTGAGAAAAGATGTCCCACAGGGAGTGTTCAGCTTACAAGCCTGAGTTTCATTACTTGGCCATATCTTTTTCCCATGGCAGTTCCTGACCCAAACCACACACACTTTGAGTTGCTCAATCCTCCAGCCCTGTGCTGCAGCTATCTAACGTGAACTACGTCATGTTTTTTGCTTTGGTTTATGATACTGGAGGTGCTCTTTCATACAGTTCCCACATGGCAGAAATGTAGCTCATGTGTTGCTAATATAGATAGCTCACAGCCAGTAGTTTCAACAATATAACCAATGTGAAGCCATGGGAGAATAAAGCAGCCATTGACCAGTGAAAACTGCCTGAGGAGAGGGTTTTTTGGGGATTGAAGCTCTGGTGCTGCCTTTATGTGACAAGCTATCTGCAATAGCTCCAGCAGTAGCAGAAACTTTCTCTTCTTCTTCAGCTAGACTGCCATTGTTGCTCCATTTATCAGGAAATTATTAATCAATGCTGCATGTTTTTATGGGATAACTCTAGCAGGGTATGCATGTCTGAGCAGCTGTTGAAAAGAGCTAAATCCTGTTTTTACTGTGATCTATGTGCTTTCTGATCTGTGGACGTCTTGTCTGGAGTCTGGCCAGTTGTGTTTATAGCTGAGGGTAGCGGCAGGGGAATGCTACAAGGAATGCTGAGGGACAATGGAGCATGGTTAAGCCGGAATTAAGGGCACTCTCTGTTGTTGTTATGGTTCTTATGGTAGGAGAAACAGACGTTTTCATCCAACATGGAATCTGTACACTGGTGACTCAACAATTTCATCTTCAGCTCAGAGGCATGATGTTTGTAAACACTGTTCATGGTAAGTGCCAGGATTTATTTATTGTTGCTTATTGATAAAAACCCCTGATCCAACTATTGTCCTCATATCCAACTGCAGTGTTCACTTGTAATGAGAAGAAGATGATTCAGTGTTACTAAACAAATTTTTGCCATTTCATTTTTGAGAAATATTATTGAATACACTTAATTATCAGGCAAGGCCCCTGTAATTGAAAGGGGTAACTGGGTTAATTGTATCACATCGGAAACAAATGTTTGTTTTGGTTATGAGAGTTTGAATTTGATTTTTGTAACTCTTCACAGCAGTATCCACATGTTGAGCATACGGAGCTGCATTTGTGAAGATTTTTTTATGAGAGAATTTCAGTATTTATATATATTTTTCAAATTAAATGACCCAAAACTTTATTTAAAGAAATCCAAAATAAGTACGAATTGTGCACTCAAATAGTCTTATGATTTTAAGGGAGAATTATGAATTATTATTTTGCATGACTCAAATATAAATTCACCCATCCAGTGACATAACTCATTAGGGTAAGTATAATAAGAAGGAAATAGCCCTCAAGAGTGGTCAGTTAGAGTTATGATGTTACTCATCTTAATTATGATTTTTCACAGCCATAGGTGCTTTAAGCTAATGTGACTAAGATGCAAGCATGAGATAACACCAACAAGTTCACTTTTAGTTACATACACATTTACTACTATTACTACACAGTACTAAACACTACAATGACAGCATCTTACAAACAAGACAGAAGGAGGAAAGGAGAAACTGGCTATGGCTGACTTGAATGAATGGTGCAGGTTAATCTATTGTGTAGTTGGTATGAGTGACCTAATAAACAGATGAAGTGACTGTTAGAAGCAGTCAGTCAAATCAAAGGTTTAGTTGTGAATCGCTAATTGAAGTTACAAGTTATGAAAGCACCAGGGTATAAGCGAGTTGATTAAAGATTAGTAGCAATACTTACTTGCTCTTTGGGGTGGCTTCTTATGGAGAAAGAAGTTAAATGTGTTAAATTCGTGTCATAACAGTAAGTGAGCGTCTGATTATCATGTATCATGATTATCTATCTAATGCTCTCTCTCCACACTGGATCGTTAAATATGGAACTCTGTCTCATCATGTAAACAAACCACACACCTAGCAGCTATGGTCTCACACTGAAAAGATGTGCAAGTACCTTAGTATTCATATTCACAGCAATACTATTGCAGATGACTTATATATAATTGTGGGGCAGTCAGGGCAGAGTCAGTCCCCTCCTGTCCATAGACAGGCAGGTTCAACTTCTGAATAATGTTACTTATGTAATGTTACTTTCTTTTGATCAAAACTATTACATATCAGCAACTGCATGATTTCTAGTACCCCTTTTCGACAGTCATGGGCCGACTTTGTTTGGTTTGGTTTGGGCCGTCAGCCCAACACAGCAGGGATATGCATTTCCATTACACCTTGGTGTGGCACGGTATGTCTAAACTGATCATGGAAATGCAACTGGCATGACATGGCTTGACTTCATGTAGCCAAAACTGACCGCTGAAAAGGCCCATAATCCAATATTTTTGATAGCAGCTTTAGCATTTCAAGAATGAAACATGCAGACAGGTACTCAATATGATGGTAATGTAATCAAAGATGGTAGAATTATGTTAGTGCTACACTTCCCAGCTTTAACATATATTGTTAAATACACACACACATACTAATATACTATATTAATTGTCCCCAGACAAAATCCAAACTACATTTTAGATATATAAGAATTCACAGTGGGATTAAAACGAATGCCAACTAGTTTTTTTGTGGGTCACTATGGAATGTTTATCCAAGAGTACAAGCAGTTCACACTGGTTTGTGAGTAGGTCTTTGCATCTGTGGCGCTTAGAGATGTCAAAAGTTCAAAGGTAGTTTAGGTCAGTCGTTTGGGTTGGTGGCCATGTGGGGAAAAGGGTCTCCTTATCTTGATCTGATTGCAGGATATTGCAATATGTGTTATTAGTCAGCATTCCTGGGGGAGCTGAGGAAAGAGCTGGTGATTGTAGTTTAACGGCTGTACTGTCTGCATTCAAAACATGCAGGGACCTTCCTCTTATTTGTGTCTTCTCCCCGGTCTATGGAACCACATGGTGTAAGAATACTGTTTTCATCTCCCTGCATGTTTGCTACATCTGGCCTGTGACAGAAACTCAGATTGACCACGTTTATTCTGCTTTGTTTGAAAGGGGTTTAATTACTTCCATTACCTGGTCAAGCAGTGTCCACATCATTATATGTAAGCATAACAATATTTGTTAACGGCAGGCCATGAAAGACATCAATGAAAAGTTTGTGTAAAGTTATTTAAGTTAGCTCTGTAACTGATTTGATTAAATGCATATTTAAAACTTGAACCAAATCCAGACTGCTTGATTGAGTTCATTAAAGTCAGCTGTACTCATGTAATCTCTACAAAAAGTGTCATATATAGTACTGATCTCATGGACCACAAAATGCATCTGAATTCCAAGGCATGTGGAGGGGGCGGGCTTATATGCATCGACCTATATTACCCCTCTAATCTGACACTAGAATTTACACACACAATAAACCAAGCCTTTTAAACATGCAGATGAAACAATGTGAACAACAAACACCCAGTATAAAACCAAAACACCTCCTGCTGCAAATCTAAATCAACATCACATTCATTATTATCACATCTCATCGGGTTATAAGTTATGACTTTTATTCCTGTGTTAAAGAAAAGTTATTCATCACTGTCCTAATTTTCTTTTCATATCAAAACCACCTTTGTGCTCGAGGGTAAATGCATCTTTGCAAAGTCACGTAATTTTAAGAACTGCTGATGTGATGCCCTCAGTAGTGTAACTGGTTATGTCGAGGACAGCTCAGGCGCCTCCTGTGTAAGCAATGCCTTGTTTTTCTCTGTGGAGCAATACTATCACATCACACAGACGTGTAGTTAATGTTTCTCTTCCCTGCAGTGTAGCCTGAGGATGACATTAGAAAGTGAGGTAAAGCAAAGCAAAGGGAGGGACTCATCAAAGTTAATCATTCAGTGTCATTATGACTGTGTGTCTGCTGTAGGTAATGTAGGGTCATTAGTCTTTCTGTAGGCATTGGATACACAGCCTGTGCGTGGGTAAGGATATGCATTTATTGTGCTGTTATCCTCAGTGTCATGTTCTGTTGGTACTGGACCAAACTATTGTCTTAGATACTATCCACAGAAGTGTAGGAGTTTAGATTGTTATTGTCTTACATGTGGGATGTGTTATAGATTTTTGTTACTTTGTGGTGTTTTGTAATTAAAGGCTCTTGCAAGTAAGTAGTTGTAACACACTACCTCGAACAGCTTACTTTTTTATAAACACATTTGTTGTGTTAGGTAATGTGGCATTATGGTGAACAAAATGTACATAAATACAGTATGTCTTTAAGTATGTTATAATCAATACCTGCAGCCATCTGCTGCACACTATGTAATATTTGCCATAATTTAAATGTGAGATTTGTTGTAGGGCTGCTTCAGTGTTATATCATTTATTTACTTTCAGCTGAATTATATTGTGTCATACCTTATTATCTTATCTAAATTTTATTTAGATAAGATAATAAATTAAATTAATTAATTATTAATAATTATGCAATACATGACTTTGATCTCAAGCAGTTTATTGCAGTGGTACACAGTGCACCACTTTGGACATTGGTTTCATCATTTTACTGTATGTATTATTTTGTCACCATCATAATATCAGAAAATATCATGATGATTTCAACCACATCACTCCGCGCTAGCTTCTTCACATGCATAATTAAAGAGTTTGAGTTATGCATTGACAGTTAAGTTTTGTGCACTTCTCAGCTGATTATACACCAAATTATAGCTCACTCTGGTGCTGTTTTTGCATTATATTTACATATCTAAAATAAGAAACATCCAACAGCATCAGACAGCAGTAATAATTTGGATTTAGTTGTTGTTCAGTTAGTTCTTACATTAATAGACTTGAATATGAGTCTGAGAGTGCTGACAGTTGTCAGTCTTTTGAGCTCCAGTGGTGGTATGACCCTGTAGTTAACATGTAAATCATGGGTTGTGCCATTGAAGGAGTACTCCACCAAAAGGAGAGCATCTTGAAGATGCTTCAAAAGTGGCCTTGAAAAAGTTCAGAAGTAGACAACTTGATTATTCTGCAGCAGTGGTTTGTGAAGTTTAAACCAGGGCCGTAATTACCTATTTAACATGGGGGTGGAGGGGACCGTTGTCAACCTGCACTTTCTCTGACACAACCTTCCAGAGGGGTCTGGGGGTTTGCCCTTAGGAGAAAGTTTTTGAAACTCAACAGCGAAACTGACCATCTTTGGGTGCTTTCACACCTGCCCTGTTTGGTTTGGATCAATTAAACTCAAGTTCATTTGCCCCCTAAGTGCGGTTCATTTGGGCAGGTGTGAACACAGCAAATGCACTTGGGTGTGCACCAAAACAACCAGACTGAGACCACCTCTTCAAAAAGGTTTCAAACTGTATGGTTTGCCTAAAATGAACAATGACAGCAATATAGTCAACAATAACCAGCACTAAAATCAATCTGCGTAGTTTTCCCTCCATTGTGACATTAGAAAGTGTCACATTTATCTTGCAAGTGTCCTCATCTCCAACATTATTTTTACTTCCCGCATTTTCCCCGCATGGAAATTCTGACCAATCAAGAGCAGCTTTCTCACACAAGGCATTTGATCTCGTCCACTTGTAAATGCTGCCGTGAGAACATGTACCAACTCTGGTGGACTGCTGAAACCATGAGTTCAGCATCTCGGCTATCACCATCTTGGTTTTTTGGAGCCAGTAGTGACCACATTGAGATGAGAGGGTGGAGCTGTGGATCTGACCCATAGACTGTGGTGACGCCTCGCAGACAGCCTGTCACTCCAGCAGTTCCCCCTTAAATATGCATAACTTTAAGTCTTAATGAAATGTGAACGAGTGAATTTACCCGCTGTATATCATAATTACAGCCTGGGTTTCAACAGATGTTTTCATACATTGTCTTTGCCATATTTCAAAAGATAGATTTTCAGTGTATTATTTCTTTTTTTTTTTTTTTTTGCTTTGTTTGCTGCTTAATCGAGGTTGGAAGTGAACAAGATGTCCTTTGGCAGCTCAACATCACAAAGCATTTCAGCAAACAGTTGGAAATAAAAAAAAGAGAAGACAGCAGAACAAATAAGTGTCTGCACAGAGAAAGGAAATGATTAATCACTGACTTGCTGACATCAACCTATGAAAGCCTTGGAAACAGCCTCTATTGTGAGAATTTAATTAGTTTCAATACAGATACTCTGTTCCAGCCTCGGAGGGGCAGAGTAAACAGGCCACTTTGTATTGCCTATGCAAGTTCAGGGACTCTGAATCCTTTGAGGTAACATCAGGTTCATGGACTGCTTGGAAATGAGAGGGAGGTACCCTTAAGTCAATACCCACAGTTCCTGATAACCAACCAAAACTGATTTCCTCTGCATGTTAGACAAACAGCCAGCTGGCTTACTCTGCTGATGCACTTAAATGAACTTTTTTCTCCTATAAGCAGTGATCGCAAATACAGCCACACTATACATCCCCTCTACAGTAGGTTGAGTTCACTTTCATGCACAGTTAAATTCTCGGGCTAATGGTGCATTTTGTCTCATGCCTCATCAAATATTTACAGGATAGGGATTTTATTACAGAATACAGGTACAGAATATTCAATTTGGGGTTTTCAGAAGCATCTAATGGTTTGCTCAGCTGTCAAACAAAAAGTTCTTTTGAGTTGACCTTGAGCTATTTGCAATGTCAAGGATGGACGTTTACACTCAACTATATTAAACTAGTTGATAATGGAGCCTGAGTTGTGCGCACAAACTGTTAAGATGAACTGTGATGTGTTTTCAGTGTGCTGAAACTGTTGAGTGGTTTGGCTTGTAGACATTATATAAAGATGGACACATCTCTACTTCCTCCCACTGCACCAAAATGAAGCCAAATGTCACAGACACAGACACAGCGGCTGTGTCTGTGTCTGTGTCACAGACACAGCCGCTGCCATCTTGCGCTGGTGACATCACTTGGAACTAGAGTCTGTGCAGTGGCTGTTTCTGTGGAATCAAGTTCCTGTCCAACCAATCACGAGCAGCATTATTGATCCTGAGCACACTGACTGGCGCAAAAAAACTGTGAATCATGGTCAATCGTGACATCAAACCCCATTTCATAACAACAAATAAAACAATTAGAAACAAACTTATCAGAAAAATAAACACTTGGACATCCAACAGCGTGATAAGAACTATCTAAAATAACAGAAATCATGTTTGGAGAAAATTTCTTCAGGTGGCGATCATGACCTTGGCCACACTTTTGGGGAGCTGTCATGTCACCCATCTTTAGTATACAGTCTGTGGTTTGGGTTTTCAGCAATTTAGGCATCAAAATAATTCTAAAAGCTAGAATAGAAATGATCCACTTTGAACTGGCATTGAAATAAATGACACTTAATACTTTAATAACTTCAGCACACGGATTAGTAATGGGAGTTGCTGACCCAAAATCAAACCAGTGGTTTATTAAAATTGTCGCAGTGAGGGAAAGTTAGACTGAGACTGTTTAATCTGTCATGGGTCTTCTGTCACTTTATGTATTCACTCCACAGCTGTGGCTTTTAATCCTGCTCCTCAGGACACAGAGTCCTGCTGATTTTCATTCTAGGCACCCAATCAGGGACTCATTTACATTCTGGCAGCAGACTGAACACTATTAAATGTTATTATCTGTGCAGTAGGAGAGGAAATCAGCAGTATTACAGGTCACTGACTCCTATCAATTATGTGAAAAATGCTTTGATGTCTTTTTGTTTAGAAGGTGGAAGCCCTAAAATGTATCTGCTTTTTTTAAACTGTGTTTAATAAAAAAAATATGCCAAAGGTACATTAAACTGATTTGTAGACCTCCAGATTTAAATTTCTGTATTGTTATATAGTGCTGCCTGCTGTCCAGTCTGTGAGTGTCACTGTTCTTTTATCCACCAGGTGGCAGACTCAGGCTTTTAATTTGCTTTTTACTGCATATGGCCATCATTGTGGAATTCTGTACTGTGATGCCATAAAATCCATGCTGTTTTTTTATGTTGTTGAAAAACTGGGTACAGATCCAGTGTTTCAACCTGTAGTCAAGGTTCTGCTGGTGTTTATGTTTTTTGTCTGTTGGTAATTTTGCTGCATTTGTCTTATAGATAAATCCTACACTTGTGACCAAGCCCTGATCTATAATCTTGTGTGGTCTTACTCTAGTGTCCCAGTGTGTGTGACTGTGTGTGCACGTCAGCACACTGAGGCACTGTCATTTCCTTATCAGCAGATATTTCACTCACTGGTTTCTAAAATAAACTCCACTTCCACTCTGACAGTGACACAGAGAGATGTTGTGAAACATATCCTGTGTTTTTATGAGTTTTCTGCATGAGTGAGATGTCTAATCTGATGTGACCTTCTCATTTTAGGTCGCTGAAACGTTAAGATGGACAAACCACAGAGGGACCACCCAGGTGACAAAAAGATAAGCAACTTTGGGAATAACTCTAAAAAGGTTAGTGTCATTAACTCGCTGAATACACAGAAACCAAGTGCATACTTTTATGACTTCCTCATCTTTAATACAATAACAGTGTTTGTGGTTTGACTGGTTGACACTCCTGTCCAGATGGCATGATTCACATGTCATTGTTATGTGCCTGTTATGTCGTAAACAAACCAGTCACTGTAGCCATGGACAGGATGCATTTGTGAGCAAACTGCACTGCGCACAGTAAATATGTACACGACCTATGTCATGTACATATTAACACACATTTTGGTGCAGTTATCCAAAATCCTGCTGTTACCTTGTGAGGCTTTTTGCTACAGTGGTCAATAGGTAAATGTGGTACAACAACACAGCACATTTCCATTCAGAGAAACGTTTTGCAGTTTCAGAAAATGCCAATAAAAAACAGACCAGAGACTTTAAGGGGGCATGTTAGCTGTCAATCGTTTTTTAATTTGGCCAATCAGAGGCTTACAATCCACCGTCAATCAAAAACTTATTTCACCAATATGCTGCCTGAACCAACTGTCAATCATTTTTTAATTCAGCCAATCACTTTAAAAGGGGGAAAGAACAAAACAGATAGAACTTGTTCGATTGTCATTGCTTTGCAGACAAGCTGGTTGTGGTGATACAGCAGGCAACAATAAATATTCTTTAAGTTGTTACTGTAAAAATAACATTAGCCCTGGGTTCACAATTGCCTGTTTAAAGTAAAAGAGCTAGCACACTAGCTCGCTAGCTACTGCTTTCTCTCGGGTTGAACCTCAAGCTGTTCCTCTTAGTGCGCCCCCTAGAGGCCTGGGGAACTTCTGTTGCGTTGACTGGATATGCAGCGTTTTCCTGTTGCATTTGTTTTGGGGGTTTGTGTGTTTTTAATTTTGCATTATCTCTGTATTTACAGCGTGTTTGCTGTTAATGTATTTTTTTTTTCTGACTTTCTGCAGCATGTTTTTCCATTTGAAGCCAGTTTTTGTTGTCGTATTTGTTTAAGATTTTCATATGTTTTCTTGAATTGGCATTGTTTTTGAAGCTGCAGCATGTTTCTCTTAATAGAAATGTTGTGGGCAGTCGTAACGTGTTTGCCCTTGTCAGCCACCGCATTGACCTGCTGCTGAAACAGCGGCCCTCTCCACTGTTCACTGTGCTAAAATGACATTAAAATTAGATTTAAGTAATAAGAAAAAAACTCTATACTCATAATGTGATAAACTGATCACATTTGGCTCATTTTAAAGATGATTGACAGATGTTTCATATTAGGAAAGTAAAGATAAAAGTTATTATATGCCCTGGTTATCTTAAAACATGATAGTTTATGTGTAGAAAAATCTTTTGTTGCCACATTGTAAGTCTTGTTACCACTCTGAAATATACTAATTACTGCATGCCACTCACTTGATCTCATTCCCTCACTGCTAGTGGCAATGCAAACACGAGAGTAACATGTTTGATGTAGCTGCCCAGTCAATGCTAGTTTTATTGACAGCCTCCTACTCGCCAATAAACTGCTCTTCCAGAGATAACACAGTTGGTTTATAATCTTCCAAAGTGCAATCCTGGTTTGATGTTTGCCAACTGAGCAAGGTCCCAGTGGAGATACTTCTATATAGCTTCATCTGTTCAGTTACTGCCCTGTCTTATTCACCACACAACTGAGCCAACGCAGCAACAACACCAAACTATTATTGATGGTGTAGGTGGTGCTCAGTACTTGCATTGTTATTTTATTTTTTGCTTTTTCAGTTTTATGTACTTTATAGATATATTGACAAAGGGATAGTTTCCTTAAACCTGACAAGCATCATTTTATCAGAGAGGTTTAGATTCATGTTCATACCTGCCTGCTTCCTCAGCAGGAGTGTGGTGAACGAAATGCTTAGATGGGGCTCTCATGTAAGAAATGTGTGTGTAAGTGTTAGAGAAAAATATTTCATCGCCATAAGATATGATGAGTGAACAATATAATTGGTCACATGAATGAATAACACCCTGAATTAAATAATTTACCTCTAAGACAGCGTTCTTCCCATCCATCTCCAACAGTTAATGAAATAAATGAAACATGAATTTGTTGTCCCCTCCCTTTTATCTTTCACTGGCTCTTTTTGTTTTTGTTATTCATTCTAGCAGATGTTTAATAATGTATCTATTTTACATTTTCCCATATTTAACTTTTCCTTTTTTTCCTACATATTTTTTATGTAGCATATATAATGACGAGGGGGGCTCCCCAAGCCCCAAGCCCGTTGGCATACTTAAACATGCCGTCATAGGAAAATGAAAAGTATTATACAGAAAATGGAAAATGTGATGAGCACATCCAAAGGGTTAAACCTGGAATAAAAATACAAGATGATTATCTTATTTTATCTTATCTATTATTATTATCTATTTATTTACAGTGTTCTGGAATTTAAGAGTAACACTTCAGCTCTTATTTATTCAGTCTCTTTATTAACTTGGAAACATGTACAAGTTGTTGAAGCAGTATTAAGCCATTTATTGTTGGCATAGTGACCTGACCACGGGCAATGACTCTAATCTTATTAGGGATGAACTGTGTGAACTGTGTGTCTCATCCATTTGGCACCACTTGTGTAAATGTACACATTAAAGCTAATACTCCATCCTTTCTCGGTAGCTTCCAAGTTAATAAAGTGACTTCTCCTTTTCTAAAACCTCTTGACTGGTACACAGCCCTCCCCAAGGGTCACATGGTAGAAGAAAAATAATCATGTGGAAATCCATGCACATGTGCAGGGATTGCATAATGATTGCTAAACTAAGCACTTGGATGAGCACACGGGCTGAGCAGTCCATGTGCAGGGGAAGATAAACTTTTAGGGGCGCAAGACCTGTATTTTGATATCACTTTGTGTGTTTGTTGCAAGCACAAAAAAATGAGGATAGCAAGTTTTTTTTTTCTTTCTTCTCACTGTGAAATGTTGTACTGTCTTAATTTGTTTTTATGTTAATTGGGACTACGGATGGAAATTAGCGTTATGCTATAATCCGGCATCTTTACATGTATTAACATGTTCATCAATGTGCACTGTCCCATTTCAAATAAACAAATAAATAAAAAAAATAAATAAATAAATAAGTGAACTTTACATGTGAATTAATTTCTGCATTAATAACTGGAGAAACCCAGACAGGGTATAATATAGTATCTTGTAAGTATGTATCACCATTGTTTGACTGGCTTTGATTAGATGGAGTATTGTGGCAAATCTTCTGTGCATAAATAATTAAAATGAATTGTGTAGAGTCTAATTTAAAGTCAGCACTGACTGGCTGATTGTCATTATTATGTGCAGCCTCTTAAGTTGTTGCATAGATGAGTGCTCAATACTGTGTGTGCTTGGTTTAGCAATCATTGTGTTCAGATTGCCACATCAACATTGTTTGTTTTACCATGTGACCCTCAAAAGGCAGGAAAGGTACCCTGTCTGGTCATCTGACGTTACGCCTTATATAGGCCACAGAATGATGCTTGGTGTGCTTTAGAAGCGCCACTGTGATGTTGATCAGCAGGCAGATGCCGACCTAATTTCTTCTACATGTATACAGGAAGAGCTGGGTCCTGCATAGCAAATGTCTTAGTGAGTTTTTTCCAAGCCCTTCATTGCACACCTTTGAGATTAACAACTCCATAGTCTTGATGATGCTTTAACTTCCTGATGCAGACGATCATGTTGTTTTCAAATTCTGCAAGATCACACTTCAAGACAGCTCTTATTATACAAAACAAGTGTGGTGAAGGAGATGCTGCCACTGTTTAAGTGGTAACATATGCAGACGCAAAGGAGCACTCTCCCGGGGCAGAGCTCGACAGGGACACACATCACAAGTGCATACTGCAAGCGTGCTATTATCAGTGAGCTATTACCTTGTATAATGGAGTGAAGATATACGGGCAGAAACAACACTGATTTAACACACCTACGTACTATTGCTCTCTCGACACCAATTGTTAGTGGGCTGCTTCCATGTTTACTCACTGTTAGAAACAAACACAGACATCCTGCTAAACTAACTTACAGTAGTCATGTTTTTCCATCTTCACATTCAGCTCCTGCTTTTGCTCTGTTCTGTCTCATTGCCACTGCCTGTTAAACTCAATCCTGTCGCTCAGATGGTTCCTTTCACTTTTCAGTCAGATAACAGATCAGGTCAGATTTCTAGGTTGTACAGCACATCCCCTGTACAGATCCTGCTCATATCTCTAAGTGCCAAATGTTTCTTTAATGCATTAAGTTTAATTACTTATCGCTGATAGCTGCAGTATCATCAGATCACACACTTAAATAAGTGGGCAGGGAGATTCTTTGAATGAACTGTGTCTTCCTCTGCTTTACTTCACTACATTTTAGCAGATAGCATCTTGTCCTCATCATTCTGAGCTCTAATCCTTGAAAAAGTGTTTTACTGCTGGAAGCATGGTCTTTTTCTAAAACTTGGCTGCCTGTGCAGTCAAAAGACACACATACTTTTAACATTGGTATATGACCAGAGAAAACAGTGGAAAAGGGCTGTGGCATTTGCTTTTGCATAGGTGGTAGAAAAGCTACAACTACCAGAATGCACTGCACCACACTGGACTAAGAAACGCTTAATAAACTGTGACGTAATGTGAGTTTGGACATTTTTCCAAAAGAAACAAAATGGCAACTGGCTGGTAAAAAACAATTGGAAATTACAGTTAAACAACAAGCTAAAATATGCTTCTAACAACATTTGAGGCGAGACAACGCAGAAACAGAATTGGTTTATATTTTATCAGCACTTCTTAGTTTAACTGTTTGATCGCAGTTTTTTCAGCCCACCATGTTTACAATATCAGAAACAATATGGCGCCCACTTCTTGTTCACAAATTCTGGTATTACAGTCAAACAGTGCACTTAAATATGTCCTCAAGACACTTTAGGGGAGAAATAGGCTAAACAGTCGCAGAATCTTGGTTTATATTAGATCAGCACTGCCTTGTTTTACTGTTTGATCTGAGTTTGAGAGAAAGATCTGGATTTGAGTTGGTAGGCACAAGAAATTTAAGTATCCTGTAAAAGATATATCATTTCTTTAAAAAAAAATGCGGAAATACAATCTGTAGTTCAAGCAACAGCTCTAGAGTCAGCAAAAAGATTGTACCTGAGAGATGAGTAAGGAGACCAGGGGCCTCATTTATAAACGTGGCGTACGCACAGAAGGCGGCCACTTTCCACGCGAACTTTGGGATTTGTAAAAATCAAAAACACGAGTTAGGAGACTAAATACAAGCAGGTATCTTTATTTTAAAAGAAATCCTCTGGTATATTCTATAATCATTAGACAATCTGAAGAACTTGTGAAACAAAGATGTGAACAGTTGGACAAATTGATACGCTGCTGCTGTCGATGTCTCAGTCGGGCAGATACATGTGCAGAGTGTCACTGTCAGAAAGGGTGTAAACAAATAACGTGTATTAATATTTATCTCAGTGTTCGTTGGCCAAAATTGCCCCTCAGTTTGAATCAGGGAATTCCTTTTCACATGCAATAAATCAGTTGATGGGTGGGCATAAAAAGCAGCGATCACAGTGCGTAAAGACGCACGATTGCTAATTTGGCACTGTTAGAGAATGTGGTGGATGGGAGACTCCGGAGGGAGCGGATCTTCAGGGACCAGCAAGACCTACTGACCAACGATGATTATGAGCCGGTTCCGACTGCTACGTGCAGTGCTGCTGGATCTCTGTACTGCGTCGGGTCGGGCCCGGCATTACAAAGAAGCAACCGAAGGAACCGAGCTTTGCAAGAGCTATGCTGCACTATGTGGCACAGCTGAAAAGCGTGCCACCACCGCTCAGTGCACACTGTGTGAAGTTTCGTTTTTACCTTTTAATGCTGCATTTGCCGTGCTCTACTTCCTGCTGTTTCTTGTCAATGAATATTAATTCAGGGCATTTCACTGGCCATTTATAGGCACCTATGGGTGGGGCAAGAGGCTCGCTCACCTGCGCCACATCTCGAGTTGATTGTGATTTATGAAGGGAAACAGGCGTAGGACATGCGTGCGCGCTGTGTTATAAATCAGGATATTTTTGCACGTAAGCACTTTCTGTGCTTTGTTCATACATCGCCTTTAGTCATCTTTCCTGCGCACAGTTTTATAAATGAGGCCCCGGGGCAGCAGAAAGATGGAGGGAAATATCACAGTTCATTAACACATACTACCCGCATGATATTGTGATGGTTGAAAATAGGCCAAGTATCATTTTAACTCTGCATACACCATCCTCCCCCTAGCCTTGTTCCCAGGACACCATCTTTTCCCTTCTACTTTCCCCCCTAATTATTCACTCCTGCTGTGCTATCGCCATGTGTTGGTTCATGAAGCTGTGCCTCCAGGCTGTTGCTCTCACCTGTGGCCTGTCAGTGTAAGGTATATGTTGATGCTATGCATACAAAAGTTCTTTGTTCTTCACTTAACAGTGTGTGAGACACAGCAGAGTGTGCATTGCCACTAGACTGGACCCGGCTTGATTCAGAGTGTTGGCTATCACGATTAGAGTCATAATAAATCCCTTTTAAAAATGAACCTCACCACTTTGTTCAAGATATTAATATAATATTTTCAAGCTGTGAGTAAAATTGCACAATGAATGGTTATTTTCATTTTGAATCATTTTTATGCATTATCAATCCACTTGACTGGTGCGGCCTCATCACAGGTGCTTTCCTTGTGCACATTCATTTTCTGTGTCCATAATTAGCACCCATGACTACCAGTTATAACCTGCTAGGAGACTTTTCATTGAGAGAAAATTACTTCTTCTTCTATAATGAGTTCAGTGTGCAGGCAGCACCAGCCTCAGGGAGCCAGCTGAGAACAGACAGGTTAGACAGTGTTTCATGGGAGTAAAGGTTTATTTTTTTCTTTCCCAAATTGTGTCACGTATGAAAAGACTCACGATGAACACTGAAAGCAGGGTTCTTGATTACTATAAGGTAATTATTTTAAAAGCATTTGGGGATGATTGTATCCCAAGCTTTTCTTTATCCATATGAGCCGTTGATCACTGTACTGTGTTCACTATAATAAGCAATTCCCACTGTGTAACAGTCTGCAGTGACTCTGAGGTGCTAACATGCTCACAAAGACAACATGCTGATTTTAAATGGGTACAAAGTATGCATATTTGCATAACATGAGCTAAGAAGCACCAAACACAAAGTATTGCTGAGGCTGATGTTAGTTTCGCAGGTAGTTTGTCAAACATCCAAGTACTGGAAAAATTATCATTTTGACCTGATGGTGGTGCTACAGATAAAGTCGGGGGATACCATGTCTAAATATGATGGCAAACCATACAGCAGTTTCAGTAGAGATATTTTAGTCTTGACTAAAGTGATGGAGTGGCATTGCCATCCCCAGAGCTGTGCCACGAGCATGGCCGAAAAACTAGTGATCAGTGAAGATGGGATTATAGGAGTATTTGCTTTGCAAGATAAATAAATAAGTAAATAAATTAAAAATTCTGCAAAAAACTCCACTCTGAGATTAACCTGTAAATTTACCGTGTATTTAAATTCTGGTTGAAAATCTGTTAAAACAACTTTAAGTATGATTCTATGTTATCACTTGAAAAGTGAGCCTTGATCATTTTGCCATTACATAATATACTCCACACATTAAAGTTTTTGTCTTGCTAGTTGCTGGAGTTGTGGTGGTGTGGCGTTGGCCAAAGTTGGTTGGTCTGTCCAACACATTGGTCCACAGCATGATACAACAATACACTGCCCATGTTGTTATGGTATTTGGATATTATGGATATTTATAGTCCCTTGAGGATGTTTCCCAGTGTTTCCGGCCACTTTCTAACTTTCTAATTTTGTCATACCAGACCAAACTTTAAACCTGTATACTGGACACATGAAAATATAATGGAAATATTGCATATATGTGCTCTCCAGAGTGTAACCCAATTAATTTAATACTCTGAACCATCTTAGGCCTAAATGTCAGCTGCTCACAGAGGATATCCAATAGTCTAATTGGCACAGTTCCATGGAATTTCAGTGTGTTCATTCTCCCAGATGGTATAAATGCTTTGAATTTCATGACACTGTGGCATTTTCTCTTGTGCCACTTGTAGAACAAACTTTATAATTTTAACCCCTTAAGTGATGAGGTTCTCTGAGTAGAAAAATCTCCATTATGGTTTTTGTTTTGTCTGGCTCTACTGTAGGGCTGCACTGTGGTTCAGTTGTTAGCATTGTCGCCTCACAGAAAGAGGGTTTGTGGTTCAAACCGGGTGGGAGAGCCCTTCCGTGCAGAGCTTATATGTTTACATGTTCTCCCCCTGTTAGTGTGAGCTTTCTCTGGGTACTCCGGCTTCCTCCCACAGTCCAAAAACATGCTGGCTAGGTTAATCGGTGTTTCTAAATTAAATGTGAGTGTGAATGGTTGTCTGTCTCTGTGTGTCAGCCCTGTGATAGTCTGGGGACCTGTCCAGGGTGTACCCTGCCTCTGGCCCACTGTCAGCTGGGATAGGCTCCAGCCCCCCTGTGGCCCTAAATAGGATAAGCAGGTTATAGAAAATGAATGAATGACTCTACATTATTATGGGCTTTAATTTAGTGCTACCTTGCCATGCTTCATTTTTGTACCTGCACTGTTCACAGCATCCTTTTAATCTAATAATAGACGTATATATCTTGCCAATGTCTTTCACTCTTTCTAGATGATCAGTCCAAACCTTGTCTCCTACAAATTAAATTTGTATGGTGATAAACTGCTGTCTTAATTATGTAATTGTGGCATCATAATTGGTGCCTGAATGATGTTCTGAGATTATGTTTCTGTCAGGTTACAAAACACCACAGTCATGTACTGTGTGGGCTTCAGGAGGAGGCTGGGGGCATACAAAGTGTAAAAAAAGGTGATATAATGTTAATTGAAAAGGTAATAAAAACATAATGCTGTAGTCATATGTAGTCACTGTATCGCAAGTTTGCCAATTTTGGTGGAGCATGTCAGTGAACAGTTTGCTGATACAATCAGTATCAACATTATTGTGACTTGCCAGATGCATTAATAAGCAACATTTCCTCAGTATGTTAATAGAAAACATAATTTGCTCCACATTAAGTTCAGGGTGGCACAGTAATTCCAAATATATCAAAATTGCAACATGACCAAGTGCAATATCCAAATGGCAGGGGCTGCAATTCTTTGATAAAGGTAAAATGTGTCACGCTATTACAAATGAAGCATCATGGTGCTACAGAGATGCCCAAATCATATTCCAGATGTCAGGGAACATGCTCATTTGGTACAGACTCCAGCAATTGTCACTGGATGTAGTTCAATGATTTTTTCAATGAAAAGGAAATGCAAAAAATGTAATTCCCACTATAATCCAGACTCATATTGCAATATGGGTCAAAGTAATCTCAGTATAATTTCTTTGGCAAATTGTACAGCGCTAATTACGTTTCCCTCAAAATACATTTGCTGTTTTAAATTAGCTGTGTATTAATATAATATTGAGGAGACAGGGCCGGTATTTTCCTCACTAGCATAGCATCTTTGGTGAGAACTACAGCGTACTGTGTATAGTTCAGTTCTTACTTCACTAACAGACCCTGTTTGACAGCTGCCTTTATCATTTTCAATTAAGTGGTCCGTCTTTGCTCAGCCTATGTCAAATAGAGCCTCGTGTTATTTAAACAGTGACACACTCATGGGTAAATTGAAGGGACTAACCCAGTGTGCTACTGTAGATACCTGGCCTGATATGAGATGCGCATTGCTGAGTTCCCTCGGACCAACCTTGACATTTATCAACAACAAAGTGACTGCCATTGACAAAGCCTCTAACATGTTCATGTCTGTATGTTTAGTATGAACCTGTGTGTTATGTGTGTGCTCTCTCTTCAGCCACCAGTAACAGCATGTCTGTTCAGCGCAGCCTTCTTCGGTGCCCTGGGGTCGTCTTTCATTTACGGCTACAACCTCTCTGTGGTCAATGCTCCCGCTTTGGTGAGTCTGCTTGTTGAGAGGGACCATTGATTTCTCTCCATTTGTTAGCACTACTGGAAAATCAATAAACATTCATTTAGACGCTGCTTCAGAACCAAAAATACACACATTCACAAGTCTATAGATCGTTATTGTCACTGTTACGCTAAAACCCACCACAGAGCTTATTCATTGACGTAGAATTTCAATTATTGGTCATTTATATATGTATGTTTTGGTCCAAAAAAACCAAGTCTGGTAGGATGTCATGTTGTATGATCTACAATATGTATGTCTTTTAAACACGCATTAAACTGAATCCATTGAGCCACTGTTAAACCAAGTACATGCACTTAAGTTCCATTGAAAAAATACAAAAATAACTAATCAGAAGGCTTAGTTAGTTTAGATTAAAAGGCCCGTTCATGAGTTCAAGATAGCCACTTCATATTTTGTTATTGGATGTAGTTCAGCAATTGTTACATTTTGTTGTTTCAAACTCAAAACCTGCATCATAATCCCTTCAAAAGGTTTGATTCATTCCAATTCTGTCTTGACTCTAAGGATAAAGAAGAGGGATTGTATCTGGATTAAAATATGTGTTTACTGTTTGGACCATTGTTAGTGCAGGGCTCTTGTTAGAGAGAAGAAACAATAAATCAGGCACAAAGACAATTGTGTGTTTTGTACTGCTCAGGCTAGACGAGGCATTTTCACAGTCTGTAAAACTGAAATTGCATTTTTCAATAGCTTTTATGTACCAGCCCAGTTGAGCGGTGCCACTTTTGAATTAGGAACAGCATTTTTCCCTGAGGTCATACTTTTCAGTCTGGCCTTGTGTTTGTTTAAGGGTAATTGGATGCCCCACAGGTTGTTTAATTAGTATTCAGACATTGTAACCCTAAGCTCTGCAGCTGTCAATCTGAGTACAGGAAATGACGCACGAAATGCAAACAACAGATTTCAGCTTTTACTAAAACGAAGACTGAAGTAGAGCCTCATTTATGTCACGGCTTCTGTCTGAAGGTCTGATTGATTTGGGGTGTTTGAATGTAAATGGTAAATGGACTGCACTTGTATAGCTCCTTTCTAGTCTTCCAAACACTCAAAGCACTGTTTAAACTACAAGTCACATTCACCTATTCACACACTCACAGTCACACACTGGTGGCTGAGGCTACCATACAAGGTGCCACCTGCTACTCACACTCATAGACTGATGGAACAGCCTTTGGGAGCAATTTGGGGTCCAGTATCTTGCCCAAGGATACTTTGACCAAGACTTGAAGGACTTGAACGACGACCCACTCTGCCGCCAAGCCACAGTAGCCCCACAAGCAGTACTGTTTGTTAGGTAAAAACAACGAAGCGAAAAAGCTGTGAAAACCCACTGAACATTGTTTATCAGCATCAAAAGGCTTTATTTATTTAGGCATTCACCAGTGAAAAAGCCAGATATTTCCCTCGGGAGTGGGTGGAGACCCAAACAGAGCTAAAAGGAGAGTAATATACAATCACCAGGTGGTCAGACACAGGGCTCCAAATAAATAATAATGTTGCTCTGTAACTGCTGGATGTGTTCAACTTATAATAATAATAATATAGATAGATGCATCGATTCAATGATCAAATGATGTATTGATTAATCAACAATCTAGTATCAGTGATGCAAAGTGAAAAACATCGATCCATGTAGTCATCTTTAGGGTAACACTACACTTTTATTTTAAAATTCTATGTCACCATCAAACACTGACAGTCAGATAATGATAAGTAGCCAAGAAAAAGATGATGAGGATAATGTTATTTACTCTGGAATAAATCAGCAGCGTTGAAGTATTTGGGATTTAGGAGAAAATATGTGTCAACAGACAAAGCACATGCTGTATGTTAACACCATGAGATAAAATGCTCTGGTATCTCTCTCCGCTAACTTAGCTTTGCAACATTAGCTGCTCTGTTTCAACAGGGTTAGGCCAAAAAAACAACATTTAACTGTGCTGTTCTGTTGGGCAATTCAGTGACTTAAACCAACAGTGAAAAAATAGTATGAATAATACATGTAATTTTTTAAAATTATGAGTAGAGAAAAACTTCACTAGCTGCTTGGCTAATTTATGCAGTGCTAAAACGAATAATGGAAAACTAACAAAAAACAATTGTTTTGTCAATAAACCATGACAGTTATTATTGAGCTGAATTTTACACTTTTGTTATATAATCTTGTTGTAATCCATGTTTAATGGCTGTTGGGAGAAGTTTGAGTTTAGGGCTTTAAGTCAGATAGACCTGAAGTTTTAGAAAAAAAAAGATCATGGTTTGGGTTAATAAAAAGATTTTTTCCAGAAGGGGCTTTCTGACAGAAAACCCTGAAGGCAAACTTATCCCGTGTGCTGTTTTATATGTCTTAGTGGAGTCAATTTAAAATAAACTTTATTGCACTTAACCGTTACAGTTATTTAGCCTACAAGTATTTATGTGTTGTTTTTATCTTAAATGAAAATAAAGAAGAAAGGTGTGGCAGCTTTATCTGTGAATGATTTTGTTCAATGGGCATATGATATTGGCAAATATTGTATTGTTTACCAAAGAATTGATATAATAATGTATCTTAATGAAACTAGTTATTTACACCCCTACAAGGGGCGTATGAATTACTAACAGTAAAAACAAGTAAAAGTAAAATGGAAGAATAACTGAGGAAGCAATTCTGAAAAAGTGCTTTTTAAGAGAGATTTGAAATAAAGCTGATGACATGTCAGTGTCTCTAGAGCCCAAAACAACCCCAACCATTTCTCTCAGGTTTAAGTATTTTATTATTATTTAACAGATGTGCAACAATTAAAGGTAAGATTGAAATACACCTTAGGTCATTATGTATTAAGACTTTAACACTCAGGACTCATCTAATCTGCTTCATTGCAACTACCTGCGTGGTTTGATAGCATTTTATTGACAGTAGCCTGACAACAGAAGCAAACAACCTCTCAGCTGTCACCACCTTTTCATTCAAATCAAATGAGACTTAGGCCTAATTGCTGCACCGGGCTGCCTGACATCACCTTTTTATGACCTCACCCTACCTGCTTCAAACCAGTGATTAGAGCACAAACAAAAAAAAAAAAAAAAAAAAAAATCTCTCATGAGAAATATGAGAACTGTTGTAACTTTGGCAGAGAATATGTTGTCTTCATGATGGACCCTCATATTAGGAAGCCAATTGCGAAAGTTTGTTTTCAGGTCCTTTAATCTTTTTTGGCATTTTGCCACTTGGACAGACTCACAGTGACATTTAAGAGTAAGGGTTAGGACTAGAACTGGAGTTATTACTACATGATACGTGGCTTGGACCAGTTCTCCCCTGGATGGCTCAATGTTTTGTTACCTCATTTGGCAAACTTTAATGAAACTGAAAGCAGGCAGGTCTCTAAAGCCTCTAAATCTTTAAATGGAAAGCATGAGATTAAGCATGAAAACATTCTCACACTGTGCTATCATTAATGATTCATCATACTACACTGTATTTGTCGTGGGCCCTCTCAGTAACACCCACTGTAAAGAGGAAGAATTATGTAAAAAGCTTACAACTTGTTTGAAACCTGCTGTTTTAATGTGCTGACTTAGACACAGTGACACAAGGGTATTAAAAGAAAACCCTTTAGCATTCCTCCCATGGAACTGTGAGAGAACAATTTGATCACAGAACAGCAGGGTTCTTCTTTTAATTAGAGGTTGTATTTATGAGCTGAGTGAACCACACATCACAGGGATAGCTGTGATTGGTGAGTTCAGTGAACATTTGGAGGATGAAAGGGAGAGAGCGGAAGCCTGGCAGCTCCGACCTGAGAGTCTAATTGGTAATTGTCTGATCTCCAGGATCAGTTCAGTAATGCTGTGCTACACACTATTTACAGGGCAGAAGTAGAGTATCATACATTTTTTAAATTACTGTAATTCTCATGATCTGATATTTTCCCTCAGACCATCAACAGCTGCACAACAGGTTCATAAAGGATGCCAAGTTTGGCCCCTGGTCAGAATTACAAAGAACCAATGCGTCACTAGCACCTCTGTGCCAATACTGACAAACCAACTCCCTCATGCCCTCACTGTTGATTTGTCCACACTACGAGTGACACAGCAACAGGCTACGAGTCATTTTCATTGGAAGGTGGTGACATGAAGCTACAAACTGATGGCTGATGCTTGTCGCTGCTGCCCACAAATAAACGCAGAGCTGGCCTCAACTTTTTTTCAGCGCTCCAGTAACGAAGTGAAGCATCAGTCAATCACATGTTTTTGTTTCTAGCTGTGGTGCTGCTTAATAATGATGCTATGTGTATTTCAGTGCACACAGGGATTCAAAGTTGCAGCAAAATGTGATGTTAAAATGGGGCTCAGACACTGATCAAGAGCCTCAGTCAAGGTCCTTGTTGCAAGTAGCAGACACAAACAAACCCATAATAAAACTATGATAAGGAGCTCTTCAACAGACTTTTACAGCGACTCAGGAATAATGTAGCCGGCCACGCTGTTGCTTTGTCTCTTGTAGTGTGAACATAACATAAGAGCGTCTCTTTTCTTTTCACCCTGGCCTTTTATTATATCTGAATGGAGCCAACAATGTTCTGTTCAGCAGCACTTGGTGTAGCAGCACCAAAGTGGTTTAATACATAATTGACCTCCCAAATATTCTCTAAATTCCTAAGTTAAAACCTACTTATGGGCAGCCAGAGCTCTACAAAGCCAGTGTGCTAGGCTTTTTGTAAAGACCTTAACTCTGCATATTCATAAGTCTTAACCTTTAACAGGAGACTTGGGCTTTATTACAGAAACAGGCTAGTTGTATTTGTACCCAAAGAGCAAATACAACTTCACACTACAATACAATACTCTCACAGTGCACCATCGCCCTGTAGCTTCACTTCTAGCATCTCAGTTCACTCTTGGCCGAATTCCTCAAAACCTGGGCCTTGAGTAAAGCTAAGATGCTCTTAAAATCCATCTGTCAAACCTTCTTAAGCCTAAGAGGCATGTCCTTTGTTAACAAGACACTTGTAGAAATGTGGCTCCAACTCACTCCAGGAGGACATTTTTAGAAAATAAGAGAAATAGAATTAAACTAACAGACACAAATTAATTCAACAACCAGTGTTGGAATGGCGCTCTCCCTCTTCTCTCCTGATTAATTCATCTCCTCTGGCTGAAATGACACTTATTTACTTACTTTATTCATGTTGTTTGTATAGAACATAGTATACGTTAAAGACAGACACTTGGTCAGGCCCCTCTGATACAGACACACTAGGCACCCTTTAGCATCTATATGAGTCGCAAAAGTCTAGTGTCATTTTAACCTAACCACAATTTTTCCTAAACCTAACCAAGTAGTTTTGGTGTTGAAACCTACATTTCACAATTAATTTAGGAAAGACACTGTAACAGTTTGAAACTCTCCTTTTCCTGTGGACATGGAAGTTTATTTGGGTTTGGGAGAGTTACCGGCTAAAGTGAGGGAGTTCAAGTATCTTGGGGTCTTGTTCATGAATGAGGGTAAAATAGAGCATAAGATTGATCGGCGGTTTGGTGTGGCATCTGCAGTGATGCGGGCGCTACACCGGACTGATGTGGTGGCCATGAGCTCTGGGTAGTGACTGAAAGAATGAGATCACAGATACAAGCGGCTGAAATGAGTTTCCTCTGTGGGGTGGCTGGGTTCAGCCTTAGACATAGGGTAAGGAGCTCAGACATCCAGAGGGAGCTCGGAGTAGAGCCGCTGCTCCTTCATGTTAAACGGAGTCAGTTGAGGTGGTTCGGGCATCTGATCGGGATGCCTCCTGGGCGCCTTCCGTTAGAGGTGTCCCAGGCACGTCCCACTGGTAATAGGCTCCGGGGCAGACCCAGAACACACTGGAGGGATTACATATCTCATCTGACCTGGGAACGCCTTGGGGTCCTCCAGGAGGAGCTGGAAAGTGTTTCTGGAGAGAGGGATGTCTGGGGTGCTTTGCTTGGCCTGCTGCCCCTGCAACATGGCATCGGATAAGTGGATGAAAAAGGATGGATAGGTGTATGTATGGATGGATGGGATGCATGCATGTAACAACTGAAAATTGACATGTCCAAAACTGACCTTAGAGGGGTAACTATAGCGTCATAGTTTAAAGCATACGGCCACCGACCAAGCAGCTATATTTGGTAATCTGGGAGTCAGACTGTGCTGCCCTCATAGAACACTTCTGTATAAAACCTGACATTCCTATTCATAAAACTTATATAATCCACCACTGTTGTGTTTGCCTCAAGCAGCAAATCAATCAAAGTTTACTTTCTTAAACTGACTTATACCCAGCAACATGAATTATAGGACAGCAAGCTGAAAGCTTTGGACGATTTACTGCACATTAATCTTTGTTCTCATGCCGAACTATTTCTTTGCGCCATTAACAGAACTTCTGCTTCATGTATTTCTGAAATGTAGCATTGATTACAGACTGTTAAATGAGCAAAGTTACTTTGTAGCGTATCGAGCATCATCTTCAGCACCACGAGCAGACACCTTTGAAAAGCACTTAAAGGCATGTGCATACACTCGCTCTTAAGTGCTACTTTGGGAAACTCATTACAATAGTGTGTAGAAACGCTCCGAGAAAATGCTTTGAACTTCTAAGATTAATCGTTGTTTCGAAACAGGGCCCTTGTCCTTGGCCTACTTTTTTGACCTATGTGCCATCAATGCTTTGGAATAATCCAGTTGTTCAAGCATTTAACCATAAGGTTTTAAAAAGCTCTAATATTCCATCAACACTTCCTTTCCTCTTGGTTGGTAAAATGTTCATTATATACTGCAAACTTCAAATGATCAAAACAATATGAGCTCATTTTTCCCTCTTGTCTAACAAAAATGCATAAGATCCCTATCTGCACAACTCAACAGCCAGTGGATTAGCAAATTATTTCTTAAAGTCATTTCTCATTAATTCAGTAGCTGCTGTCAAAGTCTTAGAAACTCTGCTTCTGCCAGTGCAGCTAATTCTCCTGTTAGTATGTTGAGCAGCTGCTTATACTTTATTCTCTTTTTAGCTTTTGCTCACCAGGAGCACCAGCTGATTACTAAGATAGCGCTGGCTCCTTACCACCATTTCTCCTGCTGTCTTTACAAAATTCATACAAGATAAGTTAACTGGCAGCTTTCCTTTCTGAGAGTATGTTTGCCAACCGTCTGTGTGCTCTCAACTCGTCCCCAGCTGTAAGTGAAGGACAGAAAAATACAGGTTCTCCAAAATACCAAAGTTTGGTGCAATAAAAATGGCACAACAAGCAGGAACACTAAACAGAAACTATCCAAGCCAAGTTTAATCAACACCT
Organism: Cephalopholis sonnerati; assembly: GCA_019142605.1. Lineage (NCBI taxonomy): Eukaryota > Metazoa > Chordata > Actinopteri > Perciformes > Serranidae > Cephalopholis > Cephalopholis sonnerati. The sequence continues at coordinate 33,891,697 of JAGQAX010000002.1, forward strand.
TTAATAATAATCCATTAAAGCCACAGTAATTTCCACACATAGCATGTAACTAACATTCACTTTCCCCCATGCACAGCAGGTATGCCTCCATCAGCCAGCCAATCTTAAAATGTTGTGCTGCTGCAAGTGGCAAAGAAATATTAAAAGGAGTGTTAAAAAACAGGCCATTAAATTCTAATAAACTCTGAGCGTCTCAGAGATTGAATATGTGAACAGGTGGCAAAGTTCTCCTCATTTTAGAGTAGAGGATTTTTTTCCTGGTGTCCCTTAAAAAAAGCAAATACTTGCTTCATTCTGAACAAATCTAGCCTCCAGGTTTGCAAACCATTAACTGGGGTACTGTCGGCTGTATGCACTTCATCTTTTTAAAAAAATATATAACATATGTTATAAATCAGGTTTCTGTAGTTGTGGTAGGGGGTTAGAGAAACTTGATTTACCAAGCCAGATTTCTTTGCTTTAATGGGGATTTTTACCACACTTTTCCACATATACCCGACAAAGACTCCATACAGGGACATTGTTGTGACAGTAGTGGAAGTATCAAGGGCAGATATTTCATCTGTTGGTGGGGGGGTGGACAGAAACATTTCTTAAAAGCAATTCTCAAGGGGAATACCAAAATGCCACCAAAAGTATTGTTATTATTAGTACTGTGTTATAGAGAGAGGCAGAGAGAGAAAGAGGAGTCTCCTCTAACAGTGACAAACAGAGTGACGCTGACTCATGTGAAAGATTCTGATGCAGGTTGACTGCCCATCAGCAGCAGCATTGTCTGGTTTATGTCTGTATCCTCACTGTGCAGCATTTTTATGCATCTATGTCGGTGTTAGGCATCCGTGCATCCGTGAATGCGTGAATGCAATATCTCAAGAAGGCCTTGATGGAATTTCTGTGTATTTTGGCACAAATTTGAACTAATTAGAATTTGGTGGTCAAAGGTCAAAGGTCACTGTGACCTCACAATGGCCATAACTCAAGAATTCATGTGCTAATTCTGACAACATTTCACAGAAATGTGTACTAGGATAAAATTATGAAGTGGTGACAATTTATATCCAAAAGGTCAAAGATCAATGTCACTGTGACATCATGATGTTTTGCAAAAATACTTTTCTGGCCATTATTCAGTGTCATACCACAGCAACGAGAGGGGAGACATTTGGTCAGATACTGAATTTGTGACACTAATCCTGGGTGTCCACCTTGAAACTGTGCTGATTGTACAGATCATCTGTGCTGCTGGGGGGAAGATGTGTGTCCACAGACGTGGATGTAACCTGTAACTGCAAGTGCAACAAAAGCTCTGCAAGCAAACATGGCGACCCACAGTTCTCCCGCGGACGGGCTGAAACTGAAACAAATTTCGTTGCTCTATGTGCAATGACAATAAAGATCATTCATTCATTCACCAACAGAGTAATTTATTAATGTGATAAGCGCATCCACATAATGGACAGACGATGAAAATAAACACTGAACAGGACACAGTTCATTCAGGCAACTCAGGCAAAAGGCTGCTTCAAACATTGGATGACACTTTCTTGAGGGGAAAGCGTAGCGCTAGAGAGATTTTTTATTTTATAGCTTACTTTATTATTTTGTTGAAAAAACATTAAGGAGCAGCTTGGATGCAGGGAATTTTAAATGCATTTCTGAACTAATTTATTGTCAAGCATATCGACTGGATTGATTTTAACACTAACTAACTTTAAAATACTTGAAGTGTGCACTGTGCAGCTGTATTATTGGGGAAAATAGGAGTATCAGATTGGGTCTTGTTATTGGCAGATACTTAATATTAAATGACTCGGCTCAGGATTGCGGACAAAAAACTTGATTGCAAAACCCCTAATTATGATATTACATAAAATAATCAAGTTAGAAGGGGCTGCAATATTTCGATTTCTGCCTATAGGATCAAAGGCAAGAGGTAACACAACCTTAGGTTCAATATAATATAATCTAAAGCTGTCACTTGGGGCAGCAGTAGCTCAGTCCATAGAGAGTTGGCTTGGGAACCGGAAGTACACCAGTTACAGTCCCCATCCAGACCAAATATGTAGTGTGGGCTGGTAGCTGGAGAGGTGCCGGTTTGCCTCCTGGCACTGTCCATGTGCCCTTGAGCAAGGCACCAAACCCCTAACTGCTTGGGGTGCCTGTCCATGGGCAGCCCCCTCACATCTCTCCATTTGATGCATGTATAGGTCCTGACAACAGAGTGAAAAAAACTCAAATTCCCCTCAGGGATTAAAACGTTATGTTCTTCTTCTTCACTTTACAGCAAACACAAATATATTTGCACTGGGACAAACTGTGCTCTCATTACACAGCCTGTCTGCTCTTTGTACTGTCGGCCCAGATGCTTTGACTCAAACACAGGACAACAGGAAGTGCCATAAAATGCACCGAGAATAAATCCGTCATGGTTTCAAAAATACAGTGGAGTACAATACACAGTACATATATATGCATTTATGGTGCCATAATTGAATTAAAACATATGTTAAAAGCATGATTATTATACTTTTGTCTTTAATAAATTAATGAATTGACAACACAGAAAACAAAGCAAGGAGCTGTGTTGCATTTCAGTGTTATCCAGCTGAGAGCAGCACATGTCAGCAAAGATAATGTCTGCCCATGGTCCCACCCTGAGATGTGATCGGACAGCTGATTATTTTCCATTTTGACATGAACAATAAAGTTGTCTTGCTCCTCCTCCATGTAAACTAATGACAGTGCAGGCATGTCTGTGCTGTCCTCTACTGGACAGCACAGACATGCAATGCACATCTTCCTTCCTGTGTTATGGTTTTGATTTTAAAGTGATGTGGAAAATTCATGTCACGGTGAAAAATAGTTAATTAAGTTGCTAAAGTAATGAAAAAAACTAAATTGCCATTTTGATTTATGTTTTTCATTTAATTATATAAGTTCACAGTGGTTGATCGAACACAGGGAATTAGGGAGCAATTTGGCTGAACTCATGACTGACTGAGCATGTGCATGTTTGCAGGGAGTGACAGAGTCAGATCCTTGGCAATAATGAATCTGTTCCATATGAGCTGGCTGCCCGAACTGCTGTGAAAATAGGGAGAAGGCTGATTAAAACTGGCTGTCCTTTTTATCTCCAATAACAGAGAGGATAATGGTGTTTTCAGAAGTCATATCAATGTCACATCAGAGGTAAATTTTCAGTCCAGTGCTAGACAAGTTACACAGTTGGCACTCACAGTTGTTCTGCTGACACTAGCAAGGACAGACACACCATCTCTGAGTCATAGCAGACAATGGGAATGACTGTTACCAGGGCCACCTCTGCTTTCAGCACTGTCAGGAGCACAGAGAAGAAATGCACTCCACTGTGTCCTTTTACTGCATGGCTTACAAGGATACTGTTTGAATTATGTTTGGTGGTTATATATTCATTCACAATTGATTGTATAACCAATGCCAAGAGAAACAACACACCATGGATCTCAGGCATAAAATGCAAGATTAAAGAAAAATATGTGTTCTTGTTTGCTTTGAACAGACTGCTTCATCAATGAAAATGACACCTCCATCAAAGTATTAGTGCTTTGAGGTGGCATTCATTTGCTCATTGTAGCAGTATTTCAACCTAGTCAGTTCATGGGGTCGCTTATTTTGCTCTTCAGGGTTACCATTTAGAAATGTTATGTGTATGCATTTAATCATACAGTTTGTTACTTGATAATGACTTACTTCAATGTTGAACAAAATGATCTCCTGCTATTAAGTGCTATTTTCACAGGGAGAGGGATAACTGTATGAAGTGTACCACCAGTACATTATGATGTTTAAACAGACATATTTAATAAGTGAATCAATATCTATATGCAATAATTAATACATATGCATTCTGTATTGCATGATGGCAGCTTGTAGACTCATGTCATCATAGTGAAAGCTTACATTTGGGTTGGTGGGTTTTGCCTCTAAAGTTTAATGAAAAATGGGAACTGTGTGATAATTCCCCTTTTAAATGAACAGTGAATTTGAAATGTGTCTTTCTCCCACATCTCTCTTGTGTTTCAGTACATTAAGGCTTTCTACAATAAGACATGGAACGAGAGATATGGGGAGCCTCTCACAGCAGAGACAGCCACCCTCCTCTGGTCCGTCACCGTGTCCATATTTGCCATCGGAGGCCTTCTCGGAGCGCTGTCCGTCTCCGTAATCATCAAAGCGTTGGGAAGGTGAGTTGACTCACTTACATTTATAATCGAGTCTTGTTCACGCAACACAATTGCATCAGCCTGGGACATGAATCCTAGAATTAGATTAACAGATTAACCAGACAACTTTGGGTAAACCCAGGCTGTCTGATGTCACGAATCTTACTCACTTTTAGCTGTGGCAGATTGCCATGGTAACCTGCTCTTGCACAGTTTCAGTTCAGAGGATCATAACAAAATGTGTCAGCCTAAAGAACCTGACTATTAACAGATCGTCTGATTGGAAAAAATTTAGGCACACTTCTACAGGATCCCGATGTGGACAAAAGTACTACATTTAATACAGTGATGAGAAATAAAGAGCACTGTGATATATTTACAGACAAGTTTAATCACTTTCCTTTCCATTAAAGTTAGATCAGATGTATACAATTGTAGTGAGTTCAGTACAGAGCTTTAAACAAACAGCAGAAAATATGATATGATTTATTGTTCTGTAGTTTCCATCTCCAGATTCCCATCTTCATGTATACATGTGTAGCAATCAGGCCTTGACTTTTTCCTGTGCTCACTCTAAAATAAGATGTAGCAAATAGAGCTCCACTGGCCCAATCAGCCCTTGTGTTGAGGAAAAACAAGGCTTGCCCTGACCTGTTAAATGGGCTTTACAACTAGCTGTGAAAGAAATCTGCTAGAGGAAACACTGCACTATTTCCCCTTTGCTCTGTCTGGCTTGGTGCAAACACATAGCAAGAATAACCTTCATCCCAGTATAGAATACACATACATTTTTCATTGTCTGGCTGAAACTACAATGCTGCCTCTTTTAGAGCTTAGGAGACAATGCTGCTGTTTGCTTTCTTTGTCCTTCATTGTCAGGCTTTCAGTTCTCTTTTTCTTTTATTGCCCTCCATAGCTTGCGCACCTTCTTTCTCCTCTCTCTGACAGTCTCTAAATCACTGCTCCCAGTCAGGAAACACTGTGAGCTGTGGTCTCACACAGATAGTGCTGTTTGCCACCACAAACACAATCCCAGAAGTTTAACCAGTCCCCCTGTCCTACGTATATGTCGCGGCGGGACAATGGCATGCTCAGTCTTTGTCGCAGGAGGCCAGAAAGTTGTTTGGCTGAATAGATTCTGTTGCCACTGACCCAGATGTTGGCACCCTCCTGCTACCTGAATTTTTCTTGACGATGCTGTTTTACAGGCTGAAAAGTCATGTCCGTCTCCAGCAATCAAAACAACGGGCATGTTGTAACCTGTGCCAAGACACACCCTGCCAGACTCTCCCCACTTCTTTGTTTCTTGTGACAGGAGGAAGCAACGTGAAGCGTCAAATGTCTTCAGAGACATATTTTAGTGCACTTTTTTGCTGTAATACAAGAATTTGTGAAGAGGAAGTGAACGCCTTACTGTTTCCTATAGTGTATGAATGGAGGCTGAAACTAGTGAGATCAGACTGTAAAACTAAGCAGCGTTGATAAAATATGAATCAAGGCCTGTTACTGTGTTGCCTATTTTTTCAAACGTTTTCAGAAACATATTTTATCTTACTTAAGTGTAAGTTGTAGTTTGTAACAGCCATCCACCATAATTTCCTGTGTCAAAACGGACAAGCTCACAATATGTCATGCACCGGTGACTCATCCAGAACCTGAATGGCACGCATGAACAGTGTGCTGAGGATGACAATGCACCCACATCATGATTACTTTGGTATAATACTTTTGACCTGAGGGTCATATTTATGTGAACATGTATTATTCTCTCAACTGTTGAGACATAAAACACCTTTCAGTTTTTTTGGGTATATGGAGATAATTTTAAATTGATCACGCATTAATCGGCTTTCCTCTGACATAAAGCCACTTGAAGCTTGACTGGTCATGAGCAGCCTCCGTTGAAGAATACACATTGATTTTTCTGCTTTGCTGGCTCTGAAGAATAGTACATCTCAACTCCTTTCTTCATCCTCCTGAAGCCATGAATGTCACTCTTAATTATTATTTTTTTTCTAAAGGCTCTGTCAAACATGCTCACCTCTGCACACTGTTGAAATGTCATTCTTAAAACTTTCCAAAATAAGGAAGTGTTGATGAATATTTAATCTGTTTCTGGTATATTCTTTCCAGTCTTGCATTTTACTTATTTTACCTACATTGCATTCTTTTACCCACAAGTGTTTTATGTTCCCTATTTTGCTGTTCTTTGTTTTTGTTTTTATACACAGTGTTACATAAAGTTTGTTATTATATTAGTGTTTCTGAAGTTAGATTAGCTATAGCTGTGATTGGCTCTGACATTTGAGCATTATATCACAAATAAGTCATTGTGCTTGTTTTGACAAATTGAACTGAAATTAATATTTGTACAGAGATTAGATTACATATAACATCTGTATAGGATCATTTTAACCATTGCCTACTTGTGGATTAGGGGTATTGGTAGATAAAATCTGATGAAGTGCCCTCAACGATGGCCTCCAAATCAAGAAAACATGATGCAGTGCCTTATAGGCTGCCCTAACCTTAGAATACTTTCTGAATGCAGGTGCCCTTCTTTTTGTTTTTGCCCCTGCCCCTCAGACAGCCTGAATCCACTACTGCCTGTGCCTACATGAAATGTCTCTGTCGTCATAACCATATTGTCTTCTTGACTTTAGAAAGGGAACTCTGCTGCTGAATAACAGCTTTGCTGTAATAGCTGCTGTGCTGCTGACCCTGGGTGAAAGGGCCAAGTCTTTTGAGATGCTCATCATTGGCCGACTCATAATTGGGGTGGACTCTGGTAAGTGTGTTATTTACCAGCCTGGAGAGGCATGTTTTTATACTCACCACTACAAAAGCAAAGCACTATATGAGAGACGAAGAAAAACATGTAGTTGTGCTCAGAAGAATGTCCCAAAGTTCCCAAAACTTAGATATGAAGTTGGTTAAAGGTAGGGTAGGCAGAAATCTGGAAAAAGGCAAAAAGAAGATGAAAAAATAAAACATCAAATTGGAAATACACCCTCCTCCTGCAGCTCTCCCCTGTGTGCCCTAAGCCCCTCTCATCAGACGACCGGCACATGCTTGCTGCACACTTCATACAGAAACCCAGTGTTTCCCATACATTGATTTATGTAATCCTGTTTCATTGTTCAGTTTCCTGCAGCGCATTTGCTCAGCACCCCTCTTTCTCTCTCTCTGAGACAAGAATGATCAAGTCCCCTCACCTCACTCTGCTGCTGTGAACCGGTTCCCCTGGAGGACAATGGGTAGCAGCTCTGGAGATAGACTCTTGGTTGGCGGCTGTAGCAGCTTGAAGTAGGCCAGCGTGACCCCCGGAGTGAGAGACAGCAGAAAGTGTGCCTGGTGGGGTGTCAGGGCTGTACAGTCTACAGCTGTGATTTGCACTAGCTGGATTCAGGTTGCTGTGGCTGCTGACTGGGGATGTGTCTTCAGAGCTGCTGCCTGCCCTCCTCCCAACAAAGTGGTCTGTAGCAACAGGAAGTGAGGCAGAGGAAACACTGAGAGGCTCTGGCCTTGCATGAGCTAAATAAACGTGAGCTTGAAGCCTCAACTGTGAGCCTTTAGGTTCGATTAGCAGAGGGCTAAACTATTAGCAACATTGTCTGTCCATCTCTGAAACTGTTTGTTTTATTTGTTCATTCTCAGACTCTCTTTTGGACTATGTTTTTGATAAGTCCAAGCTTCCATTTTTGGGTTGCTTTTCAGTGTAGGAAGTAATTGCCAATGCTGGAATAGCAACTCTCTCTGCAGTATTCTCCACCATTGAATCAGGCTTTCATCATCTGAAGGGACATGCACACGCATTTGCATATGTAGAACAGCTAATAGGAACGCTCTCTCGATGACCTGAGATTGACCAAAGTCTCCCGTCACAGGCTAGATTTTCTAAATTCTAAAAACAGAGCCTAGGGGAGGTGCAGAGGTCTAGTGTTCTCTCAGACCACTTGAATTACAATATGCTCAAAGGTTATGATGGGATTTCTGAGCTTTAAATAATCTAAAAGAGAAAAAAGCTCACATTTCATCTACAACTTCAATAAGAGCAACTTAACTTCATTTAAGTGAGTGAAAAATCAGGCTTGTGGTGTAACCACACCCCTGGGAGAAAGACACATCCATGGGAATTTGCAGTTATCAGGCCTGAATACACTGATGATCAGTGAGCTATAGCCTGTCAGACTCTGATTACAGGTCTAACTTTCCCTTCTGACTGCACGTCTCCAATCATGGACGAAGAACTTATCATCAGTGCCCATTCATCCCTGTGATTGTGGGTTACGTTACCTGCAGGCACAACTTTCCGAACAACAAATTGTTGTTTCCAAAAATTGTCACACAGTGACTTGACTGAAACCTGCTGGTGGCAGAAACTAACCATGTTTAAGTCAAATACACTTATTTTCCAAGTTTGACAACTTGACACACCCCTTGTTTGGGAAAACAAATACTACCTTAACATCCTGAAGTAAGTCTGAGGTGTTCATTTTAAAGGTTCAGGAACAAAATCCCTCTCAGCAGTAATGTGTGCTTCCTAAGGAAATAAACATATTCACTGCATGATCACAACTTCTCAACAATGGAAACTGATTTGTGCACAAATCTGTCTGTGGATGAGATGTTCTACCAAAGCCACCTTTGTGAGCTTCCAAGACATTGCCAAACAATTCAAGACATTGCAGCATTTCTCAAATGTTGTTGCTGGATGTTGAATACTGTCAGTGTGGGCTTTAGGCCATTGTTTTTGTCTTTGTTTGTGCATGTCTGTAGGAAAACAATACAGATTCAGATACAGAGTCAGAAAGAATTCAGACACTGGAGGGATATTTTCTCCTGGTATCACTGCTCTACCCATTCATTGCAGTGGTGGAGGAAGTTCTCCACCATCCAAGAGAATTTTAAAGAGTTTATTTAGCTTGAGGAGACAGAGAAGTTTCTCAACACGTTAGGGATAATATTGCTGGGTGTGGTCAGAGGTGCAACATGTGTTATATCTGAGCACCAACTCATTTTCTGTTGGGTGTAAAATCTTTTAGCTGTACAGTAAAATATTTTATGTGGAGTGACATTTAAAGAGGACTACACTGGACCCATACAGTAAAGGGTCACAATCAATACATGTAGTAAAATTCAACTGAAATGCCATGAGTGGATCACATATTATAGACATGAAACACATTCATTCAAGCTGGGTGAAAACATTGAGAGATTCAAGCTTGAGCCTGTGCATATTCATCTCATTCATTCAGGCAGGGAAATTCAAAATAAAACCATGACATAAAAAACAATCATATGAAGAAGTTTATTGCTGTGTGGTCTGTGATGTTTCAGGTTTTGTTTTCAGATCCTTTATTAAAGAAAAAAGGACGAATAATAATCTTTAAATACACTCCACTACAAGTTAAAGTCCTGCATTTAAAACCTTACTTAAGTAGAAGTATTATCATCTAAATCTACTTAAAGTATGTTTTAGTTTTACAAATGATATTTCTGGATTAATATTCCTGCAGCATCAATATGTATGTTGTAATTTACGGCTGTAGATGTTTAAATATGTGCTCATGAGAACCACATATCTCTAATAAGTCAATTGTTCATGAGTTTAAAAAAAACAGCCCTGTTTTCAGCTTTGAGACGATGCATTTTCCAGCTGATCTAAGAGAATTTTAAAAAGTTTGTTTAGCTTAAGGAGAAGGATAATTTTCAATATGTCATCCTAATGTTTATAACAAACATTCAAAATCAGCTACTTTGGAAACACCTTGTTTTTGACAGGGAGGGTATGAAAAATTGTAATCTGAAAAGCTGTCAGACAAATGTAATGAAGTAAAAAGTATAATATTTACTACTGAGATGCTGTGGTGCATAAATATAGAGTATCAGAAAAATAAACTTACCATGGATTTGTAATAACGTTGTAAAGTCAGTTTTTACCCATACCGCACCAAATCAAAACAAAGTTAGCTCAGGGTATGTAGAGCTGGTTGAGACTTTACTCTTTTTTATTTACAAAAACCCAACAGTTGAAATTAATTTACACCAAGAACAAGAACATTGTGCAACAGCAGCAAGGAAAAATGAAGAGACAAAAACCTGGTGAAAGGAAATTTTTCCTTGCCACAAGCACAGTACTTGAGTTAATGTACTTATGAACACCGATCAGCCATAACATTAAAACCACTGGCAGGTAGGGTGATTAACACTGATCATCTTGTTACAATGAAATGTTCTGCTGGGAAACTTTTGGCTCCTGGCATTCATGTGGATACCACTTGACATGCAACACCCACCCAAACACCACTGTGGATGCACCTTGATGGCAGTGGCCCCCCAAGCAGAGCAATGCGCCATGCCTCACTGCAAAAACTTGACAGCAGTGGCCCGAAGAATGTGACAGAGAGCTCAACACATCGACCTGGCCTTCAGATTCCCCAGATCCCAATCAGATTGAGTATTCGTAAGCCGTGCTGACACGCCAGAGGTACCCCCAAGCCACAGCGGAGCCTTTTCGAATCAGATTTGGCGGTGGATTCTTTGAGACCCGTCGATTGTGAGGTGGGGTACTGACACATGGCACAGATGCTCGATGAGATTGGGATCTGGGGAATTTGGAGGCCAGGTTGATGCCTTGCACTGAGCACTTGAGCATTGTTTGTGGTGAGCATGGTGCATGTCCTGCTTGGGCGGGGGGTGGCACTGCCATCGAGGAGTGTTATTGCTGTGAGGGGGAGTGGCTTGGTCCACAGCGATGTTTGGATGAGTGAAGTGCTTCAAGCGGCCAGGATCAGAGATTTCCCAGCAGAACATGGCAGTGTAACAAGATGGTCAGTATTGTTCATGTCATCTGTCAGTGGTTTTAATGTTTTGGCTGATGGGTGTACATTCATTCATCACTGATACACAGCAGCTGCTCATTTCGTTTTCCCACTCGGCGCGAGAAGTGGCAACAATATCACGTAAAAAAAGTGATGTCAGAGTGTTCTCTTTAATTTTCAGTTATGTGTCACATTAAACATAAATTTATCTTTTGTCCTTTACATTGTAAGATTTGAATATGTTTTTTTTTTTTTTACAGGTATAGCGCTCAGCGCGCTCCCCATGTACCTCGGAGAAATTACACCAAAACATATCAGAGGTTCCATTGGCCAGTTCAACTCCATTCTCATCTGCTTGGGAGTGTTCATAGGACAAGTGCTGGGGCTGCCCGAGCTGCTGGGTCAGGTCAGTGTTGTTAGATATTGTACAGCATAATAATTGTGATGTTACCTTTACACTTGCCCTGGTGTCTGATGGGACATTTTAAAGACTGGAGTTTAGATAAGTTTGTGCTATCTTTTCCATCACTGGTGTGAGAAGGCTCAAACTGGGACAACAAAGTGGAGCCTAGGAAAAGATTTTGGAAAAGAGTTAATGGCTTTGTATGTCATGTGAGAATTTAATGCTTTTTCTCTTCACTTAAATAAAGTGTAAGTTTACTGTAACAATCACATGTGAGCTGCATCTTCATCTCTGCTGCCAGCATTCAGGTGTTGTGGATGCTGCTGGTAGGTAATTTGTGTTGACTAAACATTAGATGTTGAATTTAGAGCTAACACCAGTAAAATGTGAACCTGTCGTGACTTTGGTGGTCTGTGAGGCTGTTAGTTGTTTTACTAGATAATCTGTTGTTGCAGAGACCCTTGTCCATTGCCTACTCAGAGAAACAAATGTACAGTACAGGTAACAGAATAAGATGTGTGATTTATCTCCAGATGATTCCATAAATTCAATGTGACTTAAAAATCAATTATCTGGAAAAGTTATTTATCCGTGGCATACACTGCAATGCTTAGTACTGCTGGGTGTGGTCAGAGGTCCAACAAGTGTTATATCTGAGCATCAACTCATTGTCTGTTGGGTGTAAAATCTTTTAGCTGTGCAGTAAAATATTTTATGTGGAGTGACATTTAAAGAGGACTACACTGAACCCATACAGTAAAGGGTCACAATCAATACATGTAGTAAAATTCAAGAGAAATGCCAAGAGTGGATCACACATTGTGTGGTCTGTGATCTTTCAGGTTTTGTGGTTCAGTCAAACCTCAAAGTTTCATTAGAGTCAAAATAGATAGAAAACCCTCCACAAATGCATGGCACAACATAAAAAATAAAACACAGAAGTCTGATTTTAATATGGTTTTAGACAAGAAAATGGACCACATGCTTTTTGGTTTCCTTCAAAGCAATTACTTAACTCAGCAAAGTTATAGCTAGTGATAAAATTCATTCAGTGCATAACCTTATTAGGAAAAAAAACATTTGGCCATAAGAGAGGCCCTAGAGACTGGAAACTAAAATAATTACTCTCAGAAGACAAGGATTTCATTGAAGCCACAAAGATCTGAAGATGGGACTTTTTTCAGTGACATGTAGGAACAGTAAACCCTCTAGTATGAATGATTGAGTGAATGAATGATTGAACTTTATTTATATAGTACTGCACAGAATGCTGCACAATGTACTTTATAATTCAGCTGCAGAAAAAACACAGCAGAAACACAAGTTAAAAACCATACAACTATACCACACTCATTCAATAAAACTTAGAGAAATTCATAAAATATTAAAAACAGACAGCTGCTTGTTATAGGCTATATTAAAAAACGATAGGGAGTCTATGATATAAGAGAGGGCCAGGCTATAAAGTGCCTAAAAAACTAGTGGAAGGACTTCAATTGTAAAAGATATTGGGATCCAGTAAAGGTTACATAAAACAGGAGTTATATGCTCTCTTATTTTAGTTTTTGTTAAAACGCTGGCAGCAGGTTTCTGAATGTTCTGTAGTTTTGCAATAAATGCTTTAAGTGGGCCTGTGTACACAGCGTTATAATAATCAGGACAACTGAAAACAGAAGCGTGAACAAGCTTCTCAGCATCTCGCTGGTTCAGTTAAGGTCTTACCTTCGCTATATTACTTAAATGAAAATGCAGTTTTGGTCAGTGAGTTAAAAATGGGCTTTGAAATTGTGATCAGAATCTAAAATGATTGGTTTGGGATGCTGTGAGAGGTTAACACAACAAACTAATTAATCATCTAGGATTATAGTTCACAAATATAATACAAATAGGATGTAAATGTAAAAATTGTAGTCCCTTTAGCATAAGGAAAGAAAACTAGAAAATATCTATAAAGAAAAATCCAGCCATTTAAAAAAACAAACAAACAAAAAAAAAAAAACAAAGTAGAAAAAAATCAAAGAACTGATGATTACTGCTGTTTTCATAGAACCCAAAGATATTATGAGGGAGAAACATTCATATTTTTTTTTGTTAAAGATTTTCCTTCCAAAATCCTCCAGTTCCAATTCTAAAACCCAGTCCAGACCCTTTCTTCCCAATAATGTGGCTGAAATATATATCTTAAGAAAAATGTTTATGTGAAGGACTGATCACAGAGGAAGAGCTTTCCTTGCCACTAACGCTCTTAAAAGCCCAGGCCTGTTTGGACCCTTTATTGCTACATTAAAGTTACTACGTTGGCATGTTTTAGTAGTGCATTTATAGAGAAAAATGTAACAAAAAATGATCATCTGGTGAATTCCAGCAACAAAGGGAGGAGGGCCAAAAGCAGATGAACACATACAAGGCAAGGCAGGTATGAAGGGAAACGTACTTGAGGCAGTGGTCATGAACAGTAAACAAGTCAAAATCCAGTAACAGGAACAGATCAGGCACAGGTACAGGACCCAAGCAGACTTTGTGACACTGGGGGACTGATTTGTGTTATTTTAAAACAGGAGCACAATGGACAATATAAAGACCCAGTGAATCTCAAAAAATGGAGGCCAGTCACTTTACAATGCCATTAGGCAAAAATCCAGATGTATTAAATTATCACCGATGACATCATTCATCCAGACCAAACAGGATTCATAGAGGAGAACAGTATGAAGGATAACAGTGGTGCAGTGGTTGGCATCACAGCAAGCGGGTTCCTGGTTCGAACCCAGGGTGGGGGAGCCCTTCTGTGCGGAGTTTGCATGTTCTCCTGGGTTCTCCGGTTTCCTCCCACAGTTCAAACACATGGACAACTTAATTGGTGACTCTGAATCGTAAGTGTGAGTGTGAATGGTTTCTAAGGTTTACCCCCACCTCTTGTCCAGTGACAGCTGGGATAGGCTCCAGCTCCCCTGTGCCCCCAACAGGATAAGTGGGTACGGAAAATTAATGAATGAAGGACATGAGTTTGACAAATATTAGGAGAACCAGGTACACTATTCATTGCAAATCTTTAGAAAGCGTTTAATAAATTACTTTCAGACTTTTCATACAAATGTTTGCATTATTAAAATTTTGGTCTGCCAATAATGAATTGGACAAGAAACATTATATAATAACACAGAGATGTACGATAATAAAAATGGTGAATTTTCAGACACTATATTTTCAAAGAGTTATGAAACTATGTTGTCTTTTATCTCCTTATCTCCTCTCTGTCTCCTTAGCTAAATAGTACAAACAAAACAACAGGAACATAAAGGGTCTTTCATCTATTAAATTAGTAATATAGACTAAAAATCTGCACTAATGATACAAATTTCACAATAACGCCAAATGTGCATTTATAGCCTGAAATAAAGACTTGGATCATTTTTTAAAGATACCAGGACCGAAGCCAAATTATGCTAAAAGCATAATTAGGAGACAGGATCACTGAAAAGTATACGCTTTATCTACCAACTAATCTAGCTATCAGATGGACAAATGGGCCAGTCAGTACACATGAATATGCATCCCACAAAACTGAACCAAAATGCATTTGGAAAGTAAACTCCAGTGATAACGTCTAATATACACAGTATCAGATATTAACGTTCCCACCCATTCCTTCAGAAGATTTTTTTAAATGAACAATTTATATGGAATAACTAACCAGATAAAATCAAAAGAGCATACGTATATGATAAACTTTAAGAGTGAGGCATAAAACTCTGAAGCCTAAAAGGTTTAAATAATTCTTTAAAATCTTTAATGCCAAAATGATGCCCTAATAAACATCAAGAATACTCAAAAGCTTCTTCCCCATATTTGAAAAGGGGCTTTTTCTGTCTGTGCAGTAGTAAATAGTAAGTAAGTAGTAAGTAGATAGTAAATTGACATAAAAATTATACTTCAACTTCAAAAAGGTAATTTTAGGAGACTTGAGTGATAGCAAATTAGAAATCAGTAATATTGTAATCCCCGTGCACAGCCGTGCTTCTCTCCTGAGTGCCAGTCGCTGCAAAATAAACCTCATGAACCAAAAAGGAAATCAAAGTTCCAGCCCACACCAGGATACTCAATTTGGTACTTAATTCATTGACAGCTTACAATAAAAACAAAGAAAGGAGTGAACTACACGTTTCACATGTTGCTTCATCAGAGTCGCTCTGTGCTTAACTGTCATCAGGTGTGCCTTTCAAATAATCACATGCTGACTGGCAAAAAAACAAACAGGTGCGCTGCAACACATCAACAATAAAGACAATAGCAACTGTAATTATACTCATAGAATTCATTTTTTATATAAATATTACATTTCATAAGATAATTAGCTACAATTAATGCAAGAGTACAACAACGTTTGTTTATAAACTTAATTAGTTTATAAAGATATCATACATATAATTACAGAATACATGAATATTCTCATAATAATTTAATAATCTACTAGTAGAAAAAAAATGAGAAAAAATAGAACTTGTACAGTTTACAGACACCAGTAGCAGGAGATGATGTATGTTTGTAGGATGGTCACTTTGTAAAAACCTGCACAGGCAAACAGTCCAACAATTTGCAAACAACGTTTCTCAAAATTTCACCATCTACACTCCATAATATCATCAAAAGATCAAAAAAATCCAGAGAAATCTCTGCATGTTAGGAACAAGGCTGAAAACCAACATTGAATGCCTGTGACCTTGGACCAGTCCGGTTGCCCTGAATTAAAAACCGTCATGACTGTATAAATATTACTACACAGGCTCAGGAACATTTTGAAAAAATATTGTCGGTGAACAGAGTTCATCGCTGCATCTACAAATGTAAGTTATGACACAACACCATGCAAAGTGAGAGCCATATATCAACAACATCCAATAATGGCGCCGATTTCTCTGGGCCCAAGCTCATCTGAGATGGACTGACACAAAGTGGAAAAGCGCTGTGGTCTGATGAGCCCACATTTCAAATTGTTTTTGGGAATCGTGGATGTCGTGTCCTCTGGTCTAAAGGGGAAAAGGACCATCCAGACTGTTACCAACACAAAGTTCAAAGCCAGCATCTATGATGCTGTCGGGGTGTGTTAAGGCCCATGGCATCATGGGTAACATCTGTGAAGACACCATGAATGCTGAAAGGTACATAGAGGTTTTGGAGCAACATATGCTGCCATCTAGATGACGTTGTTTTTTTTTTTTAGAAATGTCCCTGCTCGTTCCAACATGACAACACCAAGCCACATTCTGCAAGTGTTACAACAGTGTAGCTTCATAGTTAAAGAGAGCAGGTACTAGACTGGCCTGCCTGCAGTCCAGACCTGTCTCCCATTAAACGAGTGTGGCGAATTATGAAGTGCAAATATGACAATGGATATCCCAAACAGTTGAGCAGCTCAAGCTGTTTATCAAGCAAGAATAGGAAAGAAGGTCACTTTCAAAGCTGCTAAACAGTTTCCAAACACTTACTGAGTGTCATTAAAAGAAAAGGTAATGTAACACAGTGGTAAATATGCTCCTGTCTCATCTTTTTGGAACATGTTGCAGACATCGAAATCAGAAAGAGTGTATAATTATAAATAAAGGAATAAAGTTGATCAGTTTACATATTAAATATGTGGTCTTTGAACTGTATTCATTTGAATATAGGTCAGAAAGGATTTATAAATCATTCTGTTTTCATTAACATTTCACATAGTGTCCCAACTTTTTTCAAAATGGGGCTGTAAAAAGATTAACATCAAAACATAAATTGAAAACTGCCCAAAGTGACAGGGACAACTGAGGAAAGGATGGGGATACAAAGTGAATATGTTTATATATATTCAGTTGATTAAAACTGGCCCGGGTATACTGTCGCACCTGTGCTGTTTGCTGGCTTGTGCTCTTCCTCTGTGTCTTTTGCTGGCTGCTACTGCCAAAGGAAACTTTTGACAACTCCCTTCATAGCATCAGTTCATTTCTATTTCTTCAATATGGCCTGGGATGGTGGACGTGTCCTTAATTTCTGATCAGCTACCTACAGTGCCATCCTGACATCCCCTCTGTTTCACCCCAATTTGCAGCTTAATTGCTGTAACTCAGTGCCTCTCATGTGACATCAAGGTGTGATTAGGTTTAAATGCCAAGGACCTCTCCAGAGCTGATGAAGCCTCATGGTGGACGAGTGGCAGACGTCTTCCACTCTACAGCTACAGCCATGTCAGTTGATGCCAAAAAAAAAAAGACAGACTTCTCCACTGGCAGTTAATGATTTCCCATCACTTTATTTCTAGGCAAATGAATAGTGTATGTCCTCCTCAGCCACTTGTGTAATAAAGTCACGTATTTGCCCTGCACAGCATTTGATTGGTTCTATCTGTCCCTTGTTTCTGTAAGATGGCAACAGGAATTCTCAATCACACCTTGTTTACCCTGGAGGAAATGTTATCCACTTCCCCCTCTCACCTTAATGGCCACAGGCTTCGCAATTTTGATTCAGGCTACTGCTGAGGCATTTCCATGACAGGGATCCAGTCTTCATCTACACACTTGGTTTTTCATGTGCTAGGTTTTCAGTTTATCTTTTAGGGATGAAAACAGACATTAGCCTGAGGCACTTACGCTTCGAAAGCCAAATTCAGTTGTGTAATGTGAACAGAAAGCCAATGTTATGAAGCACTCCACTTCTGGCATATTCTGTTGACTTTAACTCACTGCCTACTTTTGGCACTCTATTAAAAAATTAATGGCTGAATAAATTTCCACCAAAGTGCTTTCCCAAATTCAAAGCATGCATCTTTTGGCAGATGAATCTGTTGAGAAAGTGTGAGGGCCATGATCTGTGTAAATGTGACTTATTATCTGAGGGTGGACCGGCATCACTGTTGCTGGTCTTCAGGGTCATGCTAAATCTATGTGTTACTAAAATAGATCTGAACCGTGGTGGGAAGTTGATTGCTCCTCTGTTTTTGAGAGTTAAAACTCACACAAAATAATGGCAATGACATTTTTGACAATATTATTTCTGTTTCTCAATACAAGGTGTGATAAAATGGTTGTAATTACATGGCTGGCAGAGTTGTAGATTTGGTTAATCAGTTCCTCCAGGATTTCGTGGGCTCTTTTTGTGATTGTTGTGGCCTGAAATGTCTGACTTTACGACAGCTTTTCTAAAAAAACGTGATGCAAGTTGCAAAATTTTCAGGTGTTTTTTCTATCACGATAAAAAAAAAAAGAATAAAATACAGTTACAGAGGATGCACATCATGATATGATGCATTTTCAGAGCCAATATGTGTTTGCGTTATGATGCTGCTCATTGGGTAACGTTAGCCGTGTGATGCTAACAGTTATCCCTGTCACTGTGTGTCTCTGTTACAGGCACAGCAGTAGTCTCATGATAAACAGAGAGTGAGAGGGGCAAAGAGGGGCTGAGCAGATTAATAGCCTACACTGCGCGCAGTTGTACAGTGAAATGAGACTTTACACTTTTTAAAAATTAAAATTTGCAGTAAAGTTGCAGTGATGTCTACCTTGCCCCTCATGGTTCTCCTCTCTTGAGCCACGGCCATCTCGTGGTCTTCTCTGCCACATTGGCAGTGTTGCAGATGGCTCATCCCTTCCTCACTTCTTTGGTCACCAACAAACTGAAGGCTCTGGACAGGCCGATCAGTCCCCCGTACTTGGTGAGCATCCTTTCACAGGCCTCTTACCAGTGGTCTTATTTGCTCGCCTTGAACAGGAGGACAATATCTGGTCACAGGGTGGTGCTTCTTCAGTTGCTACTTAAGGTCCACCAAGAGCTGCCAATCTATCACAGAAGCCAGGATGTCAGCAGATGTTATTGCAGTGGGTCTCAGCTGCTCCCCAGCTCTGATTAAGGTGATAGATTGCTTGTAGGGGTGGAAACACTTGACCCCTTTATTCCTGTACCAATGGCTTCAGCGAGGACCTTTAGGACCATGTCAGTCTCCACCTGTACCATGTCTTTCCATGGGTGGAGCACAGTGGACATGCTGGGGATTCCACTTTGCCCCACAAGTGTGGGTTTGACAGGCTGGTGAGCAAATCATACACCACCTGGATGAGAAACTTTATCCACTGTGGCTCTGCTTACCACAGCTCCGCCCAAGGCTTCTGCATTCACACACCACATTGACACAACATTCACTCAGTTTGTGAAGTGTACCAGAACTTCTCAACATCAGCACATGCCTGGTTTTGCAGAATGTTTGTCATAAAATCGAGCTGAACCTGTTGATGGTGTATAGAAGCCAAACCCACAGTCAGACTTCTGCTCACGAGGTAAATAGTAAAACCGGTTAACTAACATCTTCCACGAGTGCTTTGCTGTAAAAATGACAGACTGTAAATTGATGCAAGTATTACTAATAAAAACCCACTGGGTTTAAGAAGATAGAAACCCTTGAAGTTATCTTTACTCCTCGACTGTGAACTGTGTGAATGATTCGTCCATTAACCACAGCACCAGCTGTTTCTGCACACCTACCGAGACAAGACGGCATGGGAATGTTCAGCATCTGGATTTGTGTGTGCGGTTGGTTGCGCATGATAACATACTTCAAAGCCACAGACAACTAGGCTGCATCCACATCCTGTTTTGTTTGGGGCTTATACTTTGTACCGTGACATATGTGCGGAACACAGTATTGCACATTTCCAGCTGAGTGTTTGCTTTCATTCCAGCGATGATGATTTAAGAGCAGCAAACATATTTCTAAGCCAGCGAATTTTTGGATGAAGCTCCTTTTTACATAATTTCTCTATTATCATTCATGTCTATGTTCCAAGAAGGCTTGAGCATTGTAATTTATCCGTGTTGTGTTAGCTTCTCCACTTCTGTTCCATGATTTGTTTTGTATCTAATTCAATGGAAAGAAAAATATATTATGCGTTCCATGCCATGATTCTTTGGATTAAACATGACTACCACCTTTAAGCCACTTGACTTTGATGTCTGACCTCAAAATATCAATGTATTTTTACTTTCAAGTAAAGTCAAAGAAGAAATCAATATTGTTTGAAATGTGGAATATGTCTTGAGCTGCAAATCCCCTCGTTCTTGGTTGTATTTTTAAAGGATTTGACCAAGTTCTATGCTCCTGCATTCTTTCTCTGTCACTTTGCACAGACATTTACACATGGGCATTGTGTTCAGGCTTCTAGCAAAGTAGGCACTCATTTTTAATTTATAAGTATTGGTTTGTCCCATCCATCATTTCAACCTCCAGACTACCACCTTTATAAATATCATATTGAGTCCTAACGCAGTCTCTGTTATGTATTCATGTCACCTCTGTCGTACCCTGCAGGACCACCTGTTTCCTTGTCATTTGAGCGCGAGCATCACAGACATCCGTGACATATCCGATGATAATGCCACCTTGGTTTCTGTGAGACTGTGGTTGCGAGACTCAAACAGGTTTCCTCTCAGCAGAGGCTTCTGTTAATAGAAGTCGGTCTGAGTTGTCACTTTGTTGGGCGCAAGATGGTGATAAGTTTTGACAAATGGTAATTACTCTAACCTTCGTGCATAGCCGCTGACCTTCTCCCAGTAGGGAAGCATGTTTGTTTCAGCATTTACAGCAAGAGCAGGCTTATAGCCAGTCTGTCACTGAACTCCACTGAGACACTGAACTCATCAGCATGCCTCAAATGCAGTTTACACCAGTAAGGTTACACTCAGCTGCCGTAATGGGCCCTTATCTATAGGCTACTCTATATCATCCATCACACCTGCCTTTGGCTTCACAGGACTGTGTAAATGGACAAAAAAATCGATGGAATGTAAGGATGGTCACCGTAGTGCAATGCATTTGAGATGGTTGCCACTGTGGGTATCAAACACCAGAGTTATATAGTATCCTAATTACTTTGATATTAGGTACCATGTGTGTGGTGTATGTGTATACTTTTAGCTTAGTGTAACTGTGCAGTATACAGTATTCAATACATCCACACTCAAGGAACAACCAGCGAAACAAGAGTAGCTGATCATTCATTGTTTTTGCAACCTGACCCTTTATTGTAAAGGTACTGTGTAAGACAAGCTAAAAACACTTTATTTTAGTTAGTTTGAATTTCTGATAAACATTCAGCTATTGTTGAATAGGAAATATTAGTAAAAATAGAAGAAAAATAAAAGTAAAAGTCCTTGTTTTATACGGTCACTTAATAGAAATAGACTTAGTTCAACATTTTTGGAATATGCTTGACAAAAATTTGAAGATAAGCCTGATTTATGGTAGGCCACCTGACACTTTGGAAGAGTGTTGCTTGACAGAAATGACATATTTTCAACAGAAAAAAATAGTTTCTTTTTAGTTGAAAACACATCCTTTCTGGTGAGTGCCCCACCAGAGGTTAGGCTTTTGAGCAGTTAGCTTAGCACAAGGAAACAGGGCGCTGTACAGCAGGGTTTATTTTTATTTTTTGCTGAAAACAATTGTCTGCTGTGGCCAGAAACGATGCTATGAGAGCTGAGGGGAGGGGTCTGTGTTCCCATAGACTTAATCTTATGCACATTTTGAATGATCACATTAGAAAGGTTGTGATGAAACAGGGAATTTGATTAAACTTACTCACTCAATGGCGCAAAACAGTTTGTACTCTTATTTCAGGTGTTTTTTTTTTGCCCTTGTTGAAAAAGAGTTGATATGATAAATGGGATATAGAAACACCTTTGCAGATTAAGCTGTGCTGTAGTGAACATTTAACTCACATGATCAGCTTTTTCCGCTGCTAGTGTCTTCTTGTGCATTAGAATAATAGCTAAGGTTTATAAGTTACACCTATACTTACACAGGTAATAAAAACAAGAAGGCGCCGTAGTCAGAACCAGCGTGAGCAAAGACACTTCACACTTCATTTTCCACATCCGCCATTGCACCACAGCGTCAGCCCTTCTGCTCTCACCTTCACGATATAAGCCCAATTTAAGTTCATTCAGAGCACTTCACTTAAGGCAACTTCACAAAATAGCTTACAGAATCATTTCATTAATTTGTTTTTGTCTCTAAACAGCATAAAACACGGCCAGTACTCAGTGACATCAAAGAAGAATCACAGCTTGCCCGACTGAAACAAATTCCTGAAGACCTCACTCTGTTTTTTAGTTGTAAATGGATTAGAAGTCCAAGGTGGCTTGTTTTGTGTCCATTTTGCAACCTCTGCATCTTATGCTTATAAATGAAGCATAAAGTGTAGCCTATATGGCCAACTGCTGGGTCTGGTTTATCCTACTTAAAGCAGTCGATGCATATAATTTGCATTTCTTTAGCGTGGCATTTGAAAAGTTTGCTTAACATTCTGGAGAATTAAATGGAAACACAACTACTGTCACATTGTTTTCACACCACTTTAAGTAAGTTATTGACCCTCTTGTAGGGCTCAAATCCTAGTGGAATACCAAGCCCGCAAACTATACGGGGTGTGTCTTTAATAATTTAAGAATGAGACAGCAGACACCTGCTTGGTCCAACTTGTCAATTTGCTTCAAGAAAAGCGTGAGGAAAATAGGCTTATATCAGAGGTGGCATTCATTACAAACAGCTTCAGGCAGAAGGATGATAGGCTTTTCTTCTGATCCTGGCAGATCTCCACCTGTATTCCACAGGCTGAGATTCTGGTGACGTGAGGTTTTTACCAACAAGATTTTCATTTTGTGAGGACTGAATGTGGAAGGGGTATTGTGTTTATCCTTTTTTACAAACTTACACTAACTCCAGAGACTGGTAATGGGCAGACTGTTAAGTAATGATGGCTAGAAACACAGTATAAAGGAAAAAGCAGAGTGCTTTCAGTGTTTTTATACTTAAAATTATTTGGCATGCCATATGCATCATTGGATTTATAAGGGAAAAGTTCCTATTTACACTCTACTTACCACTTAATTGCTCCTCCAGGATAACAGAACATTTAAATATAGATATCAGGTAATCTCAAGGTTTTTCCTATAATGCACCTTGTAATCCATTATGCATTAGTTTCTAACCACCTACAGTAACAGTGATTGGCAGTCAATTAAATCTTACAGTCCTCTGTGAAAAGAAAGATTTGTGATTAATTGTTTCTGTCTGTACCAAACTAAAGACTTGTACCAAGCAGATTCACTACTCGTTTGGGGAATACTCAAGCAAGATAAAATAGTTAAGACTGACACAACACAGATAATACTGACTTGTATAATTGGATACATCTCAGATGTGGGCCACCTGACATTTTCATTACCTCTGTCGAAGAGGCTGCCTATTCACATTAATCACCTGACTGACTTCGTGGTGGTCCTCCTGCAACAGCAGTGTGAGCTTCATGAAGTGCACACTCTCCTCTGTTTCAATGCTCTCTGCTCGAGACAAAAAAAGATGTGTTTCAGTGTACAGTGAACACCCTGCAGCCTCATGGATTCTCAGAGGAGATACCTAAAAGCAAAAAGTGTGAGGTTCGTGAATAAATCATTTGTCTGCTTTGTTTAGTTTACTGTGAACGAGTATCACTGCAGGTCATAGCACAGCTTTCTGAGCTGTTATTTATTTTATCACTAGGATGATGGGATCAGGGCCCAGGAGGGAGACACAGGCTGGTTCACCCAGCTTGGCCCAGTTTAAAACAGCTACTGACAGAAGCCATAAGGTGTGCTTTTTGTTCATACCGTAAACAGGGCTGAAATGTGTTTGTGTGTGTGTGTGTGTGTGTGTGTGTGTGTGTGTGTGCCCAGCATGTCACTGAGCATACAAGGGAATGTGGGCTATATATGTAATCGGACAACGATAGTACTGCTCCCTGTAAAGCAACATTTGTTCAGGATTGGTTCAAGAAACTTCTTTGAAGTGAACTGACGACGATCACCATCAAGTGGCCCGACATCTGTCCCGCTCAAGTGGATCTCCTCACACAGAGAGGGAGGTTTGTCTACACAGGGATGCTTCACTGTGTTTATTGCGAGCAGCCTGAAGGTTGAAAGAGCGCCACGAGTCCATTGACTCCTCCATGTGGTTGAAAATGGTACTGCAGCTCATTTCCCCACTGCCCCCTTGGGCAGTGTTCACATTAGGATTCCCTGACAGGCTTGGCCAAATTAAAACACAACAAAGCCATCAAATAATGTGATGGCTCGTGTTTGTAGCAGACAAAACAACTCAACAGTGCCCCAGTGGCAGCTGTGGCCACCTCACCAGTCGGCATATAACTGACAAAACGTCCTCCTTAATGGATATAACAATTCTCAATACTCTTATCTTACAATTTATTATTAGAAATCATCCATTATTCCAAGCGGCAGCCTCAAATTGAGCAAATTCAAGCCAATATCTTGAAAATGAAAGATATTTCATTTCTGAAAAGAGTCAGTCAGAGAGGCAGAGTGTGTGACACGTGGAAATGGTCAGAGGACACAGGTGAACACCCTCAGTGAGATGTGGAGGACACTGGAGCCCTTTAAATAGGGCTCGACTAGCTTGTTATATTCTGTAGGTAGTTAATTAGGAAACCCACCTGTTACCATGGAGCCACATGCGCACTGCCATCATATGCGTTGATGTGCCATAGGGGATCACTGCATATGTCAGGCCATGTGCAAACATAAAAGCTGTACCTGGCACATGCCAGAGGCCACCACGGTACACACAGCTGGCCAAACTACCTCCATTTTTAAACATTTCATGCAAACACACTTATGCTATATACAATGGGCTCATAATTCATACAACCCCAAGGCTTCCTGGGGTGGAGGATTTTCACACTGTGCTGTCACCACTTTTACTTCACAAGTCAAAGTGCACATGATACTTCATGCCCTCTTGTCTGTCTCATCACTCCACACTGTCACGGCCATTGGATCTTCCCTAATAACATCTTGTTGGTTTTTGGGCTTTTTTTCTCTTGCAGCCTGCCTTGACATCATAACAACCTCAGTCAATACCAGCATTAATTGGATCAAATGGGAGCTGGTTCACTACTCGTTTTTTCCCATGCGCCAAACCTTATCTCCTCCGTGGCCGAGCGGTTAAGACTACCGCACATAGCGTCATTCTATACTGCGCATGCGCAGCTGCTTAGCACTCCAAGATTGCCGGTTCGACTCCCGCTCACCCACAACTTCACACTCACACCCGAAGTCACAGGCCGCCTTCACCTCAAAACCTCTCTCCGCTCTCCCTCCTCAACTAAAACCAAACTCAGCTGGACCCTCTGTCACATATAATGTAGCCCACAGCTCAACTGGAGGAGGGATGGAAATCCAATGACAATAAATATATGTTACTGCAAAACACTGACTTGAGGTGGGCCACTCCATGCTTTAATGCTGAATTTTGTGGCGCTCAAGAAAAAAGTGCCTGCATTTGACAGAGACCTTGAATCAAGAATGATAAAAGAGTCAAGGCTCCTCATCAGATTTTTCTTACACTTCATTTGGACTCCAAGCCCTCTGCCTACTTGTGCCATTGCTTGCTGTTGACGGCTCGTGGGAAGCTGTTGAAAATCCGGAGGGTCCTAAGAGAACTCAGCCCCTCCTCCAGCAATTACAAGGGTGAAATCCTGATGTTGTCTGAGTGCACCAGTAATGATAATATGCTGGATAATACATAAAAATCTCATGATGTATTTTTGAATGTGTAGCCGGAGTGCAGCTCGCTCCCTGCACAGCGGGGCGCTGTATACTGGGTTTACTACTGCACTGATTTCTGGGCGCTCCTATAAAGTCTGTTGGATACATGGCGCGCGCTCCCTCCTGTCTCCGGTTCCGCTCGTCCCCCGTGGTGGCTGTGGCCTGGCGTGGTGGAGCGCTGCTGTTTTGGCTCTTTTGTGTGGATCTATTCGGACCATTTTGGCTCCGCTTGACGCTTTGCTCCCGTACAGTGTCCGGATGGGGCCTTTACAGGGCCGTTGACGTGGCCCCGGACTCTGCAAAAATTGTAGTAATTAAGATCTACACAGAGCTGGCATCTGGGCTCTAGCTGCTGCCCACGAATAACATTTGTTTTATTAGTTAACGTGTGTGTGTGTGTGTGTGTGTGTGTGTGTGTGTGTGTGAGCCTGAGAAGTCCAGCCTGATTATTAGGCATTGTATGTGTTCTATGTGAATGTTGAATTGTTTATGCACCTCCTGTCAGTGTCCTTCATATATTTTACATCTCCATGCTGTAAACCTCCCTTGTTTAAGCATTCAGTCAACTTTTTTAAATCTTTGCCAAGCGTGAGCCTGGTGGGGATCATGCGTTTGGCTGTTTGTGTCTGTACATATGTGTATGTGTGTGTTTGTGTGAGTGTGTGTATCTGTCTGTCCGCAGTTAATCTCGAATACTACTGGACCCATCAACCTAATATTTTATAGGTACATTTATGACTGTATGCTCAAGAACTGGTTGTAGTTCCAGTGATTCACATTCATTGAAAAATGCATTTTATTGACTGTTTTATACCGTTACTGACTGCTGACTCCTCTGAACCAGCTGGTAGGGGCTGCAAGTTTTCCAGAAATTGGCTTAGCTGATAACAACAAGCCTTACTGTCTCTTGCAGGCCACATTTTGGCCTTCGTCAGGCACCAAAAACTGACATCGGTAGGAAAATTTGGTCTCATTTTAAACTGGAGCACCTGCAGATAAATTCCATCCCTGATATGTCATTATCCACTAAAGTCAGGCATGATATGAGATAAATAAGTCTGTGTTATCATCACCTTCACTGCCATCTGGACTGTAAGATAGCCAGTAGGGACAATTACACTGTATGCAGGCGCATGGTTGCACCATGTTCCAGCTTTGCAGACTTGCAGATTTTGTTGATTAGGTCATTTTTATTCCTATGTGCTGGCAATAGCCATGACCAGAGGCAATTTGTTTTAGGGTCTTCATGAATCCATCCATCCATTCCATTTTTGTGAACGCAATATGTCAATAATGCCTTGAGGATATTGCTTCAAATTTGGCACGAACGCCCACTTGTGCCCAATGATGAAATGATTTTGGTGGTCAAAGGTCAAGGTCAATGTCACCTTGCATCCGTCTCATTCTGATAAATGTGATATTTCAAGAACACCTTGACGGAATCCTCAAATTTGGCACAAACGTCCACAAAGGTCCCACCATGTTTTGGGCCATAACTAGAAGAATCACATGCTAATCATGACAAAATTTCACACAGCTGTCTAAAAGGATATAATAATTAAGAGATGGCATTTTATATCCAAAAGGTCAAAGTTCAACTTCACAGTTACATCAAATGCAGCAAAACACTTTTCTGGCCATTATTCAATGTCAACAATGGGAACATGTGGTCAGATACTGAATTAATGGCACAAATCTTGAGGCTGTGCTGACTGTATAGATCTTATGTGATGTTGGGGGCGAAGATGTGTGTGAAGTGTTCATGTTTTCACAGACATGGATGTAACTGTAAGTGCAACTTGACTGGTGCATGGAGTCATACGACCGCAAGACGGTAACTCTAGTTTCTTGATAATTATGCTTCTACCCTAAGTAAGAAACTAGGTTATGGTTTATGTAGTTAAATGTT
This sequence comes from Cephalopholis sonnerati, assembly GCA_019142605.1. Classification (NCBI taxonomy): domain Eukaryota; kingdom Metazoa; phylum Chordata; class Actinopteri; order Perciformes; family Serranidae; genus Cephalopholis; species Cephalopholis sonnerati. Next base: position 33,919,660 of record JAGQAX010000002.1, read on the forward strand.
TTTGTTTTTTTGTCTGTTTTAATTGCATTTATTCTCAGTATTTTCAACTATGTTGTACTTCAGCCTGTAGACAAAGTCAATACTGTTAAATGTCCAGCTATGAACGACATGGATAAAGTTTTATGGCTGTCTTTATGTCATTAAAAATACATGAATTCTCATAATTACTAAGTCTCTATATTTTACATTACGTGTTTGTTGGCAGGAGAGTTTGATCTGCTTTGTAAAATGCACTGTGGGTCAGTTAAAAGTAGACAAGGCGCATCTTTTTCTGGGATTTTCTGAAATGCACTGTGGTGCATCTGCTGGAAATGTCTAGAGTAGCGGCAATAGGCTCAAATGGCTGCCTGGCTGAGATCTGCGCTCTACTGATTGCATTTTTGTTGTTTTATTTTTTGGGGCATGCCTGTTATTAGAAATAATAAGTTTGTAAGTGAAGTAAACATCAGCGACTTGTATTATATCGTACCAGAAAATAATACTGGGCAAAAAATTGATTTTGTTTAGGATGTATATAATATAGACCACAAAAATCAATGCTTTACAACATGAATTCAATACTTTGTGTGTCACAGCAGCCTCTGAGAGGTCTAATGTAAGCGCCCACTCTCATCTCCAGCTGGGTTAAGTCAGCATCCCTACAGTGCAGCATGCCTTTCACTTTCACACAGCTCACACAGGATTTAGTACACAGAGGATCATAGAGAGGAGTTGGACTGTTTCCAAGCTTGTTTTATCAGTCAGAGGCAAAAAGGCCTACATCTTCCATGTTTTTCCTATTCCAAGAAACATCTCTAAAAGGCCTTACTGAGAGAGATAATCAAGCTCAAAACTTAAGCAACATTGCAGAAGATAACTTTTTGATTAACTCACTCAGTCTGGTTCCTTGTTTTCCTTTCCCCTCTCATTTTTAATTATTGTTAAATGCTGCAAATGTACTACATCTTCTTCTTGCAAGTATCTAGGAGCTTCTCTCAGGATAAACATTCACCACACATTCATAAGTGAGCCATACCAACTTTAATTTTTTTTTTTTACTATTTTTAAATTTTTACCAATGCCACTAACAAACTTATGCAGTATTGGTATGTGAACATACCTACATTTTTAAGAGATGAGTAATAGACATTGAGGTAGAGGTCTGCATGAAAATAGCAATCTTTGTCTTAATTTCCACTATTTAAATTTATATTTATATATTTAAAATTGTAAGCTACACTCTTCAATATTCTTTATATTAACAATGGGTTAAATTACTATGTGTGATGTGAAAGTGGTCACTTGTAGTGACAAAACCAAAAATTATCACCCCAGTCTCTTCAGCTCTTTGCAGCATTTTAGCATCTTTCAGCTAATTAATTTGATTTTAGAACCAGCAACCCTACGCTCCCACTGCTCTCGTCAAGCTTATTATTAGTTGCTGCAGGCAGGTGTTTTCAGTAATAGAGCTGTGATAAACACTATGTTTGCCAACTGCCCTGCAACAGCAGATGGACAAAGTTAGCAACCATCTGGCAAACATAGGGAAACATTTAGCTACTTCCCTCAGGAGTTGGAGGAGACCAAAAACAGAGCTAATGAGAGAGAATATTGGATCTACAACTGTCATGTGGACAGAAACATGACTCCAAATAAATCAAACGTTTACCCATGTCTGCTACATGTGCTCATATAAGCAACTGTTTGCTAACACGTTCACCATGTCAACTTTATAGAGCAACAACATTAATGTTGTGTTTCCATCTTTTTCTGTTATCCCCAAGTGGCAAACCACTAATGTTAAAAATACTGGGTCTTCAATTTTGAATTAGTCAGACTGTTGAAAGCTTTTCTGCTACAATGTTGGAAGGTGCATTATACTGCACAGTATACTTCTTAAAGTGATAGCAGCTCATATCAAAGTCAAAAATACATAATTTTCTTCTTACCTGAAGTGCTGTTTATCAGTCCAGATTGTTTTGGTGTGAGTTGTCAAGTGTTAGAGATGGTGTTGTAGAGATGTCTGCCTTCTCTCTAATATTATGGAGCTTGATGGCACTCGGCTTGTGGTGCTCAAAGGGCCAAAAAATATATTTGAAAATGTCAACAGCAATGTCTCTTTCCTCAGGAATCAGGACCCGGTTACACCATAGACCTTATTGTGAGCAGTTTAATGTAGGACCTTTTTTCTTTCTGCCAAACTACACATGCCACTCACATCACCGTGCAGTAGGAAGTGTGTATCTACTCATGAAAGAGAGGTTTGTGATTGTGACAGTGCAAGATGTAAACATTAATGGTGTCCTCCTCTTCAGAGCTGTATTGTTAGTTAGCTCTGTGGTGCTAGGTGAGCTAACAGTAGATGCACGCTTCCTTCTATGCGGTGATACGGTTGCTGGGTGTAGTTCAGCAGAAAGAAAATAGTTCCTACACGGAACTGCTCACAACAAGGTCTGGGGATTATCTTGAGAAAGCGGGTCATGATTTCTGAAAAGAGACAATATTGTTGAGTTTTTCAAATGTTTTGTTTTTTTTTTTTAATTTTTTTGATGAGTGTTGCTGGTTCCATTATGTTCCAGAGAGGACAGACATCTATTTTTGATTTTGGGTTTGACTGACCCTTTAAAGTGTAATGACATATTACAGTTGCTACAGACCATATGACATGCGGGCATGCAGTTAATTTACAGCTCAGGCTGAAAACATCAGAATTGTCAACGAAAAGTTAATTACATTTTTCAGAAAGTTTTACAGTCTGATAAGATTTTTTTCCACCTAGTAAAGGTTAGGCATCTGAATCCCCAAAAGACCTCTTTTGAGTTGAGACCTGACATTTTCTCTCCAAAGGGCACCTCAATTCCACAGTCTCTGCATAACTACATATGTCTTCCTCCTGTTTGCTCAAGTGAGACGATGAAGCATACATCTGCCAAATAGATGGGGTTGTGCATCCTGTCATCTTACCAAAGCTCTGTATGAGGTTTGCACATGTCTGTGCGTTTTGGCAGTGTATAAGTCAGACATCTTTTATGGTGTCTGATGGTGGTGACCGTCATCAACACTGGTCCTCACACTCCTCTTTGTTTTAACAACAAGCCCTGGAGGACGCTGGCACTGTCAGATATTTGGCATTGAATGAATTGCCTTTGATGAATACTTTGTATCAAATAAGATATGCTATTTTAAACTAGAGCATTTTTTGAGTAAAAATCTAACGACCTGTATGTTTCAGGATTGATGATTTTAAAATCCAAGGTTATCTTGAATGACCTTGCTGTTGTAGAAAAACACTTCACTGAAAAAACATCTTAAAGACCAGCTTCCATAAATCCAGCAGGCTTTGATAAATATTTAGCCTCTGAGGCATTTTGGGAAGAAATCACTGTGTAATAGAACTGAGACAACCTCGATGACTAACAGCATCCTGCACTCGTGTTTGGCTATTTGTCTTCTCTGCAGTCTATATTCACTCCATGATATAGTTGTGATACAGACACAAAAGACAAAATCACACAAAAATCACAAGGCTTATACTAAGCTTTCACATTCATAGCACTGCTTTAAGCCTATGCTCTATTTTCAGTAACTGTAGCTCATTGTTATGTTACATTTAAAGGTTCTCTATGTGACATTCAGAACATATATACAGTATACCAGCAAATAATTATTTGCTACGTAAAGATATAGTGGAGTAGTGACACCCTGAGCAGAGAATGAAATCACGCTCCCTCTGTGTGTGTTGTGGGCCTCTCTGTGGTTTGTTGTGTAGCAGGTCCAGCCGTGCATGCACGTTAGTACAAGGGTGTATCCCACTTACAAGCATGTTGCCACATTGGCTCAGCCATGTTAAGAAACGTGTGTAGACAACTTAGGTGTTTTGAGTTTTGCATTGAGCCACTTTAAATGATAATCATCACTTCTTCTGAAATTCTTAATGAGAGTATGATATGCATCAGCGTATTACACGCAGCATTAGTTTGTTTAACTTCTTTCTGCTGTATAAATCATCCACCATGTCTGAATATTTGTTGTTGTTTTGTGGATGTTTTGAATGCAGGAAACCAGGTGGAACTACTTGTTTTCCTTCCTGGCGGTGCCTGCAATGCTGCAGCTGTGCGTGCTGCCCTTCCTCCCTGAGAGTCCTCGATACCTACTGATAGAAAGGAGAGACGAGGCTGGAGCAGAAAGAGGTATTGTTTTCACTACAGAAACAAAAATGCCACCCCTCCCACTCATGTACATCTGCAGAATGCACACAGGCTGCTGCACTGTGGGCTTTAAGGCCAAAAAATACATTTGGGTTTGTCATGTTTTAAGAGCCACTGTCTGGTCTGTGTACTAATGACATCCACACACATCTGGATCTTGATGAGATGCTTCCACAGGGGTGAGAGTGTCAAGGTACCACAGCACAAATGGCCATAGTACGTATATCTGCAGAGAATTGAAATAATTGATTACTTTCCCAGTGCTGAGGTTTGTGGCTTTTACAGTAGTTTGCTTTGGCTCAGTTTTCAATGTGCAAAACTCTTTAAGGATAGGTTCACAGGTACCAATGTGACTACTGAAATCTTTCTTCCCAGGATTTAGGAACACAGTGCTTTGTGTTAAGAGTTTATGATGGCCGGCATATGCCGGCTTTTGGCCACTACCACATATAATCGTCCAGCAGATGAATATATCAACAGCCAAAATGTCCTGTGGGTAATATGCCCAACGAATAAATTCATTAATGGCATATTAAATAGCCTAATATTGTTTAAACTACAAGATATGCTGCCAAGACAACTTGGCAACTCATCAGTGATAGCATCACGGATCACGTTCTCCAGGAAGACGACAACCACACCAGGTCTCCTGGTAGAACAGACTGGAAATTCGTTTCATTCCAGCAGGGTATGCCAGATGGTGGATAGTGGGCTCGGTGGTTCAAAGTGGATGCAGAGACGCCTTGAAGCACGCTGATTATCCAAAGAGTGCTGCCAGTTCCTTTCACCACCCAAATTAAGCCATGGGGCTGTTAACACTGGACGTGCCATGGCCCTGAGCTTCATGGCTGGCTTGCAAACTGCAGTGATAGTTTCAGCGTCTGATATGTTTTGCTTTTTGTGTGAGCTGCAAGCAAATCAGGCTGGAAATCACACTTATGACCTATGAAAGATACAAAGGCTATACTTCAGTAGATATGATATATATGTTCTTCATTCTTTTTTTTCTTCATTTTCTGTAACTGCTCATCCTGTTAGGGGTCACGGGGGGCTGGAGCCTATCCCAGCTGACATTTTGCTAGACGCAGGGTACACCCTGGACAGGTCACCAGACTATCACAGGGCTGACACATAGAGACAGACGACAATTCACACTCACATTCACATCTATGGGTAATTTAGAGTCACCAAGTAACCTAACCTGTATGTCTGTGGACTGTGGGAGAAAACTGGAGTATCCGGAGAAAACCTGCGCTGACATGGGGAGAACATGCAAACTGTGCACAGAAGGGTTTCCCTACCCCAGGGTTTGAATCCCCCACCAGAAACCCTCTTGCTGTGAGGCGATAGTGCACCACCGTGCCACCTGATGATCTGATCATGGTAAATGATAAAATATGCACCCCACGCTTCCAACACAGGGAGCGAGAGAGACGAACAGACACACACATGGACACACACACAAGCAGACAGAGATGAAACTCTACATATAATTAGAACAGAGCAGAGGAGCAGAATCACTTGCTGACCAGTGCGGAGAAATGCACTACTGGTGTGAACAGCCAGGCGACTGCAGACAAGCGGCTGCGCAACAACTGACATATTGAGGGCGCTTCCGTGTCCAGTGCGAACATGATGCTTGGCGCACCGAGTCCTTTTCCTTCTTTGCCTCCGCCACTACACCTGTCATTAATCGCTCTGTTTTGTCAGGCTGCTTCTTCATTTAACTTATTTTCAAGTTATTTAATATGAAATGTTTTATTGTCATTTAAATGTAGGCTGCTATATGGCTATTTAAAACATATGTCTGGTAGTTGTTTTATATGGCAGGAATTCTGAAATATTAATGGCCATATTGGCCGTCAACAACAAATATCTGGTATAAACTCTGCCTTTCACATTCAATGTGTAGTGACTTAGAACTGCAGTCAGCACTGAATAACCAGTGCTGCAATGTCTTATTCCTAATAGAGGTCAATAAAAGTTGCACAAAAATGAATGGTTCTTTATCTCAAGAATCTCAAGAATCTTTAAGAAGGCATTTAGGGAATATCTTCACATTTGGCACAAATGTCCATGGATGAACTGATACATTTTTGGCGGTCAGAGGTCAAAGGGCAAGGTCACTATGACCTCACAAAACATGTTTTTGGCCATAATTTAAGAATTCATATGCTAATTATGACAAAACTTCACACAAATGTCTAAAAGAATAAGATGATGAAGTGATGACATTTTACATAGAAAAAATGTATTCAAATGTTCTTCAAAAACACTTTTCCGGACATTATTCAATGTCATATCTCAGGAACAGAGGGGGAAACTGAATTTTGTAAAATTGTAGATTTCTTCATTTTGTCCTGGTGTCTGGGCTGATAAATACCCATGACTACTGCAGAGTCATTTGTCCAGGGATTAAATGCTGATTGCAACTTTTTCCACTAAGACAAAAGCCAGATGTCAGTGTGTGCTAGTGGGTGTTTTGTCCAGTCAGACAGGGAAGTCTTGAAACTCAGAAATGTTTCACCTAAAACAAAGTTCATGTATCATGTGTGAAATAATTTATTTACGTGCTCTCAGCACTCAGCTAATCAATGTGCATCCTTTCACTCAAACCAGTTCTTCAGATTTCAAAGTCTTTATAACTACAGCGTGATCTTGTTGAATGGTAAAATGCTGTGACAGAAGGAGCAGCATGGGGTAGAAGAGGCGTAGCTCAAACTGCATGTGTTAATGAAGCATGTTGAAAAATGTGACGTCAGATATGACTTTGATCTGTTATGTCTCTGGGGTGGTTTGAACTCTTTGATGTCCATGTCCATACATTATAGATGGATACTCTCTGAAGGACTGGTTGCTTGTGTTCTTTGTAATGCAAAACTTACTCGCTGAGTTCCTACCTTTAAACACAAAATTTCATCCTTACATTCAAAGTCTGAGACACAAAATTGCATGCTCAGTCCTCAGAATACAGCCACCTTACGTTCCACTTGTAAGACAATCGTACAAAAGTGTTATTAGTGTTAATGTATTACAGTGTATTCAGTGACTTATAAAGTGCAACTGGTAAATTGCAGTTTAATAATATATGCTTTGCAGCTTTGCTGTGTGACTGTAGCTTACTCTATTTGAAATGATTAAGAGTTCTGCACACCCACTCAGGTGGTAGGAGTTGTTTTGATTGATTAGACCTCTGCTCAGGTTAAGGCTGGTTGAGGCTATGCTGAGATTTATGAGGTCACCAGACACCATCAATATGAGTGATACATTTGCCCTGTCTGAACTGGTACATCAGATATGTCAAGCACAATCAGTACAGGCCCACCCAGTCCTGATAGGAGGTCTTATCAGAATAATTCATTGATAATCAGCTGTTTGGGTTAATGGCTGTGCCTGTGCGCTGGTCTTTCAAACAGGGGAAGCTCACTTTAACTTTCCATCATAAAATTTGTCATATTGTAGTGAGGCAGTAACTTATAAAAGGAACATTTAATTGAAGCCGTTTTTCAACCACACTCATGCCATAGAACCACAGCAAAACACACCTCAGAGATTTTCAGATGGGTTTAAACACCTGAACGGCACTCTGTCAGAAGACTCCACTCGCAAATATCCACATGGGACTGAGCTTGAAATGCGACGATGCCAGTTTGTATTTCAAAAGCACTGTCAATCACAAAGGGGTTCAGCCTTTTAGATAATTCCTCCCATCATCATGCATACACCGAGCGTCCTCTCCCGCCTAAAGCTCCATTAGATCCCACAGACCTGATGTTTTATTATAAAAGAAAAAAAGTTTGTGGTTTAAATAGAGGCTTAGGCGCTGATTTTGAAGGCAATGTGTTATAGAAAAATTTAAAGCCTAAGAAGAGCGAGACCTCGTAAAAGCTCTTAAAAAAGGCTGTTGTAATGTCAGCTAGGTATCCTCTTTGTAGCCCTAGTTTTCTGGCAAATGGCACCATTGAAAGTATGCCATATTAACTATTAGTATTATCATTTGAAATCTTCCAATGGATCTACAAACAACTATCACCAGATTAATTTGATACTAAAAAAAGCTTACAAACCTGATGATTCAAGCTTGTTGCGTCTTTCTTCTGTAATTTCTAAGCAGATTTATGGATGAATTATAGGCGCTCTAGACATCATGATATTCTCAGGAGGTGTAGGTCATACTGAATGATATAATGTGTCTGTGTCTGAGGCTTTGATCTGTTTTGTCTGTGATATCTTGGTGGCACCTTCGTCATTCATTTGAAGAGAATAATCTATTAACAATATCTGATAGAAACATAAAAAGATATCAAAACAAGCAGTATATAATAACACGAGGCATGCTTTAACAACTGTGGAAAGTTGTCAGGCACATTGTATATCCTTATTAATGCTTTATATAATGATGAACTTCGGTGTCTCTTTGAAAAGTAACTGTATCTTTGTGCAGGGCAATTAATCTTCAAACTTTTGTCAAAGAGTTAAGGATTCAAGGATGGTACTTGCACTTCTCTTGATGGAGCACTTTAATTTTGAGCTCATTCTCTTGTTTTGCCATCTGTCTTTGTTTTTAGCTGCTATCGCCAAATAAATAATTACAACCTTGAGTCTGTTCAGCAAATAGGAAACAAGGAAATGCACTCTTTTTCTCTCTTTAACTGAAGCAACAGACAAAAACTCAAGTAAGCAAGAGGAGAACTTTATAACTCCACCACATGTCAAGTTTAGAAAACTAAAAAAGTGACTAATAAAAGGATTATCTTAACCTTTCATGCTGAGGTCTGAATCTGTTTAAGTGCCGCTAAGTTGTTGTGTGCTTGAAAAACATGCTCCTCTGTGGTGCTTTTCTGAGCATTAGACAACTGGTGCTAATGACTGGTTGTGAGAGCAGCTCCTTGAGGAACACATAAGTGGTGAGTGAAAAAAACATTGTGCCCAAACTCCCGTCACATCTTCCCCACTGCTGCTGCCAGCCAACATTTTGCTGGCATGAGTCTGAATGACGCTGCAGATCCATGTTGTTGGCTTGTGTTACAGCACTGCGGTTGGGAAATTGTTGTCAGCACACACAAATCTTGAGGGGTGGCCCTGTAATGTCGCATTATCATCATACAGTGTCCGACAGGAACAGCATGTTCTCTTGCATCCCATCTTGTCTCTTGTCATGTCGTATATCTGCAGTGGTCCTGCCCTCCATTTAAAGGTTACAGAGGTTGAGGATGAGACAGTTTTGTATACTAAAAGCTGTCAGTGTGGTGGCCAAACTGCTTCATTTCAGGAGCCTTGACCACACTGTATACACTTTACCTGCTTTTAAGCTCTGAGTGTACCAGTGAATACAAGGCATTCAGGAATTTACTTTTTTTATTGTGCCAAGACTAAACTAAAAGACATGACATGAGGTCTCAACCTCTCAACACACCATACATCATAACTCTTCACCCATCACAGTATGTGCTTGTTTCTTTTACTTTTCTCTATAGTTGTTGTCAGAGTGGCTGAAGGCATTGCAGTAAAGCATGGGACTGAATCCAGCAGTTTTATTTTTGTTGTTTTTTCTCAGTTTCACACATATCAGACTCCCTGTGACACAGTCACACCCATTTTTGCACCATCAAATGACCTAAACAATACTATTTCCTGTTTGCACACTTGTAACCAGCTTACTGGTTAAATCTAGTGGTAACATTTATATAAATATAATTTACTGACGTCCAGTGGTCCCCAGTTAATGCGACAGTATATGCGCTTTTCAGGAGTTCCAGATTCATTGCTTTCTTTGATCCATACAGGTCCTGTATGCATGAAACTATTGTTCCCCCCGACAGTAAGTTATATGATTGGTCACAACATGCTAACCTGAGAGCATCCCTGTAATACATAATATACTTGTGTGGTGGTGTGTCTGTATCGCTTTGCAGTTACACCTCCAAAACACTAGTCAGCGGTGGAGTTTCTGTGAAGTGCTTTAAAGTCTGATTGATCCAAAACACACACACATTAAACATGGCTTAATAGCAGAAATTTCAAACACAAGTACCCACATCAGACACATTTTCTTCACAAAAACAACATGCTAACATTGCCTACGGCATTTTAAATTGTATAAAGTGACCTAGTGGCTAGCAGAGTTCTCCACCACTCATATGAAGCCAGAAACAACAGCAACACTTAACAAACATCATGTGACAAAGTTTGGCTCAATTACAACTCACAAGGTTCATCGACAAATTGACTGTGTTATACCAGATACGTTTTCCACACAAATACAACATGCTAACATAAATAGCACGATCCTATGGCATTTTACATTGTATAAATTATCCTTGTGGCTAACAGACTTTTTTTCTACTTACATGAAGCAAGGATAAATCAAACACAGGACTTAAAATTCAGGTCTGCAATCAGTCGTCACCCATTAAGCATGTGCTGTAGTTAACTTCTTTGATTTAGTTTCATCCACAAGTCTGTGGCGATTCTCACACTCCAAAATAGTGCTCTGCCGGTTTTAGCAATGTAGTTGCTCACTCAAATCAGTCTAATTAGGTGCACCTCCTTAGCTCATAGGTGGAAACTCAAACTTGAAGATCTTTTGTAATAATTTAATAAAATTTGACACAAGGTGCATATTATTAAAACGTGTCAACTGAACCAATTGGGAGTTTTTCAGAGTTAAAGGAGCCATTTAAAGGAGCCAGTGACATTGACCTCCACTGGCAAAACAACTGGAGTTGGTCCCCAGGCGCTGCACTGCGGCTGCCCACTGCTCCTAATACTGCTCCTAGGGGTTAAATGCAGATAACAAATTTCACTGTACTGTACTGTATATGTGACTAAATAAAGCACCTTTACCTTTACCTTTAAAAGCACAGTGATGTCTATATTTCCTATGTGGCTTGACTTCAAGTGAGGGTTTATCGAAGAGACAAAATAACAGCACGCAATTCATGTGAATTAAAAAAATAATGTGTTATGTGCGGACCTTAATCACATTGCGGTTAGCGCATGAATGCTGACAGCCCAAGTAAAAATGTACCTGATAACTGGGCTAGCAGGAAAACTGCTGTACAGTCAGAAACTATTAGAAATGCACCATGCATTATTGTTTTGCTCTTCTCATGGGGCTTGTTGACAGTTAGAAAAAATAATAGTGCCACCCTTCATATTTAAGCAATATAGCCTCCACATTAACTCTCAGCATTCCCTTTCAGACCCTCTTCAATACTGAACATCCTTTTTATTCTCTCGCTTCAGTGCTGTTGTAGAATCGCTTCTCAAGAGTTCGGTCTGTTAGCCTGTTGTGCATACTGTGAGTACTCAGGGCACAGCAGTGGCATGGATTACAGCCCCACTGTCCTCCTGCAGGGAAAATAAAATAGGTTGACTCAGTGGGGACAATGCCACTGTTGCACGCCCCACCACCGTCATATTAACATCAATATGATGTCATGCCACTGACAGTGACAGCCCCAGTATGATTCTGGATTAAAGCAGGTTTCCATAGCTTCTGTCAGCAGGGAGAGGCAATTGAAAACTAATTTACATGCACTCTTCTGTATGATAATTATGTTGAGGTAAGATCCCACGGTGGGCAACTTATTCTGGTAACAGAGGAACATTTCAGCATGACGTTTTTATTTTGTGCTCATTACTTTTTTTTTCATCTCTGTAGATTAACCATGTTTCAAAGTAGTCAGGTGCTTTAAAAAGCACTCTGTAGATATTATACATCACCTAAGTAAAGATATTAAATTAATGCTGCCTTTTTACTCTCAGGATTTATGTAACCTCAGAACTGCACACAGAAGCCCATTGTTCTCTAATTCCCTGTACCGCCAGGTAAATGAAGTGAGCCCTGCTTTCTCTGTACTTACACGCTGTTGAGGAATTAAGTTAAAGTAGGTGTTATATGTCACTCTCTAGTTTCGTTTTTTCCTTCTCTTAGGTTCAAAGGGTAAATACCTAATACTAGAATCATATTTGGACATTGGGTAAACATGAAACATGATCTGTTGCAGCACACTTGTATGTCTTAGGCTTGTTTTTTTTTTCCTAGTATTTAACTTTGAAGTATTTTCTGAGAAAATCAAAATCCAGCCTAGAACAGCTGTTTGTGCCCACACACACTCAGAGTTCCTGCACTACAGATGTTGCACCATGCCACCATGGAGACTTGGGACTAGGCTTAAGTTCGTCAGGTCGTCCTGCCTCCTGTCTGTGTGGTCACTGTTCACACTGTGCGCCAATCCACTTCCACTTCCTAATGACCTGCTTTTAGTCCCTACTGGTGTGTAGAGATTTGCTATTCTAGGTTGTGTCCTCAGCCTGTACCCACCTCGAATTCCCACAACCCCGGGGATTCACCCTTACAGGAGAAAAGATTAGAGTGAGGAAAGAGGTCTCTTCACACCCAACTATTCCCTCCAGTCCATCACATTGAAGTGGAACAAGTTCAAGCAACCTTCAGCTGGCCACGCTGCAACTGATTGCCAGAAACTGGCCGAGTTGGTCAGCTCTGTCCATGCTATGACTGTATATGAAGATGGATGATGCATCTCCACTTCAACCCACTACATAAAAATGAAGCCAAAGTATTGTGGATACAGTCACTGCCATCTTATGCTGGGGACATAATTTGGAGCCAGAATCTGCACAGTAGTGATCTCCATGGTAACGAGTTCCTGCTGTCTGACCAATTATCGGTAGCACCTTTGATTATAGGCACTTGATTGATACACACAGCTGTCAATCATAACGCCAAACCTCTTTTATAGCATCAAATAACTAATTAAATCCAAACTTATTTGAAAGTTTGGCCCATGCCCCATCTGCTTACATGGAGAGGGTGGGCTTTATGATCTATACTGCAGCCAGCCATCACGGGGTGATGGAGATGTTTTGGCTTCACTTTTGGGGAGTTGTCATGTTGTCCATTTTTATTACACAGTCTGTGGCACACACAAATAGAAGATGTGTGTGTATTTCTATTTTTGTTTCCTTTTGAGTGATAGAAAAATATAACAACTGACAATAATTTATCTTATATTAGACTTGATATAAAATAACTCTGTGAACTTGTTGCACAACAACTAGGGTGGGCGGTTTTGATAGAGGTCATTGTTTTCATCATGAATAATAGAAGATATAGATTGCAGATATTTCTGATTTTGGTGTCTGTGAACATTACAGACAACTTTGCATTCAGCTGAGGATAACACCACACGTTAGTTGGCAGATAGAGAAGGCTGCATTGCAGTAAAATATAATATTGTGTTGATGAATTATGTATCCTGAAGGAAGCATTTAAATAGAGAACATGAAGGGACCAGAATGTAGCCTAAGGCGAAGCCACAAATCTGTTTGACTACACTTAGAGGTGTCCTGGGAAGTTTTCTAATCAGTTATGTTTACACTCATTGTTCTCATCAACATGCCTTGTGTGTATCCTTGAGGCCTAACAAGTGTGTCAAAAGCATTTCCTTATCCTCATTAAACATTTGCAAAGATGCAAAAACATCACAATATACAAACATAACTGGGACCCACTCAAAACATTGCTCATTAGTTCCACTCTTGGTCAATAACTGCACACAAAACATTTGGTTAAAGAGTAGCTAATTGACACACAGATGTATTTTAATTGAACATAAAAGGTGATATTAAAAACAGCAAGTATTTTAGCTATTCATGCTCATTAACATTATCACAGATTCACAGTCTGAAAGAGTATTAATAAAAAGCCATGAAGTTCAATCAGTAAGTCTGCTCATTCTCAATGTCTCCACTGGGTACTTTTAATATCCGCACTGATCATGTACCACCTGGGAGCTGCAAGACTGCATTACCCATAATGCTCACTTTATGGAGGCTAGACGAGCCAAAGAAAAAGGAATAATTAATGTTAGAAATTTAATAATTTAATGAAACTACAGAAAACATTATGTAGTTAAGTATAATCTCAGCATGATGTTGTTTGCCAATATTTAAACACAGTGTGTGTGTGTGTGTGTGTGTGTGTGTCAGCCTTCCAGAGGTTTCTGGGGAAGAAGGATGTGTCCCAGGAGCTAGAAGAGGTCCACGCAGAGGCTCGGGCTCAGGACAACCTGCACACGGCCTCTGTGTTACAGCTGCTGAGGAACCGAGCTGTTCGCTGGCAGCTCATCACCATCATCATCACCATGGCTTGCTATCAGCTCTGTGGCCTCAATGCTGTAAGACCCAGCTCTTATTTAACTTTTCTTAAATTGTCAGTGGACTCCTGCCCTTTGAATTGTATCTTACTGTGATATTTATTGAGGATATAGTAATAACATTAGTATGTTCTCCTAAAAAAGCAATTTCCTTGGTATTTATATAATTATAAAAAATTAAAACATTCATGAAAAGAATCAATCATGCAAAACTTTCGTAAAATTTGACCAAAGATAGACCTTTCGCTACCATTTTCATGACAAATGTGCTGCATACAGTATTAGCAAGAGACTTTCTTGAAGGTGCTCTGTCATACCTCAAGTCACACCTCAAAATTTTCAATCAGTTTTGGGCCTCCATAGACAAATTAGTGCCGTGGCCATGGTGACAGGAAAGTGAGAAGTGTTTCCTGTTGTACTGGACAGACTCAGACAAGAGAAAAATCCTTTGTGCTTTCTTGTTACCAGGACCCCAGTCCCCTGATTTTAGCAATTGTTATCTCAGCCAAATATTTTTGGCCAGCAAGCAAGCAAAACAAATTGAAAACACAACACTGGCATGTTGTTAATATGGTTTTTAGTAAACTGTTTTCTGTTTACAAAATGGAGCAGAGGTGGAGCAACATTAGCACTTATGTGGATCCAAAGAAAAGACCCTGACGCAACAAGTCAGTGGTCGGATTCTAGTTAGTCGGGTCATTTGTGAGCATCTGCTGCACTTGTGTCCCACATAGTTGCCCCTTGTTGCCCCCTTGTCTGCTTTTTTTCTCGGATGATTCAACATGTTGAAATGGTGTCGATACAGCCAAGCCCATTGGTGGATGAAATTAGTCTGATTGGCAGTTCAGCTCAGTGCACGAGAAGAGACACAGAAGTGAGCAAAGTAAACAACAGCTAAATCAACAGGGAGTGAGACTAAAACAAACTTGTTACATGAGGTAAGATTATTTTTCTGAGCTCTTTAATAGAAACATTTCCTGATGGTTTGTGTTATTATTTACTGGCACACAGTAAATATACTTTGTTTTTTCAACATTAGACTGTGTTGTTACTGTGCTAACAACGGTCTTCTGGTTTCCCTTCTTGAATGAGGATTACAGACAACTGCCATCTGCGGATGTGGAGAATTATTTCTTCTCACACAGGCGCAGAATGTAAGTGCAGGTTGACTGTCGGTTATAGTCTCAGACGGAGCAGCAAAAAGCCAGGGGCAGTGATAGTGAAACATAACCTTAACTGCGCTGGGTCTAAAGTTTGCTTTAACTCACAAACAGCTGCTCCTCTCATCCATCAATCTGATCTGATAAACTCTGATTGGATTGACTAATCAATTATCCACCCCACCACTCAAAACTTCACAAACTGCTGCTGAAGGACAAAAACAGAGTTCTGCCTGTGCTGCGTTCACAGACCCCCAAAAACCTACAAATTTTGAAAGCGGACGCAGACTGATACAAGGACACGCAAGCAAGAGGAAACCCCACCCCCCATTTCCTGTCAGGTGCTGCCACACATAGATTGTAACTGTGTGGTAAACATGGTATTGATTTTATTCCAGTTAATCATCTGACTGCCGTAGCTTTGATCTGATACCAAGGACTATATTGCCAGAATTGCCAATAGCGATACAGATAAGGGACAGCAGTGTGTCATGATTTATGAGGTGAATAATCAGTCTGCTAAAGTAACAGTTAATAATGACCAGTTACCGTTTGAATATGTGACATTAACAAATGCTACAGATCTGATGTGACTAAAATATTAATTAGCCTACATTATATACCCAGATATTCTCTGCCTGAGCCTCTCTGAAAAGAGTCTTCAGTGAACTCTGTTGTCATCGGCGGTCTGGATGCTGAGGCATTTTCCTCCTCCTCCCTGCATTCTGTTCCTCCTTCACTCAGCCATCATTGCAGTTCTGTGTCAGATTAAACTAGTCAGAGTGCATGGCGTAAGTGCCAAGTTGTCTACACACAGTTTTACTCTTGAACACAGAAGAGAGAAACTGATCCCTATTTTTGTATTGATCCTGTTGACAGTAGAATCAGTCGCAAGTAGTAGAATCAGTCGCAAGTAGAATTGATACTTTGATCCTGAGCCTTTCTGTCACGCTCAGCCATCCTCCACCTGATGTGTTGCAGTGCACTTGCTGGGTGGTAACAGCTGTCAGCCAATTATGGGATCGACCCCTCAATCTTGGGCATATAGTAGATGCCAGGAGTTCTCCTGCATGAGGAGAAGAGTCGCTACTTATTGCTGTTTTCCAGCACCTAAAATGACAACAGTGAAGTGAGAAAAAAACTGACTTTAGGTTATGTTAATTCTGTTTCATTAGTAATGGGACGGCGAATGAGTGCCAAAAATGTACAAATAGAAAAGTTCTTACCATGACTTTTAAAGGCACTTTTTTCTTTTTAAAGGTCTAGTGTGCAGGGCTGAGTGGCATCTAGCGATGAGGTTGCAGATTTCAACCAACTGAAACCTCTCGTGTGCAAAGCGTGTAGAAGAACTACGGTGACCGACATGACAACGCAAATGGCCCTAATCCAGAGCAAGTGTTTTGTTTGTCCATTCTGGGCTACTGTAGATTTCATTCTTAGTAACAAAAACATAACGATTCTTTTGGCCAAAAGACATGGAACATGGTCTATTTGCATTTTCATGTCAGCAACCATGTTTTACACTGTACATACTTGGCACATGGGAGAAGTTTCAGTTAGTTGCGATCTGAAACCTCACCTGTAGATGCCACTAAATCCTACACACTGGTCCTTTAAGTGTGTCTATTAAGGCTCTACGATCAAGAGGGATGCAACCAAGACTGGTTCTTTAACTGATAGTAAGCAAATGGATTTTCAGCTTTTCATCAAATTCATGTTCACAATGAATATCAAAGAATAATATTTGTGCTCAATCTTTCATCATCAAATTTTCACGTTTGATAGGTTGATGGACTTTTCAGCAATATAACGCAAAGCTAGAAATCACAACGCTCATCTGAATTATCATAGATATGAACACGACTTCATTTACATACATTTTCACTGCAAGATGACAGAAATTTAATATAGATCACTGCGGAGGTCTTTATTTTGATTTACTGTCAGCATCAGACCTGTCAAATGACTTCAGTAAATATTACAGTCTGAATTGGTGATGTTACAGAGGCTTACTGTGCTGCAGTGGCACCGATTGCTGATTCTCAAGTTGACAACTGAGAAATATTCTTGCAACCACTGTTTCCAACATGAGTTTATTAGCTCATCAAAATCCATTTTATATCATATATTCTTTCTTTCTGTTTTTTTAATATACATATTATCTTTGATAGATCTGGTATTACACCAATGGGATCCTTCGGGAAGCAGGCTTTGCCGAGAACATTCTCCCCTACATCACACTGAGCACCGGGGCCATAGAGACTTTGGCTGCCATCATCTCGGTGAGTACTGCGACTTTAAATCACTCAGACAACTCTGATTCTGGGCAAAACACTGCTCTTGATTTAAATATTCACAAGGTACAGTTTGTCTTACTTTAGAGGTTGTCTTTAACTTGTGTCTGTCATTAAAATCCTCTACAAGTTCTTTTCATGCCCGAACATTCAAAAGGTTTAATTATGTCCGATGGGCGGTAGTATTTGCCAAATTTGGGTTACATTTCATTTTGAATGGCATTAAAAAAAGGCTTGAAAAGTTTTAAATCTAACTTGTCTGACTTGTCTAACTTGCCTGCTGCTTACAGTCAGGCACCTGGTCACTACCTTTTCATAAAGCCTCGACCTCACCTGAGTGCTGTGGTGGTACACACCCATAAACATCATGAACACAGAAAATTAGAAGAAAATATTAAAATACAGGCAGTAACCCTGAAAGTTCACTTTTGCAGTTCACTTTTACTTCTATTTTCATATTCTATTAGTCTCTAAAAAGAGTTCCCGAATGGGACACATGAAAAGCAAAGATTTGCAGAAAAAAAATACAGCAGAATGTTTCTTTACTATTTAATTATTATTTAGAGGATATAAAAGTGTGAATAGACAGTAGTTGACTTTCATTGTGAATGTGGTGGTTGTGATTTATGGAAATTATCTCCCACAGTGAATGCTCCACAGAGAAAGACCGTTTTGCCGTTTTAAGGAATCTGAGACCGCATTTATCTCTTCTTTAGATTTCATTTTTCCCCAAGACAAAATTTTAGTTGCTCAGCAGTAAACGTAATGCACTTGACAAAAGCTCTGTTATCGTTGTATCATGTGGAGGAACCTTACAACTGCAAAGCTGCTTGTCAGCTTAGTTGACGTGAAAGGCACTGCTGCAGGAGTGCAGTGGCAGCAGACCTGTATCTAAGCGATGGAGCAGAGAGCACTTTGCGGCAAACAGCACACTGAGTAGTTAGTTATTAATTAGGTGGGAGTGTCTCTGTTGGAGGCTTGTTAGGCAGATAATGTAGCATTCCACTCCAGAGCAATATGTGATGACTTCTGTGCAATAATTACTGTACATAACAAACCAATACTGATATAAAACATGCAAGAAATCAATAATAAAAACCCATAATAATTAGACCACTTTGCAAACTGCTTTTTCCGACATTTAATGTGCGTTCTAACAGATGGCAGCATTATGTACCAAAGAGATGAGTCCTGCTGAAGCATAATCTTATCCCCATCACATCTTCTGTTCCCAAGCAACAAACTGCTTTGACACAAGGTGTCCACACAAGAGAAAAGGAGTCGATTGTCTGCTGTATTCAATTTAAATCCAATTATCTGTTGCTGTAGGAATGCTGACCTACTGATGGCAGCACACTATCGATTCAGATTACACTGAATGAGGAAGAATTGTGCGGGCTGTTATCCACTTACACAGTAACTACATTACAGGCTGGATGATTCCAACCAATGACCCTTTTTGACCACAGAAATGCGTATTTTTAAGAAATTTTATTGCATTTTTAAAAATATAGATATGGTTGAAGTTGTGAAAAAAGTCCTTATGAACCAAAACACTGAGCTGACAGACGATAATTCTCTGTGGGTTTCTCATAGAGCTGTGACAATAACCACATCACATGACGCTACTGTGGTGATAGGATTGTCACCATCCTCACATCTTTTTTTTTTTTAAAGCCAATAAAGAAATTCATTTGGCTCTAATGCAGCCCCTCTACCTGTAGCCTCTTTTATTGTCCTGTCCACAGATAGTGCTGTGGTTACGTGTCACAAGTCATAGCCTGTAAAGATGGAGACTGGAGCTGCTGCTCTGGTGAGTTAGCAGACTCTGCACTGTGATATAAGACAGCAGAAATTACTGTTGTAGTAAACATCACAATCTCTTATGCTGAAGTTTAAAAAACATCCAGTGATTATGCTGTTAGTAATACTAGTACTAGTACCTACTGGGTGTAAATTCAGTTGTATGAGAATGGGAACTGCAAGGAGAGGAGGAGGACGTGAGATGGTGGGATGGGATGGGATTTTGTATCTTCACCACAGTAAGAAAAAATCTATATAATCACAGCCCTAGCTTCTCACTGTGAGCTACCCCTTTGACAATCATCTGTTACCTGCATATACGCTCCACTACACCACTGCACTTACGTAACATAAATTACAAAGAGCACGACAGCAATGTGTTGTTTTCTCATCATGTTCCAAAATACGTCCGAACTGAATCTGTCACTGTTAAAGTTCTAATTGATCTGCCTCTTCTGTGCTCTTGAGATGTCATGTAATTGCAAAGAGAAATGAATTCCCAACAACCAAGATCTGGGGCTTTTCACCTCCTGGGACTTTTTGGTCAAACAGGGCCATTAATTTATCAGTTTACATCTTTTCATCAGGACGTATTTCAAATAAGAACGTAGTAAAAAAAAAAATGCAGTGGGGAATGCACACTGCCATCTCTCTGCATTTAATTAATGTGTTAATGCCTTTTTTGGGGCTTCTATCTAACTCTGTGATTTATCTCAGTACAAGTACATTAAAGCCTTCTATCTACAGCAGTGAGAGGATCCCACTGAGTGACTTAGCTGCCAGGTGACTGACTTCAAACACCACTGTGTAGCCTACAGATATCAGTTCTCTCTCCAACCCTGCAGCATCTCCACGTGAGCTGCAGCCGAGTCACCCCCAACCACCTTTACTGAACACATTACTTATATTGCTGATAATAATGAGCCACCGTCTGTTTGACTGGCATACACGAAGAAGTCACAAATGATCAAAATTAAACTTGCATATCCATCAGTTGTAAAACAATGTGTTTATTACTTAACAGACTGACTTTGCTTATTTTTGTTCCTGGTGGTACAAGCAAACAAGATGCTAAAACCACAAACTGCTTTAATTTGTAACAGTATCTCAGCCACTGACAGACAGAATTTCCTTTGGGAAAAAGCAAAGTACTCAAAATCTTCCTTTCTGAGAGCAGCCTCAAGAGTTTTACAGACCAGTGTTAATAATTAATTGCCATTGAACGGACACCATTTGTATGAGCCTCCTGTTCACACTCACTTTGACATCCGGTGAGAAAGATTCATTTGACTTGTGGTTTCAGGGGCTTCAAATATTTATATTATTCAAATGAAGGTCTACCCATGGCTTTAAAAATGTGACCTTTTTCCATTTAGGGTGGCAAACATTTATAAGGTGAGATTTAATTCCCACATTCTGGGATATATGCTTCTTAATTCACCGCTGTCTCCATTTAGCTACAGCTCTGACCTTATTCCATTAGTGATGCCCTCACAGCACACAAAGCTGCCAACACACAAAACATGATATCTGACATATCAAGAGGGGGCAGAAACGCTCACAATAGGTCACCTGTAAAATCTGAGAAAAGATTACCTGTCTTTTTGCATTCTGTTCATGATATTAATGAGTTTTGGGAATACCTGGGCGTCGAGTACACCAAGACGACACCATTTCTCCTGGAATTGCTCTTTAGGGAAATTAAGATTGGTTCAGAGATTACAGACGAGACAGAACAAGAGGGCTGTCACTTAAGCATTGTTGCATGAAAATGAGAATGTGACACATTGATATGTTATATATTTTCAAGGTAAGGAAGCTGTATACAGTAGTCCAGTTAACTTTACTTTAAAGAGAACGAGGTTTAAACAAAACTTTTTACTCTCCATAATATAGCACAAGTATGTCCATTCAGCAGTGGAAGTGTACATGTCATACATCTTAATTATTAGTGCATTATTATTTGTGATTTGTAGTTAATGAAGCTGACAGCACTTCCCACAGCCCCAAAATTCATGTCATAGATGGCATTGCACGTACTTACTCACATTCAGTGCTTGTATGGCACATTCAGCCACCTGTCCTAGCTGGTCGTGAGATTCCTTTGACTGGTTGTAGCAATATAAGTGTATTTTGGTGACTTAGAGCTACAGTTGATAACATTAATGTGACATTAACGTAACATTTTCTTAAAGACGTAGATGAGACAGAAAAATCATGTCCCTCCTCCTCTTCTTACTGCATCTAATGACATTTGCCAAAAACTACTGTGGTACACTGAAAACAACCAATCAGAGCCCAGGAGTCTGTAACACAGCTGTCAATCACTGCTCGTAAACTGTGGTCAAACTGTCAAACTAGGCAGTGCTGAAATATAAAATCAAGATTCTGTAACTGTGTTGCCTATTTCTCACCTCAAATGTTTTCAGAAAAATATTTTAGTGCACTGTTTAGCTGTAAAATGAGACAGTTTTGCACTGGCCAGTGGGTGGTGCTTTGTATCATTCAACTGTATCCAAAATGGCAGCCAGTTCAAAAACTTTCTCACTTTACAGCAAAACAGTACACTAAAATACATTTCCAAAAATATCTGAGGTGAGAAATAGGCACTGTAGTAACAAAATCTTCATTTATGTTTGATACTAGTCTGAGAGTTTGACCGCAATTCACGAGCAGTGATTGGCATATTTGACAGCTGTATTAGAGACACACCAGCTCTGATTGGTTGTTTTTGTTCACAAGACACATTTCAGATTTTTTTTGGACAATGAAGCGAAATCAAATCAAAATCAAAATCAAAACACATTAATTCAGGTTCGTCATTGTGCACCATAATAACAGACAGTAATGCAGATAAGATGTCCTTCACAGGTCTTTGCAATAATCGGCTCAAATGATAATTTATCAAAATATATGCTTTAATTCAGTAATCACCTACCGGGAGTGTAACATCATTAAACTGTCCTCAGACCAGGACAGCCAAATGTGTTATCTCCTCCCGAGCTAATTTAACACCTTCTGTCTTCAGCAGCTTATTAAGGAAATCCCATAGTTGCTTTTGGCAATTTTAAACCTCCATTGCAAGGACATCAGTTCTTTGTTGTGGGTATCTTTATTATCAGAGGACTGTGGCATGGAGGGCACAGATTTTTAAGGGAAGGAAACTGTTCGTAATGAAAATTATAAATGTGTTTGACTGTATGTGGTTGCCCTGTGGCTCACTGGCAACCCGTTACTATTGCTCTAACGATGCATGATCGGAAAGGCTACAGCAGCAGTGTAAGTCGGTGTAGAAGATATTCAGGGCAGCTGGATGACTCATTCTGGCCTTTTTTTTTGTTGGAGTAACCGTATTTTTCAGCAATGTGAACACCTGTGGACAGAGAAAGGTCACTGATAAAGTGTATAATTTATAAGACAACTGTTGCTGACTGTTGAAGCCGCAGGAAACTGCCTTTAAGAAACATTAATTTCTGAATGTCGAGGTGGCCTGGGGGCTTAAAAGCACATGTCATTTAACCCCATTCAGACCCAAACTGAAGACTTTTTTTAATGTCAGTATTTTCACCTCTCTCGCTCCATTTTACTGTAAAATCACAAGTTAATAGAGCCATTAAAAAAGTTCATTAAAAGACATCAGCAGGGTTTTCTCTGGCTTGAAATAGGGTGGTACCAGCCTAATCATGTGCACACACATGCATGTGTACTGTCTCTTCAACTGGCTCAAGGAAACACTTTTTAGTCCTAATTATCATATAAGTGGAAAAAAAAAAACATACATTTTGGGCAAATTGTCACACATCGATAGTCAGTTATGTCTAAAATGTTCATCTGCAGTTTTCTGTAATAGTCCCAGTGATATTTGCTTGTGTACTGAAGTAGTATATAACATTATATAACTTTGTTAATATGTTTGAGACTGAAAACATGATCACAAATACCAATATATTGATACACTGAATATCCTGTAAAACAGTTATATTCTGCTGACAAAATATTACTTACACAAAAGTAGATCTCCTGTTTTTGAAGCATTAAAATAATTTGAAAAAATAAATATTTTAGTTTATCCCCTCTCAAATACTTTTGAGAGGGGATAAATAGGGGAGAGGCTCTTTTCTTCCTCCGTGGCTGTTCTAGGGAATGCTTTTCCTGGGGGATATTCCAGAAAGTGGGTTTTGTGAAAACTCAGAGTAAGTTAACCCTGAGATAAGGGAAACTCAGAGTTAGCCGTTCCAGAAAGAGAGGTAAATGAAACTCTGAGTACATTACCATGGTAACAGACCCTGTGAACATAACCTGCTCGCTGGCAGGTTTTCTATAAGAAACCCTGAGCTCACCCTGTCTCCTCCCTCCTGCCGAGCCTGAAGCAAGCTGTCATGGGTTGTCCATGTGTAGGAAATCTGATCGACGCTGGGAGAGGATCTTCAGACCCCGTTCAGATGTGCTGTCATTTCCCAATGAATATCTGTTTGAACGCTACCGGCCACACATATCAAATCTGACACAACGTGGACGTACACTCTCATCAGAGCAAATGTGCATTGCTCTACGTTTTTTTTTTTGCGAACGGCAGCTTTTCATGTGATATTGGTGATACAGAACATATATATGTGTGTGTGTGTGTCTACATGTTACACTTTTGTCTAAGGGAGTGGTAAATGGCGGCCCTCCACCTGTTTTGCAGGCCTCTGCCTTCCTTCTGTTGGCTGAGTAGAACTCAAATGTTATTAAGCAGGATATTAGGCAAGAGGACATAAAAGCTGAAACAGTATTTTTGGGGGTTAAATTACTAGTGGCCTACAGGACATGATGAAATAGCCCCTTATTTAAGCTACTTTGTTTAATAAATCAAATATGAATCAAACTAAAGAAAGGTCCAATCATGGCCCAGTGAAATATGCCTCACCTGTTTGAATGATGTTTTTATATTTTATCCTAAGCTGCTTCCAAGTGTGTTTTTCTCCTGAGAGATTGCACCTACATGAAAATCAGATTTTATTCAAAACCACTACACCACTTTTTCACCTGTATGCTACGATTTTAATTAAGTGTGGTTAAATGTTAAATGAATGGACTGGTGCATTCAAACGTACGCTTTGACTCGGGCAGCAGTTTCCTCCCATGATGCCTCTCTCTCCTTGGCAGCTGCAGCGGTGTTATTTTTTTTTTACGAAATATATGCTCCTATTCGCTGTAGGCATTCATGAGCACCTCCAATTCCACAGGTGTAAAATAAGTTGGGTCGCTTTTTCTCTCTGGTTGCCATGGTGACTTGACGTATCAGGGCTCCATTGAAAATGGCTTTTTATTGCGGTTGTGCACGTGCATAACCCGAGGTGAACATACTCAGAGTTGATTGAACTAATTCAGATCAGCTGTTCTGGAACCGGATACTCGGAGTTTCCCATCTCAGGGTAAGTCAACTCAGAGTTCAGGATTAGACTCAGAGTTTGTTAAACCTCCTACCTGGAATACCCCCCTGGTACACTGCAAGGAAACTATAGAAGAAGGAAAGGACATGACATCATTGACAATGTTTTTGCACTGGAGCCAGAGATTGGTGTTATTGCAATTCGAGTTACTGGGGTGGGCACAGCAAATCACAATATAACCCATCATATCTTGGTTGTTTTAACCTTAACTGAAAAAGCCTCCCACCAAATAAATAACAAACGTTATTTTATGTTGACATATGCATTTGTTTTTCCTTGTTGTTGGTCTCTAAACAGATCATAGCTCTGTCTAGTAGCTGCATCTCAAGCCCCTGCTGGATCCAAGACATCTAACACTACCTACTGTTAGTGGGTCCATGTATCTGATTATCAATAACTAACTAACTAGGAGGGCTAATGTTAGATAATATCTCCTGTTATTGTCAGGAGGTGGCCAAATTATTACAGAGTTGGACCTTCATCACACCTTACCAGTACTTGTTACTTGGTTTGTCAATATTAGCATTTGCACTTTGTTTAGCTAACGCTAGCCAGCTATATCTCTGTTGACATGCCATTTGGACCATAAACGTTTGCAAGCAATAATCCTTGTGATGGTGTGAAAGAAATTATGTTACAGCCGCTCTATCTTAATTGTTACAATGACTTATAGGTGTGCTACCTAATTAATTTCAACATCTGATGAATAAAGTTAATATGAATGTAAATTGGTGAGGCAAAGTGCCAGGCATTGTAGCACACCGTCAAGTCCTAGCTTGGCAAATATTTATCTAACTGACAGAAGGAGGCAGCCACCTTGTATTTCTCTATACAGCAAAACGCTAATCGGATGTGTTTCATTAGCCTCTTGAAACGCTTGTCAACAGAGTTTTACATAACTAGACTTTCCTATACTGTGTAGCAGAAATTCTGTCTCTCGTATCTGCTTGACCCTCAGATCTTTGTAAAAATGCTGCCAGTAATCCCCCGAAAGACTCAGGACAAGAGTCAGGGCTTTTGCTACAGTAAGGCCAAGGCTTTGGAATAATCTGCCTCCTTATTTGAGATTGGCTGAGCTCTGAGGTGCACACAGACTGAACACAAAACAAGTATATGCCCTGCTGTTTGCTGTACCTCTGTGTTGTGTTAGCCTGAAGTACAACATTTTGCAAACACTAACTCTGTGAGTGTGTTTGCAGCGTCCCTGTATTTGTCTACGACAGTTTGAAACTGATTTTAAAATTTACTACCAACTCCAGGGGCCAGATAAACAAACACATACGAACAAAAATTGTGTAAACACAGCACAATCTGTGAAATTATATTTCTTTTTTGGCGTTCTTCACATTGAAAGGTCGAATGAGTGGTGGAGCAGATACAAGTATCAATATGCAAGCGAGTGTTTCAGAGCATGTCTACATTCATTTATGGCCACCTATGGGAGTGAAAATAAGGCTGACTGATGTGCCCCCAGAGATTTATAAAACAGTACCAGGCATACGTGCAGCTTTATAAATCTGACAAAACGTGCATCTGGCCCAAGTTGTTTCTCTTATTTTTCCTCCAGGCCCTCTCCTCTTGTGCTCCCATCTCATCTCATGCATTAATGGGATGTCGTCATGAAGCTTGAGATAACAATGAATATTTTCTTGGTGTTAAGATGTTTACAAGTTCAGACCGCCTGGAGTAAAATTTTATCCATTCCTGTCCCTTTGCATCTGTTCATATCTTTCCATTGGCCTTGTGTGCATTTATGCTGCCTTTGAATTCTGCATCTCATTAAATCTAAATGCATCATTAAGCATCAGCTAGGGACTTGTTTATTCTGCTTTTATTAAGCTTTGTTTAACTCTTTTATTGCATTTTAATTCTGATCCTAACACTGAAACATCTTTATAAAACATATTATGAAAAAAAACAGTCACAATGTATGATTATTTAATACAAAATGCTGTCCACTGACCTCTTACCCTCCTTTCTAGTGCCCTACTGGGCCATCGCCCTTTCACTGCCGCACACTTGTCACTATACGGCTGGCTGAAACACAAGAACTGTGGAGTGCGTGCCAGCCTACATTAAATCACACACACATCCGGCCGTGTCGTCATAATCTGTAGCCCTTTGGCAAGTTTAAGTCTAAACACAAACAAATTGGCACGAAATACAATAACTGGCTTTATTGTCGCAAGAAAATGAAAGAATAGCAGTCACACTGACAAAACTTAATGGATGCTGATGGATTTTCTAGCCTGACTAATTCTGCCTGTGGAAGTTGTTTCCATGCTACACAAATACGATAATCTGCTTATGACTTTCTGTGCAGGCATGAGCACAAACCCTGACATCTTCTGCCATGCTTCGACTGCAGACATATGCAGGAGTAACGGAAAGCAGAGCAGCAGCTTACACAAATGTTTAACACAATCTAAGAAGCAAACGTATCAGTATTCTCCTTTAATATCTTTGTCCTCCAAGGTCATTTGTGTGTTGATTGTCACTTGTGTGAAAACAATCAAAGGGTCATTGTCAGTGTCTGTTAATGTGGCAGAGTCATCAGTCTGACCTCTTTAGAGTCTGCCCAGAGGTGGGATATTAGGTTGCATTTATAATGTGCGAGAGTGGTCATTTATTCCAGCTTCATCAGTAGTTCATAGTGTTGTTATGCGCACAAAAATGGACGAACACTGGAAACACGTCATCAAATTTTGTCATTAAAGATATAATATGCAGGATTCTCATCAAAACCAAAAGTAACCCTTAAGACATGGTACCTAGAACCTAGGTCCGTTTAGTGTTTCCACCGCAAACAGTACCCTTAAATGTGGGTGGAGTCATTGTCACTTACTGCTCCGTCCAGTACTTGCTGTATTTCCTCATCATAGGTGGCACAGATAGAATGTCTGCACCTTGTTTATTGCCACTAGAATGGAGCAGCACTCCGACATTTTCAGAACAAAATAGAACAGGCTGCAGTGAGAGTCTCTCTTGATGGGACATTTAAAAATAGTGGGGTTTTGCATTTAGTGCCTCTTGGGCAAGCACAGCCAGCCTGAGCCCACAGGAATGACTCTCCATTATGCTTTTTTTCTCCAAATGAGGATTAGAATATACACAGTTCACATAATCTGGTCAGTATTAATATATTTTTGAACATTTAAAGATCCACTCATTACTAAAAGTGTATGTCATTCAAGAAGGACAATAAAAACAAAAGTAATTGTCAAAGTTGTCATATTGAAATTTAAGGTGTGCTGATGGATTCATGTTGTCAACTCATGCATTGAGTAACATTACAAGTTAAAGTTCCACCTTTAAAGTTGCCAGCAGTCAGCTGTTGCATAGGCAGCAAAACATCCTTTATTTTTATAGTTACAGTTCACTAATGTAAAACTTACCACGGTATAAACAGTGGTTACAAAACCAGCCACAACTCAGCCCTGAGCAGAGTGACTGTCCACCACTGACCAATCAACAGACTGCAGTATTCACAGCTCCACCATTTAGTACCAGATCTGTGTGCTAGGTACCCCAACAGAGGGGGGACCAAAAATGGGGACAGTATGGAACGGTGCCATTGGGACCATTCACAACTTTTCACCGTGGAAACAGAAAAACCCAACTGAACTGAACCATACCGCACTGCTTAGTGGAAACGAGGCTTAAGCTGCACAAATCCAAGAGGAAGCTTTGAAAGTCACTGACACAGCGCCAAACAAGTGCAAACATAGCGAACAAGAGTGAATCTGAGTTTGACTTCCACAACTGCTGTTGATATTGTTTGCAATCAGTAAACGACAATTCCTGTATAGTGTACACCAAAGGAAAAATCTGCCTCTTAGTATGACGTCCTCTGTTGCTCAGGAGACAGAAATGAGAGGGACATGTGTTTCTCGTCTGTGGCTCGTTTCAGTTTCATTTAAGTCACATTTGTTTGTCCTGAAATTCCTCAGGAGAAATAAGGCAGCCCAAGGGGAGACATTGAATCAAAGCAATCGACAGATTTGAGATTTAAGTCAGACATAAAGGAGAAGTGTGGGAGATCTCACTATCGATTAGATTCAATCTCTTCCATGACTCAGTGTTTCTCACTTGGAGCAATAATGGAACTATACAGCAAAAGTCTCAAATGTTTTTCACTTGGAAAATGGACAGCACTTGTTTAGCACTCATAGCGCTTTTACACTACATGTCACATTCACACATTCACACTCACTCTTCTCCGACATGCGGACTAGAGGAGCTGGGAATCTAACTGCCAATCTTCCGATTAATGAACAACCCAATTTACCTCTTGAGATACAGCCACCCCTGGAGCTATAATAGTGCTATATCCACAACACATTTTTATTTTTTATTTGTAAACATATCTCAACATCCACACAGTGCAAGGCCAAACAACATTTTTAAATGTAAAAATTATAATCTGTGTGGGAAAAAAACAGAAATAAATAAATAGAGTGGGAAAAATAATAGTAATGCATAATGGGCATAACAAGTCCTTTTTGCCTCAGTCAGTTTGAGATGCTTATTGTGGTGATGTGCTTTAATAGATAGCCTCTAGAGGGTGGCAGCGACTGGAATCCAACACACCTGCCATGTTCATATTGCTTCTACAGCAACATAATGCTTGTGCAAGATCATGCTGATGGCAGGATAACTGCTACTGGCAGACTGCTAGTGCCTCCAAAAAACCCTGGCTCCTACTGACTTCCATTCAACTTTTCTGTAGAAATACTAAGTAAATAATTACTTTTACAGGAGTCATTCTGGTGTCATTACCTTTTTGGGACCTTCTTATATATATATGCACTGACGGTCCTTTGACGCCCACCACATGGGGCTTGATTGACACGTGTGACATACACAGCTGATCCAATCCAACTCCTTGTGCGTCTTTAGCTCCACTCTTAGCCAACCATATGGCCAATATGGCCACTTCTGGCTTCAAATAAGCAACATGGCAGAGGTCAAATTCAAAACTTAACGCTTCAAAATAGCAGTCCGTTAACCAATGCGTGACGTCACAGTCACTGCGTCCATTTCAAATTTTTAGTTTATAGTGTGTTCACAAAAAACAGCTCCATCAAACACTGGTGTGGTTTCTTCTTCTTTGTCTGGCTCATTTTGGTAAGTGAGATCATGCCCCAAATAACCACACCGTGACCACCTGATGAGCACAACTGATGAGCCCTGAAGCTGCTGCCAGGCTTCAGGGCTCTGACTGGCATCGAGGGTGCCCCGCTCAGATAAGCTGTCAGTGCAGAACGAGCTCACATTAAGCATATTGATGTTTATATTTTTTTTAGAATAGACTGAAAATTGCTGGTGGTGCTTCACAGCAAAACACTGTCTTGGTGTTGCCTGTTCATATACTATTTTTTCTGAATGCTTAAGTAAATTCTATTGTAGTTGAATCTTGGTCCTGAAATACATGTTTACCAAACGGGGGGTGAGGTCTTGTGACTACAGTATAGCAGGAAATGGTAGCTGCATTGGATAATGATTCCTTTCTGAATATGCAAATCCTAAAATTATTTAATGCAGTGACAAAGCAAGGTTTGTTCTATTAGGTATTTAGAAAAATATTAAATTATGGCAGCTTCAATGCAATGGACCTGTCTCAAGCCCCGCCCTACTGTATTTCCTTGATTCTCCAATCACAACTTCTGCTTCTAAGAAAAGTTGCAGTTGTGATTAGAGGATCAAGAAAAGACGGCAGGGCTTGAAATAGGTCTATTATCAGTCAGATCTAAAACACATGAACACATGAAGATGAGATGGGAACTATTTAAGACTGTTTAGAGACCTTTTTTTTTATAGATCATACCAAGTCAAATCTGAGACGTATTTTTAAGTCTGGAATAGGATTGGGGTGAGATTATGCAAATATCAGTCTGATTGACGTTTGACAAGCAAAAAAAAAAGTGTTAAATTGAGCGTCATTTAAGATTTACTTCAAATCACTTGTATAAAATGTTCAAGTCTGAAATGCTCAAGTCTGTTTCTCAAAAAAAAGTACAATGAGACATAGATAACATTGTCTTTTTTTTTTTTAACCACATTTATCTCACTGCTGTCCAGGAGGAACAAAAAAGAACTTAAGGAGATCTCATTTCTGATTTTTCCTTCCTCTAGGACTTTTAGATTAAAAGTTTCTGGGGTTTTTGTAGAAGTTGGTATGACTCACAGTAATATTATTGATATATAGACATTAGCAGAAGATTTAAGTGCTGTAATGGGAGATCAGAACTCATGGAAGAAGTGTATTTGGGCATATTGTCACGAAACGCAGACTGTTTAATGCACACATTCAAGCCTAGGGGCAACTGTATAATACTCAGAAGTTAATCAACAGCCCTCATGTGCGAAGAGGAGCGAACACCTGAATGAAAGAATCAAGGATTCTCATCAGTTATAACATACATTTCTAAAGTGAACAGACACTTCACTTCTGTTCCCTCTCTTTATCTATGTAAGAGGCTTATTCACACACACACACACACACACACACACACACACACACACACACACACACACACACACACACACACACACAGAGAAATAGGCTCAACCATATTCAGTCTCTTGTACCCTCACTTTAATTAGTGTGGTTTCGCTCAATGGTGTGTGTGCTTCCGTCTGTGTGGGGCTGCAGAGAAACTTCCCGGTGCCTTTGGGAACCAGTGGGACACATGCACACACACACACACACACACACACACACACACACACACACACACACACACACACAGTGGATTCTAAAGCGTCTGGAGGCAATCCAAATCTAAAGCAGACAGATTCTTGGACATAACCTGCTGCCAACGAGAAACTGTTCTAACGAAAACAATGGCCGACAGAAAACTCCACCTGGATCACATTTTCTTGTTGTGAGGCAGCCCAGCGGCTCTCCTATACCATGCATAGATGGAAAAACATCTCAAGTTATCTTTTCCACCCCTCTCTACTCAGAATCCCATTGCTGTAGGTATATATACCATACAAATACCAGTGACCTTTTTCCACAGCTTTGTGAAATCCCACTGGTTTGGCGAGTTAAGGGCAGTGTCATGAATACATTAATGCTTTGAGGCCACAATGAAAGAAGGCCTGCAGCCATGGCGAGGGCTTTGCTTGGGGGGCTTGAGTGTGGCAGTGAATGAGTATGGCCTCCATCTTGTGTCCTTCACTGCATCCATGACCCAAGTAGAAAGACACCTGGATGGAGAGCAGAGTGGCTGTGGAATTATTGATGAGCCACATGAGTAAATCTCTGCATGTATCATATGATGCATTATGTATATAGTATCCTCCACCACCCACTTTCAAAAGAATTCTCTGGTGGTTTGAGGGGTAAAAGCAAATAAATGAGATATGCTTCCTCTTTCTTCAGCAAATCTTTACGGTCATATCCTAGAATGGTACCATATGGCACAAACAGTATGATATAGAAAGCTGAGAAAATGCACATGCGCTCAGATAGATTGTAACATATTGAATGATCACACATCTTCAGCAGTTCAATGTGTTGTTCAATGTTGAGTGGGTGTTCAGACCGAAAACAGCCCTGCGTTAAAACAATGAAAAGGACTGTGTTGGTGGGGGCGTGTAGCTTCAGGTACCGGTGAGACAGGTTTACTTTTGGACCAAACAATTCTGGGGACTTCCTGAGAGGAACAGCCCACAACTTTTTTTTTCTGTGTGCATTCACACCAAAAACAGGAACGCTGAAGTGATGCATGCCAGCTATGGAAGATTCTCACATTCTGCTTTGACAAGTCCAAATGGTGTTGTATTTCATCTGTCTCACATATGCTCAGTAAAGCCTGGACTTCACTGTCAGTCCATTCGATCATGTTTTTTTCCATTTTGGGTTTCTTTTTTGGTCAGTGTAAAGGACTTGTGTTGTCCTACAGCCTTTAGCCTTGGTCAGTAATGGGAATGGTTGATTGTTATGCTTCAGGTAACAGTCAAGTCAGCAGAAGGCCTAAAAGAGGCCTTGAGATCAGGCTACTTGACCTTTGGTATGAACGCACTCCATCTGTTGTCTCCCAGTCGTGGCCTAGCTGGCTCTGTTATTATAGATCCCAAGGCTAAGGGGAAGGGAGTGCCCTGTGCCTCAGGGTCAACAGACCAGAGCCTCTTTTTAGATATGTGCATTTTGTAAGAAACTGTCAAGGTGATTTAGAGTGAGCCAGGTGTGCATGCTTGTTGTCTAAAGTTAGGAACCAATAGAAATTTCACAAAGCCATAGATCGGTACAGAATAACCTTATTTTGGAACGTGGAGTGTTTGGGTTAAATGCAAGAGATGGGCAAAAACACCCTCAGAATCTCTGGCTGGCATACACAGTGTTACACTGTATGTGGAGCTGTGATTCTCCTTGATCGAGTCTTCATGAAATATTGTGTGTGATACATCAATGCCTTCTTCAGCTATTAAATCATCAGCTCTGAAAAATTTTCAGTGGTTACGAGCTGCTGTTTGTGTATTGTGTTGTCTGTTGTTTACATGGCCAACACATTTTCAAAAATGGCGGCTGATGGTGCTGCTTGTCTTATGCGTTCAAGAAGTCAACTTACACACACAACATCTGGACCAATCATTGTACACTAACGTAGCTCATGGTTCCTCTTGTGCTAGGATTGTACCTACTCTGATATGCAAGCTAAAATAATCCCTCAAAGTGGCGTTCTAGAAATTACGATCGTTCCTAGTACTTGCGGCGCAGGCATAGTCAAAAGTAGAGATGTAAATCACCAGTTTCATCATAATGCAATATTATATTGAGTCTTTGAACAATGATATGATATTTGCTGATAGAATTTTGGTTTGATTCTATTAGGGGCCTGAGATCAATGTGAGACAGTATCATATGCCCGTTTAACACAACCACTCACAAAAGAAGCTGCCACCTTTTTTTTTTGCTTTTGGCTATAAAAGAGAAAAACAATACAGAAATCCCTGTAAGTGATTGTTACCACTTGAGTGCAGTAGAGTTTAAACTTACTCTACTAACACACATAAAACAGCACATGGAATAAGTTAGCATTCAGAGCTCTTTGTCAAAAAGTAATTTCTGGAAGAAATATTTTAATTTTAACCCAAACCACGATCTTTTTCCTAAAATTCCAGGGTTATCTGGTTTAAAGCCCTGAAGGCAAACTTTACCAAACAGCCATTAAACATGAATTAATAACAAGATAATTTAACAAAAGTGGAAAATTTAACTCAGTAATAACTGTCAAGGTTCAAGGTTTGTTCAAGCCCTTTTGCACCGCATAAATTATCCTAATGGCTGACAGAGTTTTCCGCTGCTCATAGCTTAACAATTTACATGTATTATTTACTTTTTCTTACTCTCCATTCGTTTAAGTTGATGCATTGCCTAACAGAACAGCCAGTTGACTTTTAGCCTGCATGTTCTTTTTTTCAGCCAAACATTGTTAAAACAGAGCAGCTAATGTTACTATAGCAACTTAGCGGAGTGAGATGCTTGGCCAGGCAGGTTTTCCTGAGTGTTTTATCTCATAACATTACATGTAATTACACATTACATATGGTGTGTGCTTTGATTCTTGACCCGTAGTTTCTCACATATTTTCACACTGTATATTTATTCCAGAGTCAAAGATGACGCAGATTTTCAAAATAAAGGAGTATCCCAAAGATAATAATATGAATTAATGTTTTCACTTTGCATTGATGATATTAAATCATTGACCATCGAATCAATACATCGATCCTGATCAATGGATTATCACTCCCCAAGTGAAAAGGGGGGATTATGTTCTTAGAACTCCAGGAAATCCAGACAGAGTAACGGATTAATGAGTTCTAAGGTTTATCAGATTCAAAAACACTACAGATAAACCCTCAACAACACATAATACAGCATCAAAATTACGACAATCCCATGGCAAGCAGTAGAAACTTGAACTTGAGCTCTTTAAATAAGAGAGAGGGCTGTGTTTTTTCATGCATGGCTAAACTCAGTCTGAATGCGGCCTAAAAGTCCACTGTCCCACTCACAGCTCGGTGAGGCTACTTAGGCACAACAGTTCTTTGAGATAAATGCTACTGCCAGCATGCTAACATGTTCATAGAGGCAATGCTAACATGCGTTTACCATCTGTTTTAACATGTTAGAATGCTACTGTAATTAGCTCTAGACAGAGAGTACAGCTGAGGCTGATGGGAATAACGTAAGTTTTGCAGGTATTGGGTCATAAATCAAAGCAACGGGCAAGGTGAAATTCTGACCTGGTGACGGTGCTAGATGAAACGCTGATCACCATTAAAGTCATTAGGGTTCATCCTCTGGACACCATGAACATCTGTACTAAATTTCAAGGCAATCAGTTTAATAGCTGTCGAGATATTTCACAGAAAAAAAAATGTCAACCTCATAGTGTCACAACAGGTAAAGTCAGGGGATCGCCAAAGTCAGTCAGCTTCATCCTCTGGGGAACATGAATGTCTGCACAAACTTTAATGAGAATCCATCAAATAGGTGGGAAGATATTTCAGCCCGGACTGACTTACAGACTGACATTGACATTCCCAGAGCCGCACCGCTAGCAAAAAATAGATTTATAATCACACAGCCGTTGTACAGAAACACCTTGAAATGTGTCTAATATGCTGTTTTTTTCCTCCTGTTCCCAGGGGCTAGTGATAGAACGAATCGGGAGGAAGCCCCTCCTCATCTTTGGTTTCTCTGCCATGGCCGTGTTCTTCAGCCTACTCACAGTGTTCCTCAATTTCCAGGTAAGCCCCCCTTCCTCTTCTTATAGTAACTGGCCTCATTCCAGACATACTGTAAGTGAAAAGGTGTCTCAACGCATATAAGTGCTTTGCACTGCGGCCCAATTATACCGTGAGCAGACTGCCATCAGAATTCCCACTGATGAGGTTATTATAGATCACCTCTGCTACATGTACATGTATATTTCTTACATTATAAAGCTTATGTCGTCAATGGAAAGTATTTATATCTTGCTTAATTAGTACTGATCAGGAGAACTTGCACATGACAGCAAAAGAAATGTAATATACAATTATATTTATAACTCTTTCCTGGATTTATTTGTTGATGTTTGCTGCTTAAACAAAAGCAAAATAAAATGTAGGCTGTAGCTATATTTCCCTAATATATTTGTTGTGATATTCCTGGTCAGAACTGAGTCATAACGTCTGCCAGCATAATGATTATGGTCACCGCAATACCATCTGTTTTGTTCTCTTATCTAGGACAGTCTGTCATGGATGCCCTACCTCAGTTACATCTGTATACTGGCTGTGATTGCATCCTTTTGCTCCGGGCCAGGTAAAATGACTGACCTACATTACTGGCTAAGAATTCTCTTTTTTCTTCTTCTTCTCTTGCTTGATTTTTCATTTTCTGTCCCACAATCCTTCTTGAGTGCTCTACTTCACTTGTAACTGCACTTAAAAGAGATTGAGTAAATAGCCTGCAGATCTTTATAAGATTACGTTATTCATATTTGGCTGTAATTTAGTGAAGCAGTGGTTGAATAATACATGTAAGTGACCC
Source organism: Cephalopholis sonnerati (assembly GCA_019142605.1). NCBI lineage: Eukaryota > Metazoa > Chordata > Actinopteri > Perciformes > Serranidae > Cephalopholis > Cephalopholis sonnerati. The sequence goes on from JAGQAX010000002.1 coordinate 33,956,277, forward strand.
AACTCAGGTCTTCTCTTTTAAAACTAGCAAGGGACATGGAGCTGTATTCGGAGCTCTTTTTAGACTTAAACAACTGGAATAATGAGCCAACGAGTTACGTGGTGACAACTGTTATATGTTAGTGTACTAAATAGGAGCCGTACAGTATATGTATATATATATATCAGCACTGCAGATGCACAGGTGACAGTGTGAGTGTGCACAGTGGGCCTCGGTGTGTGGTTGACTTTGAGTTTCAAGGTGAGGCTTTCGCTGTCATCAGACAGTACATCCCATCAGAATAATAATGTCTCCAGGGAGTGTTAACACAATAAAGTGTCTGAGTGTATCAGAATGAGTTGACAATAGTGGAGGGGTACAAAGTGTGGCAAAATGAAGACTTTTCACCACCATCACATACAGAATACCAGAAGAAGCACCTTTGATTTTTCTAACTCTATAGGGACCGTGTTCTTTAATAAAAAGAAGAAAAAGAAAATATTGAAACATCCACACAAACAACTGTAGGCTGCACAGCGCCGCCACTGTCCCCTATTAATATATAATACCAGCTTTTGATCGCTCAGTGCCTAGCTTTGATGCACCTTTGCGGTAATCGTTGAGGGAAGGGAGACTGTTTCTCATTTATTTCATATGCACAGCAGTGATTTATAGTCTTCTGAAACAAATGAAGCCCCTCAGTGCTTAGGGATGGTGAATGACTGGGAGAGGAAGAGAGGAAAATTCACATGAGGGACGACCCCAGTGGTGCTTTGAGCTTGTGAGTGGATAAATGAGGAGCCATCGTTCTTCTCAAGTCATTTTTACCATGGAAACAGTGGCCCAGATATCAAGTTGAAGGAGACCACAAAGACTATGGAAAGAGATTCAGGATGATAATTGTTTTTGAAATGATGAATTTAAAGAGGAACACCAACTACATTATTTTTATGGCCTAGGAAAGTTCAGTCAATATTTGAACATGAGCTATTCTCTCTGAAACCCATACACCAGAGACGCAAGTCTTACAGTAGATGTATAAAAAATATGGAGCTGCTTCATTAACAATTAATGAGAGAGTGATTTTGTGGACCCACAGAAAGTTTGTTTTCTTGTTTTCTTGTAGCTTTTTGCTACTGTACCTTTCCCAGTTCTGAAACAAGAAATGTACCCATAAGGACCTAATCACACCAACACCAACAATAATTTCTGGGTAGGCAACTCATTGATTTCCAATGCAGAGATGTGTTCATTCAGCAAACTTGATCATTTCTGGTGTCATTTTCGTCCATAACTGTAATGTTTAAAGATATATAGTAAAACATGGTGGTCTGACCTTGACGTTTCTGATGTGCTGATTTAGTGTACTGTGTTGCTAGTGTCTTTGATAAACTAAGCAATGTACTGCTGGGGACGGGGGCCAGAGCAAAATGTATTTTAGCCACATAAAAGAATCATTATCAGTTTAAGTGTACGCTATATCTAAATTACTTTCACCGCTTTACCTTACACACTAACTGATGGAGGCCATGGTAGATCAGCAACTCCCCACAGTAAAATTGTTGTTTTTCTCATGGAGTCTGGTGGCATTAAGATAACAGCTTTAGTTCCTCATTGAAAAGGCCGTCAGACGGCAAGGTTAAGCGATGAAAATATTATGAATGGAGTGCACACTTAAAGTGATATTGATTTTTTTAAGGTGGGCCTTTTTTATGTGTATGAAAACTAACCAACTGAGGCAGCATTTGCTCAGCGCTGTTTAATGTTTTGTACATGACACAGGGGTTTTCTACACAGCAGTTACTGTAAACAAACACTGTGATTCAGTCTTTACTCAGAACGTTCCCTTGGATGCTCTCAGTGACATAACATCTTTCCAAATTCATTGCCTAGCAGCTTTATTTGTTTATCCTATGACATCACAAATTTGATTTTTAGCACTCCAGTTTTTGGATTTTGTAGAGAGTTGTTTGTGTTCACTAATATTTTGGGGCTGTCTTAGACCATAGCAAAAACATGAAGTTAAAAATGGGCATAGTTCTCCTGTAAGGGCATTGGTGAAGTGGACATTTAGTAGTGCTTAGTTATACAATTAGACACTGGATATATTTTTTATATCTTATATCTATAAAGTGTATTTTTTTATGAGGTATTTTGTTCACATGCAACTATGACTTGCCATCTGCTTGCCCACCCTGTAGGTGTTATGACTATATGTTTGCTTAACTACATATAACCTGAGAGATAAAACACTGTCAGTATTGTCTAAGATTAGTCATCTTGTGATACAGATCTCTGTAAACAACCATTGAGCTGCAACAATGTTTAGAGAAGGCAATTTCACTTTCCAATTGCCAGTAAATTCCACAATTTTCTATTTGTATTCAAAGAGGGCAATATGTGAGCAATCTCTCAGGTTTGGAACGCTCAATAAATATTTAAATCTCGCTTTCAGTTCAAGGGGGCAGCTAGAGTAAGTTTGCAACCTGCAATTCAGAACTATTAGAATTATTTTAACATTTATTTTTAATAGCTATTGTCAGCCCTTCATTTCCTCCTTTCCTGCCTTTTTGAGACTCTCATAAAATCCCTCTTTAACTCATTGTAAGCTATGACATGATTTTGTTTCTATAACAGCTGCACCGTTAATTTTTATAGCCTACTTTGTCCTGTGACCCCCTGCTAAATCGTCTGACAATTTTGCACATGTCTGCACAAGCTACCACTTCTAAAAAGCTCTTTGGTTTGAATGCAGATATATTCTACATATTTTTAATGTATGTTTTTTAACATTTGTCTCTGCCAGGTGTACGGCTGATGTAGATCATAAGTTTCGTGTTGAGCGTATAGTTTAGTGTGTGTGTGTGTGTGTGTGTGTGTGTGTAGCTTTGACTACCTGTTAAAGGTGTCCTGTCAGCCCACCTAAGTATCATATATGCTGGCTACTGAACATAGTACGTTGCCATTGTATGTACATCAACCTGCTGCCCAACTGTGGCAATTTTTTTGTGTAGAACAATACCAAGAGAACGTAAAATGATCTACAGTGGAAATATATAAACAGAGCAGGCATGCTTTGTGCATAAAGAATCCTTATGAAATCTGAATCCTACTGTATTTTGTCTTATTTTGTATTTTGCACTCCAGATCTAGCTATGCCTATACTTTGTGTTTAGGAGGTTTTTTCATTTGGTATCACCTACTTTGATTAGTGTGGGATTCTTGTGGCCTGGATTGTATGTCGTTTCGTGAACTTTGTGCACCAGATGACGCTTCTCCAAAACAAGTAAAAGGTACATAATATTTGTTTGCCTGTTGATCTAAATATCTTAGCGAACTAAATGGCTAGATTTGGATAAATGGCTCTGTTTACATGATCCTCACATGTGTTAACAGTAGTGTGTGACACACTGTATAGACTGGTTTGCTCTGAATCTGGCTTTTTCCACTGTATGTCATCCAATATTGACCCATTTGAGATCTGTTTTCATTAAACACCCTCCTTTCATCCTGTGAGGCTTCACACCGAGATAAATTAGGTGTTAGATCAAGGTGGCGGGTCTTCATTGGTTTTTCTGACAGCAGTGTTCCAGAAATGAACGTCTAAAGGACAAACAGACAATTTGGCATCAGTTTAAATTTCTTCTCTGCGTCCAAGAGGAATGGTGATGTTTCTGTTTTTCTCCTTCAACACAATTTAGCAGGCTTTTGGATTCGTGACTGGCTGCTTTGTCCCCTGCCAAGATGATTGTAGTCTAGAGTGAAAATAGTTAGATTAAAATCTTGATGTTGTAAAGTGTAATTTACTGCGAGTCAGTGCCCTCTGCAGCAGTCACATCTGCAGCAAAGACAGGGAAATTGTTTTGGGTTGTGTAACTGTGTCGCGCATAGGAATCAGCCACTACAAGAGCGAAAAATGCAGCAGCTTGTGTTTAGGCATGTGGTGTGGTCGCACTGATCAAAGCATCTTCACATTGTTCCACTTCCTCTGTCCACCATTTTTGAAAGTGTATGAAGTGCCAGGTTTGAGCAGCTGTAAAACACCTGTCCTCTTTGAAATCTTACATTTTGACACAGTCAGTGTCTCTACCTTCCATCAGAGCTGCCACATCTGATTAAAATCTATGCAGACCTGCTCTGCCTACATATTTCTTACCTACACATTACTTGTATACTTTTCTCTTTCAATATAGACCAGCATGCGATTAAAGGCAGGGTTTTTAACGAGTCATTCACCTAAATAGGTGATTAAATTTTTTTCTCCAATAACAGTTACAGTTTTGACTGGACTAGAAGTGTACTATATATATTCTTTTTCTGAATTAATTTTGGAGGCATTTGAAGACTGGTTATCACAAAGAATCCGGCAATGAGATACATGTCACGATTCAGAGGTTACACTTCAATATATTGCGATATACTGGTAATTAGCGATGTTAATAATTAATTGTTAACCAACAGTAAGATCAATTATGATAATGACGATTAATCAGTTAAGTAATTAAAAATATACACTCACTGGCCACTTTATTAGGTACCCCTTGCTAGTATCGGGTTGGGCCCCCTTTTGCCTTCAGAACTGCCTTGATTATCTGTGGCATAGATTCAACAAGGTGCTGGAAACATTCCTGAATGATTCTGGTCCATATTGACATGATAGCATCACACAGTTGCTGCAGATTTGTCGGCTGCACATCCATGATGTGAATCTCCCGTTCCACCACATCCCAAAGGTGCTCTATCGGACTGAGATCTGGTGACTATGGAGGCCATTGGAGTACAGTGAACTCATTGTCATGTTCAAGAAACCAGTTTGAGATGATCTGAGCGTTGTGACATGGTGCCTTGTCCTGCTGGAAGTAGCCATCAGAAGATGGGTACACTGTGGTCATAAAGGGATGGACACAGTCAGCAACAATAATCAGATAGGCTGTGGTGTTTAAATGATGCTCACTTGGTACTGAGGGGCACAAAGTGTGCCAAGAAAATATCCCCCACACCATTACACCACCACCAGCCTGAACCGTTGATACAAGGCAGGATGGATCCATGCTTTCATGTTGTTTACGTCAAATTCTGACCCTACCATCTGAATGTCACAGCAGAAATCCAGACTCATCAGATCAGGCAACATCTTTCCAATCTTCTGTTTTGTCTTCAATTTCGGTGAGCCTGTGTAAATTTTAGCCTCAGTTTCCTGTTGTTAGCTGACAGGAGTGGCACCCGGTGTGGTCTTCTGCTGCTATAGCCCATCTGCCTTAAGGTTCGACATGTTGTTTGTTCAGAGATGCAGACCTTGGTTGTAACGAGTGGTTATGTGAGTTACTGTTACATTTCTATTATCTTGAACCAGTCTGGCCATTCTCCTCTGATCTCTGGCATCAACAAGGCATTTTCACCCAGAGACCTGCCCCTCACTGGATATTTTCTCTTTTTCAGACCATCCTCTGTAAACCCTATGGTTGTGCGTGAAAATCCCAGTAGATCTGCAGTTTCTAAAATACTCAGACCAGCCTGTCTGGCATCAACAACCATGCCACATTCAAAGTCACTTAAATCACTTTTCTTCCCCATTCTGATGCTCGGTTTGAACCTCAGCAGGTTGTCTTGACCATGTCTACATGCCTAAATGCATTGAGTTGCTGCCACGTGATTGACTGATTAGCTATTTCCATTAGTTGAACAGGTGTACTGTACCTTATAAAGTGGCTAGTGAGTGTACATGAAATATATCATACTGGCATTACAAGGGGAGCAGAGTCTGCTACTGCCCAGGCTGGAGTCATACACAGTTCCATTATGTTGCTGCAGGGAGACGAGCATCCCTTGACAAAATAATGACCCTGAGGCAGAGGCGAGGACACCTACATGGGAATGATCATTTCAACATCTGCCTGCTTATTAGCACTAGCTAACACAGCAGGAGTTGCTCACATCTAACACAGAGCCGTTAAACAGCCCCAACAGACTCACACTGACACCGAAACAACTCGACTCTGCTGTCAGTATGATGGGTAATGGGTAACATGATGTTGACAAATAGCCCAGTCAGTGTGTGAGAAAAGCATGGGTGAATTCTCAATGTCCTCAGCAGTGTATTAAGAGGCACAGGGCAAAGCAATACACTACGCACAACTCTACAGTGAAACAAGATTTCACCTATTTATGTATCGCAAAAAACAAAGACGTCATCTTCTAGAGTCTTGTTCGCGTTTATTTGCATGCTGTGTAACATTAGTAATGTTAGGAGGTCTGTAGGATGAGGTCAGTTGTAGCGACCAATTGGCCACACCAGGAAAATTGGTCAAGTTGCTGGGGAAACCACCTTTTTTGTTGTGTATGGATCACTTCTAACATGACTTTCAATTTTCTGATGATACCTGCTGCCTGCAGGTTCATCCAATGTAGTCACTTTCCTCTATATCCAGTTCACACAGTATATGGATTTATCACTTCCTGCCCTCCATCTGACTACTGTGTGTCATAATAGTCACATGATTGCAAACAAGCTACTGGCAATATTGTAAGCAGGGCCACATAATGTGACTTTTAAAATCTAATTTTAGGAAAACTGTAAGTAGTAGTGGCCTGTATGTGCTTGTTCTTTGTGTTTACTCGAAACAGTCAAATGGCTGAAGATTGACTCCATCACTGAAGGATCTAGCAGGGGTTTTAACACAACACAGAATGAATGATTGCCTCGAATCTTTGGATGGAAACCATTTATTAAAAATGTATACATTGTTATTGTTTTAATATCAAGATACTCAAGTGTATGGATATTTTCTTACTCCCCTTGACTTGATGCCTCATCATCTGCTGCAGTTATACTCTTGGTACAGTAAAAGCCACGCACAGCTATTTGTGAGCAGAAACCTTCATGTTTTGAATTGGGTATTGAAAATTCTTTGTCTTTTAGTATCTCCAGTTGTAGATGATAAAAAGTGTCCCTCTCTGGGTCAATTTTCTGGTTCATTCCCAGAGAACACATGCCTAGTTTGTCATGTTATTATCTTCACATGCTCTTAACACATCTGTGGCATCACAGCAGTGTTACTGTTTTTACTGTATGCCTGCTTGATATTTTTCTACAAAATTATATGTTACAGCTGTGGAATGAAAAAAAAAATGCCTCAGGCTGGCCGAGCTCTGCTAAAGGCCTCTGCACCTGAGGGTAATATCACAGGCGGTCACAGCAATCATTCGATGATGGATGATGCTGAAACTCTGGGAGTGTGGGCAAAGCACTCAGATGGCGGAGCTGTTATTATGACGCAAACTAACAGACATGCTTAGATATTAGTGGAGTAAAATGCAACAAGATGCCGTCAGGAGAAATTAGTTTTTCAGCAGCAATTTCCCGATGTAATGGACATTCTGAATTACAGGCTGCAGTGTGTTTCAGTTGGGCTGTTTACTGTTTGAGATCATGTTTAGGTGGAATGATAGTGAGAGCGAACCCTATAAAATCCATCTATATAAAGCACCACTGTGACAAATCCATGTTTCACAGGCTCAGCTATTAAAAAAATAAAGGGTAAAGCTGTGTTATTTTGCATTTTTATTATCAACAAAACATTATATATGCATCTTATTGCAGGGGTTGTTATGTAGCCTCATTCCTCTGTGCAATTGAATTCCACTGTTGATATAATACCAAAGCAATACAACCCTGTCTACTGCAAATGACATTTGTATATTACTAAACTGCTTTCTTGATACATTGATGTGGCAATATAAGCGCTGACTGGATTATGCTCAGGGAAAATGTTTCTGTCAAGTAGGGAAACACTATTTTCATGTACCACATAGGCTTCAGAAGGAGATCGTTGCAGAGAATGGCAGGTGTAAAAAGTGCAGGACCATGACACCAGAACTTTGGGTTGCATCTAATATCCTGCCTTAGATTTGGGCAACAAAGCACTTCGGTTAAGGTTAGGAAAAGATCAGGGTTTTGGTGAAATGATCAGCCTGTTTCCTTGCATTGCAGGACTGAATGCTTCAAGAAGTCCTTGATCCAGCCAGTTAGTTAATAGTCAGAGACTCAGGGACTTTTTTTTAACTTTATTTATGTATTTTGGCATCTAATTTATCTTTGCTGTGGTTACCATGTGATTTTATGTGAGGTCGTGGTTACAGTATTGCAAGACTGCCTATTATGGTGGAAAACAACTCAAATATCCTGTCAGTGAACATTTTGCTGATACAATCGGTATCAACATTTTTACGACTTGACAGAATTCACTCTGTATTATGTTTCCCTCAAAATGAATTTACTGTTTTAAGTTAGTTGTATGTAGACGTTATTTCTAGGAGACAGGGCTGAGCAATTCTAAAGCAATAGAAAAACACTGTAAAGCTATTTCACTGAATTGGGTGACATTTTTCTTGAGTATAATGCAGTCCTAGTGTTGATTTAGAATAAACTATATTAGCTGTAGTCATTGTAATGAAGATATATGGTGCCAAAATTAAAATATATACCTCCTGAATGTGTTTTCCAAGAGTTTTTGGATGACTCTGGGTCCCGACATTATTCTTGAGGAAAACAGCTTTCTTGACAGTTTGACGACTGCAAGTTTTAAATGATTTTTATTGATTTGAAATAGTATTCTCCCAATAGGTGCACATTTAGTTTAAAATACAAAATAAAGGAGCATATAAACCCTCTAAGTGATACTCAAATAGTTCCATTTGAGCTTCAACAAGACAGATCATGCTGCTGGAGTGCTTCAAGGAATGTCTTTTTACATTGGAATCTCTTGTAAAAAACATGCAATCAGCCTGTAGGAGATGAGTTATTGATCATCAACATATAGTTTGAGTGGAAAATCACTTCAAGTTCAGGGTGACATATTAAAGTCACTGTCATAGTTATGCTGCTACAGCAGCAATGAAATTCTTGCCTCAGCTGAAGTAACATTAATGCCCTCTTACTTATGCCCTTTCACACTGCTAATACATTTACTCACATTTTTCTCTCAGGCCTCCAAACTACAGTATTGTATGTGCTGTTTTTGACATGCAGCACACTTTTAATTGGCACTGGAAGCAGATGGAGCTCCGGGTAAGAAACCTTTAACACATCTTTCACAGACAGATATTCAAATGGTTTGAGTCAGATGACTGACAAGTTCAACTGCCGTTAGCTGAGACAGATCTATTCTTCTGCCACACACCAGAAGTAGTGAGGAGTACCCATAGTGCAGATATGTCTAGTCAGTGTTAATTGGGTCTTTTCACTGCTGGAGGCTGTGAGTCACTTCATAGGTTATAAGCTAACCATTTGATCAGCTGTCGCCATAGAGACAGCCGAGCGAATGGTATGGAGGCCATACTTTAACATTTTAGGGCATGGCAATAGGTACGTTGCAGTTGCAGAATAGCTCCATCTTTGCGTTTTAATTTTCTCAAAGTTGGCAACTTTTATGAAAACAACTTTTTGTTATAATTGCTGAAACTGTTGCTCTTAAAGGAGTACACAAGACAGATAATCAGTACAATGAGACTGGGTCAAAACCTAGTATACAGCACGACTGGATGTGAAAGGCTCGAGGGCTTTTAATTTAAAATGAGAACTTTAATTTGAGGCAGCGGCATATACTGAATTTCAACATGACTTTAGCTTACAGCATGGTCTCTTCACACATTTATATACTGGCCCTGTTTTTGTGGTACAGCCCAAAAGTTAATGTCAATACATGTTGAAAAAAATTTAAAACAGTACATTTAGACAGTCACACAGCAGAAGGGACCTGCAATCTCTGGAGCTTTGCCCACCGATCATTTAACACAACCCTCCTCTCTTTAGCTCCGGTTGGGGATGTACGTCCTGGCGTTTATGGTGGTGTTCCAATGATAACGATTGTCCATCATTATCAAAAGGAGAATTTTGTCACTGTAGCAGCACCTGTTCCAACACTGTAACATGTAATATTCACTTCAATTTCAATCAGTGGCTTATTTCTACTTTCTCCTCATAACAATGGTGAATCCCTCTGACATTGTAACACAGTAACGTTTAAATAAATTTAATTCTTGTATCACAAAGACACAATTTGTTTCTTTAAACAAACTGATAAAGTGGTCCTCTCTTCCCTCCATCCAAAACTGCCATTTTGACCGTGGCTGGCTAATTAGCTAGCTTGCTTATTCCACTGTACTTATACTGACGTTACAGGGGTTACAGAACATGAGCTGAACAAAGGTGTTGCTCATCTGATGACAGCCATGTGCTTTCCTAGGCTGTGACAAGAGTGTGCACATGAAGCATTAAGTTAATTAAGTAAGCAAATTTTACTTATATAGCTTGCTAATGCCACTGTGCTATAACGTCACACTGGTTACAGAAAATGAAGAATAGAGGACTGTCAGCGTCCACAGCTCTGTCAGCATGTCAGCGCCTATTCATTTTGTATGAGCAATGGCCAATGTGGAAACACCATCACTCATGTCATCAGTCATTCTGACTAGTAGTTTAACTTCATCACTCACAAAGTCACTCACTCACTGGGTCCACTCATTGTGCCAGGGAGCTGCTTAACACGTAACAGCGAGGGCTGGGAGAGCTGTTTAAATGGTGTGTAATCTGTCAGTTAGTGGCATGAGCCATGTAATTGTCAGCTGACATACAAACAACAATGTCAGCCTACGGGGCAAAAGCCATGGTAGTTTTCCTAGCTGACAGATAAATGCCTGGATGGACAGTGATGGTCAGAAAATGAATGACATTTATCAGTTCTCTGTCCAATCGATCTCCCTCAACTTGTTCGTGTTTATATGGGCAAAGCAGTCGTGGCAGCGTAAACAGCCAGCTACGATAATTGTCAAATGATGTGCAAACCCCACCTACTTGGTGCAGTGGCGGTCTCTCCTCATCTTCCTACTGTGTACTGACATTTGCTAGAATCTACTTTACATGAGCAAAAACAACAAATCAGAGCCGAGGAGTGTTTTTCAAAGATCTACACTGTTGTTTAAAAAGCTGACATTTAGAATTATTTAGGCCACAAACAAGTTGCAATTTACAACAAAGAAATTGTCATGGGTTCAAATCTCGGAGGTTCCTGGCTCTGTTTTCGCTTGTTGTAGCAGGCTGACACTGTCATCTCATTAACTGGAAAATGTTGATTCCTTCTTTCTGACTCTCCTGTTAAGTGTGTCAGATTCTGCCATCCTGTCAAAACAGAGAAACAACCCTCCCCGAGCCAATGCGCAACCCTTGAAATGCTGGTGCCTATATATGAAAAACTAACAAGGCCAGATGAACTAACAAGAGCATATTCGGCCCTGCTTCTGCATTCTGCACAGAGAACGGGATGACAGTTGGCATTTTGATCAGCCTTGTATACATTATAACAGCTGAAGCTGTTGCTGTATAAGGAATCAAAATGACAGAGGTCATTAAATGTTAACCTCCTGAGAAGTGAGAAGCGTTGGAAAAATATTTTCCTACTGGATTACCCATAGTCCTCAGAGGGCTGTCCCATATATCTTCTCCATAAGTAAATACATGTGGTTTCACCACAGAGCAGATCGTCACTGTTCCCATGAGGGGCAGCAGAGACCGACACTTCCCTTAAGCTGTACTGATGTGTTCATTAGTTTGAGATGAGCAGCTTCTCCCTGATGTTTCTTAAGGGGCTGTGACATACTGTATGTGACCATTTACAAGTAAACAACTTTAATTTAACGTCTTTGACAGTAAGGATGTGACGACAAACACCTGCGGCCTGATCCTCCCATATGTTCAGTTTTGCTTTAATTACTGAGAAACAAAAGCTCTTCCTTGCTTTCCTTGGTGTCATTTTGTTCTAGAGATTTTTAAGATGGGGGTACTAGTTTTCCTAATGTGGTGTTTCTGTGGCAGTGGTATTGTGTAAACTCACAATAATTAACATCCTGTGAATGTTTTTGCAATTTACAAAGTGATAGGGTGTCATCACCATATGTGGAATTGATGCATTTTAAAACAGCTGCTTCTGAATGTTTCATGCATCCAGTGTGGGTTTGAGTAAAAGGTTTAAGTGCCAATTTATCCACAAATTATGATTATTTCATAAAGGAGTTATATTTGATTTATACTGTATGCAGTTCTGTGGTAGCTATCTCATTGAGCGAAACAATATTCTCAGCTTGTGTCTCACTTAATATTTGGTGCATCATACTTTATGGTCCTGCAGCTTTTGATGACAGCGGTGACTCAGCTGTAGTAGCAGTAGCTAGTTGTTGCTCCACAGTGTGAATGTCTTTGATTTCAATTTCACCCCTTGTGCATTGCTTTTTTTCTTTTTAAACGAGCAGGCCTGTGTTATAACAGTCAAGGGGCGCTGCATTGATGGGGGGATGTTATTAAAGCTAAAGGTAAAAGACTGAAATCCTGTCTGTGAGTTTATAATACTCACAGACAGGATTTTAGTACTTTTGAAAGTTCTCACAGTGGTACTTTTTATGTTTTGGCATAACAACTGTGAGGTAAACAACAGAAATGTGACTTTTCTGCATTAAGCTTTAAGTGTCTGACTCCATATTTGGTTGTTTAGTTTAGTTTAGTTAATTGGGATCCCCAGTAGATAATACCCAAGCCTTAACTTACCTTCCTGGAGTCTGACACATAAATTATACGATAGAACAAGCAATTATTTACATTATATACATTCAGACATCACATTACATACACTCTTAATGCTGTCTTGAAAGTGGCTCTGGTATTTATTTTGATTTTATTTTAATAATGCAATTTGGTAACGAGTTCCTTCCTGTAATGGCTCTGTAAATTACATAAGATTTGAGGAGATTTGTCCTTTGTCAAGGTGGTAATACTGTAGATATTGTGAACTGGCCTGTCTTGTCTGATACTTGGTACTTGATACTTGGTCAATAAAATACTGTGGTTTGTTATTATTTAAGACATTCCAGGAAAAGTTTAGAAGGCTGTATTGCAATTTTTCCTCTACAGGAAACCATAAGAGATCGTAGTACATCTGGCAAACATTTGTGTGCAATTCAAAACAGTGGTCCTAGATCACTGTAGAGAAGTCCACTGACTGATGATATGTATGACATTGAGTAATGGCCTGAAAATGCAGAACATTAAAATGTCACAGTGAAGTTGGTGATTTGCTGACCAAAGGAAGCCTAAAATAGTGACAGTGTCAGAGAATTGGGACCAAAGTCTTGCAAACTGACTGCTGCTCAACCCACATCTACAAACCAACCAATAAGAATACAACATGAAATGAAAGGGAGGGAGGTCAGTCGGGGTGGTGACTGGGTCATGCAAATACAGGACTTTCAGACTTTTCTTTTAGTGTCCCATGTGAAACCAAAAAGCAACGTACAGTTATTTTAAGTATGTAACCTAAGTCAGCTGACATATGTCACATTACATACTTATTTAAGCCAAACCATGATGTTTTTTTCTAACCCTAACCATGTAGTCTCTGCGTCTATACATAATGAAAGTGAAGTGAAACCCAATGACACTGCTCCTAATGCCGACAAGCAATAACAGCATTCTGAACATACTAGTCAGTGTAGCAGAGCCCTTCTAACCCATATCTATGACAATGATAATCACAAATAATGGCCATTTAATCAAATGAAAACATTCACAGTCGGTGAATGATGGAGGAAAAAAAAACACAAGTGCAGTCCAGATAGATTACATGAGCTGATGCCAAAATTGATATTGTACAATCTGATACAGATTAAGATTTTATTAGATCCATCTCACACAGTAAGACAAGTAGTAAACAAACATGATCGTTGTTGTCTTACAGTCTAAAGGCACCTTAAGACATACAACGTGCGATTCTATATGTTGTACATAAGCCTGAGTGTTAATGTGTCTGTATGCTTAAGTGTGTTCTGCCAGCTCCGTCAGCAGTGCAAAGCCAGTGTGGAGAAAGGTCTAGTAATTTGAAACTAACACCACTGATACTCAGCACAGTCGTCCTCGCTCATCAAGGTACTTTCAGATAATGATCATAATGTGTAATTGTGTAATTCAATTCACAGCTGAAAAATTATGTTAATAAATCCTGGTGACTCACTTGTCACATAAAACAAAGATTAGTGTTGCCTTGGATGAAAATAAACATTTCACACCTATGCTGCCACCCCTCACACTGAACACCTAAGTCTCTGTGTCGTGGGTTTGTCGTGTCACTTCAGGAAGCCTGTGCAGTTTTTCTGTTATATATCAAATTGATTTTCCAGCTTGAGGAATGCTCATATCCTCCCTACTTTGCGTGTGACATAAACTCAGCTCTCTTGCTTAGTTGTCCTCCTTGTCTCACGCCTTTCATGTCTTCCGCTTTGTGATCTGAAAAGTGAGCCTTTCTGTTCTAAAGTGAGGGAACGAGGGTGAGGGATCAATGGAAGCTAATACTAAATGGCCCTCACATCCCAAAAGGAAAGTGTTGGCACATTTATTTTATTCTCACTTTGAGCAGATGACAGCATCGGTCCCTGAAAAATTGGATGCTAATAAAATGCTCTCAAAGGACTGACAGTGGAGTCAGCAGTGTCAGTATGACATTGGTAAATAAAAATACATTTGAGTTTAGTTATTCTGAGAAGCACCTCGTTTTCCTTATCAATTAGGCCTGTTGTTTTTCATCTGTCACTAAAAATGCTTTGAGCTTTTTTTGAAAACTACCTATCCAAAGGGCAGGACTGTAAATGAACACTGAAACAATGAAAGCAGAGGATGTGCCAGCAGAAAACTTTACATTATAGATTCAAACACCAAATGACATTGTTATTGTTTTTGCTAAAGAACACCTGCAGAGTCTGACCCATGCAACCTCCCACCCACTGCAGTAAATGTGGGATGCACAAAATGCTGAAAACAAGCTTTGTGTACTGTCGCTTGGCCCTTGGTTTATATGAATTGTAACTGCATATAAATTTGTTTTGTGGCCATTTTAGGGATTTTATATTCGATTTTGGGGAAGGTGACATCAAGGAGTGTACACTTTACTCATAACCACACACACCCCTTGTGTTCCAGCTTATTCTTTTTTGTCTTTTTCTCTGCAATCTGTCCGATCTGCTCCTCCTAGATCAAGGCTTGCTGCTGCTGTAGGCGGTCTAGGTACATGCTCTGGGTGCTGAGGGGACACATGACTCAGAGGAAGAGGGGAAAAACAGTGTAGTGATATATGCAAAATGTGAAGGCAAAAGCGCTCTTCATGTTGTCAATAGATAATGTTTAGTTGTGTTTTTGTTGTCTCTGACATTCTATGCCAAGCTCACACAGTTTTTACCTTAATTGTTACCTTTATTAATTATTTAAAATCTTTGCACACACCGACACCTAACGATAATTGACCTTCTGATTTTTTTTATTTCCTTTTTTATAAAGTAATGAGCTGTTTCATACATATTTCAGGTTTATACAGTTTTTTCTAAAGCTATGACTCTCTTTACTTTAAAGAAATTTCAAAGCCCTTTTCCTCTGGATAATCATAATCTATTAGCATTTGCAGATCTCACCTTGGGTGCCACCATTGTAGTCTCAAGCTGACATCATCCTAGAAAAACCTCCCGTGGGTGTTGTTTATCTCAGATAATCAAGGCAAAAGATTAGCTCTCAAAACTTCAGTATTGGCTCATATTTCACATGCACACTTAATGTAAGGTGAAATAATTATGTTTTATTTGTAATATTATTTATGCCCAGCTACTTTAACTACTAATCATTTTAAGATGATTTATTGAATTATAGGCAGGTTGCTGAAGAACACTTGATGTCAAAAGGGACTCTTGCTCATGTTAGCATGATTTAATGGTCAAAAATACAATTTTCTTTATGGTGTCTGTATTCACCCTCTGTCTGAGACACACTGTGTTAGTGCCTGTATCTAAAACTACCCGAGAAAGCCAATGCTGCGCTGATTGTTAAGTGTTTTGAGAAATATCAACATCCACTACTTAAGTTACATGTTTCCCTGATGTTAGCATATAGCTACATGTAGCAGTGTACGTAATGTAAACACTTGCAGTAGTGTGCCTGTAGCAGATGACCAAATAAAAGAAATCCAAAACAGGTTGTCTTGAAACTGTTGGAAACAGAGTATTTATAACAGTCTGGGGCCTGAGGTTTTTGCTCACAGAGATTACGTTTACATACGTTTACCTCCTTATTTTAAACCTTGGGGACGTTTAATATGAACATCCAATACTGTGGCATTATATTTGAGGGAAAGTTAGAAAAAGACATTATGGGTTGCCTTTAAATAGAAGCCACTGGATGACAAGAGCATGTTTGGTATGTGCCTTAGCATCATGGCGTTTTAGATGTAGCCTGTAGCCTTCAGTTTCACACTGACAGCAATCTGTGGGATACATTAATTTATTTCAAATCAAGATGAGTCTCAGATGTTTTACCTTCAGCATCTTTACAATTGCATGATCTGGTCACGATTAGAACAAAAACATTTGCTCACTTCAGTAGCAAACAAATAAGCCCAGCTGGTGTTTCTGCATTTTATTTGTGAAATAAAATGCAAATGATATTCTTTTGTGCGTTATGGTGAGATGCTGCCTGGAGCTGATTATAGAAAAGCCACCGAGGCAAGATACATGTTGTTCAGTGCTAATTGTTTTTCTCCAGTCAAATCACACCGACCCTTTTATTGTCCTAATGTAAATAATGTGTCAGTGTTAGAAAATGGCTCAGCCCTCACTGTTAACACGCAGAACACCAAATACAAATGCTCCACTAGTTTTGTTTTCTTTTCCCTCTACTCAAATACATTTTCCATCAAAATATGTGTCTTAGGATTTAAATAAAACACTTCATTTATACTGACAGACTTAATTAGGTCTGACAATTAAGTGATGTTTGTTAATTAATTTAAGAAGCAGCTTCGCTGTTCAAACAAATTATTTTCTGCTGTCACTCACCAAACACTGAAGTACATGGCATGTTGAGTATTTTCAGTGAGCTCTTAAAGCTGCATTAAGCATTACTGTTTTGGGATCTGCAGTATAAAAAAATCTCCTTTACATTACAATAAGTATTCTAGATATACTTCTGCGTCCAGGATGCTGCTACCAATGCCATACCATTAACAAAAGCGTATGGTAAAGTTTAGGCAACAAAAGCAAGTGGTCAGGTTTAGAAAAGAACATCATGGTTTGGCTCTACATTCATATGGTAAGTGAACACCGGGTGAAGGTTCAGGGTTTGTTGGGCTGGATGGGTGGTGGATTTCCAGCTCCTTATATTGGGTTGTTACCAGCAGCATTTCAACTTGACGCCATCCAGCAGTGTATCACACAGCTACAGGTGCCGTCCAGCCAGTGGGTGGTGTATCATAACCCCGTGAAAGGTTACGCCCCGCCACATGACATACTGACTGGCTTTTGGTATTAGGTGTCTGATGCCGAAATTACTAACAAAGCGGTAGTATTCACCGACTTCAAAATTAGCATGGGCTGTCGTTATATGTCTACTTACAACACATGGCAAAATTTGACAACTGTGCAGTCAGACAATTTTCATATTAGATGGACAGTTGACCCCAAAATCAAATTTTCCTCTTACCTGTAGTTCTGTTTATCAGTCTAGATTGTTTTGGTGTGAGTTTCTGAGTGTTGGAGATATTAGCTGTAGAGATGTCTGTCATGTCTCAAATATAATGAAACTAGATGGCGCTCAGCTTGTGGTGCTCAAAGTGCCAAAAAAAAAAATTGGAAAAACTGAAAAACTCAATAGCAATGTCTCTTTCCAGAAACATGACTCACTAAAGATACTCCACAGACCTTGTTGTGAGCAGCTACATTATTTGCTCTCTACCAAACTGCACCCGCCAACAGTATCGCAGAGGAAGCTTGTGACAGTGCAAAATGTAAACATTAATGGGGTTGCCCTTGGCTGACCTGTAATATTAGCTAGCTCAGTGGTGAAAGGTGAGCTAGCAGTAGATACACGTCCCTCTGTGTGGTTATATGGGTAGCAACTCATATCAAAACATCCAGCTTGATAAAGGACACCATAGGCAAGAGGAAAAGGATGTATTTTTGATTTTGAGGTGAACTGTCCCTTTAAAATCCAAACCAAACACAAAGATGTATGCCAAAAATGGGTCTGGCTGCTGAACTCTACAAAGAATACTACTTCTTCAGAGCTTGACTTAAGACCTATGTTTGAAACGTCACTCTCTCAGCTGGACGTTCAGTAGCAGTCCTTGTCTGAGTGTGCATGATGCTGCTTTTTTACAGTATTCTGATATGTAACAATGAAATGAGAGCCACATTTGCCACAACATAAAGGGCCTTCCTTGGGTTGTGTCTATTTTTCTAATCATGGCACTGGGAAATATTTTGATATGGATGTTATTGGAGCTCTGATGGGCAACGAATGAAATCACAGCTGTTGTGTCACAAATAATCTGTGTTGCTGATGTAATGACAGTTTTAAATTACATGCAAATTCAATTGTGAAAGTTCAAATCTAATCGAATATGCACCACTCTGAAAAGTTTCTGGGAGACTAAGAGGTGATAAATATGGATTTGTGGTGCAAACCCTAAATAGTATTACTGTTTTCAGTTACACTTCCTGAACAGCATGGGCATGAAATGATAATGGAGAGGTTGGATAAATCCATTTATTTTTTCTGGAGAGCTATTTTATTTTGTTTTTGCAGTCATTGTGAACACAGCATGGTGGAGCAGACCCTGTGGTCTCGTCATATAGTTGGATGGTGTATTCAGCCAATTCTCCTGGGAAAAGAAAAGACCATAAGTAGAAGAAAGATAGAGAGAGGGTGACAAAGTGCTGACAGACAGGCCATAGAGGATTGGACAGAAGACCATTGAACAAAATGAATCACCTCTCAGATGTCAGTGTGGAAACAAACACATGTTGGGGCAACCAGAGGTACCCAGGTAATGAGAGACACTAGGGTTGAGATGTGAACACGTCCCAATGAGAGTAGCGTCTCCTTTTTTTAGGAGCCACAAGCAAAATATACAGGACAGAGGTGATGAGAGGACACTGAACTCACACCAAGGTGGAACGTAATGATGTGTGGCAGCCAGTATTAGATAAAGCTTTAATTAGAAGAGCAAGAGAAAACAAGAAAGAAGTAAAGGCTGATGGATTATGAGTTTGTGAGAGAGGAATGGTCTCTGAGCACCTGAAGTTATTTGTTTGTGGGTGTGTATTCAGGTGCTTGGTGGCTCTGATCATCTTTGTGATTGGTTAATGTCTTGGTATTTATCTTATCTTTCTAAAACACAGAAATGCAATTGCTACTATTAAATATTCCTGACTGGCCAAACTGTCATTTAACTTTACATGTGGAAAAAAAAATCAGGCATCTATGTAAATTGCAACATCAACATTTAGCAAAAAACATAAGTCATAATCATAAGTCTAAAGAATTCCCTGTAATTCTCCATCATCCCTTGTTTGATTGCATCCAATGGAGCCTCCTGAGGAGCAGAGTCCTGATTGTTGTCATTCCTTGCCAGTGCTTCGCAAGGCTGGCTCATGTAATATTCCCCTTGTGTGCACAGACCCCTGAGAGGTGTTTACTAAAAAGCAGGAAACAATGTTTTCTTCACACACTTTTTATGACTGTGACATTGATCTTCTGCCAGGAGCCTGCCCTCCACAGGGAAGGATTCATTCCTCCTTGGGGTCCTGAAGCACTCACTATGGAAGAGTACACTTGAGATGTCGTCTCCTCTGGATTTATCCCTCGCTCTGCTTTACCAGCTTGAGCAGGTTTTCCCTTTTGTTGGAAAGAGGCTGAGGGCTCTGCTCCTGTATTGACTATCAATTTTTACATGACATCACTGTCAAGAACTGTAATCCCCTGGCTGTACTCAACAGTTGAACATATTAATAGTGCCATTATATTCACCAGACTACACTTAAAACATATCTTTTACTAATAACATAAATACATTTTAAAACATGTTTTAAAATGACATTCTAAGACCTGGGTTGCTGCTGTTATTTATCCTTTTTGCTCTGATAACATGACAGATCTGCAGCGCTCTGATGATGATGTTTCCATGATAGTTTGTTACATTGATCCAACACAACAGCTGCAACATCCAATCCCTAGATTTTCAGTGAAAGAGTGTGTCTGTCCAATACAATACTTCCACACAAGAAACCTTGTTACTCCTCAGTCCTCAGGGCAGCCTCAGGATAACTGAGATGCAGGGCCGGTGCTGGCTGTTTGGGTGCCCTGGTGCAGTGGTTCTTAAATGCCGCGGCACACTGGTATGCCAGGCGTGCCGTGGGATTTTGAGATAACCACACATTATTACTGCAGTATTCAACTGGGCTTACACAAAAAGTTATTATTGAATTTTTAATTGACTGTATCAGTATGTTGTGCACACCCATCTCCTAATACAGGGGCAAACTCTGGCTAAAAAATGCCATTTAATTTGATTTAATTTAATTTAAAAGACCTTCAGAGGGAACCTATTTGTCACTATTTGCATATGGGAATGTGTGACACATTAAAGGACCTGATTGGCAGCCAGTGTGAGGGATGATAACATTAAAAGGAGAAAGCCGTGAGTGGAACAATGGATCGCTTTATTGTATAGAGCAAATTACAACAAAGCACCGGCAAAGACCTACCACCAATAACAAGTCAGTCAGTAGACAGTATCAGGAAAGCTACCTGTTTTATTTTCTCTTGTTTTTATTGTCCTATGTCATGATAAGAGTGATAACACACGTCATAGAAGCCATTGTGCACAGATATAAATACAGGTGTGTCTTAAGATTTTGGCTTGGCCTTTAGTGTGCCTTGGGCACAAAAAGTTTAAAACCACTGTCCTAGTATATTTATGTTATTATTATGTTTTACTTATGCTGGTTTTGCCATTTTCAAAAGAATATTTGAAAGCTGAACACTCTTAAAGGTGTGTGTGTGTGTGAGTGTGTGTTTGAGAGTGAGAGAGATAGCGTCAGAGGGGACGAGAAGGTGAAACATGGAGTACTGCTCACGATGTTTTTTAATTTATTAGTTACTTATTCAAAACGGTTCTTTATTAAATTTGTCCTGCCTGTCCGAACCGCTGTCCTTGGTAGCAGAGCAGCATAGAGAGAGACATAACAGGTCACTTCAGTTCAGCCTTGGTTGCTCTCCATGATTGTAATGTCATTTCCGGTCCAAAATGAATTTTTGTCTTTGTAGCAAATCACTGGATAACGATGGCTATGATTATGATTGATGATTATTGGCTGTTTTGGTGCCGCCTTTAGCACTTGATGTCCTATGCACAGTATGTGATGTGCACGTACGCTGTGGCGGCGCTGCTGAGATGTCCTTAATGATGGTGAATCTTATTAAAAAATCAGGACACGTGGAAGCCTGCCCATCCCTACCTAAGTATCTGTCAGTACATCCGAATGTGATGCAGTTTTCTAACCTATTATTTGTCAGCTAGTTTATGCACCTCATAAAAGGAAGTGATTACAGTCAGTTTTATTTATGAGTTACAGTGATAAACAGTGTTAGACTGAGTATTTGAGGAAACTGTAAAGTTGTAAGTTATTTTAGAAGATATATAAGATTATGCATTTACTATAAGCACAAGCTGATGATGTATAAAGCAAACCATTTATCTACCAGACTTTATGCGCAGCTCCAGATTCTTGCAGCTTTTCTTTATCTATTTGTGAAAGGATGATTTCTAACTCTGTTTACGCAGAGTGCTGGTTCAAAAGAAGCTGATCTGCTGTCTTGACACTATTTATCTGCTGAAATGGTGTGCAGTATCAAACTTGGCCTGTCAACACAGTTTCTAAAATATTATGTGCCCCACTCTTATCATTGTCAGTGTGTAACAGTTCAGATCATGTTCTACTTATCACACTTTGTCACATCAAAACAAAAAGTGGCTCTTCTCTCTGGCTGTATTTTGATTGCTGCAGGTGGTTGGAGCATTAAAGTCACACTGTCAGCATATTTCTACTCCATACCTCCCCTCAATTGTATGACTCATCACTTAATAGATACAGTATGACTCATCACACAGCTCATTTTCACTCCAGCTCTTGTTCTTTAGTTTATCTGTGCATTGGTAAAAGTTTTCCTTTCTCAACAATTCCTTTTGGTTGCTAGTTATTAGAATTGTCACAGACAGAAAACAGACTTATTTTACTTTGTTTCAATCAGGATAGGCTTCATTTAAAAAGCAAAATAAATTTATTGGCATGGTGCACAATAAAGTTTAGAAATGCTGAAGAGTATTTGGGGATTAGCCATAACTGGGGATTAGTCATATTTTTTTAAGGTGTAGAGATGCCATGAGTAGTACAGGAATACTCCACAATAAAATCTAGACACTGGTGGTGGTGAAGGCATGAAGATCTGGATGAATGTGACGTGGAGTGGTGCTTCTGATGATGGAAGGAACCCTGGGTGCTGGATGTGATGAGAACTGGAGGCGACTGGGGGTCGCATCAATTTCGCACTGAAATGACAGCTGGCAGCAGCAGAGAGGAGAACAGTTTAAAAGTTTGACAGCAATGATAAGATGGACTCACAGAGATGGTGGGAAAATCTGGTCTGGCTGGTTGAGAGAGAGAATGAGAGACATATAAGTCTACCTGAATGAACTTCCACTATGCTTCATTTGCACCTCTGAAAACTCAAATGCCCTTATAATGCTGAGCAGTATGGCATCTTAAATGCTGGTGCAACATGCTGCGCTTAAAAAGTTCAGTGTGAGAAGCTGAGCTTAGACTAATGGCTGTCTGAGCTCAACTCAATGGTGTCACCTGCAGCTGGTCAAATCACCAGCTGCAGAATGTAAAGCAGGTCACCTGTTTGTACAGCCAGTCAGCTTGTGGTGAAGTCTGCTAGTCAAGTCAAAATGACTGCAGGCGGTGTGTTTGCGCTCTGTCCCCACCAAGCTCTCTGTTTTTGTCCTCAGGGTGTGCTGGTATCAGACGGTGGGTCGCTGCTGCTTGCTGTATGTGCCTATGCCCCCCCACGCACACAACACACACACACACACATTCTGATTGACTGCCCTGGTTATGTACAACATTGTGACATATTTATTATGACCATCCATCGGATGCTTGTTTTTTATGTTTTTTGCCGTCACGTCACTACCACAAATGCAACTGTAGCCAGTATCTCACTATCACTATCCTCATTAATGTTTTAAGAAGCTATAAATTATATTCAGCCACAAAATAAGCCTGAAAAGCTGGAAATCAGAACAGAGGTACAGAGAGTTGTTGCATAGAGATGATACACTGTCTTAACTAGTCACATTGGTGTGAACCGGCGGTTTTTTAGAACGTCGCAGACCAATGCATTGCAAATAGATGCCTGTTTTAACTCATCGCAAATCTTTGTTCTGAACTGGGCATAAGATTTAGGGGATGTCATGGCATCTAGCAATAAGAATTGCAGATTGCGACCAGCTGAAACATCTCCTGGTTAGAATTCTTTCACTGTTCAGTGTTCAGGAGGTTTTAACCAGGAGCCAAAATATTTGCAGAGGTCTCTTTCTCACCACAACAAACAAAAATTTTAATCAGTAAAAACACTGAATGAAGCAGCTTCATTTTACAAATCAGTGTTTCTGTGACACTGTTTGGCACGTTGGAGACAGGCTGTTAGCCTAGCACTTGCTAATCTGTGTTCGCCTTTTTTTCCCTGATAACTTAAGATCCAGATGTTAAACCAGTAAAAAGACTGAATAAAAGCAGTTTCATGTCAAAAATCTAAATCTGTGTTTTTTCAATGCTCTGTCGCAAAGAGGGTGCTAACTATGGTGGTCAGTGCAGAAACATGAAAACACAAATGGTTCTATCAAGCCTGTGTTTGGTTTGTCATTCTGGGCTACTGTAGAAACATCATGGTGAAACATGGTGATCTCCGTGGAGATAAACGATATAAACGGCTCATTTTTAAATAACAAAAACACAAATCTTATTTTCAGGTGATTATACATAAAAGCGAAAAATATCAATTATATTATATTCCATTTCTGCCAATATATTCCCCTAAATCCTTCACACTGAACCTTTAAGCTGTTTCTGATCCTGCTGTGATATGTCGAAATATTAAATTGAAATACTTTTTGCTTATTTATAATAACAATAATGATTTTAAAGTTTGAGAAGCTTTTAATTCAAAATCCAATAAGCTGATGCACGGAGCTTCAGATCTGCTGCGTTGCAAATCTTTCATAGTCATTGTGTGTCTACACACACACACTCTGCATGTGCATGTTTTGTGCATTAATGTCCAAGTGTGTGTCACTCTGCTCATGTCGCTGTATATATGACATGGATGTTTCATGTGCTTGTGTGAGGGGGCAGTATTCTCCTAGTGTGACACTATTATCCTATTATATAATTAATCTTTATTTATAGAGTGTGTGCTGGTGTTGGATAATATCACAAGCCTACATCTGTGAGCAGTGGAGCAAACCACATGAGTCAGTGCAAGGGCAAACGCAGTGCTACTAGAAAATCCCTTTAAATTAAGGCAAACAAATATAACTATTTATTTCTGTTAGAAAAATACGCCAAAAAATCAAATCTAATCATTAATATTTCTGTATTTATAATGTACGGTATTAAAATGTGTTTTATAATCCTAACATTCGCTCAGCCATGAAATAGGATCGCGGGTACATTGATAAACTACGCAGATGAGCTAGTTAAAACCCTGTCAGAACCAATTGCTAGTGGAAAACGCAGTGGCCTCTGGTGCTGCCTTCTCACCGCTGTCCTCTCATCTCATCTGTGACTCTCTGCCTGAGGCACAACAGATCAAGGCACTGGCACTGGACGAGTGTGGACGACCACCCTGAAAATGTGATGTCTCAGGAGGTCAAGCTGAAACAGAAGGCAGTACACAAGCTCTTGTCACAAATCCAAACCAAAAAGAATCACTGTTTTATTTCTGTCTGATCAGATTTGTGCTGCTATGTCATTTGGAGCTGCTGATGTGATTTAGATCTCTTTCATGTTGGGCTTTTAAATGATCAAGCATCTGTTCACTAAAAAAATCATTAGTAAAGCTGTCCAGCTCTGGACCTCCAACCCCAGAAAATGAATAGTCTGTTTTAATTTTTATCAGATGGTAAAATGAGTTATGCTTGTAAATTGTTATTAAGTTGATGGCTAGGATGAAAACCATAAAAGTTCTGATGATCAAAGAAGCTCACAGTATTTTTTAGGGAAAAATTTTCACTATTTAGGTGCTGTGAATGTCAGAACTAGCAAAGCACCGTTGTATGTTGAGTCATTGTAGACTTGAGCAGCCCAGTCGCTGGGAGTAAATGTTGGTATTGTATGTTACTGCAAACCACTAATATGTCACATTTGCATGTTTCATATGTTTCATATCTGCATTTCTAAAGCAGCATAATATATCAGTTGACTCATCAGGTGGTGGAGGGGATGATGGATCACGTGTCACCTAGGTGAGATGCCTGCCGAGCTGCAGACCATGTTCAATGCCAACAGTGTTTTTTTAGGCACCAAACTTGGGTGTTTTTTAATGACCTGCCACTGTTTTTCCAGCAGTAGCAGTACCACAACAAACGGTTACTTTTAACTGAGACATCTGCGCTTTTCCAGCCAGGATTAGGCCCCTAAAACTGGGTATTGTAAGCCTAATCTTTTCCCAAAGATAACCAAGTGCTTTTGTGCCTAAACCTAATAACATTTTTTTTTCTGGCAATTGGGTTGACTTGACTGTGTTGTTTCTGATAGTGTGAATTGATGCATGCACTGCCCATCTGCTCTGTGTTGCACATACAGCATGAACATATTTAAATTTTAAAAATCTCCAGCTGTTTTAATGGATGTTATATTTGCCAGTTTAACATGTGTAAATCCCTCCAGCAGGGGAAAAATACATAAAACACACTTTTCTAAATGAAACCTTTAAGAAAATTAATTTTTAATACAGATAGGCCTTAAAGTATAAACACAACATAATTTATAGATCTTTTGATGACTGGTGCGTAGAGAAAGTGGTCATATATGCAAGCAAATCTCCGAGAGGCTTTTGTAATTCCTACAAAAGAGTGGTGGATTATTGGTTTAATACAGAGTGCTGTAACAAAGCAGGCTATTCATTTAATTAGCTGTTAACTCTCTGCTTGAATTTTCATCAGTGAGCTGCTGTGATATTTGGCTGGAAGGCAAACCTGCATACTTTCATCCCACATTATTCAACACATGCTGTCTCCTCTGAGCCCCCCTACAAACATATGCTGGCCAAATAATGTACATGGCCCTATTAGTGTACAGTCCCTAGGCTCCCCCAAGCAAGATGCATTCTGCTTGACATGAAACATGCTTTGGCAACAAGTGCACTCAGTTTTAAGGCTGAAAATACTGTCACTACATTACAGATCAGAATTGTGTAAAACATGATAAATACACTATCCAGCTAACACAGACTTGTAATGCAAGAGAAGGCCTGATTTATCAGTGTCTATAAAAAAAGTGAGATTATTGAGCAGTTCTCAAAATATCGGTTTATTTTTCACCAGACCTTTTTCTCTTCTCTCTACCATCTCTCTCCTGCACACACAGGCTTCACATATTATTAGGTCCACAAGTCCCTGGAAAACACTATTTTGTACTGAGCGGATTATCTCGGAACAGATCTAAACAGCACACTCACAAACTAACATCACACACACACACGCACACACACACACACATATGTACACAAAATGCCCATGCTGGCTAACCGCCCCACCCTCCCTGCATCATGTGTGAAGCGGATTTGTCCTCTTCTAGCAGAACTGAGATCAGTGCTGTTGTGGCTGCATCCAGAGAAAAAAAATCTCTCCCTAATGTTTGCTGTTGCTTGTCCTGCTCTTGAAATTATAAATGTATTGCATGTATATTGATTAAAGTTGCATTTCCTTTGTTGGGGGGATTCCTAACAGTAAAAAAGGACGTTCCTACTAATGTCTTACAGATAGCGCACATAGTGTAAAAAGTTTGCCATTAGAGCTGTACTGTTTCAGGAAGCTGGCATTTAAACTTTGCTACAGATTTATTTTGTAGACAACAGGAATACATCGACTGTTCAGTTCTTTTCTAGGTTATGTTTACATTTGCTTTATAGATATATTCTTCCTGTGTTAGAATACAGGTAATTCTGACAGGTATGGTGCCATCTGGCCCGTAGTGTGCATGACAAAAAAAGAGATTGGTACAATGGTGTGCTTGAGGATGATGTGAAGTCTACATAGGTTTGGGCTGTAAGACATTTTTGACTGTGTTCTGAGTGTTAGAATGTGTAATGAACTGTAACATTGTCAGCATTTGAGATGGCATCAAATATATCATCTCAGACTTTGGTTGGATGGACCCGAGTGATTAGACACAATTGCTGTCATCAGTTTTAAAGGTAAGCCAGTCCATCCTTGAGCTCTTAAGTTGTGGCTGCAAGAAAGGCTGCTGTGGGCACTGCAAATTCAGAAAAGCCCTCTCAAAGTGCAGAGCTCTGTGTCAATGTGGAGGAGACTATGAGGGAAACAGTGACCAATCAAATGTGTTTCTGATATAAATATTTTAAAGTACATCTTTGGATTTGACACATTCTTTTTAAACTAAGTTGCTAAAGTCATATTGAATCCCACACACTCATTTATTTGTTGCAGCCTGCCACATTGAAAACATCTGCCACCCCAAATAGATTTTCTATTTTTCTGGCTGGACTGTTCACTGGGATCAAGGTTGAAATATATACACCATTAGGTTATTTATGGCACCATACTGTGATGTGGTAAATGAAGAGTGTCCGGTGCACTGAAAATTAAACTAAACTGTAATTCTATTGGGTCTTACTCCGCTCTGCACCAGTGGCTCCTCTCCATCGATCTGATCTGATCAGTTCTTAACAGGTGAATGGATCAACAGATCAGTTATTCACCCTGCAACTCATCAAGTGCTGCTGAGGGGAAAAAAAAGAACCCAGGGAGAGCTCCACCTGCGCTGCATTCACAGATGCGCAAAACCATAGATTTTAGGGAGGGGATGAATTGTTCTCCTCTATACAGTCACTGTATTGTAGGCTTAATGAACCAAAGGATTCAGCTTTTAAAACTCTACACAACATGCACCATTTACTATTCATCTAAACAGTTGTTGATGTTGTATATGGTGTCATTGTAATCACTGGCTGTTAAAACACAGGCATAGACATCATCTGTTTTGTGTTATCATGTTTGGTTCAGACGATATGATGCAAAATAAATAATTTGGTTATGTTGGAAAGCAAAATGGCCGCCCCAAGGTGTTTTTGCGATGGCCACATTTCTGAAAATGCTCAGGGCCCCAAACTGTACAAGTGTATCAAGTTTCATGCTTTTATGAACATTATTTTCACCTGAGCTATAAACCATGTCTCCACATTTGTGAGTGTTGATGTACTGCGCTCTCATGGGAACCAGTAACACACAGTCACTTGTAATCAGCTGGTCACATTTGTGAGGTGGTGAGGCATCTTATCCAAATAATGAGAGTTTATTATTGCAGGCAGTTAAATCTAAGAGGATGCTGAGGGCTGATGCGAGCCATACCACCCTTTATTCAGCTCTAAATGAAGACGCTCCTGTGGCTTGTAGCTCATTAACTGTCCTCTCAGAGGCAATTATGTGACAACAAATAACCTGCTGTGTGGATAAAATGCTGCATCCACAGATTTAGATTAACTGTATGTCTGTGATGAACGTAATGTACTCGAACAGGCACCAGCGGGACAATATATCTCAGTCTAGCAGGGAACACTAGGGGAAAAATTGTTAAATATGTGGCTAGCCCCACTGTACAACATTTCACAACATGTCCTGCACCACTATGAACACTATCTACACCCATATACCAATATTCTGTCAGGATGCAGCTTATTCAAAATGAGCCAGATAACACGTAGTTCAGATAAGACATAACTCGGTGTGTCCGGGCTGAGAATAATATTGACTACTTTTGTTTGTATCTCTTTTCTAACGCTTTATCTTGTTGTTTGTGCAGTTTCTAAAATATTACTGCTCATGTCTGAATTTAAACTTTGACATGTTATCAGTCACATATTCAAGCAAAAACTTCAAGACAACATAGACCCATAATCGCATTTTGTTGCACAAAACAGAGTACACACACCCACCACCAGTCACTAGCAGCCCGAATCTCTCTTAACCTTCATCCTCCCCCCACAAGTGACCGCTGGAGAAGGTGGGTGGCTCACTTGAGCAGCTTGCTGTTGCATAATATCTGCAGCAGGCCTGAAGGGATATTCTCTGATGAAATATGGTTTAAAATGTCACCATCCATTACATTTTCAACAGTGGAATTCCTCTTGCATCCATAACTGAGGGGGCAGAGAAGTTTGGAAATCCTGTCTAGATGAGTCTTGCATGAAAAAGTGTATAACTGTGTTGCTTTTCTGCACACACAGAGTGAGACGTCTGACAGGGCATCAGACTTCTTTTCAGCACAAGTCATTCAAGTTGGTCATTATCTAACAGGGATGACCATGTTGCTGCCATACATGTTCCTTTTCTCGTTTCAATAAAGCAGTAACCTGCGGGGTCTGAAAAGTGGGTCCAATGTTCAAGAGCTAAACCCTGCAGTTCTGTGAATGGCCACTTGAGGCCGACTCTAGAAGCAAATCAATCCCTATATTCCTCCATATCAAAATGCCCAACTTTACAGAAGAAATAAACATGTTTGCAGCATGGTACAAAGATGTTTTTTTTTTTTACTCTGTAGCTAACTTACCCCTTCATGACAACTGCACAGGGGGTGAACTTTCATATAACTTAAGGTGGCTGCTTTGATTGACAGGGTGTCTGCGAGGCACCTCTGCAGTCTGAGTCAGATCTAACCCTCACTCCTCCACAGCTCCACCCTCTCATCCAAACTCGGTCTCTTCTGGGCCCAAAAAACAAAGACAACCGAAATGCCAGAGTCTAATTCCTGGGTCGTCAAAAACAGAGGCTTTGGGTTGGTGGTTTGGTCCAACAACCAGCGCAAGGTCATCAGTACAACGATTAACTATTTTCCTCCAGAGTTACATATTAAAGCTTCAAGTAGATGTCATTTACAGTTTTCAAAATTAGGAATGAATCACTCATGAATCATCATTCAGTGTGTCCAAGGTCTGCTGCTTATGCTGATCTAAATTTGCCGGAAAAAGATTTATTTACTTAATATTTGGAATGGATAAGCAGAAAATAGAATAAATAGAGCAGTCAGTGTTCCTGCTGTAAACGTTGCAGGCAAGACCTCAGTCCCTAGGCTTAAAGCTATTCTCTCTGATTGAGCTATAGTGTGGGCAAATCTAAAAAATTACTTTAAAAAGTCTCAACATGTCCCTCCACCCCCTTCCAACTTATTTCTGTTGCTTCAAGACTGTCTGTAGATACAAAGGAAACTTTGACAAAGTACATCTTTGACAGTCTGATTCCCCTGCACTGATGGTTTTTGTAATAGAACGTGTTCAATACGTTCAGCAGCTTGTGTCAGTCATTTGGGATACAGAATCATTTTGTACCTTAATGCCGCTGCAGCAGCTTTATTCTTTTAACCTCACCCCTAAATTGAGACTATAGTGTTTTGAATTGTTCCCCAGTGCTCTCCACTGAGTTTGCAAACATCTGTCAGGATGAATTACTACCTTTTACATTTGAACTCAGTGGGCCAAGTTTTTCAGTTTCAGCCCTCTAGTTTGACGTCATCACCCACCAAAACATCCAAATGTCAACATCTGCTCTCGGAGGTTTGGAAATGTTGGTTGCACATTGTACCCGGGGAGAAGCTGGAGGAATGTCTGACTTTCAACAAGGGAAACACCATATTAAATTTTAAACTGTGATTGTGATATGTCAGGTCTTATCAAAACACAGTAACACAACTCATGGCTTTATTCACAAACTGAATCATTTAATTATCTTCTACAAATCATCATTTTTATTTTCATGGTCTGAAATAATCAGCAGCTTTTTAAACGTAAGTCTCGTGGCAGCTTAGTCATAGTCTTAGTCTAAGTATTTATTTTCATTTTCTAAACCAAACTCATATGGATATACCCATGATTTAAATTCAGTCAGTTTTTTTGCTGAATGTATCTTCTAAGTGGCAATGAAACGACAGTATGATTTTTTTCTGAGTTTCATAATAAACAGGAGTTGTGGGAACTGGACAGGAAGATGGTGTATGGCATTATAGTGTCAGACATGCACTGCTATTTATTGCATGATGTGGTGAGAGGGAAGGAAAAACAAAAAGATAATGTCACTTGATATTGACACCCTCTAACTGTTATTTTCTCTGTCAGGCATAAGCCTGGAGGGGATCATGTGATCAGTTGTGTGTCTGCCTGTGTGTGTGCATGTGCATGTGTGTATCTGTCTTTCTGTCTGCAGCTTATCTAGAATACTACTAGACCGAGCAGCCTAATAGTTTGTGTGCACATTTATGACTATGCTCAAAGACCTGATGTGACTGTGGTGATTCATAATTTTTAAAATACCTGTTTCATACCATCATTGACTGCTGACCTCTCACTCCTCTCAACCAGCCAATGGGGACTGCAAGTGGTAAAGGTGCTTCAGTTTGGATTTTCTGGCAATCCGCTTGGCTAAAATCAAGCCTGATGTTCCATTGCAGGCCATGTTTTAGTCTTGATCATGGTGCAAAAACAGACATCCATGGAAAAGTTTGGTTTAATTTTAAACTGAAACATCTGCAGATTCATTCTATACCTGATTTGTTATGTCCACTAAGCTTAGGCCCAGTAAATAAATGCATGCTGTAGTGTCTTTGCTGCTATCTTGACTGCAAGGGAGCTGGGAGGGACAATTGAGTCCCATTTATTGTTTCCATCAGGTGGATCCAGGACACAAATCTGAGAATCCTAGGATAGCGAAGGAATGGCCCGCCTTACTCTGCCTGTCGCTGCTTTACTCTGCTTCTAATTGGCTTACCCTGATATTCTGCCTTAACCCTAACTGATCCCCTCCTCTTGCCTAACCTAACCAATCCAACCAACAAAGGCAACGAGTACTAGCCATTCATAGGGAGAGTAGGGTGGGTAATTCCTTTGCAAATTTGCATCCAGGATACTCGATTAGAATACCTGTAAGCTATTCTGTGCATCTTAAAGGTAAACTATGCAGGATTGTTGGTTACTGTTTCTAAACATGCTCTCCAGTGAAAGTCAAAGTAAAAGCCAACACCAGATTGACTCTTGTTTGACGTTTCGCCTCGCTATATTTGTGTTTTATCGGTGCTCTGTCTCTTGGATGCCTCCCGCTTACAGTCTGACACCTGGTCATTACCTTTTTGTAAAGCCCCAACCTTATCTGAGTGCTGTGGAAGTGCACCCCCAAAGTGTCCTGAGTATAGAAAATAAGAAGAAAATAAGAAAATACAGGCAGAGGACAGAGTCTCTGCAGATAAATACACAGCCACACACTTGTAGTGGGTCATAAGTGATAACTGAGAGGGATTACTTTTTTATGAGTCTATACATTGTCTTTTAGGAAAATCCTGCATAGTGTATCTTTAAAGACAACTGAGACTACAACAAAATAAAACTTGATTAGTTCCACTAATGTCATGTAAACACACTGGACACACAGCCTGGCCTGCACTCTCTGTTCCCCACCCACATGCCCCTGGTTACACCTGAAATCTGCAGTCTACTGAGCGTACTTTTCTTGTTTCAATGTGGTGCAATTGTATTTTCAGAATTGAACAAATGTTCACTCTGCAGTTGGAGGAAACACTGAGCAACCCTTTTTCACTTTATGTGGCTTGTAAGCACATAATGATGCTTACCACGCCAGTGATAGCCATGGCTGGAGGCATTATGTTTTCAAGTTGTACATACATCTGTCCCATTCTTGTGAACACGATATCTCAAGAATGCTTCAAGGGACTCTCACCAAATTTGGCACAAAGGCTGACTTGTATTCGGGGATGAACTTATTAGATTTTGGTGTTCAAGGGTCCAAGGTCAAGGTTGTTTTGACCATGAATGTCATTCTCGTGAAAACAATATCCCAAGAACAGTTTGAGGGAATTTCTTCAAATATGGCACAAATGTTCACTTGGAATCAGTGATGAACTGATATGATTTCTGTGGTTAAAGGTCAAAGGTCGAGGTCACTGTGACCTCACAAAATATGGCCATATAATAATTATGACAAACTTCACACAAATGTCTAATAGGATAAAATGATAAAGTGACATTTTATATCCATAAGGTCAAAGGTCAACTTTACAGTGACATCATTATGTTCTGCATAAAACACTTTTCTGGCAGTTATTTAGTGTTTTATCTCAGGGACAGAGGAGGAAATATTTGGCCAGATACTTAATTGGTGACCACCTTGAAACTGTGCCGATTGTATAGATCATCTCTGTTGTCAGGGGACAAGCGTGACGCATCCGTGTTTTTATAGACATGGATGCAAACTGTAAGAGAAACTCGACTGGTGCAAAGAGGCACACAACCACGGGCGGTAATTCTGGTTTTCTGTTGTTTCTCATCAGTGGTTTGTTGTAACTAATGCCTTTTTTCCTTCTCTGTCAGGTGGCATCCCCTTTATCCTGACCGGGGAACTGTTTGAACAGTCCTACCGACCTGCTGCCTTCATGATCGCTGGTACAGTCAACTGGCTGTCCAACTTTGCTGTGGGCCTCCTGTTCCCATTCATTCAAGTGAGTAACCTCATCTAAATGTGTGCACACACACACACTGTATCAGGGTTGGGGGTTTAAGTGTGAACACATACATGGGATTTGATTCTTGTTTTTGTTGCTTTTAGTGCACATAAACAGAAATAGACATACAGTAAAAACAAGGACCACAAAGCTGAACAAAGGTAAACATATTTGTCACAATGTCAGTAGAGACAAGTGACGCTTTACAAAAATAAAGTGTTACAGACACACATTTTCATCATATGATTGTCAGCTAAACCAACACCAGCTATGGTTGTCACTTCAGCCTTTCACAGTCCATTAAAGTTGTCAGCCCTTCATTAATCCCTGCAGTTGCTGCCTGTCACACCATGCTGTTGAGTGGTTGTTGCTGCCCGCTCTCTGCCAGCACCTCCACCTCCTCTTTGGACTCTCATTAGTCAACATACTTGGTATTCAATGTCTCAGCGGTCCTGTCACATAAAATTATGTACTTTATATCCTAATTATACAACCACTGAGCTCTAATGGTTGTCCTGGGAAGGGTCAGAGATCCCTGCTGATTTACAAGCTTTTCACAGTAATGGTATTAACTTAATGACCAGGGTGCTCCTCACTAAATATGCTGGATTATACAAATAAGTTACAGATGTTCTTCACTGAATCATACATGTTACCCTAGCTGTGATAGAAAAACTAAACTATGCGTACATGTGCTGCATCCAAAGTGGCATACTATTCAATACATACCCAGTATGTGTACTATTGTTCATACCTTCGTGTGAATAAACAGTAGTATGTATCTTTTCAGATGCACTGGGATGTAATTATCATGCTGTTTTGTGAGAGCCTCTTTGACAATTGGAGATGAGTTACCATGACAACCCATGCCAACGTCATTATTACCAGTAATTTTTCAAGTAATTTTAAAAACATTTCCCCCTAGCAAAGAGAAATATTTTACTAACACTTAAACTGAAGCATCAATGACATTACAGAGCTGTCTTGGCTGAATTGCATTCTGGGATATTTATGCTGATGTAGTGTCCAGTGTTTGCATACTGTCATATTTCACATGAAACAGTATGCAATTCACGTACAATTGTACTGTGAGGCAGTGTGATCACCACCTCAGCTAGCAGCGCAGTGAGGAACCGCAGGTAAGTCACAAAGGGAGTCCCGCCGAGCTTATGCCTTTAATACTCAAGTAGGATCATAATGCACCATTTTTATTTCCCTTGTTATAGTGGCAATTTGTTAGATTTTCATAACTGCAGGATATTGGCAGTAAAAATACTGTAAAGGGGAACTGTGCCCATTTTTCACATTATTTTCAAGTTCAGAGGTATTTCTCAACCTATGAGTACACTGTTGTGTAATATGTTTCATGGCTCCGGAGTGAGTTATACAAAGTTTTGAAAATATCTCCGGTGATGTCATCAGGGTTATTACCATTGAGATGAATTATGAGAAATGTAGGATCCAGCGTGTTTAAAGCTTGGTCCATATTAGGGAATTAAAGTCAGGGGGACAGATGCATAAAACTCTGTGCAGATTCACAACTAAAACAAAGGCAGAAATATACATACGCATTCTTTTAATGAGATTTATAAAGCCGAGCTCATACCTGATTCTGTTTTATAAATATCAATCATTGACGCGCTTGGTGTAAGTGCACAAGCCTCATTTCCACACCCACAGTTCACTATAAATAGATATATAAGTGCCCTAAAACACCTGTTTGTAAATCAATACTTGTACCCCTCCACCATTCATAAGACCAATCAACGAGAATACAATAAAGAAAGTGAAATTTCACTCTG
Organism: Cephalopholis sonnerati; assembly: GCA_019142605.1. Classification (NCBI taxonomy): domain Eukaryota; kingdom Metazoa; phylum Chordata; class Actinopteri; order Perciformes; family Serranidae; genus Cephalopholis; species Cephalopholis sonnerati. The sequence continues at coordinate 33,991,778 of JAGQAX010000002.1, forward strand.
TGTTGCATCAGAGAGGTCCTCCACCAGCCAGAGCAGGCATTATTATGCATGGTAGCATCCATACCACTAATCCATTACATTCCTGCAAACCGTCATTGTGCTAAAATCTTACTCATCATTATTAAATGTCAGAAGGATGATCAAAGATTCATTTATAGCACTCATGTTGAAACTGACTTTACAAAATGCTTCACAGGATAACATTAAACAACCATTACCGGGGAAACTGATGTAAATAAAAATGTCATTCATCCCTGAAAACTTACCTTAACTTACTTAACTTTATAAATGCACCTTTGATTGACATTGTGCAGAGCACCATGTAAGCAGCAAATATGACAAGCAACCTAAAAACAATCTTATCCATCCCTCTTATATTTAATCTTGTCTTCATCACATCACCCAGAGCTATCTCCGCTAAAGTCAACAGTACGCCTGGTCTGAAGTATGTCTGAGGTGCACACATTCTCACTGCACTTTCTTTCTTAAAAATACCAGTTTATGTGGGGGAAAAGGCATGCACATGGTTTTTGCGTGTATTTATTGTTTATCAATCTGGCCCAGGATGTTGTGGCCTCTACTGCTTCAGCTTTGACCATTCACTGGACCTCCATTGAACCTGGTCTACATCATGTTACGTGTTTCAGATGTGTTTTTCAAATCATTGTTTCCCATCTTTTACACAGATTGATTTGGTCACCTAATTTTGGGTTGGGCTGTGAGCTCTGTGGCTACAAACAGTGTGGACACTGACTGTTGTGCTGCTGCTGACGGGCTGCTTTTGCTGCTCGGCCTTGTAAGCAGGGTGTTACAGGTGAAATGTGAGACATTACAGGAAAGCTGAATACAAAGTTTTAGGCACAGAATGACTTTCAGAGCCTCATAGGAGCTGTAGTTGTTAGTTGCCATCAAAATTACACAAAATAATAATAGTTGTTGATTATTTTGGTTTGAATAAGGAGACATTTGGGTGTTTTTTTTTTCAGCCAGCACCGAAGTAAAGAGCTGTTTATCTTAGCATCTTCAGTGAAAAACCCATTATCATGTTTTTAGCTTTTCAAAAAGACATGATTAAAGAAACCCTCTTTAAGAAAATACACTGAGCATTGAAAGGTGGTGACACAGACACTAACATGAAAGGGGACCAGACTTTAGCCCTCTATCATATAATCCTTTACTGCTCCTTTTCTGGTATTAAATTGCTAAAAAGTTCATAACAGTTATTGACTCTTGTTTGTTATGAATTATGAGCATCTTAAAACAGCTTCATATAGGACCTGAGAGAGACCTCCACACCAAGGAGGGCAATTGTGTGTGTTTTTTTAATGAGCAAATACAATAGTTTGAGACAGAAGAGCCTATTAGTGTCTAACACTGGAATGTTTTTCCTGGAAATTGTAGGGTCCTCTTTCACCTTCTAAAAGCTGCTGTTGCTGCGGGCGGCTCCACATCGCTGCCTCCTCTCATTTTACCTCCTCTGTTTCTTTCCCTCTGTGCCTCTTCCTCTCCCCCTCTTTGACCTCAGCTTATTTTTCTCTTTCTCTGACTCCTACTTTCACTCTTTTATTCATATACTTTTTTAACTTTAGTGTTTTTAACTTCACAATCTCTTATTGAAGTTACTTTGTAAGAGCACATAGGGTTTATAAATTTAAAGTCAGGTTTGGTGGTATGAGAGGACACTGGTACCTGTTTTGGCCACTTGATGAGTTGATTGTGTATTGTTTCAAGTCTGTATCTGTCAAATGCACAACAATTACAGTGAAGCAATCAATGGCAGTGAAATTCTTATTTTCAGGCTCCCTCAAACAATGTTACCACAAAAGATATATGTATAGAAGAAAAGCATGAAAGTTAAAATTATAATCTAGAAGGAATAGTTTGTGGCTGCAGTGATTTGGGTCTTTGATGATCCTATTTTCCTTCTGCCTGCAAAACTGTGTATAGAGGCCCTCCATGGATGGCAGCTCCACAGTGGTGAACTGTTGAGTTTCAAGTTAAGTTTGGTGCATTAGTTCATGATGTATTACTAACACAGAAGCCACAAGTCAAGTTTTGTTTCCCTTACTTTTTATTCAGACATGGGCTGGATCTGAAGTCACTGCCAGTTTACTATATAGTGCACTAGAGGGGAGCAGCAGTGGCTCAGGATTGAAAGGTTGGTAGTTAGATTCCTGGCCCCTGCAGTCTACATGTTGAAGGATCCTTGGGCCAAATTGCTCCCAATGGATGTGCCATCTGTGTGTGAGTGTGCATGAATGATTACTGATGTGCAGGTGGCACCAGTGTATGAATATGTGCATGAATGTGGTGAATAGTGCCTGTGGTGTAAAGCACTTTGAGTGGGCACTAAGACTGCTAGTGCAGTCCATCCATCCAATTTCTAACTGCTTATCCTCTTGAGGGTCGCGGGGGGGCTGGAGCCTATCCCAGCTGACATTGGACGAAGCAGGGTACACCCTGGACAGGTCACCAGACTGTCGCAGGGCTGACATGTAGACAACAGACAACCATTCACACTCACATTCACACTTATTAACCTATCCCCAATCTGCATGTCTTTGGACTGTGGGAGGAAGCCGGAGTACCCGGAGGGAACCCACGCTGACACGGGGAGAACATGCAAACTCCGCACAGAAGGGCTCCCGCACCCGAGATCGAACCAGCAACCCTCTTGCTGTGAGGCGACAGTGCTAACCACTATACCACCGTGCCGCTAGGGCAGTCCATTTACCATAAAGCTCTTCATCAACATCTCACTGTGGCTGTTTCTGCTTTTACTCTTCCTCCCTGCTGTTTTATTAGACTTGCCTTAATTGGAGAAAAGTCACAAACAAGGTTCTGCTAATTTGGTGATAAATACATTTAATTTCCTGTAAATTCTTCACAAAAAAAGTTGCCCGTTATTTTGTAATATAAAAACTTTTGTTCTGGTGTGTTGCTGTGCAGAAAGTGTGAGAGAAGAGAGCACACTGGTATGTGTAATGTAATACAACTTAATCCCATATCAACATTAACAGTCTTGCCTGAAAATACATTAATAAATCATACATTATATCGCCCAGCCCTAATAGTGCACCCAAACATTCATAAAGCTGAGCACAAAAAAGTAGTGCCCATGGCATAAACACATCCACCTTGGCTAACAGTCCCACAGTGAAATGTGTTGCTTTAAAGAAAAAAAAAAAAAACACTACAGGGGCACTCGGAGAGCACAGACCTCCACCAAGGCCAATAGTTAAGTCTTATATGCAAATCTGCAAGGACAACCATTAAATCTGGATATATTTCCAAAGAAGTTACAACAGTTATGTGAAAAATGCTCCATGATGACTGCTTTCTGTATGAAGTGCCACATTCTAATACAGTAAATTAAGTTAGTCCTATAAACTAATATCTAAATACAAATACACAGTTGGTTAAATTTATTGATCTAGCAGTATTCTTTTCTTGTCAACTGAGAGGAACTCAAATTTAACATTAAGAGCCAAGAAACATCAAAACGCATGACACATTTCCATCATGATCTTATTCAATTTCTTCTTTATAAATTCCATAAATATCCCAACTTCCTGAGCTAGAAGAGATAAAACAAATGGAAGAGAGAAAATACAAATGGATGAATAAATAGATTAATACCATATTTTTGATTAGAGCATATTGTAAGTGATTTTATAGGGAAATTATTTATTCTGAGTCAGTGTAATGATCACTGACTACAATAAATAAATAAATAAGGCACAAACTTGTCTTTGATGTAAGAATGACGGCAAGATCTTGAAGTAGTACTGCAGCTTTAATTTTAGCCCCATCCCACAGCAGTGGTTGTGCCACTGATACTGAGAAGTGTCTTATGTAGTGAACAGTTTTCTCAAATCTACCTCCAGGAGAATGTCCCGGGGCCTTAGTGATGTCCTCTTATCCCATTAATGCTCCCCAGGCCTTTGCTGCCTTTTTGCATTTGGCTGATGTGACAAAACATTAGAGAACACCCAGATACACACAGAGAGGAAGACACAGCTGACTGCTGCATCCAAAGCACTATTTAGTTTATTTATTGCCTATCAGTTAGTAGATTTCAAAGCATGTAGGGTATAAAATGAGTAGAACCTGCCAAAGACTTGAAAGGAGCATGTAAAACACAAGTGCAGTCCACAAGGGGAAGGAACTGATGCCCTGTTGACATTACTTGGAGATAGGGACTGCGCCTGTATTGCTGCCCTCCTGAGCCAACCTGACTATCCAGACAGATAACCCCAAAGAGATTAAGTTCCCTAAGTAATCTGCTGGGCAGAACTCGTGTAGAATAAGGATATGTGACCCATGAAGACCTTGGCATTGTACGCTTCTCCAAACTATGCATATATTACACATGGAAGTTTCATAATAATGACAGTTCAGATTACATACACTAAAGCAGGGTTAGCTTGCAGGTACATCTTGGACAGCTCTGGAACAAACTGGT